>CM052883.1:114602771-114641892 GCA_028534135.1 Potos flavus
CTCTGGAGGTTTTCACTCTTTTGCAGTTTTTTCGCCTTTTCAGAGTCCAAGCAAGGAGTCTGCCCATACCCAGACCTCCGCATCACAGAGAAGCCTCAGTCTGCTCCCCTCTGCAAGCACCGTTCTCACCGCAGCCCACCACAGGTGGTGCGCACCCCCAGCCACCGTCCCAGTGTCCCCGAGAGGCCCTCAGTAGCCTCTGCACCCTCCAGAGATCAAAGCCGTGAGGTCTAGGAAACTGGTTTCTGGTTGCTGCCGGCACCGTGACTGCTGTCTGGGCTCCCGGTCCGCGCTGGTGCGCTCAGATTCCCGCCCCAAGCGGCCGCATTGTCTCCAGCCTCTGGGCGGAGGGCGTCTCCGGTTTTCTCCCCCTGGCGCGGGGCACAGGGCGCGAGCCAACGGTGCTAACGTGGGCGGAGAACACACTACTCGTCCCGGCCGCCGCTCTTTGTGTCTGGAGACCCCGACGCCGCGCTCTGGCAGCCTCCAGGCCGTGCAGCAGATTTCTAAAAGTTCCGATTTTGTGCTCCGCTGCTCTGCAGCTGCCGGGAGCCGGCCCCTCCCCCCGCGGTCTGTCTTCCCGTTGCTTTGGATTCACTTTTCCGCACGTTCTACCTTCCAGAAAGTGGTCGATTTTCTGTTCTTAGAGTTGCTGTTCTTCTTTTCTTCTATCTCCTGCTAAGTTTGTAGTTGTTTAGAGTGGTTTGATAACTATCTAGCTGAACTTCTGTGATCAGTCACTATCTCCACCTCCTACTTCTCCGCCATCTTGCTCCTCCCCAAATATGCAGTGTTTTAGATAGTGATAAATGTGAAAGAGAAATAATACATGGGAAAGGGATACAAAATGTCAGAGTATGGGAAATTACAATGAAAAAATTTCACTGAGAAAGTGACATTTGAGGAAATATCAAAATCAAAGTAAGGGGATTTACCATGTGAATAGTGGGGTGGAGGAAGACTTCTAGGCAAAGAGGAAATGAGGTGTAAAGACCTGGTATGTTTGAGGAACATCAATAGTTTGGTATAAGAGGAATTATCAAGGAGGAGCATTGTAAGAGAAAATTTCAGAATAGAAATCGAACACTTGATTATAAAAATAAATCAACAAGGTCGTTTGTTTTTAATTTAAATTAGATGGGAAGCCATTGAGAAATGGTATGATATGACTTATGTTTTGAAATAATTATCCTGGAAGCTGTGTTGGGAAGGGAACAAGTGAAGCAAGGACAAAAACAATAGGTCAATTAGAAGAATATTTCAGTAATTTGGTGAGAGACAATGGTGTCACAGATGGGGTGGCAGATAGAAGGTAGAAGATATTAGTTTCTTCTGGATACAGTTTCAGGGTACATTTACAGAGGGCTTGCTGGTTGCTGGGAGATCACTGTATGTTTGTGTAAGAAATAAAGTACTTGGCGATAGCTCCATGTTATTTTATTTGAACAATTGAAAAATGGAGTTGCTATACTGATAGGAAGAAGATTGCAAGAGGAGTAGGTTTGAGGGGAAAAGTGGAAGCTCAGATTTGGGAATGTTATGGTTGAGATGTTTGTTAGACATCCACCTGAAGTTATCAAGTGGATATATGAATATACAAGTTGAGAGTTCAAAGAAGCGATTCATTCTGGAGATAGGCATTTGGAAACTATCAAAATGTAGATACTGTTTAATATCATGAAATTTTATTAGGTTTTAAGGCACAGGGTGTAGCTAGAATAGAATTAAGAACTAAAGACAGAACTCTAGAATGATTCAATATTTAAAAGCCAGGGACATGAAGAGAAACCTCCATAGAGGCTTGAGAAACCAGAGAGGCAAGAGCAAAACTGGGCAAATGATGAAAGGATGAAAGACTGGAACTTCTATAAAGTCAGAGGCTGGAACCAGATTAAGATGTGGAACCAAATTCTCCACCTATGCACAGGGGATGAAGTAGGTTCTTTTACATACCTGAGGTTCAAATTAGACTTTACCTGGCATTCGCTTGGGTGAAGCAGAGCAGGTCCAGAACTGAGCCTGCACTGTACGGGATATAGGTTCTGGGATAGTCCGTGCTGCTCCTCACTAATAATTTAAGCCCTAATTTGTGCACTCCATAGAGCCTCTTCTGAATCCGTCATGAAACCCTCTAACGGGAAGGGATGAATATGTGAATATGTTAGAAAACAATGCAAAATGGGAAATTAAAAAATAACAAAGCAAACGAAAAATCCATTACCATGAAAAAGAGCATACTCATGAGTGGAAAAATCATACCTGAGGAAAATAACATTCAGATCACTGAAGTAATTTGAAGGAATTTTAAAACATGCTTATTTAAAATCTTCAAAGGGCACCCATGTATGGATAAGAGATTGTAAAAGAATGTGAAGAAAACTAAGAATTATTTTTTTTAATTAACCATTTTAAAAATTAAAAAAATTAACTTTTAACATTAATTAGCCATTAACTTTAAAAATCAATACATAAATTCAGTTTGGACATAACTAAAGAAGTGAATTTGGTAATAGAATTAGGTAGATTTCTATAATTCAACAAAAGATAGGGCCTATGAAAGAGAAACTATGGTAAGAAGCTGTAATATGTATCTAATAAATTTTAAAGAATGAGATAAAAGAATGCATACCATTAAGAACAATGAACAATATTTAAAACATTTTAAGGTAAAAATATAGATTTCCTATGCAGAAAGGACAATCATATAAAAGTAGGGTTTATCTTAGCAAAAATTTATGCCAGAAGAGAATGGAGTATCTTCAAAGTGCTGAAAGAAATTATCTTTGAACCCGGATTTCTATGTCTAAACTATTTTTAAGTTATTACACATGCGTGCACACACAAACATACACACATCAAAACAGCTTATTGCTATCAAGACAGAATAAAATAAGACCTTTCAAAACGGAAACAAAAATGACAACAAAGTTAATATCCCTTATACACAGAATCACCTTTAAATGAAGGGAAAACTATGGTAGAAATCACTAGGATCTAAAGCATTTCTGTTTATCTAGGCAACATGCTGTGAGTTATTTCCCTTTACTATTAAGAGAAACTAGTTATTCAGAATATTTACAACACATAGTGTTAAGCAGAATCCTGTCTTCCCACTAATCAAGTTAAAATGAGTCTTAAGACAAAGAAATTTTTCTGCATGATTGGAAGTAATGATTCTTCTCTGTTATGTTTTCTTGCCATTTAATGTCCATGAAAAATACTCTCTGCATTTATAAATGTAAATTTTTATGTTTGTTAATATCATGAAACACTTAGAAAAGTATGAGTCAGAATGTGTGGCTAGTTTTTAAAATTACATCGCTTCATTAATTAGATTTATTGTAAATATTTCAGATTTAACTGAATTTTAAACTAAAACCAAAATACTGGAGTTTAAAATATAGGTGTATTAAAATTGTTTTTATCAGAACTATCCTTTTCACCTCACATTATGAAAACTCCAATATGATTCGTATTATTTGCAACAATAGCTCAGAATTTTTTATTCTCTTTCAGAAGTTTAAAAACAACCTTAAATAAAATGAACATGTTTCTGAAGTGTTTGTTCTTCAATCACTCCAAAGACTGTCATCGATAGCATATTACACCAAGAAGAAAAATAACCCCAGGCAGAAGGAGTGGGATTCTAGAAAGAAAGGTGAGCAACATATAAAACACTTTGAAAAAATTAAAGGACCCTAAAATAAAGTAACAAATACATTCATACTTCACATGGTTTGGGATAGGAAGTGGGAGTTCAAAGAAAGGTTAAAGCTTGGTAAGATCCGTTTCTTTGGGGATTGATACACTGATTTACTTTAGAATGTTTTACTAAAATATTAATGTAAGTATGTCTAGTAGTTGTTATTGGTAACCATTAAAAGAACAGAAAAAGGACATCTAACTCCTATACCTTTGTGTATTCTTAATAAAAAAAAAGTTAAAATTCTTAAATGCAACAATTTAGTATATTGCTCATGTATATATGTATATGTTATTTATGTATTTTTGTATAAATACATAAATTTGTATAAATTTATGTATTTATGTATTTTTAAAGTATAAAATATTATTAGGAAACATACACACCAAATTCATGATTTTTGTTGTCTCTGATGGAGGGTACTCTCAGAAGAGGGTGGGGATATGGCTTAATGTGACTGTTTTTTGTTATGCAGCAGAGCCTTTAGGAAACATAGCATTTCAGAAGCATGGGGTAAAGTACAATGACATAGCTCCTTTCCCATCTATGAGTGATTTCAGGAAAGGAAAGACGAGAAAGAGAGGAGAGCAATAAGTGATCAGACTTGGGTCTCCTGAACTTTGATGTCCAGGTTTCATTGTTGAGGGGTAGCATCAAGGAAGGTTAAATAAGTTGAGGGTAGAGTATTCCATTATTCCAGATTGATCTTTCAGTTCCTGGGTAGAAGGCTATCTCAAAAGTTGTCTAGCACCAACTTGAAGCATGACTATGATAAAATGAACTTTAAAGTATATCTTCTCATACCACTGATGTTGACCTTGATGTTTCTCTTTCTTAAGTGTCTCAGTTCCTGTTTGGTGGGAGCTGTGACTTATGTGCAGCAGAGCTGCCATAACAAGGGGGCTCCAAAACTGAGGCTGGGGTAGAGGATGAGGCTCCTGGTGGGAAAGCACAACAAGGCAACCAATATGAAAAACAGTTTGGCTATTTTTTAAAAAAAACTTAGACACATACATATCATATCTCCCAACAAGTAGATATTTACTTTCTATAAATGGAAAATACATCCACAAAAATATTTGTATGAGTGTTCATAACAACTTTATTTGTAATAATGGCCAAAGCTGAAAATAATCCAAATGTCCATTAATCAATGAATGGATAAACAAATTGTATTATATTCATATTTAACACAACAAGGAACAAATTATTGGTACATTCAAATACTTAACTAAATCCCAAACTAATTTTGACAAATAAAAGAAACTAGACCAAAAAAATGTGCATAATATTATTCAATGTATATAAAATTCTAGAATTGGAAACAAATCTAGAGTGACAGAATGCAAATAACATTTTCCTGGGAAGTGAATGAGGATATATGATGAGGTTTAGATTACAAAAGGGCCAAAAGAAACTTTGAGAATTATAGAAATGTTTATTATTTTGATTGTGGTAATAATTACTTGGGTTTGTACAAATGTCACAACTTATCAAATTATACAGCTAAATATGTGCAGTTTATTATACACCAATTATATCTCAGTAACACTGTAAAAAATATTTAAAACCCTCTGCAAAGGATAACTGAGATTTTGTGCCGTACATGCACTGTTGATATAAGGCAGTATACTACCATTCTAGCCTACTGTGAGAAAACATATTCCCCCGTCCTTTAAAATAGTTCAAGTTGGGTGAACATAGATTCCATCACACAATGTGTACTATGAGTTTTTTTTCCCCAATATTTCACTTATTTATTTGAGACAGAGAGAGCAGAGAGAGAGATAGAGTGCATGAGCAGCAGTGAGGGGCAGAAGGAGAGGGACCAGAGGACTCTCCACTGAGCAGGGAGCCCAATGCGGGGCTTGATCCTGGGACCCTGAGATCATGACCCGAGTGGAAGGCAGAGGCTCAACTGACTGAGCCACCCAAGTGCCCCCATACTATGTTTTAAAGACAATATAGCATGATTATGCTGATGACAAAAACTAAAAAAGATAACTCAGATTCATCATATATTGATGAATGGCATTAATCAATGTTAACTTGTATTTCAAGAAGTGGTTACTCCCATCTAATGTCAATGGTAATAACTTACTAGAAAAAATTATGACAATGTTGATCACAATTCTAATTTTGTAATGGTTGTTGACTGACATTTGAAATTAGACTCATGAAATAATTATGGATGTTCATTGTAATTAAAATACAATATTAACACAGGCTCTCTCTCCCCAGGTCATAAAATAAAAGATATCCCAGTTTTTCATTTTGTTCATCTTTATTTGTTAAAATTTGCTGCCATCAGCATACATTAATCTTGGGATAAGTCAGTTTCCCTGACTACCCCAATGAAAATAATAACTCTCCATTTATATCTCACTCGCCATCCCACTGGCCTGCTTTATTTCTCTTCACAGTATTTATGCCTTCTGACATCCTTTTTGCTTGTTTGTTTCACTATTTGTTTATTCCTATATCTTTCCAGCTAGAATTTAAGCTGCATGGGTGTGAAAAATTTTTCTGTTTTTTTATTGCTTTACTGAGAATAGCTCCTGGCACGTAACAGACATTCAATAAATCTTTCTGAATAAGAGAAAAATAGCAATGAGTGCAACTTAAAAATTGATATAATCAGCAGGAAGGCAAACTCTTTTGTATCTTGAATTGATTCAAGGCAGAGAACGATTGTGAAATAAATAAGACTATTTTTTCTCTTTCAATTTGCGCTTCAAAGTATAGTAGTCCCCCTTATCCGTGGTGGTTTTGCTTTCTGCAGTTTCAGTTACCCTTTGTCAACCAAGATCCAGAAGTGAGGAGGTGACCTTCCTCCTGACATACTGTCTGAAGGTCAATAGTAGCCTAATGCTGCATCACCATCCTTGCATCATTTACTGCACTTCCTCTCCTCATGTAGACATGTGTGTAGAAGGAATAGTAGGGAAAGTAGGTAAAGTACTTCTATTCTGTCTTGTTAGAAGCAGGGGTAAAAATGCAATTCTGTTTTAATATAACTGTTCTATACAATTTAGTATTTCCCAGCCCTTGTCTATAAATGCTGTTTTCTCTGTTTGCAGTATATAATCAGCCACACCTCTCTGACAAAGGGGCAAACTCATTCTTCATACCAGAGCTCAACAATTTCCATTTTGTTAAATCTTCCCTAACCTCCATTTCTCTGACTGTCATTTATGCTATTGCTGCACTACATATATCACTGTGTGAGCACACTTACCCTGGGTGATTTTAACTCTGTTGAAACGGCTATCTTTCTTTCTTTCTTCCCTTAAAGAAAGGATCGTGCCTTGTTCATAAAGTATGCAAAAAAGGGGGCACGTAGGTGGCTCAGTCCTTAAACGTCTGCCTTTGGCTCAGGTCATGATCCCGGGGTCCTGGTATCTAGCCCTGCATCTGAGCCCCGCATCAGGCTCCCTGCTGAGCAGGGAGCCTGCTTCTCCCTCTCCCACTCCCCCTGCTTGTGTTCCCTCTTTCTCTCTCTGTCAAATAAATAAATAAAATCTAAAAAAAAAGTATATAAAAAAGGCACAGAGTCTGACAACATTGTAGAAAAATTGAATGTGTTTTATGTAAGTGAATGAAGGGGCGGCTGGGTGGCTCAGTCAGTTAAGGGTCTGCCTTCAGCTCAGGTCATGATCCCAGGGTCCCGGGATCAAGCCCTGCATTGGGCTCCTTGCTCAGTGGGGAGCCTGCTTCTCCCTTTCCCTCTGCCCCTCCCCCTGCTCATGCTCTCTCACTCTCTCTGTCAAATAAATAAACAAAATCTTTAAAAATAAAAAAAATAAGTGAATGCCTATAGGGATGAAGGAATATCAGGTTTTAACTGGACATAAAGACTATTTCTTGAGGAATATAGAGTTGAAACAATGGAAACAACATCTTAAGAAGTGTGAAAAGAAGAGACGTAAATAAGTAATAATTCAATTTTATTTTATTGCTAATAGATAGCTTCCTGGAGGATACAATATGAGAGATAGGGGAAAAAGAGATACCTTTTATGTGAAATAAAATGTAATAATTCTGGTTTTCCCACCTCTGTATTAGTGTTAATATAAAATGATCCATTTACTTGGCATATCCTCTTAAAGATCTTATTATCTCAGTTAAACTGAAAATTTCAGTTGGAAATGTTCATAAGAAAAGTTGATATGAAGTAACAGGGTATTAATTGCCATGTACCTTTATGATGAGTTTTCATTTTATAAATTAGGAAATATATACATATCTATGTTAATCATTTACTACTCTGCTGTGCATCTAGCAGAATATTGAACCAGTAGTAAAATATTAGACTACTATTAATTTAACCAGCTGTTGGTAAATGGTAAATGGCAATTTATGCTAATTTTAGGGGAAATGGGGGGTTTGCTAAATGATAAATTTCTTTCAAGTCAGCCTAAATATCATTAATGAAAATAAAAGCTCAGGACTCTGTGTTTTTATGAATCTCCCAAGTGATGTGTCCATGTTTACACACCATTGATTTATACCACATTGTTTATGTTAATACACTGAGTAGGATAACCCTGAGATCATTCCAATGAACATTTCCTTTAGTAAAGTCTTTAAAATTTTTTTTAGTAAAAGTGTTTATTGAGATAAAATTCACATACCATGCAATCACTAATTTAAATAAATAATTCAGTGGGTTTTAGTATACTTACAGAGTTGTGCAACTATAACCACAGTCTAAGTTTAAAACATTTTAATGTTGTCCCAAAGGAACCTCAGACCCATTGGCAGTAATTCCCCATTCCATCTCCACCCAGCTCTAGGCAAACACATGTCTACTTTCTGCCTTTCTGTATTTGCCTGTTTTGGACAGTCATATACATGGAATCATACAATATGTAGTCTTTTGTGACTAGCTTCTTTTATGTGTCATAATGTTTTCAAAATTTATTCATGTTATAGCATGTGTCAGTACTTTATTACTTTTACTACTGAATAATATTCCATTGTATGGATATACCACATTTGTTTATCCTTTTATCAGTTGATGGACAGTTGGGTTGTTTTACCTTTTGACTATTATGAATAATGCTGTTTTGAACATTTGTGTACAGGTTCTTTTGTGGACATAGATTTTCATTTTTCTAAGGAATAAACCTAGGAGTGAAATGTTGGGTCAATGGGAGCATTTGAGAAACTGCCAGATCATAGTCTAAAAGGCCCGCACCATTTTACATTCTCATCAACAGTGTATTAAGGTTCTAATTTCATCACAACTTGTCAACATTGTTATTATCTGTTTTTTGATTATAGGCATCCTAGTGAGTATGAAGAGTGATCTCATTATGGTTTGGATTTGCATTTTCTTGATGGCTTGCTGAGTGTGGAGCCTGATGCAGTGCTCAATCCCAGGACCCTGAGATTATGACCTGAGGTAAAACCAAGAACCGCAGCTTACCCAACTGCACTACCCAGACACCCATGCCTTGTGAATTTTTTTAACTAGACATTTAAATATTATAATGTAGTGACACTGGAAATCAGATTTTCCACTTTTCCTAGGGTTTGTGGCTTTTTTGACTATTGAAAGCTGACTAGTCCATTTGTTTAGTGACTTACTATTTTTACAGAGATTCTATTCCTTATATTGTGGTAACTGAGGTCTGTTCTTAGCTGGTGTTCAGCTAGTGTTTTGACAGAGATTTCATTGAGTACTGACACTTAAAGCAAATGAACCCCCTCCCGCACCTGCCCTGGTGTTCGCAGACGGGTTCTGTGCCAGGGTACTTAATACCTAGCTAGGTAAAAGCTTAGAGTTATCTCAGATATTTCTGAACATGCATCTTACACTGGACATGCACATGGCTTTTTTTTTTTAAAGATTTTATTTATTTATTTATTTATTTGACAGAGAGAGAGAGATCACAAGTAGACAGAGAGGCAGGCAGAGAGAGAGAGGGGTAAGTAGGCTCCCCGCTGAGCAGAGAGCCCAATGCGGGGCTCGATCCCAGGACCCCGAGATCATGACCTGAGCCGAAGGCAGAGGCTTTAACCCACTGAGCCACCCAGGCACCCCTGCACATGGCTTTCTGAATTCCCCCATATTAGTGTGTGCTTTTGAATGCCCTAATTTCCCAAAGAAACTCTTCCTTGCTTTTCCTCACAGGCCTCAGGCAGTCTGAGAGGACTGTAATCTTTTGCTGCAGATCATATCTATTTTAGGATGTTTTTTGAGCAATTACCCCACTTTCCAGGCCTAGGTGAACTTCTAGGTGAAACAGAGACTAGTGCCTTGTGTCAGTCCTTCAGAGAGCCTTCTCACTGTTTAGAACAGGTGTACACAAAAGCTTAAGAGTCACGTTTACTCACTCCTGCCAGAACCAGGGACTAGTGTCCCACTCTGGAAAAACAAGACTTCCATCTTTCTGACTCTCCCTGAACCAGGGAGGGGGTGGGGCAAGGGCGAGTTGTTCCTCCATTTTAAAGTTGCTTTGTCTTGATTTAACATTTTCTTGGCTGCTGCAAACCTTTGTTTTCCAGAGTTCTAACAAAGTTGGTTCTAATAAATTCTGCAGTTTTATCTGTTGGGGGACAGGAGCTTGGAACTTCCTACTCCACTGTTTTGCTAACATCATGTTTCACATTTTAGTTTGATGTATATGACTCTGATGATTAAAGATGTTCTTCTAGAAGTTTTTGACTTACGTATTACATTTATGTCTTATGATTTGTTTGACTTAATTTTAGTATACGGTGCAAAGTATGGATCAATGTTTAATCCATACTTTTGCATATGGGTTGTTTCTATTGTCCCGGCACCATTTATTGAAAAACCTGTCCTTTCTCTACTGTGTTTCCACTACCCCTTTGTCAAAAATCAGCTGTTCATGTCTATTTACATGTCTGTTTCTTTGTTATGTTTTATTGACCCATTTTTCTGGTTTTATGTCAATATCACATAGTCTTGTTGATTGTAGCTTTATCATTATACTTGAAATCAAGTAGTTCAGTAATCAAAATTTCTTCTTTTTTTTAATAGACTTTATTTTTTAGAGCAGTTTTAGGTTCACAGCAAAATGAGTACAAAGGGTAGAGTTGTCCCATATGCCCACCACCCCAATACATGTATAGCCTTCCCACCTTATTAATATCCCCCACAAGAGTGGTACATTTATTATAATTGATGACCTTACATTGACACATCATTATGACCTTGAGTGTGTAGTTTAAATTAGGTTTCACTCTTAGCATTGTACATTTTATGGGTTTAGACAAATTTACAATGACATGTATATACCATTACAGAGTTATTTCACTGCTCTAAAAATCCTCTTCTTTTTCAAGGTTTTTCAAGGTTTTCTAGTGTAGGTTATTTGCATTTTAATTTTAAAATTGGCTTTTTAAAATTTCTAGAAAAATATCTGCTGGGATTTTGATTAAGATTCTATTTAATCTGTAGGTCAATTTGGGGAGAATTGATATCTTAATATTGAATCTTTTTGCTTATAGATATGGCATATCCTCATTTACTTAGGCAGTCCTTAACTTCTCTTAGCAATCTTTGGCAGATTTTAGTGTATAGTGTATCAGATTGATTCCGGTCTTTCATAATTTTGATACTATTTTAAATGGTATTGATTTTACAATTTCAGTTTTCAGTTGTCAGTTGCTATTATATATAAATACAAATTAACTTTTGTGTATCAATCTTGTATCCTCAAATCTTGTTAAATTCACTTATTAATTCTAGTAACTTTCTTAAAGATTCCATATGATTTGCACAAAAATGATGAGGTCATCTACAAATAAGGGCATTTTACTTCTTCATTTCTAATCAATCTCTTTCTTTTTTCTTTCTTTTCTTTCTTTGCCTTCCTTCCTTCCTCCCTTCCTTCCTTCCTTCCTCCCTTCCTTCCTTCCTTTCTCCCTCCATCCTTCCCTCCCTCCTTGCTTTCCTTCCTTCCTTCTTTCTTCTGTTTTTTGATCTTATTGCACTAGAAGTATATTTTAACTGAATGAACAAATCTAACTATATTCCTTTTTTAAATTTTTTTTTAAAGATTTTATTTATTTATTTGAGAGAGAGAGATCACAAGTAGGCAGAGAGGCAGGCAAAGAGAGAGGGGGAAGCAGGCTCCCCACCAAGCAGAGAGCCGGATGCGGGGCTCGATCCCAGAATCCTGAGATCATGACCTGAGCCGAAGGCAGAGGCTTAACCCACTGAGCCACCCAGGCGCCCCTAACTATATTCCTGTGAGCATCAAACATGGATATGCATCTTTATTGTGGTTCCGAGTGAAAAAAAATTGGATAAACATGGTACATCTTCTAAGAATATCAAAATTGGTAGGAAGAGGGGATTTGAATTGTTACTTTCTAAAGCATTTGTAAATTGCATGTATAATCAAAATAGGAAAACCTTATTTTTCCATGTTAATCAATCTTGGGAGCAAGGAATTCTTGTCTTTACCTTCGGAACATTTCCAGAATCAGACTGCTCTCCACTTTCCATCATTTCTCACAGTCATTTCCTACTTGGACTATTTCACTGGTCTCCTAACTGGGGTCTCCTTGTTTCTGTTCATTACCATTTATAGCTTATTCTCCACAATAGCATCCAGAGAAATCCTTTCAGAATGTCATTGAGACCATGTTACCCTCATTAAAATACTTTAATAGGTGTCTTTTTTAGTTACAGTGAAATCCAGTGGCCTTACAATGGTCATTAAAAGAACATATATGAGCTGGCTCCCAGTTATGATTTTTACTATGTCTCTTAACACTTCATTTTATTAATACTCTGTTTCAGTTACAATAGCCTTATTTTTGTTTCTTGAATACAGCATTAACACTTCCAATTTCAGGGTCTTTGTATTTGCTCTTCCTTCTCCCTCGAATGCTTTTAACTTAGATATCTACATGATTTGCTCTATCATTACATTTATGTTTTTTCAAATACCACCTCACCGGAGAGGGCTTATCTAACTATCCAGTTAGTTAGATATGAATGAATCATACCATTCTTTATATTACTTAACCCTGTTTGCTTCTTTCTGTTTTCTGCTCTGTACCATTTACTTCCTGTTTTGGTTTATTTCAATTTATTTATTTTATTGTCTGTCTTCCCACCACTAGATTGTAGGTTGTGTGATAGTAAGGACAGTGTTTTGTTTACTGCTATATCCTGGTGCTTAGAATAATGCCTGGCATGGAGAGTGTGTCTAATATGTATTATTGAATAATGATTATTTTTGAATTAATAAATTATTTTTACCAACCATATTATCCTGCACATACTGAAGTGCTGGCAAGCGATGGGCTAACCACTGTGATTTCCTAAGGAATGAATAGATCTTTTTGATACTATGTTTATGAACTAGTCAACGTAAGAACCAAAATCTACTCTAACATATCAGGTATTCATGTTCCCACAAGTTATGCTAAATTTAATGTTTGGCCTAAAATCATAAGACGACCTTTAGATCTATTCCTTGTCACATTGAATTATTCAACTTATTTTTGTATGAGTTGCTTCCTTTATCTTTATGCTTTCAACCATAAACATGAACCACTGATTAAAATGAGAATCATGAAACTGTTGAATATAATCAAGATAATAAACTAATTAAAAGAACCACAAACTTTCCAGGTGTATGAAAAGGTTTGACCTCATCTATAAGACTACTTTGACACAAAGAAGGCAGCATTTTTCTACTGTAAATAATAAATCAGTAAGAGTAATTATAGAATCTTAGTATATCCACAGTTGCTACCTTATATGTCATTTTTGTTCCTGTGAAATTAAAGACAAGTCTAAATATTTCTGCCTTTTCTTTGATAAAAACCAGAGCAGTAATTTTATGTAAATATTGCATTTGCAACATGAAACATTTCTGAAAGAAAAATCTCAAAAGTTCTTTGCAAATGGAAAGAGAAAATTCTTGGCAAGGAGAAATATAATTTAAAATAAAAATAAATGAATGAAATCTTGCTTGATGCTTCCTTAAAAATAAGTTTCAAGAATCATCTTCAAAAGTTTAAGTTCTTATAATATGAGAAAATTTAATGAAGCCCTTTTCTGTAATCATAGCTAAATCTCTTTAAAGGCAAAAATGTTACACAGATTAAAAAAAGTTTTCCCAATTTTCTGTTTTTCCACAGTTAATTCTGAAGCTTAGAATTATTTATATGTCAAAACAAAGACAACACTCCACTACTAAACATTCCAATCTGCTATTATTTAAGAGGGACATAATATATACTATTTTTTCTATTCAAAACATTGAATCTAGCTGCTTCTATACTAAGCCATCCAAAAGCAAACACAAAATGAAACTAAACAGAAATAAAAATAGAAAAAAGCAAACACAGTTTTTTCCTCTTATTTTGAATTATTTTTATCCACATTTCCTTTTCATCCTTACTCATCTAATATCTCTTTTGTTGGCAAGCAGTGTGTCTTACTCTTATTTATGTATACATGTCCCTATGTATCAACTTCCTTATTTCCCAGGACATAGAAGAGAATTTTGCATTTTAATATTTCAATAGATATTTTATTTTTAAATCCACAATCCACAAATAGATTTCTGTGGTGCATGGATTTGATGTATGATGAAGCCAATAAAGAACTGTCTCAGAATGAACAATATATCAATGGCCTCATGACAGCTAGATAGATTAATTCAAATTAATACCAAAATAGACAATGATGTATTAGTTTTCCAATAGTACTTCATCTTCTCATTTTTCATATAGTGGAAATAGGATTTCCCACTATGCAGTGTAGATAATATTTAGAAACCTTTGCATTCTCAAATTTGAGTGACTTGTATAAATAAAATCCATGACAACACCTGTAAGAAAAAACAGAATTATATTACCTTTTTTGTGTGACAAAAGGACCTGTTTAGGAGACATCAATGTAAGTGCTAAAAAGCTACTAGAAATTTTCTTAAGCTGAAGTGATAAAACTTCCACTTTCAAGTTTTGAGATATAGAAGTCCAAAGTTCAGTTTTCAGGAGAAATTAATTTTTCACATTCTGGCATCAAGAATAGGCATAGTCTTGATATCTGTCTGTGATTAGAGGGAAAACCGCAGACAAAGGCAACCTCTTTAGTAATTTAAAAGACCCAGTCTGATCTCCCAATACTCGAGAGACAAAAAAAAAAAAAAAAAAAAAAAAAAATGGAGAGAAATATCTATTTGAAAAACCCTGTCATATTTAGAAAAATTACTTCCACTCAATCATTTAGATGCCTTCAGGAAAAATTAATATAAAACTGTTTTAAATAGTAAACCTGATATCAGTTGCTAGCTAAAATGACTAACAGTAAATTCAGTGTCTCTGTTTTCCCCAGCACATCTTTTGGCTCTGCCTCCTTCCATGTATTGGTTTCATCAGTGAGGCTGTTAGTGAGATCATGGTATCAGTTCCAGCTTTTGGATCAATTTATAACAGTAAAAGAGAATGGGCAGTCATTTAAAGAATTAATTCCAGAAGATAAAAAGAGTAATTGCATCGTAGTTTCCTGAAAACTTCTCACATCCCATTGGGCCAAATTGGGTCACATGTTCCATTCTTAATCCAATCACTGATGAGGAAGGATGGGTTATTATCTATTCACTTGGGCCCAACTTAGCTTTTGGAGGTGGGGTAGGCTTCTTCTGGCACATAGGAAATACATGTGGAAAGAAATGATACCTATACCAAACAAACAAAAAAGGAACTCTGCTAAAAATGAGGTGAAAGGGGGGAAATGAATAAAATTTCTATTTTTAAGTTTTGAGATATAAAGGTCAAACACATGATAATGTACAATATAGTGATGTTTATATTAATGACTATAAAAATACATCTTCATATTATTGATGCAAATTGATTAGGTTTTTTTTTTTGAGAACCAAGCCTTACAATTTCAACTTTTGTATAGTATTGGGTTGTTGTGGTCGATAATTTTGTTCCCATTACAGAATCAGATTGCTATAAAGGTGACAAAATTTCCTATTATTCCAAAGAAAAAGAAAAAATGGCTAAGACATATTTAAGCTAGCCTATAAAATAATTAATTGAAATGCTATTCCTTACTTTATGTGTTCTTCATATATAATGAAATTCAACCCAGTACCCCAAACATTACAGATGTATATCCATTTGGGTCCATTCCTAAATCACCTCCATTTAGCCCTGAAGATTAAAGTCCTTCAACCTGCAGATTCTACTTTTCTCAGTTCCAAATCCATTAATAAATTGGAATCCCATCTCTTCTTAGCAAGTGAGATTTGGAATATTAGATGAATTCTCCATATAAAGTACATGTTGTATTTGGACTCCCATGCTTTCATGGTTAGAGAATATGTGGGTCCCTAAACTCCAACTTTCCCACCTCCATTTCAGCCGCCCTACACTTTGCTGTTTGTTGGAAGAGAACACATGCCTTCTGGCCATGTTTCCAGTTAAGAATAAAAAAAATACAGGAATATGTGTTGTAATCTTGCCTTCTAGTACCTACTTTGTCCAGTTGACAATTCCATGTTCTGCTATAACAAGTAAAGAACGGATTGTAATTAGTTTTTATTTTAAAACCGCTTCCTTGATTAATAAAAAGAAGTTTTTCCAGTGCTAATTCTACCAGAGTTTTGGAGGTCAGGTGATCTCAGACTTCTGCTTCTCTTGATGCTCCTTGCAACACATTTCTTGCTGATTTTCTCCTACACTCAATGTTTGGGTGCAGCATTTTTGAATGTTCAAACATTTGGCACCTATTTCGGGGGCTAAATATACATTTCCATTATTGCTTTTCTAGTTGCATTCTCGTTTATAAGAAAAATTTAGACCTGTGAATGCCCACACAGCAATGGCAAAGAAGGAATACTTATAGAGGGAACTAAGAAGGAGTGCCATGCTTACAACTGATATATTTTTATTTTTCAGTATCACGTAATTAAATTTAATTATGAATTTCATTTTTATTTAAACCTTTTTTAATGATTTTATTTGTTCATCTGAGAGAGAGAGACAGAGAAAGCACAAGCAGGGAGAGAGGCAGAAGAGAAACAGACTCCCTGCTGAGCTGGGAGTGGATATAAGGCTAGATCTCAGGTCCTGGAGAACATTTGCTGTGGCATCTGACCCACCCAGGCGCCCCAATGAATTCCCATTTTTATTTAAAAGACAAGTAAGTTGGGGCTATTACTCTTATGCTAGGAAAAGAAACACCCCACATGGCTCTTAGACCAAAGTACTGAACTCCACACTGTTCCTATTTCTGTTTCTTACTGTACTTCTTACTTCTTACTGTACTTACTTCTGTTTTTCTGTAACAACCTGTGATTTTTGCTCTAAGTCCCACTATTTATTGCCTCCCAACTCCAGTTTCACCTTTTATTGCTTAGGGCTCCATCTGCCTAGACTTTGTTTGGTTCCTTTTTACTGGGAGACTGTACCTTATTTCTGAGTCACATGACTGTGTTGGAGAACTGCAGTCTTGCTTTACACTGAATAGATAATAGGATTCCAGTTCCCAGGAATCGAACCCTGTCATCCTGCTTCCCATGCTCTAAAATTCTTTTCTTGTGCCCCTACCAATTATAGGGCAGTTTTGGGATACAGACATTGTAAAGCAGGGCAACATTTTCTTCATACTCTTAGATTCTGGGAAATGTACATATCACGTGATGCCAGATATAAAGATAGAGTAATTCCTCTATTCTCAATTCTACTCCCCTCTTTTCCAGTCCAGAGTTTAAGTCACAGAATGTCTTGTGGTCTAGGTTATAGTATTTAAAACAATCCCACGTATTTGCAGGGTACTTAAATGTAGGGTCCAGGTCTAACCTATCTAATTAAGGAAGCAGATAAAGTCACATTCAGCTCTAAAAAGTACTATATATTTTTTGGTTCAAACAAAAATGTGATCTTGTTAGTTTCTTAATGTCAGATAGGAGCTTAAATATTACTTCAATTTGGTATATTGGTTAGGGTGTTGCCAGCTGCTCTTCAAATAAACCCTAAAATTTAGTAGTTTATCACTCTAGATGTTTTTTACTTTTGCTATATCCCAGAACATGTGTTCAGTGGGCAGGTTTGCATGAGGCAATTCAAAGATCCTGGCTCCTTCCCCATGTTATGGTACTTCCATCACATATGGTTATCGATACTTTCTCTTCTAGTTGGAGAAGGAAATAATTCATAACATCTTCCTGTTTCATCCACATTTTAGCCTAGATGTGACACAAGTCACCTCTGCTTACATTCTTTGGATCCCAGGAAAAATGGAGACTTGAAAAGGGTGGGACAGCCCCTTTCCAGAAATCAGTCTTTTCCATCAAAGGAGAACACAAATTGTTAGAGGACCAACCAGCTACTGGTCAAAAACAGTGATATTACTAATCAGGGAGGTTGTCTTAATAATCATTCTAGGAAAACACACACTCATCTTGGAAAATATTTCATAACCCCCAAGAAGCGAGACTTGGAGATCTAAGCACTTGGACACTTCAGCTTCTACTGCAAACCAAAAAACAAAAAGATGCTGAGAAACTCTATTTTACTTGAATACATTTTAATGAACACCCAGACTTCTGGTTATGCTGGCGATGTGAAGTAGTCCAGTGAAACCCACGAATGATTATAAAAATTGAAAAAAAAATTTTAAACAAAATCGGCTCAGTTTTGAAACCGTGAGACATTAGACAAAGCAAGCAGAAACAACAGGAGGAGTTGCCTTTGAAAGAGAACTGTGGTAAGAAATACAAGTATGTGACTTTTCTTTTCTGTCTGAGAATACTTTCCTTCCCCCCACTGTTCAGCTCTGGTAGCAGAAAAGCATAGCCTTATTCCCTCAAGTAAGAGTGGACAACATTCGAGGTTAATAGAATATCTGGAAGCCACAGAGCCACATATGGGGTAACTTCTCAGATCTTAATATAATTTAAACTACACATGTTCGGGGAAGTTTGCCAGTTATCCATTTATTGCTCTCAGTTCCAAATTCATGTTTTATTGTTTACGACAATGGATGTGGGCCCTGTGAATAAATATTTTGTTTTCCAGCTGACAGTAGAGGGCACTGGATAGGCGTTGGAGGAGGGAGGAGTTGTGCTTCCTGGTCCCAGGGTGCTCCCAGTCAGCCTCTTGACTCACTTCCTGTACAGCTTCCCAGGTTCACTCTAGCTCCTACAACGTGGGTGGCATCTCTGGTGCTCTGTCCCTACAGTATACAGCACCGGAAGCCAGCATTTATCTTAGCATCTCTCTCAGGCAGATACCTTGCAGTGAAACACCTCCCCCTGAGGAGCTTTCCCTGGCATTCTCGAGGGTGGGTTTCTGGCAAATTCTGCCTACACGGGGCCTCAGTGACTTTCTCTATCACCCAATGCACCACAGCTGTGCCTCTCCAGCAGGATCTTCATCTCAGCCCTGGGACCTCTTCCTTGGACTTAAGATGTTAAGATATGATTTCTTGTCAAAACTTGCCTTTTCCTGCACAAAAACCCTGTAACATTTTTACACACGCTATCTGTAGGAAAGTGAGACAGAGGCTGGAGAAATTCACACAAATCTGCTGCGGAGGAGTTTGTAAGTGTGTTTCCAGGAGATCTTTGAAAAGTTACACTGCTATGAGATTTTTGAAAAGAAGACATGTAGGTCAAGCTGCAGACTTTTAGTTAAAATTGAAAAAAATTTAGACCAAGCCATCTGAAAGAGGATGGGGGTGATGTTCACAATTTTCCTCTTTTTAAAAGTTATATTTTATGGGAGGCATCCCAAATAAAATTTTGGAATTTAATACTTTATGAAATGAAGGATAAAAGAAATGGTATATCTTCTGTTTCAACTGTTAAGGTTATGATGATACTTGATTAGTTGTTCAATCTGATTAGACCACCTGCCTTTAGTAAAATCCATTAAGAAGTGCTCACTTCATCTCAGACACAATGGGGTAGTGTCACTGGAGTTCAGCTAGCGTTGGGGGTAGGGATGGAAGTGGGAGTAGGGTACAGCTGGGTATTGGTCAAATCCAGTTTTCCTTAATAGGTGAGATTCCTATTCTGTAGTGTTTGAGTCTGTAGAGACCCTGAGGAAAATTTGCCTGTGCAGCAGAGAAACCCAGAGGGAAGAAAACTGATTGTTCAGTCACTTATGACTGGTAAGTGTCTTGAGAGTGTTCTCAGGAGGTGGAATAAAAATCCATTATACCTTATTTTACTCAAATGTGCCTTTTTTCTTTTTATTTTCTCCATTGCCAAGATGTGTAGAAAACCTTGGGATAGGGGGTTGGCCATTCTGGATGGAATTTGTATTTTTTCCTTATAGCTATTAAAGTCACTTAATGGAAAACTATATATACATATACACATATATATACACACACATATATATATGCACACACACACACACACACACACACACACACACACACACGAGAATACTGTTTGAGGATCCTTAAATAGTTTTAAGATCAAACTATAATTTTATTTTTATTTAACTTTAAATGTTCTAATTCTTTTATTGATTTAGCAATTATACTATTCTTTAAAAAACGTTGTCTTAGATTCTAAAAGGTTTTGTAATAATAAGGTAAGTTCTATTTCAGAAGGGGAAAAAATTGTATACTGGAATTGAAGAAGTAAGTAAACATAAGGTGGATGGTGATAGCCAAGTTTCCTACTCTTGGGAAGGGAAAGCCACAGGCTAGAATGAGCTATGTGGAACTGGACTAGAGTTAGAGACATCAGTATGAATTCATGTTTAACCTCATATAGATGAATGGATACAGAAATAATTAGAGATACATGTGTAAACATTTCCTAGGTCAGTCTGCTCAGAGGGCCAAGACCTAGTGATAGCATAGTAGTAGTGAGCACACCAAGTACCTAGATCATGGTTTCCTTTGACAAAAAGAATCAGGGCTCCTTGGAGAAATGACCAATTCTAGGGATGAAGTAGGTAAATTTTACAGTGCCAAAAATTAAGAAAGTGCTCAAAAGTGGGGAGCATATCAAAGGTACTCAGCAGCCAACCTGAAAGAGCTCCTAATAGCCAGAGTTGAGCAACAAAATAAATACTCTAGTGTCGCATTATAATCCAACTTATAAAATAAGTATCCATGAATACATGGTGATATAACTACATGATTGAATAAGTAAATGAGTGGAGAGGAGACAGATCTTCCTTATAGGACAATTTAAAGAATTTGTATAGGTACTTCCCCCTCTAGGACACAGAGCTTAATCACCTTCTATGATCCTGCATTTGCACTTAGTGATTTGCTTCCAGAGAGTAGAATATGAAAAGGGGGGGTAAGTAACTTTACTTTGGGGAAACATGACAAACTCTACCTTGGCCAGGTTCAAGGTTACATCATCAGTGATAAGTCATGTTGATGTATCTTTCATGTGATATGATGAGAATGGTATTTCACCTCTGGGGTCTTCCTCCAAACACCAGACTAACTATGAAGAAAGCATTTGCCAAACTCACTTGAGGAACTTTATACAAAATACTTAACCTCAAAACTGTAAAGGATTTATAAAACAAGGGAAGTCTGAAAAATGGTCACAGACCAGATGGGATGAAGGAGAAATGATAAATAAACAATCTGGATTAGGATGAACAGGATCCTAGAACAGAAAAAGGACATTAGCAGGAAAAAAACTATTGAAATCCAAATAAAGTGTAGAGTCTAGTTAATAGTAACAGACCAACATTGGCTTCTTAGTTGTGACAAATGATAATGTAAGATTTTAACAATGGAGGAAACTGGATGAAGGGCATCTGGGAATGGTCTATATTATTATTATAACTTTTCTATAAAGCTAAAACTACCCTAAAACAAAAGAGCTTCTTTATATGTATATATTTCTAAAAAAATTAAACCCGTATGATCTCAATCTTGCATTTTACCTCACAGAGCAATAAAAATTACATCATCTGCATGTCAATTCCAAAAACTAAATCCATGATGTCTCAAATAAGCATTCAATTGAATTGAGTAACAGTTACAGATGCCATGAAGAAAATGAGGGAAGAAAAGAAACTACACATATAATTCTTTTAAAATTAAATTAACATTAATTTAATTTTTTTATAAGAGAAAAATTCTTTTTCTTTCTTTATTTATTTGACAGAGAGAGAGACAACACAAGCAAGGGGAGCGGGAGAGGGAGAAGCAGGCTTCCCATCGAGCAGGGAGCCCAATGCAGGGCTCCATCCCAGGACCCTGGGATCATGACCTGAGCCGAAGGCAGACGCTTAATGACTGAGCCATCTGGGCGCCCTAAAAAGAGAAAAATTCTAATTTATAAAATTTATTGCATGGAGCCAAGTTTAGAATCTTTCAGATACCCTGATCAGCGTATGTGGAGGATACAAAGGATACAGTAATTCATTATAAAGTAATATTTTAGAATTTCAAGGTCATTCAACCTCCCACAAATATATATATGTGTGTGTATATATGTATATATATATATGTAATTTGACTTCTATAATATATAGATATCAAACAGTGCTTTTAGTACCCCAAGATAAGTTGCACTATTAAATCTGCTATTAAAGAGACTGGATTATTTCCCAATTCCTCAATATCTTCATTCCTTGTGCTCTTTTTATATCCTATATAACTGCCATGATTTAGCTAGGATATCTTCCTAGAAGAGCCCTTGAACAATTTTTGCGATGTAAGTGTTTTCTGGAAAAGAACTCTTAAAATAAGTTTAATAAGATTTATTATGTTTCTTCTAAAATTTCTGGGTAAGAATACATTAGAATGAAAAGAATTTAAACAGAGCATCCTAAGCCTTTGGAAGGTGGCTGATCCAATTTAAGACCAATAGGATTCATATTTCAAAAAGACGTAGGAAGAACTTTGCTGAGGTCAAAGTCATGGGGAAGTTTTTTTTTTGTAAAAGCCTCAGTTTCTACCATTTGTGGGTTTGAAAGGCAGATTGTATAGCCAACAGGTTTTTGAGTCAGAGGTACGATTAATACATCTTCATGCACCATCTATATGATCTTTTGGCAAATAAGCTTTTTTTTAATCTCTGATTTTTCATATAAAATGAGAAAATAAGAGGGCCTGGGTGGTGTAGTCAGTTAAACATCTGACTCTTGGTTTCAGCTCAGGTCATGATCTCAGGGTTGTGAAATGGAGCCCTGCGTCAAGCTCCCTGCTCAGTGCAGAATCTGTGTAAGACTCCCTCTCTCTCTGACCTAACTTTCGGCTCTAGCTCTGTCTCTCTCTCTCTGTCAAGTAAATTCTTAGGAATAAAATAAAATGGGAAAATAATAGTAATTGCGCACCAGGCTAATGAATGAATCAAAGGAAATAATGGGTCAGCACAATGCTTAGCACATGATAAACAGTTCAAAATAGAAAGCCTCTAATTACTAAATGTCCATGATTCCTTTTCCCCAAACTCCAACACTTAGCCTAGTTTTATAATTTCATTGTTTTGCATATTAGTACATGGTGTTATATGCTGGTACACACCATCATTCATTGTCTAAGGGGGAACAGATGAGGAATGTATACTCTCAGGAACTTATCTATGGCTGCTGGCAAAGCTGTATCAGTACCTTGAAGGTACCCATGAAAATGTAGGGGCTTCCCCAGGAGTTGGCCCCCAGGACTTTTAGTGCTCAAGCCAGACCCTACTCAGCCTCCACGAATTAGTCAATTACGACCTAATTGTTCCTGCAAGTGACTGCTCCAGCTGGCAAACTGACCTCAGCTGTTGTTCTTTGTATTCATCTGTCTCTCCCAGTGTTTAAAAGCAGCAGTTTGCTCTGTGACCTCAGTTCCTGGATGGATCTAAGAAGAGCTGTTGGCTTTCAGATTGTGCTGTGGGGGACTTCCAAGCTTTTTACCCGTCAGAACTAAAACTGTAAGTCCTGATATTTTCTTATGATTTTGCAGTGCGGCTTTCCTGACAACACTACCACTGTCCATTCATAGTATAAATGTATATGCATGCAGCTTGTTCTTACAAATTCTTGAGATTGTTTTCTCGCTTTATGTCCAAGAAAAGTGTTCTTTTTTTAAGCCTCTCGGAGAAAGGGACAGGCAGGGCTAGATAGGGAAAGATAGATGGGGGGGCTCCGTGATCAGGCTCACGGAAATCCCAAAAATGTGGAGGTGTGAGGAAACCAGAGATAAGGAAACACTCCAGACTACCCTGCCCTAGGTGTCTGTGGTGGGACGCTTATTTATGACCGTCTTGGGTGGTCAACGGAAAATCAAGACCCTAAAAAGAAGCCTTGAAAGATGTTATCATTAGCCCTTCTTACACAAAGGTGGTATCAGTAAAGAAGTCAAAAAGATTTAAGTTACCTGGTTAGCCTTCTATAATGACCAACCCTAAAAGCCCTCAGTGGCAACTCTGAGGACCCCTCTCACTCCTGAGAGCTTTTTTCTGTTATCCTTGCTTAGTAAAACTATCGCTTTACTCACTCTCCTTTGCTCAAGAGATTCGTTCCTCTACTCTGTGAGACAAGAATCTAGCTCTCCTGCTTCTTATCTTTCTTGGTCATAAAATACTTTGAAGTTCCTTTTGTTTTGCTGAGTCCTCTGTCTTTTACAGCCAAGGTTGTATTTAGAGTTCTCAAGTGCAGGGGCTTAGGTTGTTCTAGCCCAAGGTCTTGTCTTTGCCCTCTAAAAGGAACTGAGAAAAGCAAAAGCCCTTAAGCACATTCTGGTTTCCTGACCCTCTTTTCTCTTGGCCCCTTAAACTATTGGAAGTTCTGACAGGAATTTAAAGGTGGTCCCATTACTTTTAATCCAGAACATCCATTCCCCCCCCCCACCCCGTGTTTTCGGTTTTTTATTCATTGACTTGTTCTGGGTATCTATCTACTCTGAAACTGCTTCACAACTTTATTGTGGAAAGTTCAAATTCCAAAATAAGCACCCCTTGAATCACTGAGTTGTTGTAGCTATTATTCATCAATAGGAGTTATTCACCCTATATGTGCGCGGCTCATAGAATGCAACGAACAAGATATCATTTAGTTAAATTCCATTTCCCCTAAGGTATTTCTAAAAAAATACATTGAGGAAAAAGTTGTCCCTTCTTCCATTCTACATTTTTTGGCTGGTCTAATAATTAACATAAGATACAGTAATAAGAGAAAAACATAAGACTCAAGAATGAGTCTGAAGGAAGTGACCAAAGCAGGAAGATTTTATACCTTTGGAAAAGGAAACAATAAGTTTGTGAAGAATTGATGAGACGAAGAGGTTTGGGGTTGGGGTTGTAAATTAGTGAAGTAACAAGGCTGTTTATATAGTCTTCTTGGCCCTAAATTTCCTATTTCTGGTAATAAGGATGCCTTCTACCCTCCTAGTAAAGGGAGGGTACCTTTCATATGGAAGATTTATTTCTTGCCTTGGGGGTCGAAGGAGGGTCAGAGTGTCCTTGCAGTTGCTGCTTCTCAACTGATTTTAAAGTAATATGCCAAAATGGCATATTTTGGGGTGACAAAAGAAAGAAAACTCCCTTTCAATAGAGACATTTAAAAACTCTTGAAAATCAAAGGATTAGAGGAACATGTATAGAGTGTTAAGAACACAGTGAAGAAAGAATGCCTAGATATGCCTTACAGGGGTGAACATTGTAGGGGATGGCTGCGGGGGGACTGGAGGCGGGAAACTTTGAAGGGAGTACCTGGAACTGCTCTGGATGAAAAAGGATAGGTAGGGTTTTCCAGTAGTCAGAAACAACATAAGCAAAGGTAACAGGGGAAGTAAATAAATTTCAGTGGGGCTGGCCTGCTATGCTGGTGGAAGATGAGGGTAGAGGAGAAATGTATGAACCAGACCATATGATCGTTTTTGTTAAAAGAAGTCTGGATTGTGTTTTGAAGATGAGGTGGGAAATGCTGCAGTATTTTAGGCAGAAGAATAGGAACATGGAGAGAAGTGTGCTTTAGAAAAACCATACCAATAGATGTGTAGAGCAGTAGTTCTCAAAAGTTAGCATATGTCAGAATCTCCTGGAGAGCTTGTTGAAACCAGGTCTCTGGGTGTTACAGGAGTTCTCTGCCTTTAGTGCCCGAGGTTCTTGGTCACGCAGCCGCTTGGAAGAATGAAGAGGTAGACCAGATAAAGAGCCATCAGCAGCAAAACAAAGTGTATTGAGCTATAGTATAAGGCTTCTGTAGAGGGAGGGAGGCCTGAGAAAGTTGCCTCTGGAGTTTCTCCGGGTAGGGGTTTTTATGAGCTCTTTTGTGAACTATTTTAAGCAATCAGGGTATGCTGAGTCATGCAATCAGGGCTTTGGTCACATATCTGTTTACCTATTAGGTTAATATCAGCCTGCTGATGGTCTTTTTTTTTTTTTTTTGCTGACACCTGGGGGCTAATGCCCATGATACTGACAAATGCTTTGTGGTTAATTGCCTTATTTTAGGATGTTTTGCCCTAGGTCATTTCTGCAAAGGCTGCAAAACAGAATGCTGGTGTGGTCCTGTCTAAGCTGCAAAACAGGATGTCATTGCTGTTTTATCTTAGCTGTCCTGACTCCATATTTTCTTGTTGGAGACCCTGGCCCTGACTACCTAACTGTCCAACTAACTCCTAAAAAGGGCATAGGTAACCCCCTAGCTTTTCTGTTTCTAAATCTGGGTGGGGCCTAGAGAATTTGCATTTTTAACAAGTTCCCAGGTGATAGTGATACTGCTGGTCTGAGAATGCACTGAAAAGCACTGGTGCGGAGGTTGTGAAAGAGCAGAGCAAGGTTAACTCCATTAAGGAATACGGAACCCCTACCACCAAAGACTGTAAACCCCGCCTTTAGCCCCGCCTTTAGGCCGCCAAACTCGCGCGCCAATTCTGACCAGAGTGATAGGCTGGTTCAGACAGCTACTTTAGGGTAAATCGTAATTCAGTTGGCCATCTGCGTATGGCCTGTGTGTGTTACAATCGTATTGGCCACTGAGTGCTTGTTACCAGCTCATTGGCTCCTGGCCCCTATAAAACTGCTGCGCCTTCTGCCTTCTGAAACTCCCTTTCTCTGCAACACGCCACTGCGTCAGTGAGTGTGGGAGGATGAGCTTGAGCTAGCTCGAATAAAGGCTCTTTTGCTTTTGCATCGGACTCGGCTCCCTGGTGGTCTTCGGGGATCTAAAAATCTGGGCATAACAGTTGAGTAAAGTAAATGAAGGGCAGGCATGGTAACAAGGCCAATGAGCTAATGTGAAGGCAATAAAATCAACCAGGGACAAACAAAATGAAACAGACAGCAACACCAGAATTATTGACTCAGTGTAGTTATGTTTTAGTAAAAAGACAAATTTAAAATCTCTTTCTGTAGTATGTATTTTTGATTGATCACTTTGACCCCCTTCTCTCCTTCCTCTCCTTTCCCTTCATCCATTCTCTTCTCTTTCCCTAAGGAGTCTACCATGCTATGAAATAGAAGACCTTGATAGAGATACAGGAAGGAGTTAAAATATGCAAAATAAATGGCAGAAACAAAAACAATAGGGTTACTAAATATTCTCCAATTTTAATGATTTGGTATTTTGTACAATTTTTTACATTGTTGTGGGGCATCGTAATTTTAGGTCCTAAATCCTTCTAACATCTTAATTTGGCTTTGAGTAAATAATTGGAGAAAAGTCAAAACACCCCCCCCCCCCCAACAAAACAAAACAACAAAACAAAAAACAAATTGGGAAGAGAGAAAGCATGCCGGGTCATGGAACATAAACATGAAAAAGGTAAAAACAAAATCCCCCCCCAAAACAAATAATTTTTAGGTATAATATTTATCATTAGTTCAGTAAGTATGAATGAGGATGAGGTTTTAGGAATTTATGCTGTATGTTCCCTCACCCCCACCCCCCTTGGCCCTCCAGTGAGTGGGGGTAGCTTTGCTCTTGTAGTTAGGTTTTGTTTTGTTTAATAGGGCTTCGGGGAGGCAAATGAACAAACTGAAAACTTCTCCCATTGTGTAAAACCACTTGTTTTACTATTTATAGGGTAAAGATTCCGCATGCTTTTAAAAGTGGAAGGCCAAACTAAGGCGGGGGGGGGGGGGGGGGGGGGGGGGGGAGGGAATTTGATGTCGTAGAGTCCAACATTTAGGTCAATTGGATATAGGTCTCTGTTGATAGGTTTTTTTGGGGGTATTATAGCTCTTATTAAAGGGTGGCTTGGTCCTAGTGTATTTTTGGATATAAAATATCTACATTTGATTCCAGGAGTAGAAATACAGTGTTCATTCTTTTTCATGAATGAACTCACTTGAGTGTCTGTTTCCTGCTATTAAATTGGTGGGTGTGGGTTTCCTTGGTAACTGTCATCCTACCCAGCATTGGCACAATGTTATCAAACACTGGGCCCAGTAGAATGGATCAGTTTTTGAGAATGTATGTTTGGTTTGCTGTACCTTCTGGGATGAGGAAAGAAGGTACTTCATCTCTGTGAAATTAATCTTTATAAAAATCTCAAGGAGGCATAGCTTTTCCATGGTTACTTAGCATTCCTCATGGAACAATTAGTGTAATTGCTTTTTAATTTTGAAAATCTTGTCACCCTATCCCAGGTGACCTATCTTCAGCTTTAAATTATCTGGGACATTCTTAACCTCCCCAACTTGCCATGAAGATCTTTTTTTTTCTCACTCAACTCTAGATAAATTGCTTAATAGCCACTTTCCCACATATTTATATTTCAGTGCTTTTTTTCCTTCCTGTTCCCGTAGCACCTTAAAGATTTTATCAATGAAGGGATTATAAATTCTTCAAAGGTTAAGTACTGTTGTTTACTTCTGTATCTCTGTGAATCTGAATGCATTTATTACCTCAGATTATTGCCAGCCTCTTTTTTTTTTTTTTTTCAGAAGCCCCTGTTTCTTCTTTTAATGTGAACTTCCTTTTATCATCCCACTGAGAGATATGTGCTGCATAGTCTTAAACTGTCTTGGAATCATTTTTCTAGAACTCTGATCTATAAATCATGTATCCAAAATAAAATCGCCATCATGAGAAGATTTGAGATAAGTGTAGAAATGCAGTTGGTGAGATGGAAATCACCATTTCTTCTTAATACTAAGAATAAAGAATTATTTTTCAAACAAAACAGTTCTAGGAACGCCTGGGTAGTTCAGTTGGTTAAGCATCTGTTTTTGGCTGGGGTCATAATCTCAGGGTCCTGAGATAGACTTTCATCAGGCTCCCTACTCAGTGGGGAGTCTGCTTCTCTCTGCCCCTCTGCCCGTCACCCTCTTCCTGTTTATGCTCTCTCTCAAATAAGTAAAATCTTTAAAAACAAGTAAAAACAAACAAGACAATTCTATATCAAACTGAACAACAATAAGGATTGAGTGTTCTCTTAGTACTTGGCTAAACACAAAATGTTTAGAGAGGTATTTGTTTAAAACCACATTTTAGGATCTGAAATACATTTTTACCACTTACTCTATTTTCAAAAATTACCATAAAAATAACTTTTTTTTTTCTCTGCACATTCTGAATCACAAATGATTCAGTGTTTTATGCATGGTACAATCTTCAGAGTCTTACTGACACATTGGTATATTCTAATGTACTCAATATTGGCTTGTTAGTTGAAGTGTAAAGTTTCTTAAAGATCTTTTTGTCTGTATTGAGGGTCTTAGCCTCTGGACTGCACAGCTTGTCTTCCAGATTTATAATGTAATCTATTTCTAGATCCTACATAATGTAAAACGCAGGCATGTTACTTTAAAAAGAGTCTTGCCTTTTTTGTAGCAGCTGCTGCTACTGCTGGCATCATTGTTATTCATGTACAAGGATATAGCTGAAAAGACCAATTCATGATCAAGCAAGAATAACTGTGAATCAAAAAGGTGTTATGGGGAAATCAGAAAATGTAAAAATAATTCTTTAAAAAATCAATGCAGTCTTTCGACATTTATTCTAAAATGTAAAATAACTGTACTACATATTAAAATACTGATTTCATCCCCCCGCCTTGGCATTTTTCTCTTTTCTTGGCTATTACTGGCGATTTTGCTAAAATTAACAATGAAAATCCTATAGCCAATAAGTTAAATTCTAAGACATAGAGAAATCTACACATTTCTTCTTGAAGCTGATAGCATAGCAGCAAGCTACCATTCCCCCATTAGCTAGATTCTGGATAATGGCACACTATAGACCTACTGCTGTGGAGAACAGATGTTGGCAGATGTTTAACTTTTTGTGAAATGAAGCAGGTTTTACAAATGTTATGTGTCTGAATTAAAATTGTGGGGGTATTTGGCCCAGTTCCCAAGGTTTCTCAAAGCTTTTACTGAACAGATTAGTATCAGTTAAATTGATTATAGAAGAAAGTTGTGAACATGAAGATTAGTTCTCAAACATCATGTTTATGCAGAAGGCGAAATAAAAATGACATTTTTTTGGTAACACAAATTTAGGTGGGGTGCATGATTAATACACAGCATAGTCTGTCTCATTTATTTTACAGTCACCAGATGTTTTTTTAACTTGTACTAGATCATTCCCAGTAACATCCATTTACCATAGTGTTTCAGAGAATTTTACAATTGATGCTATCAATTGCATCCAATAAAACCAAATCATAAGAAAATTAAGATGTACTTCATAAATCATTTTTCTACTTCAGAATGTTCAAGGATTTGAGAAATAAGGTGTGTAAGAAACGTATATGGCTATTTGTAATAAAAATAGAAGAAAAGATAGCATTTCAGTAGGTAAATTTGGCACATTATATAGTATACAGTTTATATTCTAGTCCAATCATCTACAGGTAAAAAAAAAAAAAGCCAACACCTTCATATTTTCTGCAGTTATGCTTATGTGTTTTGAAATGAGAAATGGTATTTTAGATCTCATTTCATAAAATTCTAAGTGGATACTAAGAGACCTTTAAGGACATTTAATAAAATACTTTCTTTGGGAGCATAGAAGCATGGGGAAATTAATTAACATAGTTTGTGTTTAAGGTCAAAATTAGTCATTTTATTTTGTAAGGAAAGTCACATGTTACATCTCAGGAGTCTCCATTTACTTTATATCTACTTCTGAATATGTGGCCATTATTCACATCAATAGTTGACAGTTATAGGACTGCATATATCTTGTTAATGCAATCTTAGAGTGGTGACCAGAGTCCCACAATTTGAGCATTGTATATATTCTGAGTGCATGCTGTCATTCTTGTTTTGGATAGGGATGGCAGAGTTGTGTTTTAATCCAGAATACATACTTGCCATCGGTAATAATTAGAGTAAGCTGCCTTTTATTGAGCATGATTTATCTTCGCTTGCTTTATATTCAATTTTCTGATTTTTGTTGTTCAGATGAAACTGAAAGAAACAAAGTTTAATGTCTTTTTCAAATTCATGTAGCCATTTAGTATCTGAGCTGTATATTTGAACCCAGGCCCATGACACCAACATCAGCTCGGCTCATTCTGCCATACCACCCTGACTCTTCCGTGGTGTCTTTCTAATGAAAACAAGAGTGGTCAGTGATGTATATTAGATAGCAGAGTATCTAAAAGAGAATTTGAAAGTAAGCAAAACTGGGAGGTAGGCAAACTTTTATTCTGTATTTCTCATCTCTACCTTCTATATCAATACTACACCACTTCTATTTTTTATTTTTATTTTTTCCTGTCTGTAGACATCCTGGGCCTACGTGGGGGCTCAGTGAGCCAGGCTCCTTGACTTCATGGTGCCCTCTCTGGGCAATAACATTTAGTACTTCCCTGTTCCCTCTTCAAAATCTTTGCTCCCTTGTTAAACTTCACCTCTTCTATGACAGGAGACACTGGGAATTGCATTCCAATTTCTAAGATGACAGTTGACAGATTAATCTTCATATAAGGGCTAATGACTGTTACAGCTTAAGGGCTATGTCCTTCCCACAGGCATATCTGCATTGTAACAGTTACTTTGAAAATGATATATGGGATACCTGAGACTATAGCAAGGATTTAAGGGAGAAATTTAGGGGAGAGGACACTTGTCAGGCACCCCGAATATCATTATATTTGCAAGGAAAATTAGAGGTTTTTAAAATGTTTTTAAGAAAACTGGTGACAAATACATCTAAAATACTGTTTCCAAAGCAAATGATGGAAAAAAATTATTATGATCACAATATCTTAAAATAACAAATTTAAGGTTAAACTACCCACTTAAACATATATTTGGAATAGCAATACACTGAAAAACTCAGTAAGAACGTTAACCTGTTGGTATACCTGACACATAAGCCAAGGGAAGATAAGAAGTGATTGGAAGGAAATAGAACTATAGTTTAAGAAAGTGGCTTTATGGAATAAGGAGGAGAATTCCTTTTCTTTTTAAATGTTTTTTAATTGCATAAAGTAGTTCTATTGCTTTTTTTAATAACCTATGGTTGATGTGTCACATAAAATAGAGATAAAAATATGGTCGCTATAAGCCAAGTGATTGGAATTATGCTTTAAACATTGCTATATCCACCTAGATGAAAAAATTTAAGAGTATTCTCTAAGAAAGTAATTCTTAGTCATAGATGTTTGAGAAAAATTAAACCTACATCACTAGATATGGATCCATATACTAATTTTTTTTGAGGTCTCCGAAGTTGATTCTAATGTAATGTCAGAATTGACATCCTCTGGCTGAGGATGAGTAGGTAATAGGATGTGTAGAGGAAACGATTGGAAACTAGAACTTATTGTTTGGTAGATATTACTTGTGCTTGCAGTATTTCTAGAACCTTTTGTGTTTCTGGACATATAGAAAGATTATTTGTTGATCTTAGAGCTGACTTTCTTTAGTCATTAAAATGGAAGTGGTGTCATTTAAAATTGATTCTCCATAGTCCTTTCCCATGCTTCTACGAATCCTGAAGTATTGTGTTAAAAGGTGCCATAAGAATGCTTAGAATTCTGAATTACCTCATGAGTGTTAGCTGTCTGTCCACCTTTGCATGAATGAGAATGTTAAACCACTGAGATTTTGATGCAGTTTGTTAATTAATGCAACATAACTCTGCCTTCTGACTGACATAGATAGCTCCAGGTGCCCATAACGCTCTCCTCCAAACTTTTTAAAATTTTATTACCATTATAATAGAGTGCTCTTATTTCCAAGTGCAATCTGTCAATTTTCATGATCTAAGTTACACGAGAAAAGGAGCTTTTCTTATTGTTTGCTTTTTGTTTTGTTTCACCCATATATCTCAAGTATTGGAGCAGATTTGTATCTCATTAAACATTTTTTTGAATTAATGAATATGCTTTGTATCTCATTGTGTTCATATTCTCAGAAATTTCTTTTCTGTATTTAAAATTGATATATTGTTGACTCAATCTATTGTACCATCTCTCTCCTCAATTCATAGCCAAATACTTATGTCCTGTAAAATGGGTTTTAAAGGCCCTTTCACTGCCTTTAAAACCCATTGAAAACCCACCTCTATCATTTTATTAAACTTCTAGAAATATATCAATAATGACCTTCTTATCTGTCAGTATGGTAGACCTGTTGTTCAGTTCTCCTCTTACTTGTTCTTAATCAGCAGCAATCACAGTAATGATCACTCTCTCGAGACATTCTCTTCCTTGACTGCCAAAGCACTATCCTAGTTATCCTCTTCACCCTCTCGAGGCAACTGTTTCCTTTTCACATTCCTCTGCCCATTCAATAAATGTTAGATTTGTTTATTCCTGAACATTCAGCCCTCTGCTTTCTTCTCTCTTAAGGCTATCCTCTCTAGAGGCAATTTGCTTTGAGGTGATTATTCCAAAAAATATTTTTCTAGCTCCTATGTCTTTATGGAGCTCAATATTTATGTATTTATTCATAAGATGTTTGTTGAACTTTGATTATGTGACATACTATTACAAGCACTAGAAGCACATGGAATTATGACTGGCCACAACATCTTGCTGTAATGGTGCTTTTGAGTATAAGGGAGATGCTGAAGCTTATTTTAGTTGTGAATATTACATTTATGATATTATTCGTGTTATAGCTTCTTCTCCATTGGAGTATAAGATCCTAGAAATCAGGGAGCATATCTGATTTTTTTTTCTTTTTTTCACTTTCTAACACAATGCCTGGTACGAACTCAAGGACTATTTGTTGAATGAGTGTACAAATAGTTGATATCCATATTTTATGTAAAAGACTAATTTTACTTTATTTGCCTCTGAATAAATCTATTATACTCTTTTATATTTGCTATTCAAGTACACAGATACCTAAACTAAGAAATGCAATTTCATATCTTTCCTTAGTTCCAACTAGAGTAACATATGAAAAATATCAGCCAAATCATCTACAGATGTAAAATAAGATATAAAAATAAGCATTTGTATTTAAGGTGAAAATTATAGAAGTCTCGTGATCCTTTTGAGAATTCCAAAGGGCTTTGTGACTATTTTTAGTTGTCTTTACTTTTCTGTGTGAAAACTCTGATTTGGAAATGACTAATAAAGTTCAGGCTGAAATTTATGTGTTTTAACCACAACACAGCATTCCTTTGATGTATATAAGGTTATTTTCTATATGTTAGTTCTACACGGATACTGAAAGCTAGATTCTGAATGTAGAAATACTATTTTTTAGAGGAGATGGTATTTTCAGATTAAAACGGTGTTGCCAACATTTAAAGGAACTGTTTTCCTACTGTATTCCATTTCTATGGCCACAAAGCCAGTGCCACCACATATGGCTGTGTAGGCTGTGTGACACAGCCATTTGAGAGGGCAAGTGTGGGTTGAAATTAGTTCATGGGATATGTGGGAAAGTGTCTAGTTTCCACAGGTCACTGAATTTTGAGATCTACTCCTGAAGAGTTTGTAGTCTTACACTACAATTGACTTAAAAAATCCCTGAAAGGAATATAAATGAATAAATGAATAAATGAGTCAATCAATCAATCCCTGCCTAACCCATTGTGTATCTACCGTATCTAGGGCTCCCAAGGGTCTAGGAAAGCCAATAACCAGAGAGCGCTACACCAGAACACATCCATTTTAGCATACCCTAGTCTAATTAATATCCACGAGTGGATTTTAAGAGTCCAGGAGACTTCCAAACATGAGTGAAGGCTCTCTGGTGTTTGAAAATGGTAACTAACATTTTAGTCACAGTTGCCCATCTATCCTGGGAATTCTTGGCACATAACCGGGGAAGTTTTCTCATCCCCTATGGGTCCTGTGCATGAAAATAAACAGACCTTTTAAATTCCAGTTAGTTGACATACAGTACAATATTAATTTCAGGTGTACAGTATAGTGATTCAATACTGCCATATATCACAGTTGCTTATCACAAGTGTACTCCTTAATCCCCATCACCTATTTGACCCATCCCCCCACCCACCTCCCTTCTGTAACTATCAGTTCTCTATAGTTAAGAGTCTGTTCTTGATTTACTTCTTTTTTTCCCCTTTGCTCATTTATTTCTTAAATTCCACATGAGTGAAATCATATGTATTTAGCATAATGCTCTCTATATCCATCCATGTCTTGCAAATGGCAAGATTTCGTTCTTTTTTATGAAGTTCTATTTCAGCATGTGTATATGTGTATCACACCTATTTTATCCATCAGTTGATGGACACTTAGGCTGTTTCCATATTTCAGCTATTGTAGAAAATGCTGCTATAAACATCAGGGTACATGTATCCCTTTGAATTAGTATTTTTGTATTCTTTGGGTAAATACTTAGTAATGCAATTGCTGGATAATAGAGTAGTTCTATTTTTAACTTTTTGAGGAATTTCCATACGGTTTTCCACAGTGGCTACACCCAGTTTGCATTCCCACTAACAGTGCAAGAGTGTTCCCTTTCTCCACATCCTTGCCAGCAGCACCTGTCGTTTCTTGTGTTACTGAGTGTAGCCATTCTGATAGGTGTGAGGTGATTATCGCATTGTAGTTTTGATTTGCATTTCCCTGATAATCAGTGATATTGAGCATCTTTTCGTGGGTCTGTTGGTCATACATATATCGTCTTTGGAAAAATGTTTATTCATGTCTTCTGCCCATTTTTTAACTGAATCGTTTTCTATTTTTGGGTGTTGAGTTTGTTATATTTTTGATACTCTTTGTCAGATATTCCTTTGCTAATATCTTCTCCCATTCCATAGGTTGCTTCTTAGTTTTGTTTCCTTCGTTATGCAGAAGCTTTTTATTTTAATGTCTCAATATTTTATTTTTGGTTTTGTTTCCCTTACCTCAGGAGACATATCTAGAAAGTTGTCACAGCTGATGTCAAAAAGGCTACTGCTTGTGCTCTCTTCTAGGATTTTTTATGGTTTCACATCTCCTATTTAAGTCTTTAATCCATTCTGAGTTTATTTTTGTGTATGGTGTAAGAAAGTGGTCCAGTTTCATTTTTCCACATGTTGTGTCCGGTTTTCCCAACACATTTGTTGAAGAGAATGTCTTTTTCCTGGATATTCTTTCCTGTTTTGTAGAAGATTGACCATGTAGTTGTGGGTTCATTTCTGAGTTTTCAATTCTTTTTCATTGCTCTATATTGTCTATTTTTGTGCCAGTGACATGCTGTTTTGATTACTACCACTTTGTAATATAACTCAAAGTCTGGAATTGTGTTGCCTCTAGCCTTATTTTTCTTTTTCAGTGTTGCTTTGATAATTTGGGGTCTACTTTGGTTCCATACAAATTTTGATTGTTTCAGCTCTCTGAAAAATGCTAGTAGTATTTTATAGGGGTTGCATTAAATGTGTAGATTGGTTTGGGTGGTTTAGACATTTTAACAATATTCTTCCAATCTATGAGCATGGACTGTCTTTCCATTTCTTTGTGTCCTCTTCAATTTCTTTCATCAGTGTGTTATAGTTCCAGAGTACAGGTTTTTCCACCTTTTTGGTTAGGTTTATTCCTAGGTATCTGATTTTTGGTGCAGTTGTAAATGGGATTGATTTCTTAACTCTTCTTCTATTTCATTATTGGTATATAGAAATATAGCAGATTTCTGTGCACTGATTTTTTGTGTCTTGTGACTTTACTGAAATCATGTAACAGTTCTAGAAGTTTTTGGATGGAGTCTTTAGGATTTTCTATATAATGTATAATGTCATCTGCAAATAGTGAAAGACTTCTTCCTTGCTGATCCGGATGGCTTTTCTTTATGTTGTTTTGATTGTGGTTTGGACTTCCAGTAGTATGTTGAACAACAGTGGTGAGCATGGCTATTCCTGTCTTGTTTCTGATTATAGAGGTAAGGTTCTGTTTTTCCCCATTTCGGATGATAATAGCTGTGGGTTTTCTATATATGATCTTTATTATGTTGAGGTATACTCTTTCTGAACCTACTTTGTTGAGGGTTTTCATCATGAATGGATATTGTATTTTGTCAAATGTTTTTTCTGCCTCTATTAAGATGATCATATGGTTCTTATCCTTTTTCTTATTGATGTAATGTATCATACTGATTTGCAAATATCGAACCACTCTTGCAACTCAGGAATAAATCCCAGTTGATTGTGGTAACTCTTTTTTTAATGTATTGTTGGATTCAGTTTGCCTGTATTTTGAGGATTTTTTGTATCTATATTCATCATAAATATTGTCCTGTCGTTCTTTTTTTAGTCATGTCTTTATCTGGTTTTGGTATCTGGGTAATTCTGGTTTCATAGAATGACTTTGGAAGTTTTCCTTCCTTTTTCAGTTTTTAGAATAGTTTTAGAATAGGTATTAATTCTTTAAATGTTTGGTACAATCCAAATGTGAAGCCATCTGGTCCTGGACTTCTGTTTGGGAGTCTTTTTTGATTACTGACTCAATTTCTTTGCTGGTTATTTGTCTGTTCTAAGTTCCAGTTTTCTATTTCTTTGTTTCAGTTTTGGTAATTTATGTTTCTAGGAATTTATCTTGCTTCTAGGTTGTCCAATTTGTTGCCATATAGTTTTTTGTAATACTCTTATAATTGCTTGTATTTCTGTGGTGGTCTCTTATTTTTGATTTTATCTGCTTGAGTCCTTTTTTTTTTTTTTTTTGACAAGTCTTGCTAGAGGTTTATCTTATTGCTCTTTTTTTCCAAAGAACCAGTTCCTGATTTCATTGTAGTTTTTTGGTTTTTTGTTTCTATATCCTTTATTTCTGCTCTAATCTTTATTATTTCCTTTTTTCTCTTGGCTTTAGGCTTCACTTGTTCTTTTTCTAGCTCCTTTAGGTATAAGGTTAGGTTGTTTGTTTGCAGTTTTTCATCTCGAGAAAGGCCTGTATAAACTATAAACTTCCCTCTTAGGACAGCCTTTGCTGCATCACAAAGGCTTTGGACCATTGTTTTCATTTTCATTTGTTTCTATGTATTGTGGTATTCCTCTCTGATTTCCTGGTTGACTCCTTCATTGTTTAGTAGCATGTTGTTTAATGTCCATGTATTTGTGGTCTTCGCAGATTTTTTCTTTTTTTTTTTTTTCCCCCGCAGATTTTTTCTTATGGTTGACTTATTTGCTTTATGGCATTGTGGTTGGAAAAGGTGCATGGTATAACTTCGATTTTCTTGTATTCGTATTTTTGTATTTGAGGCCTGTTTGGTGACTTATTATCTATTCTAGAGAATGTTCCATGTGCTTCAAAAGAATGCAGATTTTGCTGCTTTAGGATGGAATGTTCAGAATATATGTTAAGTCCATGTAGTCCAGTGTGTTATTCAAAGCCATTGTTTCCTTGTTGATTTTTCTGTTTAGATCTGTCCATTGATTTAAGTGGGGTTTTAAAGTCCCCTGCTATTACTATTGATAAATTCTTATTGTTTTATATACTTGGGTGCTCCCATGTTGGGTACATAAATGTTTATAATTGTTAGATCCTCTTGTTGAATTATCCTCTTTATTAAATAGTACCCATCTCTGTCTCTTGTTACACTGTTTTGAAGTCCAGTTTGGAAATACTGCTATTCTGGCTTTCTTTTAATATTTGCATGATAAATGTTTCTCTACACCTTCACTTTCAATCTGCAGGTATCTTTAAGTCTAAAATGAGTCTCTTTGTAGGCTGCCTATAGATGGGTCTTTTTTTTTTTTTTTTTTTTTTAAATCCATTCTGACATCCTATGTCTTTTGGAGTGTTTAGTCCATTTCCATTCAGGATAATTATTGATACCACTATATTTTGCAAACAATATGTCTTGTTGGCTTGCTTTTGTTGATTTTGATGTCTCCTGGATCCAGAAGTTTGTTTGCTTCCCCAGATTAGGGAAGTTTCCATCTATTACTACTTCAAATAAATTTTCTACCCCCTTTTCTCTTTTTTTTTTTTCTGGGGCTTATATAACACAACTGTTGTTTTTTAAAAAAATTTACTTAACTGGAAAACCCAAAAGACTCCACTCCAAGACTGCTAGAACTCATCCAAGAATTCAGTAAAGTGTCAGGATATAAAATCAATGCACAGAAATCAGTTGCATTTCTATACACCAACAGCAAGATAGAAGAAAGAGAAATTAAGGA
>CM052883.1:114642392-114706266 GCA_028534135.1 Potos flavus
TAAAAATGGACTCTTGAATAGTTTTTGCTTAATATTAAATGAAAGAACTTTCCAAGTACTATACCCTTATGGACAAGCCTCACAGCAACTGAATTGTTAAACAAAAAACATGTGTAGCTGAAGCAGCATGTAAAGATAACATACACTGAATAAATTAGGATTATCAGTAGCAAGATCAGATATATGAAGTGAAAGAAGGAAAATAAGAGGTAGTACTAAGGAGGATAAATCTACTTAGAATTATAAATGAGAAGGAGAATCTAAGAGAGGTCAAAGAGTCCAAGTCAATTGTTCCAGATAAAAAATGCTACGAAGAATAACAGCTCAACAGTCTCATGAATTTGAGAGGGCAGGGAAAAGACCAGTGTTACATACGCTTTAGTTTAATTGGAAGCTCTTTAATATATTAACTAGAAACATTGTTCATGTGCCATGTTAGCACCCAGTTCTTGACGTGGATATTTCATAACCAAAAGAGCTACTGAAATAGGGAAGGCTCATCATTGTTTTGGTTTTTATTGAAAGGGTCAAGACTTTTCAAGGGGAACTTGAAGGATATACTGATATTCTAATGGTTTTTCCATGTGTCTGGAACTTACATATAATGAAATTTTTCTATAGGTTTTCTGCCTCTTAAGTAGAAAATATCTACCTATCAAAATAGTGAATGGTTATTATAAAGGAAATTGAGCAAAAACAGTATAATTAATCGTTATAACTCCAAAGGTTGCTTTTTTCTGGATATCGTGAGCACAAGAAAATGAGGAACGTATATTCAGTATATTAGGTTAGAATGAGTGTAGAAAAATAGCATAATACCTATCTTACCTTATGCATGGTCTTACCACTGATATTGCAGACATAGGGTATGGGTAAGCATGGTTGTCTAGCGTGAAGACAAAGTGTAATAAAATACTTCCATGGTTTCTACAAGGGGAACCTTTTATCTCAATGGTTTTTCCTTGCAGAAACTGAAAAGAGGTCATTTTATTTGATTTGTTTCTTTGAATTTGCACTATGCTGCAAACTTCTCAAAATGGTTTTTTTTCCTTGTTTTTTTGTTTTTTGTATGAATTTAATCAACAAGGATCATTCGTACAGGATCTGAGTAAACATCTTGATTAGGACAGCACCACTCACTTATCATGTGTTAATTGAGTTAAGGTAACTGGTTTAACATCTTAAGCCTAAGTGATCTTCAATTTCCTACCTTCTATTCCTTATCATAGGGGCAAAGGTGATGTGTGTCATACAGTGTAATACTTCTAATAATCATACTAATAATACTTTTAATGCTGAATTTGTCAAATTAGTTTTACTAAATTATGGCTAATTTAAGGTTAGACTACTGATAGATTCTCACTGATTTGCATATATTTGTTTTGAATGACCTAAAAAGGGGGGTGGTGGAGATTTATGGTTAACATAGGAGAAGTTAAGGAGATACTGTCTATAAGAAAGTGCTAAAACAACAACAAAACAAAACAAAAATCTACCTATTGGGGTGCCTGGGTGGCTGAGTGGGTTAAAGCCTCTGCCTTCTGCTCAGGTCATGATCTCAGGGTCCTGGGATAGAGTCCTGCATCGGGCTCTCTGCTCAGCGAGGAGCCTGCTTCCCCCTCTCTCTGCCTGCCTCTCTGCCTACTTGTGATCTCTCTGTCTCTGTGTCAAATAAATAAAATATTAAAAAAAAAAAAAAAACACACCACCTATTGTGGTGGGAAACTATTTGAGACCTGCTGATTTAGAACATAAGTCCAGGGAAGTTCTTCAATAAGAAAATAAATAACAGAATTTGAAAATTCTGATTTTTTTTCTACCACATTACTTTCTTCTGTGTCTCTATCTTTGGGATTCAGAAAATGTTGGGAGGCAGGAAACATTTTAATCTTAAAAAAAGCAGCTTCTTTCAGTTGAACACTCAAATGTACTGGGAGTAACAAAACCAAGATGTCACAAAACACTGAGCTGATTTGAAGCTATCACAAGCCAAGAGAACAGAAGAAATAGCCTGTGACTTTGCCATAAATAATACTGAGGAAGAAAATAGAGATCTGTAGATTAAAGGATCAAGGATGACTGCTGTGTTTTCAACTTGAGTAACTGCAGGAATGTTATTTTCTTTGGTAAAGATTTATTTTCTTAAAGATTTATTTTCTTAAGGGTTTATTTATTTTAGAGAGAGGGTGGGGGAATGGGCAGAGGGAGAGAAAGAATCTTAAGCAGACACTGCACTGAGCATGAAGCCTGACAACGGGCTGGATCCCATGACCCTGAGATCACAACCTGCACCCAAACCAAGAGTCAGATGCTTAACTGACTGTACCACCTAGGTGCCTCAAGATTTATCTGAAAAAAAAAAAAGAAAAAAGAAAAAAATTATTTGAGAGAGGAAGTGGGGGAAGAGGGTAGAGAGGGGTAAAAGGAGAGGGAGAGAATCTTCAAGCAGATTACCCACTGAGTGCCAAGCCTGATGTGGGGCTTGACCTCATGACTCATGAGATCATGACCTGAGCCAAAACCAATAGTCAGCCACTCAACTGGCTGAGCCACTCAGGTGCCCCTGGAGGAATATTACTGAGATAGAGAGATAGGTGGGAGTAGAGGATGTAAAGAAATTAAGAATTCTGTTGGAGCCATACTAAGGTTGATTATATCTTCTAGATGCCCAGGAGATATTGGTTAGAAGTTGGATATACAAATATAAAGCTTAGGAAAGAGATCAGCACTGAAATAAACTGGGGTTCATATAGAAATTAGGGAGAAGATACTTACTGTAATCAATAAATGTTCGGATATAATTGTCCATATTTCTGAAGGAAAAGTAGAAAAATACTGTAGAGTGTTGGGAAGTCACTATTGCACAACTTAAAACTAACATTTTTAAGTGCTTACTATGTGCCAGGCACATTTTCATATACTTTATATTTGTTAAAACGATAGTCTCGGGAGTACTACTATGAGTCAGTTTATTGTCAACCTTGAGCACAAAATGGTCAAGGCAGGGTCTACCTAATAGAGGCTAAGGAATTAGATGCACCAGTAGCCTAAGAACAGCATAGATGCTTCTGCCAAACTCCAGGGATGTTCTCAGGCTCCATCTTAATAGTCATGAAATCCTGAGGTTAGTGATACTTTTTATTCGTAGCTGGAGCGTCTAAAGGCCTCTTTCCCCATTTGAAACTAGTCACCTTGCAGAAGCACTTGCAGGACTGGGTAGGACATGCATATGAACTGGTGAGGAGATAGCCTTGCTTTTGTTAGGCTACTGTTACATCACAACATTTCCTATTTGATTCCCTTATATGTCAGAGACGGATTTTAAAAAGCAGCTTAAAAAATGAAAGGACATTGAAAATTCATATTGAGTGGGTCTTTATCTTTTTATCTTCTATTTGAGAAAACAACTCTTGTACTGCTTTGGGTTGTCCTCATTATCAAAGGCTAAATCCTGGGCTGCATAGATCATAGTTCTGACTCCACTTGGCAATTTTTAGGAGACAGTGCTACTGTAGAGCAGATGAAACCTGTTTGCCTTGTGTCGAAATGACCTTCATGTAAATTAACCTAATAGGCATTTGCTAGGTATCACCATGGTTACAAAATTTTTGCAGAAATGAAATAGACATATTAAAATGCGTTCAACCTAATTTTATTGTGGAAAATATAAGCAAAAATTCGCCATCAGATAAACACACACATACAAACTAGCATTTGAATTTGATACTACACACATCCACACTCATAAATCTTGTACAGAGTTCAGGCTGATACTCTTTGATAGCGTTGGCAATTTCCATGCATAAATCATAGAATGAGATTCGTGAACCATACGGATTGAAGTGAATAATGATTCTGTAAAGTTTAAATCTGACTTTCTGTGAAAGCCAGACTTTCTAGAATGAGGAATAACTTTTAAAACTATGGGACACATCATATTAGAGACCATTATATTTGTAAAAAGAAAAAAAACCGATCTCACAGAATGAGAAAAGATTGTGTTTCAGTTTGTTTCTACTCATAGGTTTTTCTCCTAACTCATTTTTATTTAGGTACCTAGGGAGTCCTACTGAGCTTTGCAGTTTCACCTGTTGTGTGATGCATGCATGGAGTTGCTAATATTTCTTCTTAACACCGTATGAAATGTAGAGCAAACAAGCAATTTGTAAGGAATTTTTTTTTTTTTTTAAGCTATAAGAGATAAGGCTATGGCAACAGAGCTTGATTAGCTAAAAATGGATCCTCTAATGAGGATCTGATTACTAGCTAGCTTCAAGCTTTATGATTCTTTGCTGGAAATACCATTGATTTTTTGAAAACATTTTAAGGAGTGGATTTCAGAACGGAAGAGCAAACAGTAGTCCAGAGTCATATTTCATACATAAAACTTCCTCTCCTGGCTTGTTCTCTTATTTATTAAATAATGTAATCTCTTCTCACTTCAGTTTTCTTATATATGGAATAGGGATATGGTGACTGTCCTTTCTGATACAGTGTGATCGTAGGGATCAAATGAGATAATAAATGGATAACATAAAAACATGCATATAGTATAGTTATACAAATGGTATAATGTATTTTTAATCACCCAAATTCACACAATCCAAAGAAACATTTTTAAATCAAATATAGTTGAGATACAATGTTACATTAATTTCAGGTATGTGTGATTTGAGAATTTGACACATAGTTCTTGGAGTGAACATTGTATAGTTACATCTGTCACTATAGTAAGTTATTATGATTGACTATATTCCCTGTGCTGCATTTTTCATCTGTGACTTATAAGTAGAAATTTATACCCCTTCACCTACTTTTGCCCATCCCCCTACTCCCCTTCTCTTTGGCAACTACTGGTTTGTTCTCAGTATTTGAGTCTGGTTTTCCCCCCCCACACACACACATAATTGAAATCTTATAGCAGTTGTCTTTCTCAGTCTGATTTATTTCACTTAGCATAAGACCCTATAGATATTATATACGTGTTGTCACAAATAGCAAGATTTCACTTTTTATGACTAATATTACTTTGTGTATATATGTATGTATACATACAAGCATATGTGTGTTATATACAAACCTATTTCATGTGTTTATTCATCTATCAATGAACACTTCAGTTTGTTTCCATATCTTGGCTATTGTAAGTAATACTGTGATAAACATAGGGGTGCATGTATCTCTTCAAGTTAGTGTTGTCATTTTCTTAGGGTCAACATCCTACAGTAGAATTGCTAGATCATTGGTATTTGTATATTTAATTTTGTGAGAAATCACCATACTGTTTTCCATATGCATCAATTTACATGCCCACCAGTAGTGAATGGGGGTTCACTTTTCTCCACTTGGTATGTCTAGTGTTTTGGATGGCTGTTCTGACTGGTGTTAGATAATACCTCATTGTGGTTTGATTTGTATTTCCCTGATTAGTGACATTGAGCATCTTTTCATGTGTTCGTTGGCACCAAATGAAATATTTTAATATTTACTTTTTGATCAACACCTTAAAAAGTGATAAATTTTCAAAAGATAATTTTAAAATTTAATTTATGAAATTTGCCTATTTAAAAACACAGACGACTATTGGTTTCTCTGTAAGTTAACTTTGCAAAGACTTAATGTATCAAAAGCAATTCTTGGAGAATTTTTTGAAAAACATTCCTTGTAGGAATATAGAAAAATATTTCTGAATATTATTTCAGAGGCTTATACACATTTTAAAGCTTCTTGATTACTTACTCAAATTTACTAACATCTTCCCTTCTATTCTGAAGCACCATTATTCAAGGTGGTATGGACAATATGGTTATCTTCAAGCAAAACTAAAACAGAACAAAACAAAAACCAACAAGACAAAATAAAAACAAAAGCAAAACAACTGAATCCTAAAATCAAAAAACAAACTTCTCAAACTACTTTTTCGTGGGCCATGACCGTTCTTTTGCTTAATATATCTATAAACAGACATGTCATTTGTTGGTTCATTTGTTCAACATCAACTATTGAGTATCTACTCTGTGCTAGAGTAGTGGAGATAGAGCAGTGATAAAAGCAGCCAAAATCTTTGTCGTCATAGAGCTTGCATTCTCTGAGCCATATTACCATGTGGAGTAAAGCGCATTCTCAGCAGAGATAACAGCTATTTTAAAGACCTTGAGACAAGCAAGGTTGGCATATGGGAAGATAAAAAAGGAAGTCAGGGTGGCTGGAGCAGAATGAGTGATAACGAAGATAAGAAAGTAGGTAGAGCCAGATAACACATAGGTGTTGAGACCAAGGTAAGAACATTAAAATTTATAGACTTAGTGTGCATAAAACTGTTAGATTAATGACTTTTTGCCGTTCACTTAACATAATGACTTTTCCTCAAAATACTGTACCTAATGAATGTGACAAGACATGATAATTTTATTAGTTTCAGCACATAATCATCAATTTGGCATACGGTTTTTATTCAAAATAATATATGGACAAATTTGAATTATGCAGCATGTTGGGCCAAACCTACCATGTTTGGGTTTTCATAATTGCACAAAGTATGATAGGTGGAAGAATAGAATCTACCATTGATTTGTTGAATACACATACTCTATACAAGTGTTCTAAAACACCTTCTTACTGAGCCTTAATTTGGCCCAAATGTTTTTTTTGTGCTATACCTTAATTTTTAAGTGAAGTTTAACTACATAAGTAATCATGAGCCCTAAAACAGTTAAATATTTGTGAAGAATAGGATACAGAATTATTCATGTACTAAAGAGGACTTATTTACAAACTCCTCCATCACCCACCATTCACAATCAAGACTTTCTGCCTCTTTTGGCAACTTATAAAAAATATGTTGTATCAAATCATATATATTTATTTACTTTCAATTATCCCTTATATGAATTTGTTCTCACTATTCAGTTTTTCTAAATGTGAAAACTGTATTTTGGGTTGAGGGCAGAAGGTATCATAATAGTTTTTATTAAAATTAATAGATTTTTAAAATTAAGTACTTTTCACTTATGGCAGAGTGTTGAAGGATAAATGAAACTCATTAGGTGAGAGAGAACTGTGTTTTGAGATGGGAAGACTGTGAAGAACCAAGGTGATTGAATAAAGGTTTTCTGTTTCAAGTTGATTTTCTCTCTGGAGTTCTAGATACGGTGTCAAACTTTAAATAGCAATTTCTTTTGCTAGTAAGGACCAATGACAACTACCCAAATAACAAAATTTCTGCCTTTTAGGGCATGCCATCATGCTTACTTAGCTAGACATAGTTGCAAAAAAATCTTTATCACAGCCCAGGGTAGAGGTAGAATATCAACTGTTTAATAATTTGTTTTTGGTGAAAGCTGATTCCTAATTTTTTTTAAATCTCAGATTCTTCAACAATGCTCCCTTTTATAGTGCAAAGTATTTTTATAGATACTATTTTCTCCTGCTTTCTCATCTTTGAATAGGGCCCAGGTGTACAGGATAGGTATTTAGTATTTAGGGTACATGGAATATTCTTATTCTGTTTTCTTTTCAGATTTAAATTTAGGAACCACACTGGGGTTTTCCATCTAAAGCATTAGCTACTAGGTGGTTTTGTTTGACTCTTACTGTTCTGTCAATGGAGGCCTACGATTTTTCTTCAGAGAGTATAGGTCATCCAGATAGATGCTCCTCATGAAGAGTTAGAATGAGTTTGAAGGTACAAGCAACTCTAATGACCAGTAGTCTTACTTTTAGCAGCATGAAATGCTTTCTCCCCATTCTAGCACTGTACCTTCTACCAATAAAATGGTTCCTATTATTCATTTGCCTTTTCCTGACACTATCAAATAGCACTTTCTGTCTTTTTCTATTTTTCTTTTCTATGTCCCCATCATTTACCTCTGTCTTTCTCTGTATGTCTCTTTCTTATCTCTACCATTATCTCATACATTCCAGATCCCTAAGAGATTTATCTTTGAGTTAGCCATGAACAGGGCTTTTATGCCAGGCTCCCTGAAGTCACTGGTCATCTCCTAGATGACTGATTTAGTTCGTGTACCATGCCCTGATCTAATTAGTTACACCAAGGAAACAGGATAAAATGGTATAAAGCATGACAACATAAGTCCACAAAATCAGTTCCAGACTCTGTTCAAGACCAGTTTGTTGGCATAGCAAGAACTTAATAGTTTTATATCCTGAATAATCTCTCCCCCTCTCTCCCCTTTGCCCTTCCCCCCTTCTATCCCCTAACCCCATCCCTCCCTCTAGTGAGCTGCTCATAGAAGACTTCTTATTTGTACCATTTCTCAGTAATTAGAATTCTGTAGGAAACCATATAGCAATGTTCATCCTTGTTCACTTCCTACTCTATTGTGTACCGGAGGCATATTCTCTAATTGGAGGTAGAAATTATTACACTATTAAGATTGGGCAAAGTGGGGAACTTGACTTTCTCAGCATGACTCAGAGGATAATTCCCTTCAGACTAGTTTATGGGGAGAAAAATATAAATTATAGGGGAGAATTATACAAATATAAATTATAGGGAAGAAGAAGGAATTGAACAAACCCATATGAACAAACCGTTATGCCAAACCCATAACAGACCTGTGGGGATGGCAAATATAACCTTAGATAAATTATTTCTCGTCCTCTGAGCCTGAAGCCTAACTTTGAGATTCACTGAACTTCTCATTTTTTATGCCTGTGCTGAAAACTAATCCCACTGAGGCCTCCTGTGACCAGCCAATTTAATATTGTGAGCACTCTGGCACTCCTAATCTTAATCTTGTACTACTTTTTCTTTTACCCACAGTACTGACCCATAACACTGATGTTATATAACAATAAGTAATATGTATGTATTATAGTAATATACTAACGTTATATATCATGATCATTGCTTACTGTCTGTTTTCCTTGCTAGGATGTGAACTAGATGAAGGCAAATACCTTCCTCACTTTTATCCTCAGGTGTATCCCAAGATCCTAGAATAAATCTTGAAACATGATAGGCTCTCAGTAAATAATTGTTGAGTGAAAAATGGAGGTGGACACGGTATGGATAATTACAGGTAGCAAATAAATTTTCTGTTGAATGACCCAATATTCTTGCAAAACAGGAAGAAGGGCTATCTGTTTAGAGATAAGGATTTGAAGGAGTAGCAGGGTCTTTGGGTAGAATGGTGAATACCTTAAGAAGCTAAAGCCATTAATAGAAAATCATCTGTCCTATTCTGTTGAAACCCTATCTAAATGTGGATGCTTTAATTTTGCTATAGTAAGCTTGGTTCTGTGATTTTTTTTTCCCCCCCCTCTATCAGGACACTGAAGCCTGTAGCAAAGGAATCATGTACTTAAAGTAGTGGATTAGTGGATTGGAAGTGACCCAAGAACAGGGAACACTAATAAGATAACAAGACAATGATTAAATCATTGATCCAATAGAGTCTAAAGAGGAAGTAAAGCCATGGAGAGGCATTAGCCTGGAAGGATATTTAGGCTTTTTCAAGTATGCAGAGATATCAGAGGGAACAGCAAGCAGGAATACTTAGAAAAGGGCGTGAGAACATTACGGTTAGAGTAGTCTTTTGTGAAAGCAAGTTACATGAGAGCAGAGATTATTATCTGTTTGGATCATTGCTGTATACCCAGAAATGCTTAGTACATAGTAGGTCCTTAATGCATGCTCATTGGATGAAAGGTGAGGTCCAGAATGTGATCATGAGAGTAGGTTCCTATGGTACAGGACAAGGAAAGACTTCTGAGATGAGAAGGAGAAGAATATCAATGATCAAATTGCTGAACAAGTCATACCCGCTCTTAGATGCTTCTATGAAGACAAAAAAAGCAATTGGAGGCCTTGTGTTAAAGACCTTAAATAGCAGACCCATATGGCTAGTAGGTCTGCACATGGCAGATTGGATGGAGGGTAGATGTCATGAATGTTGAAAAAAGAGGGATTTTCTGTATCAGAATGGAAGAATAATAGTTTTGAAATGAAAAAGGCTAATTTGATCCATACTAATTTTGCCTCCAATGCCTGAAATATAGGGGAATGGCTGACAGAACAAATTCTCCAAAAAGTTGTAGCAGGAAAAAACCAAGTTTCATTTAAGGCAAAGAGGTGGAAGTAGCATTCTATGAACATTCAGAAGTATAAGAGGATTGACTTACAATGAAATAGTTCTTCCAAAGGGTGCATGGTTGAGAAAGGCTGAACAGGGGACAAGGGGTAATTATGGGGGAAGAAATTCTTCATATGATTCAGTAGAACCTACCAGTACCCCTGGAGAAGGATTGATAAACCTCCTCCAAAAGTAATACCCGGTATTTTGAGAGAATCAAAGTATATTTCAGTGATATTAGCATTTATTATTTATAACTAAAATAAGGCTATTATGTCCTGAGAATATCACTATAATATTTATTGAGCATTATGATAAGCACTATATTGCATTATCTCATTTAATTCTTATCATATGAGGTAACCGCTATCCTTCTCCATAAACTGGGGCTCAGGAAGAGTAGCTTGCCCAAAGGTACAGACAATAAGTGGAAGAGTTGAGGCTTAACTACAGAAAGTTTGATTATTAAGATTTTATTTAATGAGGGGTGCCTGGGTGGCTGAGTGGGTTAAACCCTCTGCCTTCGGCTCAGGTCATGATCTCAGGGTCCTGGGATCGAGCCCGGCATCGGGCTCTCTGCTCAGCAGGGAGCTTGCTTCCCCCTCTCTCTCTGCCTGCCTCTCTGCCGACTTGTGATCTCTCTCTCTCTGTCAAATAAATAAATAAATAAAATCTTAAAGAAAAAATTTTTATTTAATGAGAACGAGAGAGAGCGAGAGAGAGAGAGCGAGAGAGAGCGAGAGAGAGCGAGAGAGAGAGAGCGAGAGAGAGCGAGAGAGAGCGAGAGAGAGAGAGCGAGAGAGAGCGAGAGAGAGCGAGAGAGAGCGAGAGAGAGCGAGAGAGAGCTCAAGAGCAAGAGCAAGCAAGCATTAGTGGGGGTAAGGGGTGGGGGCAGAGAGAGAGGGAGAAGCAGACTCCCTGCTCAGCAGGGAGCCGGAGGCAGAGTTCTACCACAGGACCCCGAGGTCATGACCTGAGCCAAAGGCAGAAACTTAACTGCCTGAGCCATCCAGGTGCCCTGAAAATTTCATTTTTAAATCCTTCATTCTTAACCACTGGTACATCTGCCATACTTCAAATCTCAAGAGTTCTTCAGATCTTAATATAAAATAGGCTTCCCTTCTCGATTTACATTTCAGGTTTTCAGTGTTCCAAGTGCATCTGACTCTGCCAGCCGCACCCAGACATAACTCTCAGTGACATAAACATGAAACTGTAAGATAACACTCAATTTTGAAGATGTGTGTTGAGAGTACAAAATAGTGTTTTAAAATAGAAACTACATGATTTGAAGTTTTGGTATGAAATATATATGAAAATTTCACTGAAAACAGTGAACAAATTCTAATTTACTGGCTTATATTGGAGATTGGGAAAGGGAGCAAAGATAAAGAGAACAGACATTTATATGCCTACTGTGTATTTTAGACACATGATTTATATGCATAATCTAATTAAATTCACCTAACAGTTGCGTAAGGTATGTATATAAATGAGGAAACAGTTTCAGAAAGGTTAAGGTCTTACAGTTATCCAGTGGCAGATCTGGGATTTTCGAAGTCAAATACAAAATACTCTAAAATATTCCCCAAAATTTCTTTCACTATCCTGTGCTTCCTGATAGGAATATGATCCAATTAGTAGAATTCAGCTCAGTGCACACATTTTATGGGAAAATCTGTGTAAATGAAAGGCATCTGGTTAAATATAGGGGTGCCAGATAGTTTGGTCTGCTATGTATACTAAAATAGACTAAAATTGGCCTGCCCACACATAGAAAAGTGATAATCTATATGGGAAATTTGATAAAATTCAACACATTCCATTTTACTCCATGGAGATTTAATTAAAATGTAAATTTTAATCTTAAATGGAAACAGCAACAGTAATTGACATTTACTGAGCACTTACTTTGTGTAAGACACTGTGCTAAGCATATATATATATATATTCATCACAAGTCTACTGGGTCCTTCATATTGTGGGTTCTGTCTCTCCAGCCTGATCAGCATGTTTTATATCAGTGGTTCAATAGCGCTGATCCTCAGATTGGTGCTGGTCTGGCTTCAAGGAATACATCCCAGATAAGATAAATTTAAAAAGCCAGGAGAAGGACCTTACTTAAAAAAACATATATTTATTTTAAATAAGTTTCCCTAACAAATGAAAGCTCTCCCTAATGTGACAAAATACATATCCTACTGATTTAATATCCAGTATGTTGCATTAATCAGTTTATGGATTACTCATAGCTCTAACAATTAATTCCATACTGGTATGTGACATATGAGTTGTATCAAAACATTGAACATGTTTAATAAATCTGTAGATTTTAATTTTCCAAAATGACCCAATCTCAGAAATGAAAATTGTGTCCAGAGCATCCAACCATGCTAAAATGTAGATAGAGCTCTTCCCCCCACAGAGCTCTTTTTCCCCCCCATAAGTGACAACATTCAGATCTCATTTATTTTTTCAAATGAAGAATTATCATACTTAGTCAAATACAGTACATGCAGATCATGACAGTGAATTTATAGAAGGACCCCACTTCGGGGCACCTAGGTGGCTCAGGGGTTAAAGCCTCTGCCTTCTGCTCAGGTCATGATCTCAGGGATCATGCTGGGATCCAGCCCAGCATTGGCATCATCAGGCTCTCTGCTCAGTGGGGAGCCTGCTTCCCCCTCTCTCTGCCTACTTGTGATCTCTCTCTCTGTCAAATAAATAAATAAAATTAAAAAAAAAAAAGACCCCATTTCTCCAGTAGAAGGATCCCATTGAAAGACTCGAATGTTCTAGTGTACAAAGTAGGGCTTACAGTAGTGTACTTACTAAGTAAAGAGATTGCAGTATATGCCGAAATCCCCAATGATACTGATATGGCAGTTAGGCTCATTCTTTTCTATCTTTGGATTAATTTAGAATATTATCCCAAAGTGTAGCTCTACGAAGTGAGTATGTACACTGAAATACAAGGTCACATTATAATACCTTTTTTTTCCACAAGACTGACATTTTTTGATGTGCTTGTTTGGATATTTTTATAAAATATTGGATACTTATTAAACTCAAGATAAATAGCATGTGAGCTTCAGTGATATTTATGAACAGAGTTGGCTCTAATTAGAGCAAGCCTACAGAGTGTAATGTGAAGGATACACGGTGGTATGTCCTTTCTTCAAAATCTCTCTCCTGTTGGCCCTACCTTAAGGCATAAAACTAATTTATTCTTAAGGCCTTGAAAGCTAGTGTTAAAAGACAAATGTTACCTGTGAAAAATCAAACATTGCTTTCACATTAGAATTCACCTGTTTTGTAGCTTTTTGGTCACTACTATCTTACTATAGACGCCATTTGACTGAATTTACAGGGCTCAAAAAAAAAAAAAATGCAGTAAGTGATATTTATAAATTAAGCAAAAGTCATTTTCTCTTTGTTTAAGGACACATTTGTATATAATATGTATGTTCAATATCTGCTTTACTTTCCAGAAAATACTGTAAAATAATTCCATATTACTTTGAATCCAATAAACTATTTTGTTGAGTATAATAGTGAAGTAACTATTTAGACTAAACACATTGAAATGATTATTAGTTTTTCTCATAAAGAAATGGTCAGATTGTGTCTTCCATGGTAGGCAGAGCTACTGAAGAGCCCACACCTGGTGAAGGTTCACAATGAATGGCCGATTTGGACACTTTAGTTTTGCATTATAAAATATTATGCCAGATTAAAGGAAGAATTGACTGCAATCCTCTGGTTTTCTGTGTAGACTTTGCAAATAAGGCTTTACCTACTTTTCTTCCCTTACAATATGTGACCTTGTCAATAGATAAATATTCTATACATTTTAATGAATTTATTTAATAAAACATTATCTAAATTTATGTGGTTCCATATAATGGGAAGAGTTTATTGTACTGTACTGTGGCAGAGAATACTTCATGGATAAAAAAGAGCACAGTAATTACATACTAGATGTCAGACAAGGCTGTGTTTAATTTTAATGTTTAATTATATATCAGAATTGTTCAGAGATATTTGGTGTTCAGGGAAGTACCATTTTAGAGAGGGATAAGGCAAGATTTCTTAAGAATATTCCTTTGTATTGAGTTACCATTCTCATTTAAATACTTCTTCCTTTTAAGATGTCCTTCCTAAAATTTCATCAACCAAATGAGTTTTGTTCTTAGGCTAAGTAGGAAAATAAATAAAATGCTGCATGCATTTATTCATTCTTTCATCCAGATGGTATTTGTTGAATACCTGCCATATGCTGAGGACACTACAATTAACGAGGCATGTGTTTGCACTCAGGAGCTCTCAGTCAGGTGCAGAGAGACAAGACAACCAAAGATGACAATCCAGTGTGATAAGAACCATAATAGAGAAATGCACAATCTTGGCTTTTCTAATCACCCGCAGAGAGGGGATGGTGAAACTGGAGTGGTGCTAGATATATTTCTAAGAAGGCTTCCAAGAGTAAGTGAAGCATGAGTAGTCTTGAAGAATAAAGAACAAAATCATCAGGGTAGAGGAAAGAAATTCTAAATATAGGAGGAATCGGTAAACTTAAACGGAATTATAAAAAAACAAAACAAAACAGTCTATCCAGGGAACTAAAGTAGTTTAGGATGGCTGAATGTGAGCTGCTTTAGGGGAACATGGACATATACAGGATGAAAGGCATGGTATAGACCAGGTAATGAAGGGGCTTGTAGATTATACCAAGGACTTTGTCACCTAAAGGGCCATGAGCAACCACAGAATCTTGAGCAGAAAGGGTGGGATTTGGATTTTAGCATGCTTATTTTAGCATAAAAATGGTGGAGAATGGTGAGGTGGCCAGATTGGAGACAGAATTATTAGTCAGAAAACTTTAATGAATGGTGAGATTCTGTTCTAGGGCAGTAAGAGTGGGCATGTTGAAAAGGAGACATCATAGCTGAGATGCTTAAGTGTCAAACAGGACCTTCTTACTAACTGATGTGGAGGCAAGCAGGGTAAAAAAGTTTCCTAGGATATGGCCTTTTTTTTACTTTGACTTTTTACTGGTAAAATTAAAATTATAATGGGAAAAATAGATTTGTTGAAAACTGCAGAGAAGATAGAGCTCAACTACATTGTTCATATTGACTCTGAAATATCCTCAGGACATTCTGACCGATGGCTATGACTGTAAGGGGGAGAAAAACTATGGAGCAAGAACAGACTATAGAGTTGAATTTCCTGTGTCTGTGTCCTAGATCTATTTACTAGGTAGGGGATACTTGGAGAAATACTCAACCTTTGTAAGCCTTAATTTCCCCACATGTAAACTTTTTATAAACATTAAATGAAATATTTCATAGTAAATGTATACCAGGGCATGGCATATAATGTACTCAACAGATCTTGCTGTCTTATTATCACTATAAAAATACAGTATTTGAGTCTTATGTTCAAGAGAAATAAGTGGACTAGAGAAATGGGTTTAGAGTTGTAGATTTGAGAGTCATCAGCATGAGTGATTTTACTTTTTCATCCAGTTATCTGTTGCAGTCTTGCTACTATAATCACTGCTTAACAAACTCAGAATGATTGAGCCTTCAAATAAGCTGTACATCACTTCTGGTCTTTGTTGGGCTCTTCTATATTTCTGTAATCAGCTGTGGATTGCTGATTCGATATGGGTTGTCTCATATGTTGGAAGGTTGGCCAGATGTTTACTAGTTCAGAATGGCCTCAGTTATTTTTCATATGTGTCACAAATTTCCCCAGCAGATTGCAGTATATTCTCATGGAGAGGCAGATGTACAAGAATAGACAAGCCCAATTATACATAAAAATATATATACATTCTTATCAAGCCTTTGCTTGAATAATGATTAATAACATCCCTTTGCGTAGGCTGTAAGAAGTCACATGGTTGATCTCAATAACACCAAGAGAGGGCTACAATGTTAGAGGACAAAAGGGTATAGATGTGGAGTATGAGACATTGAGATTAATTATTGAATTAATAAATTAATAAATTCAATCAATCATTCTGTTTATTGACATAGAGCCATGAAATCACACTGAATATAAGGTAAAACTAGATTTATCCTTCTCATTAATTGGACTCTTTCTATTCCTTGATATCTCTTCCCTCCCCCACAGCTGCTCTGTGTGAGTTGTTACCTTTTCATGTACTAGTAGGGAAGGTTTCTATATCAGATTTCTGAAGTGGAGCCATTTTAAGACTTCCTGTGTTAAAAGCAAAAACATTGTTTTGATAAAAAATTATTACTAGCCCTTGAATCATTCATTCCACAAATATTTATTGAGCATTTTTAATCTTTTTAGATCCTGTTTTGGATGCTAAGAATAGTGGTAAATAAGTTAGACCTGTTCCTTTATCTTATGAACTTACATTCTACTAGGGAAAACAGGTAACCAAAAAACTTAAGAGACTTTTGAGCATGGTATAGCATAGGTAAAAGATAAAGCTGAAGACAGAATGAGTTTATCAAGAATGATTTAGAGTGGTAGGAACACTAGACGGGGTAGTTAGGAAGGTCTTTCCTAAAGAGATGTGTTTTGAGTTGAAACATCTGGAAGGAGATCTCAGTCATGTGAGATCTGGGGAGAGTATTCTAGATGGAGGGAGTAAAAAGTACTGAAGGCCTGAGGTAAAAACAAGCTTAGTTCATTGGAATGTCAAGATCAGACTGCTGGGGAAACATGAATGAATTCAAGTCTAGAAGCAGTCAGACACTTGGAGCTTTGTGTGCCATGGTAGCATTTGTTCATTTTAGGTGTAAAGGGAAGCAAGTGGAGAGTTTTAAGCAGGAGAGTGACAAGCTATAATTTTCAAGCACTGAAGATCATTGGGACAGTTCAATGGTTATACTTACATCTCCTGGTCCAGAACCTTCACTGCCTAGAGCATATGACTTATGCAAATCAACCCTGTTGGTACAGTGGTTTTTTCCCAGTCACTACCAGTTTAAAGTTCAGTTTGTCCTGATAAACTGTTGAGACCTATGAATGTGTAATTGCAATCTTAGTTACTCACACAATTTAATACTTTTTCTCCATCTCTTCCTCAACCGAAAACTCCAAGGAGTTTGTATTTCACCTACCACCTAAAGAGTAAGAATTGTTGACATAGAACATAGGAAGGTAGGAGGAATTTGAAAAATTTTCTAGTTGATGTGTTATCAGTTTACAGCCAGCCCAGTCTCCCAATTTTATTCTGCATCCCCTATGAACCCCCTCCACAGTTCCCTCCTGTTGTTGGGAAGATCACACGCCACCCTTTCTTCAATTATTCATTCTCCAGCAATAGGTGTGTTCTTAATTTTCAGCCGATATGATCCATTGGCTCCATTGAGGGGTTTCTTGGTGTGCAGGGTGAGCAGAAAGGGATAGTGGAGGGGGGGACTTGTAAACTTACTATCCTCCATGGCCTACTCTAACTTAATGAAAACCTAGGAGTTACTATAAAACAGCTGCTCTACAAGAAACTGAGTTACCTTTAATATTTTGTTTTCCTTCTATGCTTGTCTCCTGTGGTTCAGCAGCTTATCCTGTGTTAAGTGATCTAAAATGGCAAACTAACCCTAGTCCCTATGTTTAGAACCATTCCCTGACCCCAATTCAAGAAAAAATATCTCATAGTGGGAGGATATCTTCAAGGGAAGATGGATATACGGAACACATTTCCCAATGAAAAGGGTAAGGCATCAAGGAAAACTATGGTGCTAACAATGTGACCCTCCCCCAGGGGAAAAGGCAAAAAAAATTCTAATGTTCTAGAAAGACTCTATTCTAGAAAAACCTTTTCCATCCATGGGCTTTTAACCATCACTCCTTGCAGGTAGGAGAGGACCAGTATTTTTTTTTTTTTTTTTTCTGGTTTTATCAATGGACCCTAACTCCAGATAATATCTAAATTCAATTTAGCCATCTGCATTTTTCACAGAAGAAAAGGCTAGGAATTGTCACAAGGGAAGAATGCACAGACAAATACTCCAGGTATTGTTCCATTACATATGATTTTTTAAGTATAGCTTTTTATGCTATATAAAGAACAGATTGGGATGCCTGGGTGGCTCAGGTCCTGATTGCAGGGTCCTGAGATTGAGAACCCCACATCAGGGTCCCTGGCAGGGAGTCTGCCTCTCCTCCTCCCTCTCCCCTACCCAACCCCAGCCCTTAGTTACTCACTCTCTCAAATAAATAAAATCTTTAAAAAGAACAGAGTAGTGACAAAGGTGGGTGGAGTTGATAAGGCACATGTAGAAGCAAGAAGAAGTGTTAGGAGGCCATTATGGATAATTCAGTAAAAGAATAAATTGGATGAATCAATGCCATATGGGGCACCTGACTGGCCCAGTTGATGGTGTATGCAACTCTTGATCTTGGGGTTGTGGGTTCTAGCCCCACATTGGGTGTAGAGATTACTTACAGATACAAAAAAAAATGCCATGTTGTATTTTCTTCCATAGAGTGCCTAGCAGAGATATAGGCATTAGAACATTTCTTCTATATTGGCTTATCACTTTTGAGGGAACATCTGACGGTTTTCTAAGCTTTTTGGCTGTACCTTGAGGAAGAACAAGGAACCCTGTACTGGAAAAAATTACAGCATTTTAGAAGTATCTGGAACATTAAGTTTATTGCAGTCATACAATCTAGTAAAAATGTTAACAGGAAATGGTTTTAAGTAAAGTATTTCTCCATGAGCGTTTGAAATTTCTGACTAGGCATTTAATGGTTGAATTTTATTGGTTTAAATAGGATATAAAGTCTGAAAGAAAAGTTCATGAATCTAGAATCAGAGATACAAATATATAAGCAACAGCTAGTTAGCAACTTGAAATAGATGGACTTGGCAAACTTTAGTACTTTTTGAACAGTCTTTTAGAATTCAGTTGTGTTCTTTAAGACAAATTAGATGGATATTTTAAAGACCATCTCAGTTGATTTTTTTCATTATTAAAATATACCAAGACGAATGGATGATCATATTGTCTCTTTTTATTAACCTCCCAAAATATGTCATATAATTTTAGGAGGTAAAATCTGAGGATAATAAAATAGAATAATCTAAAAAAAATAAAAATCTTACCTTTATAAAAATGGGTAGAAATGTGATTATTTTAACTTGAACTGATACATTATGTCAGTGTTCTAATAGTATTACCACCAGATTAACCTAACAGAGGTTGGTGGTAAATTCAAATTTTTAGTATACATGTTCAGTGAAAAATGAATTTAAGGTCAAACTTCACTGGCAATGAATACTGGTATCTGTGTAATTTCTCACTATTTCTCTATCTCACTCTCTCTCACTCTCATTCTTTCTCTCTCTTTCTCTCTCTCCCCTAAAAGTCCTGGCAGAGTCCCTTAGAAATAGAACTTTATTGTCCAGTTATATATATTTTCATACTACATATAATTCAATTTGACAGATTCTCTTTATTCTCCAATCTCACCTCCATTGGTATCTTAGTCTCTTCTTGTAATGTAAAAATGCATGACAAGTTAGAATGACACAAGTATAGAGGGCTGAGTGGTGTGATCACAACTGAGCTGAATTAAGAAGTTCTCCAGAAAGTTCCTTTGGTTAAAGTGGGGGTAGAGATCTTAGTGCTTTATGCACTGGGCCCCTTGCTCAGACTCTTTTGGGAGGCTGAGTCCCTAAGATTATACCTTTCCCGAGGTCACAAATGGTACTGGAGGTAAAAGCGTGGCTGTCAGCAATAATGTAGATTTATTCATTGGGTGAATAAACAGGTTTGTGTTTGTTGTACCTTCATCAGTTGTTAAGCACTACTGTGCCCTCCCTTCCATCAGTCTGCAACAAATACAAATGAGTTTACTATATATGGCTTAGAAGGCCAATATAGCTGGCTGTTGTTTCTATTTGTTTGCAAAAACAGTTCCTCTAGAGCTTTGCAATTCAAAGTATGGTCCATGGAAAGCAGCATCAGCCTTCTATGACCTGGGAGCTTTTAAGAGATGGAGAATCTTAGGCACTGCTTCAAACCTATTGAATTTAGTAAGATTCTTAGATTTTACTGTATATTAACATTTTAGAATCTCTAGAATAGTTCTCAATAGGAGTTGCACACTAGAACCTTCTTTCAAAAGCTTAGAAAAACTGGTGTTCTCTCTCAGGTTAATTAAGTAAAAATATTGTAGGATGGACTCCAGGCATTGGCATCAAAAAAAGAAGTTCTGCAGTTGATTTTTGAAGTTCTCTGGGGCTAGGAGTTACTAGATGGCTTCCAGCCCAGGAGTTCCAACATGGAAAGAAACAATTCCAGAGACCTTAGATGGTACATTCCATCCTTCCCCACTGATAAAGTATGGGAACAGGAACAAAGGAATTCTATGGGGTAACGGGACTAAATTAGTTATGTCAGTCTCCTTCCTGGAAGAGTGGATGGCTCAGTCACCTATGCCAGTCAAGGCACTCTGAATGAGAGCCAGAAGTTGGATTGGCTCTCATGGGTTGGGTTCCCATCTTTGGACTCAGTTATTCCAGATGATATGATCCTGGCTTCATAAGACTTCTGTAACCCATGTTTCTGAGGCTCTACTCTGGCAGGAGATAGTACAGAAGGAATCGGAGGCACAGGAGTGCAGCAACAATACCAGAAGCTTAGTTACTTTTGTAATCACAACTCTAAGAGGTCCAGGCTCCCACTCTAAAATATCTAACATTTTTCACTAAACTCTAAATCATGAGATTCACTCTCCTGGATTTATGTAAGCTGTCCATTTTCCTTATTGAATATGAACCAGCAGAATTTTCAGTCCTGATATAGACAATCTACTTAAGAAAACAGGGAATGGAAAATTGACCTTGCCTATGCATCTTACCTCTTACCAAGCTGAGTGTCTTATATACTAAACCTGTGTTGACTTTCAGAAGGCCAGGCAGTCTCACTTTCACACTGGTTGTTCTGATAGAAATTTAGAATGAAGTCTTGTTTTTCTTTTTGTTGTTCCACTTTGGTAGTCTTTATTTAAGAACTCTAGTTAGTCTTGTGGCTGCCTCACTGATGCTGTGTTCCAGGTTTGTTTTTTTCAATATTTTAATTTACTATTTGTTTTTAGAAAACCTTTGTACGGGTAGAATGAAATTAGGCTGTTGGGAAGAGGCTTCAAATTACTGATATTGAAAGGATCAATTGATACTTGCCAAAATGTTTTATGTTAGGCCAAAAGCTTTGGGAGAAATAATGTTTTGAAACAATAAATTTGGGAAAAATAAGGTACACCAGAGGGTTAGGGGAGAAGGCAGAGTAGGGAGCACCAGTAATCTATCTTCCCACCCAGATTACAGCTGAACTAGAAGAATCTGTTTGAAAATAATTTGGACTCTATAGTCAATTGAAGGTTTAAAACTTCTAGGGGAAAAAGAAAAGTATGGCCAATTCAGAGGAAAAAAAAAAACAAAACAAAAAAAACAACACAACAAACTTTCTGAAAAACACCCAACGGCAGATATACTAGACAAAGACTTTAAAACAGTAGTCTTAAAGATGCTTAAAGCAACTAAGGTGTTGAGAAAGTCAAGAAAACAATGTACTCCATGAGTATATCTTGCAGTACATTGAGCTTCTTGGATGGTTATTGTTATATCTTCCACCAAATTTGTTTTCCATCATTATTTCTTCAAATAGGCCTCCATGCTAAATTGCAGTTAATTTTGGCCAATTTTAGCTACCTATCTCCTACCCTCAGACCTATGACAAGAAGCTGAACATACATTCCTGGAGCAACCTGCATGCACACAGGTTATAAAAACCAGGATGGACAAAAAGGACTCATCCTCCAAATACTAGGGATCTGTGCTGTGACCCCTAAGGGCTGCTTCTGATCACAGAGGTGCAAAGAGTGTAATGGCCATTGATGTTGGACCTTCTGCCATTGTTGCAAGCCCCTCCCCTCACACAGGAGTGATCTCTAGTGTATTTAAAGGGCTAAGACCCTTTTTTCCTCCTCCTCCATTTTTCTCTTTTTCCCCTTTTGGGAACCAGATATTAAAGACTAAGGCATTAGAAGGCAGCTGCATATACAAGGAAAATTAGAAAGTGACCATACATGCCCAGGGAAAGGTACAGGCTCACAAAAGTCAAGGAAGACTTTAGGTTTACACCTTAGGCTGATTCTTCTCTGACAGCCTATAACAAGATAGTAAACACTGGGGAATGGGGAGAATATGGTTTCCAGAGTTACCACATTATTAGATTCAAATATCCAGTTTTCAATAAAATTCACAAGGCATACAGAGAAATGCTCCAGGGGGCCCTGAAGGGTGAAATGATTAAAGAACACTAGACAGTATGTCTATGTCCATACTACTCAGAGCCATATGAAGAAGTGTCCCCATAAAGGTAAATATACAGACAGCTATAAAAAGCTAGAATTGTAACAATGAATTTTAACTCTACTTCTTGTTTTCTACACGATTTAAGATAATAATACATCTTAAAATAGTCTAAAAGCTACTATCATTGTAACTTGAGTTTGTAGCTATACATTTTATTCTCTACATAATTTAAGAGACCTTTAAAAACTTAGCTTCTGTTTTAGGACATAGACTGTATAAGATGTAATTTTGTGACAACAACCAAAAGATGTGTGGAAAGAACCGTGAAAGGAGCAGTTTTTGTATATTATTGAAGTTGAGCTGGCATAAATTCAAATTTGAGTATTATAACTTTAGGATATTAAATGTAATCTCCATGGTAACCACAAAGAATAGGTAATATATACAAAAGGACATGAGAAAGGAATTTAAACATTACAGTGTTAAAAAACAAACAAAACCCAAAAGATAGTAATGCAGGAAATAAAAGCTATAAGGCATATAGAAAACAAGTAGCAAAATGACAGAAGTTAGTTCTTCCTTATCAGTAATTACCTTTTTATTGAAGTAAGATTAACATACAGTGTTGTATTAGTTTTATGTGTACATCAGAAATTAAATGTAAATATATTAAAATCTCCAAATCCAGAGACAAATATTTACAGAACAGATAAAGAAGGTTCAACAATATGCTGTTCACAATAGACATTAGAGCCAAAGACACAAATAGATTGAAAGCGACTCAATGGCAAAGATAGTCCATGCAAATAGTAACCAAAAGAAATCAGGTGTGGCTATCCTAATATCAGACAAGATAGGCTTTGAGTTAAAAAATGTTAGAAGAAGGTCATTGTATAAATACGTTTCAATGCAGCAAGAAGATAAAACATTTATGTACCTGATAATGACCATCAAAATATATGTAGCAAAAACAGAATTGAGAGGAGAAACAGACAGTTCTCCAGTAGTAATAGGAGACTTTGGTACTTCATACTCCGTAATGGATAGAACCACCAGATAGAAGATAAGGAAATAGGCGACTTAACACAATAAACCAATCAGGTCTAACAAAGAACAACATTCTGCCCAACAGCAGCATATATGTTCCTTTCAGGTGCACATGGGGCATTTTTCAGGAAAGAATACACGTTAAATCACAGATTAAATCCCAGTAGATTATAAAAGACATTATACAAAATATCTTCTCGGACCACAATGGTTGCAGTTTAGAAATCACTAACTGAAATTAAACTTTGAAAATTTTGTAGAAATTAAACACACTCTTAAGTAACTAATGGTTCAAAGAAATCACAACTGAAGTTAAAAAAAAAAAAATACAGATGAAAAATGAAATCATAATATGCCAAAACATGGGATGCATAGGAGTGTTAAGGGGAAAATTATCACTATAAATGTTTACATTTAAAAAAAACAACCTAACTTTACACAATAAGTAACTAGGAAAAAAAACAACTAAGCCTAAAGCTGGCAAAAAGAAGACAGTAAAAAGATGAGAGCAGAGATAGAAAATATAAAAAAATAAAGACAATGAAATCAAAAGTTGGTTCTTGGAAAAGATTAGCAAAAGTGAGAAAAACTTAGCTTGATTTTTAAAGAGTTTTTAGGGAGATTTTTGAGGGAGATTTTTTTTTTTTTTTGAGGGGCTTTTTTTGAGGGAGATTAGTAAAGACAGAAATGAGAATGGAAACATTACTGATTCTATAGAAATAAAATTTTAAGTCTTATGGACAATTGGATGACTTAGATGAAGTGGACAAATTCCTGGAAACACAGAACTTATCAAGAGTAAATCATGAAGAAATAGAAAATGTGAATAACCCATAAGCAGTAAAGATATTGAATGAGTAATCAAAAATCTCCCAACAAAGAAAGCCCTGGACCTGATGGATTCATTGGTGAAGTCTACCAAGCCTTTAAGAAGAATAAACATGATTCTTCACAAACTATTCCAAAAAATTGAGGAGGAAAGATTTCCTAACTCACTCAATGAGACCAGCATTACTTTAATACCAAGCCAAACAAAGACATTATAGGAAAAGAAAACTACAGATCAATATCCCTCAGGAACATTGATGCAAAAATCCTCAAAAAATAGTAGCAAACTGACTTGAGCAGCTTGTTAAAAGGATTGTATGCCATGACCAAATAGAATTTATTCCTGGTTTGCATAGATCATTTCATATATTGAAATCAATCAATGTAGAATGAAGGGAGGAGGGAAACACATGGTCATCTTAACTGATGCACAAAAATCATCTGAAAAAATTCAATACCATATGATAAAAATACTTGACTGACCAGAAATAGGAGGAAACTCCCCAACATGGTAAGAGCCATATATGGAATACCCAAAGCAAATATCATACTCAATGAGGAAAGACTGAAAACTTTTCCTCCAAGGTCAAAATAAGGCAGATACCCATTTGAAATACTTATATTAAAAATGATATTTGAAGTTTTAGTTAGAGCAATTAGACAAGAAAAATAAAAAGCACCCAAATTAGGAAGGAAAACAAGTTTCTTCTAACAGATGACAAGATCTTCTATGTAGAAAACCTTAAAGATTCCACCAAAACAAAACAAAACAAAAAACCTGTTAGAACTAATAACTCAGTAAAGTAGCTTGTTACAAAATCAACCCACGATAGTCAGTTGCATTTCTATGTGCTTACAATAACCTGAAAACGAAATTACAAAAAAATAAAATAAAATAAAACTTACAATAACATCAAAAGAATAAAATAGTAAAGAATTAACTAAGTAGGTGAAAGATTTGTACACTGAAAACTATAAAACATTGCTGAATGAAATTAAGATGTAAATAAAAACATATTTCATGTTAATAGATCAGAAGACTTAATATTATTCAGATAGCAAAGCTACCCAAACTGATCAACAGATTCAATGCAATCCCAATAAAAAGATGATTTTTTTTTTTTCAGAAATAGAGAAATCCATCCTAACATGCATATGGAATCTCAAGAGCTTCTATAACCATCTTGAAGGAAAAGAACAAAAAACAAAAGAGGGGACTCTCACTTACTGATTTCAAAATTTACTACAAAGCTACAGTAATCAAAACAGGGTGATAACTGGCATAAAAAAATACATGTGAACTAATGAAGAATAGGGAGTTTAGAAATAAACCCTTTTATACATAGCCAAATAATTTTTGACAAGTATGCCATGATCATTCAATGGGAAAAGGGCAGTCTTTTCAACAAATGGTACTGGCAAAACTGGATACCAAAGAATGAAATTGGATTGTTAATGAAAACCATATACAAAAATTCAGTTAAAATAGATCAAATACTTAGGTGTAAGTCTTAAAACTGTAAAACTCAGAAGAAAACAGGACAAAAATTTCATAGCATTGAATTTCTTGGATGTGGAACCAAAGGCACAAATCACAGAAAAATAGGTAAGTTTTATTTCATGAAAATTAAAAACTGCCTCAAAAGACAGTATCAATAGAATAAAAGCCAACCTACAAAATGATAAAAAAAATACTTGCAAGTCATATATAGAAGGGGTTAATATCCAAAATAGAGAACCAGATCTTAAGAACAATAAAATAGCCCATTTTTTAATACGGCTAAGAACTTGAACAGCTTTTTTCCCCAAAGATCTAAAAATGGCCAATAAGCACATGAAAAGATGTTCAATATCAGTAATCATTAGGAAAATGCAAATCAAGAATATAATGAGGCTACTATCAAAAGAGAAAATAACAAGTGTTGGTGACAATGTGGAGAACTGGAACCCTTGTGCACTATTGGTGGAAATGTAAAATGGTACAGTTGCTGAGGGAAACAGTATGGTGGTTCCTCAAAAAGTTAAACATAGAATTACCATATGATCCAGTGATTCCACTTCTGGGTATATAACCAAAATAATTTACAGCAGAGTCTCAAAGATATTGTACACTTAGATTCATCACAGCATTATGCAAAGTAGCTAAAATGCAGAAGCAATCCAAGTGTCCACCTGTGAATAGATAAGTGAAATATGGCATATACATTAAATGGTATATTATTCAGCCTTAAAAAAAAGAAGGAAAGCATGTAAGGACATCATGCAAGCAAAATAAGCCAGTTACAAAAATACAAATACTGTGTGATTCTGTGCATTTGAGGTATTTTGAGGGGTCAGAATTATAGAGATAGTAGAATAATGATTTCCAGGGAATGGGGCAAGAAGAGCATGGGAGGTATAATTAATGGGTACAGAATTTGTTTTGCAAGATGAAAAAGTCACGAAGATGTATGGTGGTAATAGTTGTACAAATTTATATGTTTAATATTAGTTAATTGTATAGTTAAAGTGGTTAAGGTATTAATTTTATTTTAGAGTGTTTTACCACAATAAAATTTTAAAAAATACAAATAAGTTAGTCTTTGAAGTAGTGGTTAATAACCAGCTCTTTTCACTTAAACTCAATAAATCATAGCATTTTCATTTTTATGTAAACAGTGCTTTTCCTGCTCATCATAAGACACAACTGGTAAAAAAATAAAAATGGTTCAGAAATGAATGAAAGAAAAAAAACTTAAATTGAAAATTATATAAGGATATATAAATGTTGCAAAAGAGATGGTACTTGGAAATGTTCAATCAAAATTACTACTTTGTGAAAATATGTAGATGGCTAGAATTCTTATTTCTGGAGAAAAAAAATGTTCAATTTGATTTTGACTTAAGTTTTATCCTTTAGCCCTTACCAAGGATATAATTCTAAAAGGTGTATTTAGGAGCAGGCAAAAATGACAAATTTTACCTTCCAAATTTTGCTTAAGACAAGCTTACCTGCTAAAAAGAAAACTTTTCTCTGCCTAAAGAACTAAAAAAATTCAGATTTTTATAGATTGGCAAACTCATTCTAAACCAATTCTGTATAAAAATCTTATTTTGATCCCAAACTCCCTACTTCCCCCATGCCATTAAGAATGGGTAAAAAGAAACTTAAAGTCTTGTACAATACCTCATTGCCAGTACTTGCCATTACTTCGCATGATTCACAAATCGATTTTCTGGCCTTATATCTGTGAGAGACAGCGGGCCTTTTTAACACCCTAATTTTTCATAAGCTGATGAGTACAGGGATGATGAATGAGCCTTCATCCCACAGTCTCCTCCAAGTGGACTCTTTAAAAGAAGGTGGTTGTTTTGAAGTTATCTTTAATTTTATTTTACTTTCTTGCTTTGCAGAGCTTTCTGGAAATTACATTATTTCCTTATCAGTTATTAAACCCTACAGATTGCTTTTGTTCCCTTCAAGCTTAGAGGTTATTTTTAGTACATGGAGTTGAAGAACGAGACATATGGGTACCTTGTGCTAGCCCATATCTGATGAAAAGACCGGCAGGTAGTAGTAACTTCTGGTTGTGGCTACAAATTATTGATTAGGAAAGAGATTCTAAATATGTATGAGAAGAGGCAGAAATGATATCCACAAAAAGAAGGCGAGCATAGAGGAGAGAACTACTCCATCCCCAAGGTGCAGCATCCTGCAGGCATTTAACTTGGCAATAAAAGGCAAGTTGTCAGAGGGTGGAAATGCAACCATGGGTGTCTTTAGTGTTTTCCTTGTCTTCAGTTTCTTCTATTTATTGAAGGTGATTCCATCTGACACTCTTAGATATCCATAACTCATAAATTCTTTCTGTTCTCCCTAGTGGTATCTACTCTCAGAAAACATAGGTTCCCTGCTTCTTTGCTTAGAGGTACTTTCTTTTGACAGGAGATGAAGGCAATATAGGAAATATAGGAGTAGGTTGCTTGCATTTATTCCTGTCTTACAGATAGTGATATGGGACATATGTAAGGATACAGGACATGAGAAAACTCCCTTATCTGTCTGTCTCTCCATTCATCCATCATCCATTCAATTTAACTATGCTGTCTTACTCTCTCTTCTTCTTGTTTTCTACCCTCCCCTTTCTTTCTTTCTGTGTGTATATATATATATATATACACACACATACACATATATTCATCTATTCATTCTTATAAGGTATAGCCTACATACCATAAAATTAATTTTTTAGTATAAAATTCTGAGTTTTGACAGTTATGTAACTACCACCACAATCAAGAGAAAACAGTCTTGTCACAAAATATTTCTCTTGTACTGTTCTGTTTAATCACTGCCCCTAACCCTAGCCACTGACAACCACTGATGTTTTCCCTTAATTTTGCCTTTTCCAGAATGCCAAGTAAATGAAAACACTTGGGATCTATTTTTACTACCGTAGTGTGTTTCAGGTTCATCCATTTTGAGATAGGTATTAGTAGTTTCTTCTTATCACTGAATAATACATGTTGATATACTACTGTTCTTTTATCTGTTCACTTATTGAAGGATATTTGGGCTCTTCCTAGTTTCTGGTGATCATATATAAGCAAAGTCACTATATACATTCACAAACAAGTTTTTGTATAAAGGTAAACTTCCAGGTGCCAGGGTGGATCAGTGGGTTAAAGCCTCTGCCTTTGGCTCAGGTCATGATTTCAGGATCCTGGGATCAAGCCCTAGCATTGGGCTCTCTGCTTGGCAGGGAGCCTGCTTCCCCCTCTCTCTCTGCCTGCCTCTCTGCCTACTTGTGATCTCTCTCTCTCTGTCAAATAAATAAATAAAAATCTTTAAAAAAAATTAAATATTTTTTTAAAAAAGGTAAACTTCCATGTTTCTTGGGTAAATACTTAGGAATGGGATTCTTCCGCACTTTAAATTAATGCTGTGGTTTTATATATTTTGTGGATGTATTTCAACTGTGTTGAGGCAAAAACTCCATTAGATCTGAATATACCGGTAAAATTGAGGTTGTGGACATAAAAGATCAAACCCTAGGATAAAATCTACTTGGTTAAGGGATATTGTCCTTTCATATATGCTTTATTATTCTATTTGTCGATACATCTTTCAGAACAGCTTTTTTGAGATATAATTCACATACATAAGATTTCTCTTTTAAAGTACACAATTCTGTGGGTCATTTTGTATATTCATGGAATTCTGCATCATTGCAACTATCTAATTTTAGAACATTCTTTTTTTAATTTAATTTAATTTTTTGACAGACAGTGAGAGAGGGAACACAAGCAGGGGGAGAAGAAGCAGACTCCCTGCTGAGCAGGGAGCCCGATGCGATGCGGGACTTGATCCCAGCACTCTGGGATCATGACCTGAGCCGAAGGTAGACGCTTAACGACTAAACCACCCAGGCACCCCTAGAACATTTTCATCACCCTAAAAGGAATCACACATTCACCACCTGCCTGTTCTTGTGCCAGACACTTCCCATTTCCCTCTCCTCCAGTGCCAGAAAACCACTAATCCACTTTGCATCTCTAAGGATTCACCTGTTCTGGGCACTCTCTATGAATAGATTCCTACAACATGTAATGTTCTGTGACTGACCTCACACTTAACATGTTTTCAAGGTTCATCCTCCTTATAGTATATATTAATACTTCATTCCTTTTTATTAAAAAATAATATGGATGTTGTGTTTTATGTTTATCAATTGAACATTTGTTCCCCTCCCCATTATGAATAATGCTGTTATGAACATTTGTGTATAAGTTTTTGTGCAGACGTAAGTTTTAGTTTCCTTTGGGTATATACCTAGGAGTGTAATTGCTGGGTCATATGGTAACATTAACATTTTGAGAAAGTACCAAAATGTTTTCCAGAATGGCTGTACTATTTCACATTTCCACTGGCAAAGAGGATTTCAATTTCTCTACATTCTCACCGACATTTGTTACTGTCATTTTATTTTAGACATCCTAGTAGATGTGAATGGTATGTCATTGTGGTTTTGATTTGTATTTCCTTTAGGACTAATGATTTTGAGCATATTTTCATGTAGTTACTGAGTACTTGTATATCTTCTGTGAAGAAATATCTATTCAAACCCTTTGCTCCCTTTTTAAATTGGGTTATTTGTCTTTTTATTGTAGAGTTGTAAAATCTCATTATATGGAGTACAAGTCCTTATCAATATATGATCGGAAAATATTTTCTACCATTTTTTTTTCTGTTTCATTTATTTTTACTCTAAACTTTTTAATTCTCCCTTATGCTTGCTCTGGGTTTAGTCTGTTCTTCCTTTTCTAGTTTCTTAATACGGAAGGTTAAGTAATTGATTTAATTCTTTTCTAATATAGGCATTTATAGCTATAAATTTTACTCTAAGCTTAACTTAGCTGTCCATCATATGTTTTGGAATGCTGTATTTTGTTTTCACGCCTCACAAAGCATTTTCTAATTTACCTTCCTTGCATATTCTTTAATCCATATGTCATTTGCAGATTTCCCAACTCTTTCTGTATTTTATTTCTAATTCAATTTCATGGTGGTTGAACAAAATAATTTGTGTGATTTAAATCATTCTAAATTTATGGAGTTGTCTTTTATGGCCTAACAGATGGTTTATCCTGGGAGATAACAAGGGAAAAGTGTGTATTCTGTTGTTCGTTGGAATGTTACATATATGTTTGGACTAGCGAGTTTATAGTGCTTTTCAACTCTTCAGTGTCCTTGTTGATGTTCTTTCTTACTGTTTTGTCTGCAAATGGGCTATTGACATCTTCCACTGTTAATTTTAATTATCTATTTTCTCTTGAATTTTGCTAGCTTTTGCTTCATGTTCTTTGCTGTTTTGTTGTTAGGTGTATACATGTTTATAATTATTATATCTTCCTGATGGATTGATCCTATTATAATTACAAAATGTTCTTTGTCCTTAATTTTTGTCTTAAAATCCATTTTGCCTGATATTAGAATAACCACTATTTCTTTGGCATCATGTATCCATATCCATGCTTTTATTTAAATCTTTTTTTCTTTGCGTGTGAAATTTGCTTGTTAAATGAAACATATATTTGTATCATGTTTTTATCCATTCCAACAATCTCTGGTTTTGATTGAAGATTTTTAAAAATCTACTTACTAAAAATAAAAATTTATATTTATTTAAAATCTGTAAAATCTGTTCAGTCTATCAGAAGGTGAAAATGAATAATACAGTTCTGAGTGTTCATAAGGATGTAGAGCAACTGGACTCTTTCCATTGCTAGTGAGAAAATAAATGCTAAATAGTTGGGATGTTTTTGATAATATAGTTCCTTAAATAGTTAAGCATGTACATACTGTAGTATTGAGCAGTCTCACTCTTGGGTATCTAGAGAATTGAAATTTTATGTTCACATAAAACCTGTACACACATATTTGTAGTACTGTTCATAATTGCCAAGAACTGTTAACAACCCAAATGTCATTTAATTAATAAATGGATAAAGAAACTAGAGTACATCTATAGATGTACATCAGTGGAATACTCTGCCAGCAATAAAAAGAAACATGATAAATGCAACAACTTAGATTAAACTTAAACACATTGTATTGAAAGCTTACATATTGCATGATTCTAGTTATAGGATGTTCTTGAAAAACTATAGGGACTGAAGAACAAAACCATGGTTGCCAGGAATAATGTGAGTAAGAGGGTGACTTTAAGGAATAGCAGAAGAGTTTTAGGATGAATACTTATTTCTATAAGCATACATGAATCTACATATGTATTAAAATTCATTGAACTATACACTCCCCCCCCTAAAAATCTACTCTTAATGTAATTAATAATGTAGGTTTTATGTCTTCCAGTTTGGTCTTTGTTTTCTATATATTTTTATCTTTTTTCCCGTAGTCTACATTATTACTTTCTTTTGTGTTAGATCAATATTTTTATAATGTACATTTAATTCCCTTCTTTCTTTAAAAAATATTTTGTTTTAGTAGTCGCCCTAGAGATTAAAATTAACATCTTAAGACAATTGAATTTGAATTATACCAACTTAATTACTAAATTGTGTAGAAACTTTTCTGTAATATAGCTCTGTTCTCTCTTCTCCTTTGGGCTATTATTGTCATACAAATTACATGTTTAAACATCTTAAGCCTTTCAATAGAGATTTAAAATGATTGCTTCATGCAGTTACCTTTCAAATCAGAGGAAAAAATGAGTTATAAACAAATGCATGTTGTCTTTTATATTTATCTATGGAGTTATCTTTAGTTATGCTCTTTAGTCTTTACATGGATTCTAGTTATTGTCTAGTGTCCTTTTCTTTTATACTCCCTTTATTTCTTACAAGACAGTTCTGCTAGAATCAGATTTTTTTAAAATTTAGGAATGTCTGGATTTCTCTTGTAATTTTTTAAGTACATTACTGAGTAAAAAAGAATTACACTGATGTACTTTTCTTTCAGTCCTTTCAATATGTCATCCCACTACTCTCTGGGCTTCCATGGTTTCTGATGAGAAGTTAGTTACTAACCTTTTTAATGATTTTATTTATTCATTTGAGAGAGAGAGAGAGCACATGCACAAGCAGGGGGAGAGGGAGAAGCAGACTCCCAGCTGAGCTGGGAGGCGGAAGGCAGATGCTTAACTGACTGAGCCACTCAGGTGCCCCATTAGTTACTAATCTTACTAAGAATCTTTTTTATGCAATCTCCTGTTTTTCTCTTACTACTTTGAAGATTCCCCCTTTGTTTTTATTTTTGACAGTTTGGCTATGCATGTCTAGATTTGGATGTCTTTGAGTTTATCTTATCAAGAAGTCATTGAGCTATTCACGTAGAATCAAATTTAGCAAGTTTTCAATTGTTTCTTCAGATCTTTCTATTCTTTTTTTCTCTTCTGGGACTCTCCTGAGTATTTGGTACATTTGATAATAACTTATTGATCGGTGGGCTCTATTTTTCTTAATTGTTTTTTCTTAGTTACCTCTGACAGAATATTCTCAAGTTTGCTGATTGTTTTTTTGCCAGTTCAGATTTACTGTTAACTTACTGATTTTTTTATTTCTATTTCAGTTATTGTCCTTCTCAACTACAGAATTCCTACTTGGTGGTTTTTTTTTGTTTTGTTTTGTTTTTTTGTTTTTACAATTTTTATCTTTTCATTGATAATTGCTATTTGGTGAAGCATTATTCTCATCTTTAATTTTTTAATTCTTTGGATATGTTTTTCTTTAGTTTTTAAAATAGATTTATAAAGTTACAAAATCTTTGTCTAATCTACACCTGGGTTTCCTCAGGGACATCTTCTGTTGACTACTTTGTTTCTTGTGAATGGCATATTACTATCCCATTTCTTTGCATGTCTCAAAAACCTTTGTTTAGAACTGGGTATGTTAAGTAATACGGCAACTCTGAAAATCAGATTTCCCCTCACTTGCCTCCACCCCACCTCTTCAGCTTTTGTTATTGTTCTTGTTGCTTCTTTTTGTCTGTTAGGTAACTTTATGGTTTTACTGGGCTAATTCTGTAAAAGGTGTGTGTGTGTGTGTGTGTGTGTGTGTGTGTGTGTGTGTGTGTTTGATGTTTGGACACTGAAGTCTCTGGTCAGTTAGCTTAGTAATCAGTCTATTATTGGGAATAGATTTCTATAAATGCTTGAGCCATCCTTTGCTAAGGGGCTTTGTATGTGTTGGCACATGTCTTCGGTGCTCTTAGAATTCTTTCTTAGCTTTACATTCTGCTTATACAAAGCGTCAAAGTCAGTGAGAGGTGAGACTGGGGCCTTCTCACTTCTTTTCTGAACGTATTCACAGCCCTGCACATGTGATTTTTCTAAATTCCAGGAATTTGTCAGGGCTTTATAAAACTTCCTATGAACGGGGCACCTGGGTGGCTCAGTAGGTTAAAGCCTCTGCCTTTGGCTCAGGTCATGATCTCAGGGTCCTGGGAACGAGCCCCGCATCGGGCTCCCTGCTTGGCAGGGAGCCTGCTTCCCCCTCTCTCTCTGCCTGCCTCTCTGCCTACTTGTGATCTCTCTTTCTCTGTCAAATAAATAAATAAAATCTTTAAAAAAAAAAAAAAAGGAATCTTCTGGGTTAAAAAGATTTAAAAAAACTTCCTATGAACACCTTTTTCTACATTTTATTCTTTTTTTTCTTTTATTCCCTTCCTCCACCTCCCTTGCCCTCCCCCTGCCCTCCCTTTCCCCTCTACTCCTCACCAACTATTATTTACTCCAACGGCTATTGCTGCTTTAGGCAGCTGCATTATAAACAATTGCTGCTGATTTTTTTTTTTCTCCACATATGTCCTTAGGAAAGAAATTTTCCTTCTGAGCAAGCTTTTTGAGGAAATACAAATAATAAGAGTGTGAATGGTTTGTTTTTTGTTTTTCTCCCCAGGGAGCTACCAGATAGTGCCTATTTCTTGGGATGGCACTTTTTGGATTACTCTAAACTACCCTCTCTAATGGCTGCTAGGCTGCTGGTTTTCACAACTTGTGTATTGTGGGGTTACTGGTGTTTAAGTTTACTGTGATTTGAAGAGCGTGGTATGGGAGAGGGTAAGTTAAAATGCCACAAAGAGTGTTTATTCTTAGATTCAGCCATTTTTTCTTGAATAAATGTTTCTGGACTATGGCCTTAGGTTCATTTCTAGAGTTCTGATAAAGTTGATTTTCACCAATTTTTCCAGTATTCTTTTTGCTTCTAGAGAGGAATGAATTCTGAGGTCTTAATCTATCATTCTGGAAGTGTCTCTACTCTTGCGAATATATTTTTGAGTTTGGTTTTTTTGTTTCATTTATCTTCCTAAGGTTTGTAATTTTATTTTAGTATTTAGTGTTTGGTGTTGATATTGATGTAATGCTGGCTTCATGATATCCACTGGCAAATACTCTTTCTATCTTCTATCCTTTGTGTAGGATAGGTGTTGTTTTCTCAATGGCTTGATAGAATTCAGCAGTGAAGTCATCTGGGCCTGCAGTTTGTGGGGTTTTAAATTTTAGATTCAAGTTCTTTAATGTGTGTATGTATGTATGTATATATATATATAGTGTGTGTGTATGTGTATATATATATATTTGGCTATTGAGATTTTTCTCTTTTTGTGTCAGTTTGTATAATTTACATATCAAGAAATTTGTCTCCTACATGTTAGCTATTCCAATTTTGCCATAAAGTTTTTAATATACTTCTTACCCTTTGTTTGTGGATTTTCTATTAATGTAGCTTTTTCACATCTTATTGTCATGCCTGTTTCTCTGATCAGGCTTACCAATTTTAAAATTGGTAAATTTTAAAATTGGTAAAATTGGTAAAATTTTAAAATTGGTAAAATTGGTAAAATTGGCTTACCAATTTTATTAAGGTTTATAAGCCAGTGTGATTGGTTTCATTGATATTTCTCTATCACATCTCTTTTCTAATTCCTTTGTGCTGTTAGAGGTTATTTCTGGACTCTATTGTACTGATAAGTTTGTACTTATTCCAGCATCATAGTAGTATAACTTTATAGTAAGTTTTGAAATTGGGAAATGGAAAGTCTCCAATTCTGTTCTTTAATTTTCAAAACTGTGTTGACTGTTCTGGGTCACTCACATTTGCATATAAATTTTACAATCAGTTTCCCAATTTCTGCAAAAATACCTGCTGGGATTCTGATAAGGATTCATAGGATCTACAGATCACCTTGGGAAGAATTGTAACCATCAAACACCTCATTACAGAGAGTGCAGAACTTCATTTATTTGATTTTATTTGAGCAGTTATTGTGTGAATGTACATTGAAGAGGTGAGCTATAAAATCTTAGATAAAGCACTTAAAATTCAGTGGGTTGATTTTTATCACTTCTCTAAGAGGAGGGTTGACAGAGGTAGTAAGAGAGTAGAAAGGTTTGAATTCTGTGCCTAGAGGATAGGAACAGAGGATAAAACTTAAGAAGAGGAAAGGGCACAGAAATGCAAGTCTGAGGGCCTCAGGTCCCAGAGAAGATTTCACTGGCATTGGAACTTTCCTGGGCCATATGGTACTACTAGCCCTAGGTGGTGAGCTTCCCTGACCCTCTCCCAATGGAGCTCCTAGGTTGAAGTCTCAAGTTGCAGACTCTGCTACATTCCAAGTGTCCTTCATATTTTTAGTCAATGATACTGACCAAGTCCTTTCAATCTAAGATTGAACACCCAAGGGAACTTTGTAGATGAGTAATATGCACTATTGGGACCCAAGTGAGAGACAAAATACAGATGGGAACCATGGGCCTCATAATAAGATAGCAAGAGTCTGGGATGTGCTAAGTTAGAGTAAGTTAAAGAGAGCAATCAAGTGCTTAAGATAGATGACTACTTTCTCTTTCTAGGAAAGGTTATTAAGAACTTCTGAGCAAAAGTTGAGCACAGAAGTTTACTAGAAACTGAAGATAAATATAAAGTAAGAAACACATTTGACCCTGATGACAACTTTAATGAGAGCATTTAAGACAAATGACAATAATATAAAACCTAGGTTTGAGAGGCTGTTTTAGAGATTTTGACATGTCAAAATATGCCTGCCTGGTATACTGGTAAGGCAGGGAAGCCAGAGGCATATTTACTTGGGGCCACTGGCCTTCAGAAGAGAAGAGCTGTTAACATTAGAGTTCAGATATACCAAAGCAGGGCTGAGGTGATAGAGCTTGAATGGGCTCTCCTTAGAGCTCTATGGAGCAAATTCTGAAAGAACTCAGCCTATGGAAAGCAGGAGCTATGGGGTAATGATTTGTATTAAAGGCTTAGTGGACAAAGGGAATAGGTAATTCTGAGTATAGACAAGTATCAACCATTCATATTTGTCTTCTGGTCCAGTATCCATTGGAAGTATGTCTGAGTCAAGTAGTGTTACAGTGAAGAAACAGAGTCTCTTCCAAGTTGCCTTTCTTGAGGTTGTGGCTTTCATTCTGGTACAAGAGCATTATAACAGATAAGAAGCATAAGTCATTTCGTTTAATCCTTACTGTGAACTCAGAGTGAAGTTATTAGTATCCTTATTTTATGCAGGGGGAAACGGGGGCTTTGAGAATTTCTATTGATTTTTAAGATTAAAAAAATAAGAACTGGACTTGAATTTGATTCTGAATCCCATGCTCTAGCATCGATTGTGCCTGCCCTCAAGAAATGGAGTAAACATGCAAATGGGAATAGATTTTTATTAGGGAGACTTGAAGTTTAAGTCTTAAAAGCAACAAGAACACTTTTTTGTTGTCTGTGTGTGTGTGTGTGTGTGTGTGTGTGTGTGTGTGTGTGCGCGCGCGCGCGCGCACAAGATAGTCAAATATTTTAGGAAAAAAAAAGTTGGGTCAAAGCTGGTAAATGAGACATGGCAGCTCTGGGGGCAAAGAGACTGATTTCTACTATGGAAAATTTGGGTTTGGGCCTGCACTGAATGGGTTTGGGTCTAGCTGGAAAAGAGACCTGTCCCACTCTGAGCTGATGGTTTAAACCACTCTTTAGTCACCCTTTCTTTATTTCTACTCCCTTTAGTAAGTTAATATTCTGGTGAAAAACAACAACAAAAACTATGATGGGTAGTTGGAAGAAAGGCAGGCAGGGACAAGGGGCTCCTGCCCTAAGAGAAAACTACTCTTGAAGGAGCCCTCCACCCTTTCCCTATTGATAGATGACAAAAATCTGATTGGATGACAGGTGCAGGGAGGGTTAATCATATTAAAACAGCCTTCCGACAAGCCCATAAACCCCTAAACTTAGAAACTCTGATGGCAACCCTCCTGGGTCCCCTCCCTCCTCAGGAGCTTGATACTATCACTTTACTATCTCCCAGTAAACTTTCCTTTGTTGCCCACACTTTTCCTGTGGTCTACCTCTTCATTCTTTGAAATAGCATGACCAAGAACCACAGGCACCTAAGGAGAAGGAAATCCTTTAACAAATATACATGTGCTTTTTGCTTGTCAGTGTTAAGCAAGAGATAGACCCAAAGGATTTAATTAAAAGCAAGACATTCTTTGACATTTTAATCCTTTAATATCACTAAGATACCATTAGAATTACTAAATTTAAAATCATCTGTGTTTTTCGTTTGAGAATTAATCTTAGAATTTTATTTTTCTGAGTCAGATCTGCTCTAACACACAGTCATTAAACAAAAAAATTTGGTATTGCTATGTGCTGGGTCTATAGTATCGTGTGGGTAGCTAGCCTCCTTCAAGTGAGCCATGACATCATTTAGTTTTCTTCCAAGTTCTAGAAATATTGTTAATTAAAATAATATTATATATCATTTTAATGTATAATATTAATTATTATTAATATAATTTGGCATCTTACAGCTTTACGGATACATTTGGAGGATGTTTCTGGGCAAGTTCTCTAAATTGCCTTAGAGAACACTTAAAATAATCATTTGAAAAATATGTTAGAGAAATTGTCATGCAAATGTTTTACATATTTTCTTTTTGTGTGTGTGTGTGTATTTTCTATATTAGGGTTACATTCCATTCTTTTTGTGCTTTCTCACATACAATGACATATCAAATTTAATAGACAATATTATAACATCCTCAATGAAATTTAAATTCACAAAAGAATATTTTCTAGCTATTATATATTTTTATGTTGATGAAAGATAATGGTATTATAGCTTTTTAAATGTAATTCTGATTTTAATGTACACTACTATAAAGAATATGGAAAAAGTATGGTTATGATCTCAGACAAAATGCTATTGTCTCCTTTGTTTGTGGGTCAAAATTAACAATTTTGACTACCAAAAGCAATAAGGATCTTCCAGTTACTGCTTGTTCTTCTTTCCTCCTTACTGCATAGAAAACAGATTTTTACTTATTTTTAAGACCTAAACTACTTTTATGAAAGTTATGAAACTTACTATCATTTCCAGGTGTAAACTTTTTTAGTCCTTTAAATAGTAACTCTGTGAGCCTTTTCATCAGAATGACTTCTTTCTTTGAGTGGGATGATGGGAATCAGCTTGTCTAGTTGTGGAGTATCACACCAAAATAAAAATCCTTTCTTGAAGTAGGAAGGATGTTTTCCACCTTAATTTTTCCATTGTATACTTTGGTCTGTAATCATTTAAATAAACTATTTCTGGGTCAGGGCATTGAGAGTTCTGAAATTAGCATTTCCTTAGGGGATTGTGAACACAAGTTCTATGTAATAAAGAATTTACTCTTGTCCAAAAAAAGTTTGGCCTTTGCCTTAGGCATCTGGAAGGTAATCTCTAAGACTTTGGGATGTCATGCCTGATGGGAGTGTCTGTGTTTGTTTTGAGGCCTTAGGTCCCTGGATAGTCTTATGGTGGAGGCCAACAACATCAGAAAGACCAACAATGTGACTTAGAGCAGAGACTTTGGGTCATGGGTATCATTGGACCTCCAGAGATTAGCCACATGGGAGGTCAATCAATCGTGTCTCCAGAATGAAGCCCTGATAACAACTCTGAACATTGAGGCTTGAGGGAGAGTCCCTGCTTGGCAGTATGCCATGTTTATTGTCATGTACTTGTCCATGACTTTATGGAGAGAGGACAGCTGAAGCCCTGCATTTGGTACCTTTTCTGAACTCTGTCCTATATGCTTCTTCCCACCGCTGATTTTTAACCTGTATCTTTTCCCTGTAAATACACCATAAATATGAGAATAAAGACTTTTTTTACAATAGGTCTGTGAGTCCTTCTGATGAATTGTAGAACCTAAAGGTGGGCTTGGGGACCCTCGAACTTGCAGATGGTATAAGTAGTGAGGATAGTCTTGAGTGGGAATTGCTATCTCTAACCAGACAGTTAGCTAGAACTTTTATGCCTTATTTTCCTAGATAGAAAAAAATTCATGATTCAGCAATGGATTGAAGCCTAAAACGTACAGTTAATGAATAAAAACTCGGGCATCTTCGTGTGCATGTTTAGGTGTATGTTTGCACATGTAGTTTTCTATATGCTTACTCTCCTATGTCCAGAAACTCAAAGTAGTGTGATAAACTTATATCTGAAGTTAAAAAACATTTAATGTGGTTAAGACTTTTACTTTCAGGGAGAGTAGGGTGCCGGATTGGGGGCCGTAATTGACTCACCCATCACTGGAAATTGCCATTCTAGAATCTAGATTGTCAGGAGCCCACAGGGCAGCCATCTTCTGCTCTCACAAGTGTGGAGCTAGTCAATACTCATCCCATCTGCAAAGGGTTCTGTCATTAACCACAGGTCTGAAGAGAACCCTTCATTCATTTGCATACAGATTATTAAGTGTTTTTCATGGTCACTGAGGTTTTGATTCAGCATTACAAAGAAAATACAGAGAAGATGAAAATTTTTGGACTGAAAGAGACCTCAGTTTGAGTTCCAACCTTGTCTTTAATTAGCTGTGAAAATAGGCAAGCTGTGTTAACCACTTTGGGTCTTAATTTCTATTAAAAAGAAAAAAAAAGTTGAACTAGATTATTTTATAGACCCACATGGCTTTAAAATGAGATGATGTTTAAGTGGTTTGAAAACTTAGCTTCTAAACATAGGTTGGATTTCCAAACTTGAGAGGCCAGAGGCACAAATCCTAGTGTTCTCTCTGTGCCTGCTAAGAAATGGAAGTAAACTGCTTTTCTCCCCCCAGAAACAGATGCAGTCTGGCATTTCTCTCATACGAGTTTGTTTTTGCATCATGAATAAGTTTAGAAAACGCTTTTACCAAATGTTCTTTGCATGCATGCTTTTCTGTCATTTAGGGAGTGTATTTTTAATTAACATATTTTTTTTTTTTTTGCAGCACAGATTGTTTTAACAAATTCCATAACCTTAATTTATAAGAACTACATTTTTAAATTATTTATGAATAAAATCTGTTACTAATTGTAACATTTTTATGATACTTGTACTTCATCGCAATTCTGCCTCTCCTTAGCATTTCCAAAGCATCATTAATGTTGTGAACTATATCAGGTCGTTAATATGTGTCATCATAGGGTGGATAGAAGGTGGAGGAGAGTAATTGGGGTTAAGGAAAGGAGTGGAAGAAACAGAAAAAAAAAAAAAACAAAAAACAGGAACAAATAACTTCAGCCTAAACAAGAAGTACCTTGATGGTTAACATTCCATTTATATAAAACATTTGTAGGACTATAAGTGTGCGTGCACATAATTAGAAAAACAGGTTTTAAATGAATGTCTATATACTGATATATGGAAAGAGCTACTTAAAACGAAACATGAAAAGACAGGTTAGGTGAAGGTATAATGTGTGAGTCAATTCTGAAAACAAACACCTGTGTGGGTGTATATATTTGGATGTGTGTTTGAGCAAGAAAAAAGTGAAAGTGCACGTGCCAGGCTGCTAATACGGATTTTGCAAGGCAAATAGGCCTTGGTGGGTGGGTTGGGAAGAGATGATAATTTCTTGTTCTACCCAATTCTGAAATTTTTCATTTGACTTAATGTATACATTTCTTTCGGAATTTGAAAAACATCAGATTAGATGTAGAAATCTAAACCGGTGGTAGTTAATTTTCTCTTTAATATACAAAGGGCTGTACATTGATGAATCCACACTATTCCATTTGTGTACTAGCTTAATACTCAATTTATAACACATTTTCTATAAAAGTTTGAAAACTTTCTTGCATTTTTATTCTTGTTCAAATGCTTAAATCTGTTGAACTACTAAAACTATAATTCCATTGAGTATTTCAAATTTTTTAGAGAGCAGGCAAAACTTACACAAACACAAACATTAATGGACTGATAATCATTGTATTAAAAATCTTTGGCAATATGTATTTAACGTTTATTTCTATGTATTTTTTAACTTAGTTGACTAAATGAAAATTGGGTGTGTGATCAACTACAATTTCTAGACCTTTTCTCATGAAATGCTGTCAGATGAAGTTTTTAACCAGTCTCCCTTTGACAAGTAACTTGTATTTCTAATTAAAAAATAGCTCATATTTATTGTTAATATTGAGATAATAAAGATAATTACCCTCAGTTACCCTTGTAGTCACATGGCAGATTAATACCTAATTTTCTAGACTTCTCATTTGTATATCTACTTTTTACTAAAATGAGATCATAATTCATATACTTTAAACTGAATTATTCTTACTGTACATGTTCAGATATTCTTAATAAGATAATATTTTACTATGAAGGTATAGAATAATTTAACACAATTTACTTACCCAGTCAACAATTTGAAATGTAGGCTATTTATAATTCATTCTGAACTTAATGGTATTGCATCTAACAATGTTGTACATAAATATATGGGATATCCATAATTATTTCCTTGGTATAAGGACTTGTTGCATCAAGGAATATAAAATATACAATACTGCTAATAGGTATTATAAGTAGATATATTTAAATGTAAAAACTGAAACATTTGTGGTTTTTTCGAAGTGGGTAAGAATTTCATACACCACTGGTGAAAGTGTAAACTGACATAGCATTTTTGGATGATGATTTAATTATACCTACTAAGCAATGAAAAGAACAGTGAGTTATAAGTTATTTTTTTCTGTCAAATTTATAGCCTTTTTCTTTTGGACTAAAGGAGAAAATCAAATATATTTTTTCCTTCTGTCCTGTTGAAATTTTTTGAATCCCGAATCTGTTCCCAACATCAGAGCCACACTCTTCACTTTGTACATTTAATGAGTAAATCTTCTGAGTCTCTATTTACAAGGAGTAGATTAAGAAATTTTGAATAAGAAATGCCAAATACAAAATAAAGTTGTGAACTGTTAAGGTATTTTTTTTCTTCTGAACTTTTGACTCCCTTCATCCAATTCTCCCACCCCCCACCTCTGGCAACCATGAAACTGTTCTGTTAGCTTGTTGTTTTTGATTCCACATATAAGAGAGCATGTGGTACTTGTCTTTCTGACTTATTTCACTTTGTATAATGCATTTGAGGTCCATCATGTTGTCCCAAATGGCAAGATTTCGTTCTTTTTTATATCTTTGTGTGTATATGCATATATGCCACAATTTCTTTATCGATTCATCTATCGATGGCCACTTAGGTTGTCTCCATATCTTGACAATTGTAAGTAATGCTGCAGTGAACATAGAGGTACATTTTTTTTTTTTTCTGAGTTAGTGTTTTCATTTTCTTGGGATAAATATCCAGAAGTGGAATTGCTGGATCATATTGGAGTTCTATTCTTAAGTTTTTGAGGAACCTCCAAACTATTTTCCATAGTGGCTGCACCAGTTTACATTCCTATCAACAATACATTTTCTCCACATCCTCCCACCAATATTTGTCACTTCTTGTCTTTTGAAAATAGCCATTTTGGAATGCCTGAGTGGCTCAGTTGGTTAAGCGGCTGCCTCCGGCTCGGGCCATGATCCCAAGGTCCCTGTATTGAGTCCTGCTCAGGCTCCTTGCTACTCAGGGAGCCTGCTTCTCCCTCTGCCTGCTGCTCACCCTGCTTGTGCCTACCCTCTGTCTCTCTCTCCCTCTCTCTCTGACAAGTAAATACGTAAAATCTTAAAAAAAAAAAAAAATAGCCATTTTGACAGGTGTGAAGTGATATATCTCATGGTGGCTTTGATTTGCATTTCCCTGATGGTGAGTGATGTTGAACATCTTTTTGTGTAGCTTGCAGTCATCTGTATGTCTTACTTGGAAAAATAATCTGTTCAGATTTTCTGCTCATATTTTAATCAGAATGTTTTTTACTATAGAGTTGTATGAGTTCTTCATATATTTTAGATATTTTCTTATAAGATATGTGATTTGCAAATATTTTCTCCCATTCAATAGATTGTCTTCTACTTTTGTTGATGGTTTCCTTTACTGCACAGCAGCTTTTTAGTTTGATATAATCCAACTTATTTTTGGTTTTGTTTCTTCTGCTTTTGGTGTCAGATTAAAAATTATCAAGACCTATGTCAAGGAGATCAGTGCCTATGTTTCCAGATCTTACATTCAAGTCTTCAATCCATTTTGAGTTGATCTTTATATGTGGTATAAGATAGTGTTCAAGTTTCATTCTTTTGCTAGTGATTGTTTTCCCTATATCATTTTTGAAGAGACTGCCCTTTCTTCCTTTCTGTATTTTTGGTTCCTTTGTCATAAACTGACTGTATATGTATAGATTTATTTCTGGGCTCTGTTTTGTTCCATTGATCTATATGTTTTTATGCTGATACCATAACATTTTATTTTATTATTTTTTAAAGATTTTATTTGTCAGAGAGAGAGAAAGAGCACGAGTGCACAAGCCAGAGGAGCAGCAGAGGGAGAGGGAGAGGGAGAAGCAGACACCCCACAGAACAAGGAGTTCATGATCCGATCCTCAGGATCCTAGGATCATGAGCTGAGCCGAAGGCAGACGCTTAACCAACTGAGCCACCCAGGCGTCCCAATACCATACCATTTTAATTTCTATAGCTTTGTAACATAGTTTGAAATCAAAGAGTCTGATGGTCTCTAGCTTTGCTTTCCTTTTTCAGGATTACCTTGGATATTTGGGGTCTTTTGTGGTTCCATACAAACTTTAGAATTGTTTGTTCAGTTTCTTTGAAAAATGTCATTGGGATTTTGACATGGCTTGCATTGAATATGTGGATTTTTTGGGATAGTATGAACATTATAATAATATTGAATCATTCAATCCATGAGCTTGAAATATCTTTACGTTAACTTGTGTCATCTTTAATTTCATTCATTGAGGTCTTGTAGCTTTCAATATATAGGTCTTTCATCTCCTTGGTTTAATTTATTTCTAGGTATCTTATTCTTTTTGTTGTAAATGGAATTTTTAAAATTTCTCTTTCTGATAGTTGTCCGTGTATAGAAAGACAACAGATTTTTGCATATTGATTTTGTTATCTTAGAACTTTATGAATTCATTTATTCTAAGTTTCTTGATGGGGTCTTTTAAAATATTCTATGTATAATATCATGTCATCTACAAATAGTGACAGTTTTATTTCTTCCTTTACAATTTGGATGTCTTTTACTTATTTTTCTATACTCAGTTTTTATGCTTTCCTAGGGTTATGGCAATACTTATTTTGATATTGTTTTATCACTTCAGAGCAGAAATACTTTAATATAGTTCATGTATTCAAATAATCTTTCTAGACCAAAAAGGAAAAACAAAAAATAAAAGGTACTGTCTCAGACCCATCTAAGTTAGAATATCTGGATTATCAAAAAAAAAAAAAAAAAAAAAAGAATATCTGGATTATCAACAGATAGATTCTTTGAGTCTTGGTACCTGGTTGCTTCTTTGACAGTGAGTCAAATCTTCAATCTGTTCAGATATGACTTATTGTGTATATTGGTAAGACTTCTTTATTTATATCTGAATTATTACATATTTAACTTACTATCTTTCCTCCAAAGTATGCATTGCATATGTATTATTTAATTATCCAGAACTACATATCCTATGGAATTATTATTATATAATACTGGTTCACTTTCTTAGCATTATTAAAACATTAGGAATGCATTAATGTCATTAAAGGTTGGTCGTCATCCCCAGAATTAATGTCTTACAACATATGACAATGATTCTGAGAAGTTAACCTATCTATTTAAAATATTTGTCTAATTAATAATTTTATAATATAATATTGAACTCTTTCCACCTGGCTATAATGAGAGACCATTGGTGATGACCAGTTGCTAGTTTTGCAGGATACTTTGCCTTACACATGGTTTATTGTGTTTACTCTTACTTACTTGTACACAGAAAATGGTATACAACCTATACCTTATAAAATGACATACACAGGTGCCTGGGTGGCTCAGTTGGTTAAGCGTCTACCTTTGGTTCAGGTCATGATCCCAGGGTCCTGGAATTGAGTCCCACGTTGGACTCTCTGCTCAGCGGGGAGTCTGCTTCTTCTGCCCCTCCTGCCTGCTCGTAATCTCTCTCTCTCTCTCTCTCTCTCTCTTTCTCTTTCTCTCAAATAAATAAAATCTTTAAAAATAAAGACATACACTTGGGGGTACTTGGGTGCCTCATTCAGTTAAGCATCTGACTCTTGATCTCAACTCAGGTCTTCATTTCAGGGTTGTGAATTCAGGCCCCAAGTTGTGCTCCACAGTGGGCATGGAGCCTACTTGAAAAAGACCTACTTAGTGGAAGCAAGATGCCTATGTGTATTAACACTGATGTATCAACATTGGTGTATTAATACTGTTAACATTATTAACAGTGCTATTACTGACATGTATTAGCATTGGCTATGTTTATTGAAATGACTAAAATCTAAAACCTATTCTTTAATATATATCCATGTTTTGCATAGCTAAAATCTTTTTTAAGTTATATTATTTCTTTTCAATATGATAATAAATGAAGAACATTTCACAAGCTCAATGTATTTTCATTATTCATAATATTGAAGATTGTGATTACAGTCGCTCAAATTGTTAACAATTGGAACAGTGTTAGCCCCATCAAGATGTATGGCTTGTTTGGTTTTTATTTACTGCCTCCCCATAAGTCCTAAAAGCATCCTTGCCTTCTGACAATAATAAATTCTAGGACCAGAGTTCTTCCAAACTATAGGATCAGCTGGACTACGAGGATCTCTCATACCTTTCAGTAGAAAGAGGCCATAATTTGGAAACGTGGACTTCATCAGATTGGTGGTGGGAGGTCAAGTGCTGCTGCTGTTGTTAGCCAAGTTGAAACCTAAAGATAATCCTTTTTAGTTCCACGTGTTAACAATGAATCCAGGAAAAAGTTCACATGTATGAAAATTTAATCAACGGTAGAAGTGGGAACATATAATGGAGAAAGGATGGTTAGTCAATACATGCTGCTGTGACAATTGGCTATCCACAAAATAACTAAAATCAGATCTCAATCTCAAATCATGCACAAAATAAATGCTATAAAAAGATAAAAATAGGAAAAGTAGCAGTTGAAATGATTAGAAGAATATAGGTTTTTTTATTTTAATACCCAGCTAAAGAGTGACACAATGTGTAAAAGATGGATTAGTATATTAAATAAGATCTGTGTGACAGGAGACACCATCAACAAAGTGAAAAGAATTTGAAAAGACTAGATTGAGAGAGTATTTCAGTGCATGTATCAAGAATATATACTTTTAAAACAACTATAAGGGAAAAATTTTGATATAAAAATGGGTGAAAATGTAAACAAGCATTTCAAAAAGAAAAATTACATATTGTCAATATTGACATGGAAAACTACTCAACCTTTTCAGAAATCACAGAAAACACAAAACAACTAAAAACTAACACCATTCCGTTTTGCAAATCTAAAGAAGTCTGATAATTCCAAGTGTAAGCAGGGAAATGGGGAAATCAAATCTCTTGTGCAGTACTGATAGAGGAGGGAAATATAAACATGTAAGAATATAGCTTTGAAGAACAATTTTGTGTTCTGCAGTGAAGCTGAATATATAAATATCCAGCAATTCTGCTTCTCACTATATCAAGCAGAGTAGTGGTTTTTTTACATATTTTTTGTCATCTCTGCATAGACATATACAAGATAATACAGAAGTTTTGTGGGGGAGAAAAGATAATTTTCCCTCTGCCCTTCTAAGTTCCTGGCTGAGACATCCCTATAAAAGATTAACAGGACAAAAAAACAAACAACACAGAAGTTTAATAATGTATATCTTCTATATACATGGTAGAAACCCAGGAAAAATGAGTAACTCATTGAAATGGCCCAAGCTAACACTTTAACCTCTCCAGCTATAGACAAAAGATGTTGGGGGTAAGGGAGGCTACTTTGGAGAGGTTACTAGGAAATGCAAGTAAACAAGGGCATGGTTGTTACACAGATTTTAGTAGTCGACTTCGCCATTAAGAGTTTTTAGAAATTTAGTCATCCTTCTCTTTCTGGTAGGGGGGTGTGGGTAGGGCATCCTAACAAATTGAGATTTTCCTTATAAATGTAAATGTTTCTTACAAAAGCATAACTTCCACTCAGTTTAAGAGCTTTTCTGTATCTGCTATTTATTAAAAGTAGTCAGCTTAAAATAATTCTTTTGCCAAGGATACCTATTTTGGGGTGGCAAATTCTGTTCCCCTTCTGTTTCAAGAAACAATTTTTACACTTGGATTTGCAATGCATGGTTATTCTTTTTTATTCTGTTTTTAATCACATATAATTGTCATATCCTATCCAGAACTTTACAGACCCCATTGTCTGATGGGCCAGAATGATTGGACTCCTTTGCGTTTAAGGTGACTAGGCTTGCACCAAGCAGGCACTCCCAAAATGGCACAGCTTAGTGTTTATCCCATGTAAAGCCTCTTAAGGATCAAGTCTGACCAGAAATAAAGACTGGTTCAGGAATAGGCTATAGCACACATCCAGAATCACTGTTCCCTTTCTTCTCTAAATGATCTCTTCTTCTGAGGAGATAATTATATTTCCCCTACACCCATGCTTTTGGGAAGCTGGTGTGGCTACACATGATTTGTTCTTCCTGAGTCATTTCAGGGCCTATATAATCTTTCAGAGGAGCTATTTTTTAGTGATTCCAAGGTGATTTTTCTGACTCCATTCTGACTACTGTTAAAGAACAAAAGATCAACTGAGTAAACTTAAAGTTCTGACTTTATTAAATCATTCCTAAATCAGGCAGTCTCCCATGTAGCAAGTAGAGGGGAGATCTGAGGAGTTGTGCAAAATGGGAGATTTTTATAGGAAGGAGGGCAAGGCATGAAAGTGACTAGCAAGGGGAGAGAAGAGATTGTTCCAGGCAAGGCCAACTTTCCTTGGTGGTGGAGTGGGGGCAGGCAGGGGCAGGTGGTTTTATTAGGTGGATTACCACATCTTCCTTTGGGGGATGGAGAAGGCCCATGTGACAGATTACCTCATGGGTGCTGATCAGAAAATTCCTGACAGATTAAGACTTTATATTCCTGGCGGAGGTTGAAACTACAGTTAGGTTAGGTATTAAGCCCCAGTTTAGTGACTTGGCCTGGCCTAAATGACACCAATTCGGGCTCCTGGTTTCCTTTTTAACACTACAAAAAAATGGAAGAAAAGTGTGTGTTTGTGTAAGTGTACATATGTAAATTTGTGTATATATGTGTATATAAACAGATGAACAGAAAAAAAAAATACCCCCAGAGAATCTCCACTCTCCTCTGTTTCCTCACGTTGGAGTTTCCCACTCAGTGCCTTAATTTCTGCTGAGGTTTTGTTTCCTGAATACTTTCCACTGGGATTTGCTTCTCAGACAGCTTGCTGTGTGTCCCGCACTGCAGCTTGAACAGTAGCGTGCCAACCATCCCCTTCAATTCTCTACTCCATCTGCAGAGGTTTCCTTCTAATCTGTATTTGGCAACTACCTGCAGAATGACATCTAATGCAGTGGTGAAGTATGGTTGTATAATTCAGCATTGTATTATTCAGGTGACATTTCTTGATAAAGAAGTTTTATTTTTAAAATTTAAAGGAAGTTAAAGAAGAGATTTGACACACATTTATGCATTAAATAATTAATGATAGAAAATGTTGTTATAAATGTTTTAGGTTGTTCTTGATCCCAGAATTTAAATGGCATCTTTCCATATTGTAAAATGACTCGATCTGTCTTTGACATAGCGGTCTCTTAAAAAACACTTGCTCCAAGACTATTTCTTTACCTCGAGAAATACTTGTTTAGGTAGATTTTCCAAATCTTAGACAAGATTTTCCATATTGTCTTTAGGGACTTGAAGTCGCTAGAGATTGTCTCCTTCTGTGTGTTCTTTTGAATATTTGTTTCAAGTACATAATACCAACACAGCTTTATAGTATCTTTTAATTTTTGTTATTTTTTTAAAGATTTATTTATTTTAAAGAGTTTGCGCAAGTGAGCGCAGGAGCATGAAAGTCGGGGGACGGAGAAACTCAAGCAGACTCCCTGCTGAGCACAGAGCCCAAAGCGGGTCTCCATCTTAGGACTCTGAGATCACAATCTGAGCCAGAACCAAGAGTCGGACACTTATCTGACCCAGGTGCAAGTATAGTGTCTTTAATTGTCATTACTGAAATAACTCTTTAGTTTAAAATTTTCTTCTCTACGTATCAGTAGAGTAAGGGGAGAGTTAACTATTGGCAGACTTCTATGAGGGGGAAAAATCTGCAATAAAGCAAAACAAAACAAAAAACCCACAGTGTTGAAGAATAAAATTAATGACGATAGCCTGACCCTGACAAGAAAATGTTTTCATTTTATGTTTTATTTTCTTTAGGCTGTAAACACAATGACTAGATGTGTCAAGCAGATTGCAACGTTAATAACATTTGTAGGTGCATGATTTGCTGCGAACATCTGATTATGGTTGACTTCATTTAAAGCTAAAGCCTTTACAGAGGGCATATTAATATTTGGTGTTTGTTGCTTGGGATGCATTCTGTTTGTCACAACCTTAAGCCTCAGAGGACCGAGGGAGAGCATTTTAATTAACCCTGGGTGAGGTGCAGCAGTGCAAAACTGTTTTGTGTTCTATTTGGTCTTTTTTTTTTTTTTTCTCCTTTTAGTTACTGTAATAAAGCATATAACCAGAATTTTGAAACCACGGACAGGGTTCCTCTGTGTAAAAACTCCACTAGCATTATCCCAAAAGACTGTTACTGTAACTTATTGGCTTCATGCAATTTGTGTTGGCCTTTCTTGAATTGCAACTATCAGGACAGTTTGGGGGCTAGGCTGCCACACTTATGGAACTATATATGGCTTGTGGGTCTCTGATGTGAGGTTAGAGAAATATGTGTATATATTTCAGTAATTATGATTTAAGGACAGTGAGAAACTTTTGAAAATATATATAAATTGATCATACACCTCTTCAATAAGAAGAATTAAACTACTGTAGAAGGAACTCAAGATAGAGCAAATGAATAATTTCCCTAAATTTATGTTTTTTTTTTTTTGAGAGAAGTGGATAAAAGGAAGTTAAATGAGGTAATGATGTAAAGGATCTAATATGGTATCTGATACGTCAGATTGCTTCACTTATGGGCCTTAGTGTAGTATGATGGAATGAGAAGTCTGGACATCTGTCAGAATGAAGGAAATAGTCTTCTATCCCAGCTCTGGCTACCAACCAATTTGGGCATATCAGACTCATTTAGAGAACTTTTTCAAGCTGACCCAGCCGGCCCTTCTTTATAAACCACTCTGAAGATTCTAATGGGCTTTCTCCTGGGTGAAACTGTAGGCAAAACAAACAAACAAAACCCAAAACAACCACCTAATGATTCTCCAGAAAACTATTCTGAATCTTTCCATGACTTCTCTAAGTACCCTTTCCTTGTGTGTTTCCACAGTTCTTTTAACCTTTTGGATTATGGGTGTGTCCAGTCATTTTATACCATGGCTGCTTTTCTGTAAAGTGAGTGGATATTCCTTTCACAAAAATATTTTATCATGAAGACCATTTAAATGTATCTTTTCTCTTTACAGGCAGGGGGAGAGTACAGGAAGCTATACTCAAAGCTTCTTCAAATAGCTCACTTGGTTTTGTTTTGTTGACGTTTTCCTGGAATATTTGAACAGTTCACATTGTGATTCAGTCATCTTATTGAATATGCTATGAGGGAAAGTTCAAGAACTTTCCCTCATAGCATATTATATGCTATGTGGGATGAATGATTTGGTTATTTGCATATTATAAATAAGAGGAGTTGGTTTCATATTGGTTAATTGTGTGTTAACTTGACCAAACTAAGGAATGCCCAGATAGCCAATAAAACTTTATTTTTGGGTATGTCTAGTTTCAGGAAGAGATTAGCATTTGAATTCATAGACCTAGTCTGCTGAGGGCTTGAATAAAACGAAAAGTGGAGAAAGTACAAATTTGCTGTGTCTGTTTAAACTGAGACATCCATCTTCTTCTGCTCTCAAATATGAGTACTTCTGTTTCTTGCACCTTCTGACTTGAACCAGAACTTAGACCACTGCCCCCTAGTTTTCAGGCCTTTGGACCTGATACCGTTGGCACTCCTGGTTCTAAGGTTTTCAACACCACTGGCTTTCCAACTTGCAGATGGCAGACAATGGGACTGCTTAACTTCCATAATCGTGTGAACCAATCCCTGTGGTGAAGTTCCTGTGAGCTCTATCTCTGTATTTCTATCTATATCTACATCTAATATTGGTTCTATTTCTCTGGAGAGTTCTTACTAAAACAGTGTTAAATCCACGACTGATTTAAAAACAAATATTAATACAAGACTAGTAGTTAAAAGTCACATATATCTTTTTGTTTTTCTCTGCAAAATTACTTCATGAATGTGAACTAGTCATGTCAAGCCTGAGCCTAATGTACTTATCTATAAATAAAGGAGTTGTACAAAATGAACTCTAGTGTCCCTTTCAAAACTCTGAAATTCTGGATTTTACTGTATCTTTCTCATTTTTTTTTAATGAAGTAGGAGAGTTGTGGTTGCACAGATCAAATGAATATTTACTGTGATTCATTTTTCTATAGATCCAAACATTGGTTATAGTGAGTTTTTCTCAAACTCTTGACTAAATTGCCTCAACATCTGTACTGTTATAGCTTCTACACCTTCTCAAATCAGAACAGTCCTGAATCTGCCTATTCTAGAAGGGCAGCTTAAGTACTGGAATCCCTGATGCTAAATGATGTGTGATAACAGGGAGCTTTTCCTTTGGGTCCTGCCTCCCTGAATTAATTTTCTCAAAATACTTCTATGTTTTCATCTTTGGCTGAGATACTAGTTCTGGAAAAGTTTCTGCTAGGCTAAAGATATCTTTAGTTTTTTTATTGACAAGATAGTTATAATACAAAATAATTCTAGAAAATGAGTATTTTATTTTCTGCCTTATCCTTCATGGATCTCTGTAATTTTTAAAAATTATGTTTATTATTTATTTAGTACTTTTCTGGCTAATTTTTACTTTTAACAAAGATGAAAATCTTATTCTTATAAATGTAAAAATGACAGTCATGAATTTCAGTCTTTTCTGACTCGAAATTTTCCATATATTTCTGAAAAATATTTAGGATACCATGAAAAAGTAAAAGACAGTTGTCATCGTTACTTACCTGTTTGCCAATATATTAAGTTTTTACTTAAATTCCAGTTAGTTTACAAACAGTATAATATTAGTTTCAGTGTACAATATAGTGACTCATCTGTTTGCCAATATTTATTGATAGCCTACTCCTATCAGGTTTGCTACATGATGGAGATATGTCCACTTTTTTGGTCTTACCCATTAACAATGTGTGGTAAGGGCCTATAGAGAGTGTATTTTGACCCATTCTAATTTTCAAGTCTGTCAACTCTGTACTGTGCTTTTAATGATACATAAAGTATTCCTGGGGCGCCTGGGTGGCTCAGTGGGTTAAAGCCTCTGCCTTCGGCTCAGGTCATGATCTCAGGGTCCTGGGATCGAGCCCCTCATCCAGCTCTCTGCTTGGCAGGGAGCCTGCTTCCCCCTCTCTCTCTGCCTGCCTCTCTGCCTACTTGTGATCTGTCTCTCTCTGTCAAATAAATAAAATCTTTAAAAAAATAAAGTATTCCTACTGTCTAGAAATTTTTTTTAGGAAATAAAATTGTATCTTGTCATTTAGAAAAGTGCAAAACACTGTATTTTTTGTGTTCTACAGAGTTTGAAAAATCAACATTAAATAGCTCTATGTGAGAGGGATCTATTGATGTTCTGAAAACTGGCTGCCTTTGATTGTGCTTTCCTAGTTGCTTCTCATTGATTATGCCATACCTGTAATGGTTGAAATTATTAGATAAACAGTTTTCTATCAATACAAACAGAAGATGTTGAATTTTTTTCTTTCGATTTAATGGGTCAAAAATAAGTGTTTATGGTACATAGACATAAAGTGGGGATCTATATACATTTGACATTTTGTGTATATATAGCATAGACAATTTATACTAATAGATTATGAAGTGGAGGAAGGAAAGGCAACAGTGAAATGAATTTTACCAATGTGGTTGAGGTCTGGAAAACCCAATCCCTGTTGGCTGGGGTCTGTCTTCTCAGGAAGACAAAAGTCACTTGAATCATTGTAGATAATGGCTTCACAGTTTCATGGTGATTGCTTTAGAAATATCTGCCTCCCCACCCCTGCTGTGTCTCTCCCTCCCTCCAGCTTCATTCAGTCAGCCCTACAGGGTCCCATAAGAGTTAACAGCAGCAGCCTAGAGGCTCTGGCTCTTTAGAACTTTTGGAAACAGCTCTGTGGGACCCTCCTTTGATATCCTGTAACTTCACCTCTTTGTCTTCTGTTCCCCCAGGCCTTGGGATGGTGGTTGCTTCTTCTTGTTATTTTATCTGGGTAAACTCAGTACTAATTTAGGAAGAAAACCTTCCATATCAAGAAGGTTTGACAATGAAAAGGTCAACTGTTAAAAAGCTTTTTAAGCTTTCTTTTCGGAATGGCTGTACTTTGCCTGGGACTATACAGCTGATGATGAAAGCTATGATAACAAAAAATGCTTCAAAATGGAAGAGTGCTTGTCATATATCTCCTGGTTTTTCCTTACCACTAAATCTACTAATCAAACAACAGTTGGCTTTTTTCTATAAGAACTATGTCTATTTATTTGCTGTTTGTTTCTCATAATACTACTTGAATATCTCTAGAATAGACATAAATAAGCTTTTTAAAGTATTTCTTTAAATTAATCCCAGTAGTGTTATATCTTGCAGAAAACTCCAAAGGCTTAAGGCATGACAGTGATACAATTATCTACATCCTAAGATGTTATCTTCCTACAAAGAGAATTATTTTTGCTTTTGGAAAGGAGTTCAGGTAAAGGGTGATCACCTAATTCAATCAAGGACTCTACTGATTTGCAGCTAGGTTTTAATCTTTGTAAGGAAAGATCTACAGGTTCATTTCTAGTTTATCCTTATTTATTGTTAAGGTTCCAACTATAAGCTTTCGGTGTTTATCAGTGACCCATCACTGCAGGGTCTGTGAACAACAATTTTTTTCTGTTCTGTATTAACAAAAGATCTAGGGGCACCTGAGTTGCTGAGTTGGTTAAGCATCTGATTCTTGATTTCTGTTCAGGTCCTGATCTCAGGATATTGAGATGGAGCCCCTTGGTGGGCTCTGCCAGGGGCATGGAGCCTGCTTAAAATTCGATTCTCTCTGTGCTTTTCTTTCTGCCTCCCCTGACCCTCATGCACACTTGCTCTCTCCCTCAAAAAACAAAAACAAAAACCTCGTTAACCTTCTCAGCTTCTTTAATCATTCTTCCTACTCACCCTTTTTTAGCTTCTCAGTCTCTTAGTTGCCAGCTGCAAATAGATGAAAAGATGTCTCAAATAAGGTGCCCACTCTAGGTTTCCCTTTCCTTGATTTTGGGCCATCAGGTCCTTGATGTCTCCTTGGCTCTCTGATGTCATTGAGTCAATTTTGTTAGTTGAAGATTTTATCCAGCTTTTTTAGTTTCCTATTATAGCAAGTCAGTTGACTGTTAGAGATTAATTCACCATTACTAGTAAGAAGTAGAAATCCCATTTATTGATTGAATTTAAGCAAAAGAGCAATCATAAATCCATCAAAGTACCTGGCCAGTCAAACTGCTATTTGATCCCAAAAAAGAGCAGAATGAAGAGATGAGATCATGAGAGTCAGAAAAGACAGATTTTAATAAAACCTTCATTTACTTTTTATTAACTTAAATTCTTCACCTTCAACATGAGAGTAATAAGGATCTCTAAGAATCAAAAGCAAGAGAAGTTGTGGGGAAATATTTTGTTGATTATTATATGCTACATAACTATCAGTTGCTTATAATTATCATGTTCTTCCAAAATTGTAATTCCTTGTGATATAGGCTCTACTTGTGGGAAGAGTTTGGGGATTGAATGAAACAGAGAAAGGGGTTATATAATCATAAAATCAAAAACTTGAATGGATGCTTTACATCCTTTTTACAAAAATATTTCTGATTTAAAATCAAAAGAATAAGCTATGTCCTGGACAAATCACTATCTTTTAGGTTTAGATCAATTAATGTAAATTTAATTAGACCTTTTCATATATGATCTAAAGAACCCCAAGTTCTTTATAAGTTCTCTCTTATAAATGAAAGTTTATAATTTTTACAGATAATTTTTTTTAAAGATTTTGTTTATTTGAGAGAGAATATGAGAGAGCAAGAGCAGAGAGGCGGGGCAAAGAGAGAAGCTGGTTCCCCCACCAAGCAAGAAGCCTGATGTGGGACTCTATCTCAGGACCCCAGGGATCATGATCTGAGCTGAAGGCAGATGCTTAATTGACTGAGCCACCCAGGCACCCTTGGATAATTTGTATTGAATATTTATTAATCATATCCATTGGCCAAACTATATTCTAAACACTTCTTCTTATTACTTATTTAATACTTAAAACTACCCTTTAACACAGTTACTGTGTGTATTTCTATTTTAAATATGAGAAAGTCAAAGTGTGTAAGCAAGTTGTCTAATATTTATAAACAGTAGAGCCAAGATTTGAATCCTCAATCAAGAGTCTACATTCTTTTTTTTTCTTTAAGATTTTATTTATTTGACACAGGGAGAGAGAGAGAGAGAGAGAGAGAGAGAGAGCGAGCAGGGGGGAGTGGGAGAAGTAGGCTCCCTGTAGAGCAGGGAGCTCAATGTGGGGCTCGATCTCAGGATCCCAGGATCATGACCTGAGCCAAAGGCAGACGCCCAACCAACTGAGCCACTCAGGTGCCTAGGAGTCTACATTCTTAACCATCATTCTGTATTGCCTTTGTGTCAAATGATCTAGAAAAAAATACAGAATACAGAATAAATGTGACATCTAAATAGAAACAGTAGAAATTATGAATTAAATGTAATTTAATTCAAGGAGAGACAGATGACATATATAATAGTTAGTGGGAATTTCTGGTTTTCATTCCATTAATGTTAAGATTAACTGATGTGACTTATTGATAAGTTTAAGAATTCGTTAAAGCATCTATAGCACGTTAATAAGAATAATCCTTTATTTAACAGACAAGGGTACAAAACTTTTTTTTTAATTATTATATAACAATAGGGGAAACTACATAAATGCTTATGCTTCATAATATGGTTTAAGATGATTAGATTTGATTAGAATTTACTCTGTTGGAATTGCAATAATTAGGAGAGAGAAATTGCTGAATTTCTGTTGCTTGGCATGACACAGAAGATGGGTTACTTTACATAGGAAGACTGTCATAACTTGACTGGATTCTAGATGAGGGTCCCATTAAAACATATATCAACTACTACTACTACAAGTTAGTTTTCAAAGATATTGTATAGATACAGTGAACCTCTTGGATAAATCATTTATAGTTAAACTATTAAGTTTTTAGTTGTGAAATGAATTATGCTGTAAATGAGTAGTGAAAATTTAGTTTTTATTTTATGTACTTAAACAATTATTTATAGATTATGAATTATATGCTATCACAATAACTGTCACTAGTAGTTAATCAAGACATTTGTTTATTTGCCTATATTATGTAAAAGAAACTGTCCTTTGTCCTCTCTAAAACCATCAAAATCTGTCTGCTAATTTTTGTAATATATATGGAATAACTCCCTTAGCAACTATCATAAATCAGGTTATCTCTGCTTTCTTGATAAAGATTAATCTTTTATACTAGAAAACAAATTTCCTTAAACCCGTAAATCTTTCAACATTCAAATAGTACTTAGTAGTATTTAAAAAAATAAGTTACAGTGCTATGGATAATCAGTGTCTTTTACATCCTTTAAAACACAAACCCTAAAACTTCCCAGGAGATTTTTAAAAACACAGATTTCCAAGTTTCATACCATGGCCTTTTTATTGTCTGGGTATTTGACTTGGGTCAGACCTGAAAATCTGGAGGTTCTTTCATAGTCACACAGCTTTGGGAACCATTGCTTTATGAGGTACCATAGCGTAATCAAGCTTTGGAATCTTAACCCACCTAGATTCAACCCAAGTTATGCTGTCCTACCTGGGTAATGTTGGGCAACATGTTGACTTTTCTCTGCCTGTATTCCTCAATTTCCTTATCATTAAAATGGTTTCACTCAAGTGTGGAACATAACAAATAGTACAGAGGACCACAGGGAAGGGAGGAAAAACTAGGAGAAATCAGAGACAGAGAGGAACCATGAAAGACTGTGGAGGCTTGGAAACAAACTGAGGGTTAGAAAAGGGAGGGGGATGGGCAGATGGGGTAACTGGGTGATAGGTATTAAAGAGGGCGTGTGTTGTGATGAGCACTGGGTGTTATACCAACCAATGAAATGTTGAACACTACAAAAACTAGTGGTGTACTATATGTTGGCTAACTGAACATAAAATAAAAATTAAAAAATGCAGAAAAAATAACTATCCTTATGATATGCAGTAAGGACTATGAAAAGCAATGCATGTTAAGCAGCCAGCACGAACAATGAGTAATTGACTCAATAAAAGCCATTTTTGCTCTGAGGTGTTTTCCCCTCAATAAAGATTTACCCTACAATAAGAATGACATTAATTCACTTACTGCTTCTTGTTCTAGAAATTTCACTTGAGAATCTCAATGAAGATGCAACTTCAAGTAATTTCTTGGAAAATTAGTAGTGCATTTGTTTAAGGTAAAACAATGAAGCAATATTAAGTGGTTGTAAACAAGGATACACAATGAGGAAGACTGAGATTAAACTCAGGAGTCGAATCCTTGCCTCTATTGTGATTCTACAAAGTACCATACTCTAAATATGCCCCCCCCTTTTTTTTCAAGTTTAAGGAATACATCTTTCTGGCATTGAAGAAAGAATCTGAGGGGTGCCTGGGTGCCCCTCATTCGGTTAAGCCTCTGCCTTTGGCTCCAGGTCATGATCTCAGGGTCCTGGGATGGAGCCCCTCATCTGTCTCTCTGCTCAGCAGGGAGCCTGCTTCCCTCTCTGCCTACTTGTGATCTCTCTCTCTGTCAAAAAAAATAAATCTTTAAAAAACAACAAAAAAAGAATCCGAGAAGAAATGGAATAGTGTGGTGTGGTGTGGTCCTGATGTCTATTCTCTGGCACATCCTGATGAAATATTTAAATGCAAACAGATGATTAGTTTACTGAATGCTTTCATAGGAGGCTGTATTCTGCCAATTAGAGGTAGAGAATAGTGTGGAGGTATATTTGTTGAAACAGTACAGGATGAATGGAAAAGTTATTAGTCACCATACTACCAACTCTCCAGAGTCAGTGAATGCCATGAATAGTCTCAAAAACAGTGACAATATCTGCCTGAGGGCTATCTGTTGTGTCATTGTGTCTCACCATTGGAAGGATGGTTTGGAATGCTTCCTTCTTTGGTTTTCTTTTCAGATGACACTGAACCAGATGGACTTTATTTAAATGTAAATTAAGTTTCCAAAACTTAAATATCAGTCCTTCTGTTTTTCATGTTTATTATCTCCAACTACATCCATTTTTGGAATTCAAATATTATGGTTTTAGTGAGATATTTGCAGAAGATCATGGCCAGGGGACATTATATGATCTTAGATTGGATAAATCTATACTAGCAACAAGTCAAAAAATAATGATTGTAATTGATCTCTTAATGTCACTGAGCTACTATGTCTTCTTTCCTCTCTCTTCCTTTTACCTCTCCTACCAACTTAATGTAAAGACTAACAGATGTGTCACCTCTAAGTACCATGAGGTTATTCCAAGGAATCCTCCCAGAAATGGTCATTGGTTTTAAAGGGCTATGCTGGAATTCCAGCTGGCTTTAAATTATTCTGAGCCAGTAACGGTGAATCTAAATACCTACAAGAGCTTTTTTATTTTCTTGGAAGGATTTTAGAATGAATGGGATGTTAGATTTAAAAATATTTTTAATAGGAGCACCTAGGTGGCTCAGTCGTTAGGTGTCTGCCTTCGACTTGGGTCATGGTCCCAGGGTCCTGGGATCAAGCCCCACATTGGGCTCCCTGCTCTGCTGGAAGCCTGCTTCTCCCTCTCTCACTCCCCCTGCTTGTGTTCCCTCTCTCACTGTGTCTCTCTGTCAAATAAATAAATTAAAATATATATATATATATTTTAATATTTCTTTAAAAAATATTAGCTTTCATTCATGTACTAGAATAATCAGAATACCTGAACTAGCCCAGCTCAGCCCTTTTACTGCTAAGAGACTGTATGGCAGTCCCAAATTTTATAGTGTTCTGTTCTGGTATGCACTAGAAATGTCTAATCATTTCAGAACTACCAGATAATCTTTACCATTTATCAGGATTTTTTTTGCATCATGTAGATTAGATGTTGGCACTACCACACTGCCATGTTCTTAACTGGCAAATGTGTAGAGAAAAGGCATTTCTAGCAGCATGACAAAGTCTTAGACATTGGAGTTCTTGATGACCCTTCAATTCCATGGTCAAATGACCTAAGAAAAATTCCAAGTAGCTCTTCATTAAGGATAAATTGAATTCACTAATGTGTCTGAGAGGACAAAAAACTTCCTCTGCCCTCTTAGTTTAATTTGCAGGCCCCCCCCCCCACAAGATAGAACCTAACAAAAAACTAGTTAGCATGGGAAAGTGGATTTAATCACATCTATAGTATGGGAGTTTATGTAAAGAAATAAGACTCAAAGGGACAGTTAGGATATGGGGCTTATATGCCCTCTTAATAGGTGAAGGGAAAGGAGGGGGGACAAAGGGCACTTATAAGGAAAACGACTTTTTGGAAAGAAAAATAGCGCCCTTCAGAGAATGGATGGGAGATATGATAGTTCCGAAACATGTCTGTTTTGATGTGGTTCCAGCTTCTTAACTCAGGATTAGAGGATTAGAACTATTCTCCAGCAGAGTTCATGAGGCATTCTTTCTGAGTCCTTTTGGGAGGCTCTCTTAGATAAAGGATTTCAGAAACTGAAAAGCCTTTCATTTAAAATAACTTATGCCACAGTGGCATGTTCTGGACCCTTTCAAGTGTTATGGGTTGAATGAACTGTGTCCCCCAAAAAGATACGTCAGAGTCTTCACCCTGCTACCTATGAATGTGATCTTATTTATGAATAGGGGATTTGCAGGTATTTTTAAAGTTGAGGTCACTACTGTAGGCCCTAATCCAATATGCTTAGTATTCTTCTAAGAAGAAAACACCATATGAAGACACAGACACACAGGGAAAACATTGTGTGATAACATGCAGAGACTGGAGTGATGCAGCCACAAAACAAGGAATGCCAAGGATTGGCAGTCCTCACTAGAACCGAAGAAACAAGGAAAGACTTTCCCTTACAGGCTTCAGAGGAAGCATGGCTCTGCTGACATGCTGATTTGGGGCCTCAGCCTCGAATATTGTGAAACAATAAATTCATGTTGTCTTAAGCCACCAATCTTAACCACCAAGATTGTGATACTTTGTTATGGCAGCCCTAGGAAACTACTATAACCAGGTATACAGAACTTGGAAGTGGTCTCTTTACCACAGCATGCTTAATATTTTTTTAAAAATTATGAGAACGTGGAGGAAGGGAACTCTCTTACACTTGGTGCATTCTTGGTGGAATGCAAGGTGGTACAGCCACTCTGGAAAACAGTATGGAGTTTCCTCAAGACATTAAAAATAGAGCTACCCTGCAATCCAGCAATTGCACTGCAAGGTATTCACACCAAAGATACAGATGTAGTGAAAAGAAGGGGCACTTGCACCCCAATGGTGATAGCAGTAATGTCCCCAATAGCCAAACTATGGAAGGAGCCAAGATGTCCTTCAACAGATGAATGGATAAAGAAGATGTGGCATGTGTGTGTATGTATGTATACATACACACACATGTGGAATATTACTCAGCCATCAGAGAGGATGAATGCCTACCATTTGCATTAACATGTATGGAACTGGAGGGGATTATGCTAAGTGAAATAAGTCAAGCAGAGAAAGACTATTATCATATGATTTCACTTGTAGGTGGAACGTAAGGAATAGCACAGAGGACCATAGGGGAAGGGAGGGAAAACTGAATGGGAAGAAATGAGAGAGGGAGACAAACCAGAGAGACTACAGGAAACAAACTGAAGGTTACAGAAGGGAGGCGGGTAGGGGCATGGGGTAACTGAGTGATGGGTATTAAGGCAGACATGTGTTGTGGTGAGCACTTGGTGTTATATGCAACTAATCAAAAACTAATGATGTACTGTATATTGGCTAATTGAACATAATTTAAAAAAAATTACATAAAAGTCTATCCTGTGGCTTTGCAAAATCACACACACACACACACACACACACACACACACCCCCCACACACCACACACCACACAAACACACACCTTTTCTGAACTTGAAATGCAGGTTTGTTGAGTCTAATAGACTAAGGAAAAGATTGAAATTCTTATAAGAAAAGTTCAAGCAAAAGTTAGATCAATCTGAGGTGTTTTTATGAACACAGTAAATCATTTACCTGATTCATAAGTACTATAATGTATTCATAAGCAAATGTTAAATTGTTCAAAAGAGAGCAAGTGATAGATTATACATTCATCTCTGCATCTTATTACCACATATAAATCAATTAGAGTCAAGTGTTTAGAAGCACCATAAACAGTGGCATAGTGAAATACATGAGGGTACGATGGTAGTGATACATTTTTCTACAAGTGGTTATTACATTCTTCCTATGTACACATTTTAGATATGTAAATATGGAAAATGTATGGTTTTCAGAAAGTATAAATGGACAGGATCCAAGATAGTCTAAGAAAAGAGCTTGAACACACAGGTAGAAAAGAGAAGGTATGTATAAGAAATAGAAATTAGCTCCGATTGAATAAATGTAGGATTTATGCACAGGAAGAAAGAGAAAGTTTGGGTAAATTGGAGAAGTATTGTGGGAGACTCTGAATAGATACTGATAATCTCTAACATTAATTGAATATTTAACATTGGTCCTATACTTTGTATGTGTACCAATTGTTTAATCATCACAGTAACAATGGAAATAGATGCTAATATCATAACTATGTAGGTAAGGGAATAGAGGCACAAAAAGTTAGGCAGTTTCCTAAGTGACATTTTGGAGTCCACAGGATTTGAATCTAGGCAATTTGTCCACAGCGCTCTTAATTATTGTGCATTATAGGCATTCTAAAAGAATAACAAGTGGAGAACTAAATAATTTGACACTTTTTTGTGGGCACTGATGTATAATTGCTAATTACAGATAACTATATAAAGAAAATGTGATGTATTTACACAATAAATATTATTCAGCCATAAGAAAAAAGTGAAACCTTGCCATTAGTGACAACATGGGGTGGATTCTGAAGGCATTCTGCTAAGTAAGATAAGTCAGACAAATTCTGTATTTCACTTATATATGGAATCTAAAAACAAATTATAGTGATATAATGTATACAACATGGTGAGTATAGTTATTAGTACCATGTTGTATATTTGAAAGTTGCTAAGAGTAAATCTTAAAGGTTTTCATCACAAGAAAAAAATACATATTTTTTTAATGGTGTGGTGATAGAAGTTAACCAGACTTAACTGTGATGATCATTTTGGAATATATACAAATATTGAATTATTATGTTGTATACCTGAAATTAATATTTAAATTGTATCTAATAAACTTAAATTCTCGATAAAGAAAAGCAC
>CM052883.1:114706766-114722342 GCA_028534135.1 Potos flavus
CCCCCCCCCCCCCCCCCCCGCAAGAAGCCCGATGGAGGACTCCATTCCAGGACCCTGGAATCATAACCTGAGCTGAAGGCAGATGCTCAACTGAGCCACACAGGCATCCCTAGAAGACTTTTTTAATTGCAGGAATATTGTCATTATCCCTAGAATAAATTGAAAATGCATCCCATATTTTGAATAAATTTAGAGTATACAGTATTATTTATAGTACAGTTTCATTTGTTTAGAACATATTTCTCTTCCTAGGAGAAATTTGCCTTTCTTTTGGTGCATATTTAGTAACTCTCAGTAAAAGTAAAAAGATAAAGAATATCTTTTGTTAACTCATGTCCCTATTTATTGAATTTTCTGATAAAAAAGTTTACTTGTCAGAATAAAATTGAAGAAGACCTAAAAAAATATTTTATATTATAATTTATTCTTATAGTCACACAAGTATAAATGTATCTTATATCCAATTTTATAGCTTTATATAATTTATGTATTTCTCACTTCTCATATGTATATATCAATGCACATGTATGCAAGAACCTTTATATGTTATACCTCATATATAAATGTCATACACATCTAACATATTTTATTTCTTTAATACAATTTGTCCTACCATGTATCCATTTTGATGCTGCTTTCTGTGTTCCTCCAAACTAAAATCTCATACCTTTATGAAAGTTGCATCTCTCAAAATTTTTTTTGAGTATTCTGAGTCCTGACTTGTGATGTTATCATGTGTTTTTGCATAATAATATTGTTGCCAAGGTCTTTTTCTATATTCAGTGTATAAACCACTGTGGGCAGTTCATCACATTCCATGTGCAATATCTTCTTTCTTTCCCACCTGCAAGTGTGATCCCTTGAGTTGCAGGTGCATCTATACAATCTGACTGTCAGGACTGCTTGTATGGGAGGGAGACAAAGTCTGCCAAGACAGCACTATTCTGCCCTCTTTTTCACCTGTAGAAATAGTGATTTTTCATTTTGTTTAAATACATATTCTCTGGCAAAATCAGGACAATACTAGTGGACGTTTTCAAGAATACCATAGGCATTCTTGGGGTTACAGAGTTTTTAGAATGAGAAGAAAGAGATTGGATCTCATGAAGTTAACTTGTTTTACTGAAGGGGAAACTAAGTGTCAGAAAGAGCAGAGGAATTTTTCCAAATGTGCACAGCTTTTGGATGGCTAAGTTGGGACTAGAATTGAATTTTATTATTTCTCTTTTGCTTTGTTGCCTTAGTGACTCACATATTGAATCCTATTTTCCAATGACACTTAATTACATGAGTTTCATTTTAATGTAAGAAAATATATTTGGTCTAAAAAAAAACTTTTCCTTTTTCCTTTGTATTTCAAGTTCCTACTTACAGATGGTTCTAGATGGTTTATGAACATAAATCAGAGCATCAGATTTTCTCTTCTGTTCACTCTTTGATCCAGTGTGCTCAGTTTACTGGCAGCTGAGCCTTGACGTCATTTCCATCCTTCTCATTTACAAGAGACTTAACCAAAGTCAAGATAATGAAAATCGTGGCAATTTTATAGATGCCTTTGTTTTATAAAAGCATGTCTCCAAATGCTAATCTGTGTTTTACCTCAGAACCTTCTGTATTTCTGTGGAGCATATGCTGTTCCTTCTTTTTATCTTCTCGATGCTTTTTTCTTGTTGGAGACCCTGGATTCTCTACAGTGCACCATGTTCGTGCCCACAGACAAAACTTACAAATCAGAGTGAGCAAGCATCATTCTCATTCTATAACTTTTCTTTAGTCTAAAATATTGAAGAAATTCTAAGTGAACTGTCATTTTTTAACCAACATTGATGTTTTTGTTGTTGTTGTTTTGCTAGATATTGAAGAATAAAGAAGCAGTTCTTACCTTGGTGGAGCTCATGACCAGTAGGGGAGATGACAAACTTAACTCAGCTTAAAATAACACAAGCATTGCCATATAGTACAAAATGCTATGGGATGTAAAAAAAAAATAATAATAATAATCCAGATGATGATTAAACTATCTTATTTTTATTTTTTTTTTAACTTCTTACCCAAGAGAAAAGACCTCTTGAGATGCCCAACACAGTAGACATTTGCATTTTTTAGTGTGGGTTCCTCCTCTCAATCACAGAACACAGAAAATGCTTAAACGACTTTCGTTAATTCTTGCAGAGATGGTATATGACTAGTACTATTCTAGATTTAGAGGATATATGGTAATTTATTGCTTATAATGGATACCTTAGGACATTGGGCTTAATTCTTAAAAGCTTTTATTTTTTTTAAAAGATTTTATTTATTTGACAGAGAGAAGAGAGATCACAAGTGGACAGAGAGGCAGGCAGAGAGAGAGGGGGAAGCAGGCTCCCTGCTGAGCAGAGAGCCCTATGTGGGCCTTGATCCCAGGACCCTGAGATCATGACCTGAGCCAAAGGCAGAGGCTTAACCCACTGAGCCACCCAGGCACCCTGGGCTTAATTCTTTCATGGCGTCTTAGTGAGGCAGCTCAGGTATCTTTCTAGAAAGGCCAGAATATTGAGTCATGCTGGGATTGGAGATGGTTCGACTGTTCTAATTCTCTCTGTGAAGAGTGGTTCAAAGAGATCCATGTGGATCAAAAAGGGAGAGACTTGTGGATATGAGAGTTTAAGTTTTCTTACTTTTATAAACAATTTAATCTGATAAAAAGTATGAAAATGGAATCCTAGATACTAGCAGTCTAGAGTATAAACCTAAGCAGTCTATACATAACATTAAGAAAATAATCATCACGTTCTATCAAATCTTCTGTGGTAATCCGACTCAAGTTGAAGTAAGTTTCCAGAATACAAATTAGAACTGGCCCCACACGGTCTAATTTCTAATACTCATTTCAAAAACAGCAAGAATTTAGCATTTGTTGGACTCCATTGAGCAATTCACTTCCCTGCCAATCAACTTGTCCAGTGGCCTGTGTTTAGGTGAATTGAAAACAACCCTTTGATGACTGTTAACTTTTAGCAACAGATCTGTCTGCTCTAGAGGCTTTGGCACTCTATACCTGGCAGAAGGTTAGAGCCAGGGGCACCTGGGTGGTTCAGTCGGTTAAGTGTCTGCCTTTGGCTCAGATCATGATGCCAGGACCCTGAGATCCAGCCCCACATTGGGATCCCTGCTCAGTGGGGAATCTGCTTCTCCCTCTGCCTGCTGCACCCCTTGCTTGTACGCTTGTGCACACTCTCTCTCTCTGTCAAATAAAATCTTTTTTTTAAAAAGCCAATTCTTTCTCTTGTAGGTCACTTGTGCTCTCCTCAGAGCTTCCCTGCTAGGGTTTTCTATGCACAGCTCCTATATCTTGAGTTTTAACTGTCTTCTGGTGGCCATGTCCCCCTCAATCTCTGGTTTCCTGGCTGCCACCCTCTACAGGTGGGGTCCCATCCCTGTCTTCTTGAGCAGGAGTAAGCTCACATTCCTATGTTATCCACATTTCTCGCAGATAGGGATGCATGGGAAACATTCATGCATCCTTGACTCTGATAAGTTCTTAGAGTTCAGACTGAGCCCAGTGCAGTGTCTTTCCTTCAAAATGCAACCTTCTATGCCTGGAAACACTAGAGATCTCTCCATAGAATCTCAGTGAAGGCCCAGTCAACTAAGTTGATGGTTAGCCAACTGGTTTCTCCACTCCTCCAAATCTAATGATGAGGCATGAGGGAGTGGTACATACAGCAATGCTTCTACAAAGAGAGCCTCTCCAGAATTCTCTTTATAATCTTCTATCTACTCTCAACTGAGAACTCTTTTTATAATTACTATCTTTTTGCAGAGTTCAAGAGTAACAACACTGGTCTTGCACATTTTTAAAATGATTTCCACGTTAAAAAAAAAAACCTTCACTGCTTTTGAAAGCAGTTTCTACAAATTACCCTATTGTGAATGTGCATCATTGTTTGACAAAGGAAATTGCCCCAAACATACTGTGATATCATGAGCACACAGTAAACACTGTTATGCCAGATATGGGAATGGATTATATCAATTGTTGTACATATGTTTAATATCAAATAAGTTGAAAACATCAAAGAACTGTTAGTGACTAATGAAATAAAATAGGCTTAATCACATGAAGTACTATTTTTCCTTTATTCTTCACCAAGCAAATCACATTCTTTTTGAGGGGCCTATGTCATTATATAGAATTACTGGGCCAATAGTCCACATTTACCATTACAAAATCTCCGGTGGGAGATCTTCCCTCTCCCTCTTTCTTTTAAAACCAACATGAAAACCTGTGACCTCTTTCATCCAATCAGATGCTCCCATATGAGACTTGCAAAATCTCCATTTCAGGAAGTCATAGGAACACAAGGATAGTTAGAAACGATTTAAGTCTAAGTATACATGATAGGGTGACTAAGATCCTAGCAAAAGATTTATATATTTTTTTAATTGAAAGCTAATCAAGCAAATTTATTTAAATCCAGTGCCATTGAATCTAGGTTGCCTCCTTAGCAATAGCAGTGAGAAATGACCCAAACCTGACTGACCACATCCCTATGTTCTCCTGTGTGGCATGAGGCCCACTGTGAGTGGTCTCCACGGGATTTTTATTTTTTAAAATTTTATTGTGTTTTTTTAAATTTAAGTTCATTTAATTAACATATAATGTATTATTAGTTTCAGAGGTAGAGTTCAGTGATTCATCATTCTTATACCCAGAGCTCATTACATCACAAGCTCTCCTTAATGTCTTTCACCCAGTTATTACACCATCCCCTCATTCCTCTCCCCTCCAGCAACCCTCAGTTTGTTTCCTATGATTAAGAGTTTCTTATGATTTGCCTCCCTCTTTGATTTTGTCTTGTTTTATTTTTCCCTCTCTTCTCCTTTGATTCTGTTTTGTTTTTTTAAATTTCACATATAAGTGAAATCATAAGATAATTGTCTTTCTCCGATTGGCTTATTTCACTTAGCATAATACCCTCCCGTTCCATCCATATCAATGTAAATGGTAAGTATTCATCTTTTCTGACGGCTGAGTAATATTCTACTGTGTGTGTGTATGTGTATATATATATATATATATATATATATATATATACACACCACATCTTTTTTATGCACTCATCTGTTGATGGACATCTCGGCTCTTTCACAGTTTAGCTATTATGGACATTACTGCTATTACCATTGGGGTTCATGTGCCCTTTTAGATCACTACATTTGTATCTTTGGGGTAAATACACAGTAGTGCAATTGCTGGGTTGGAAGGTAGCCTATTTTCAACTTTTTGAGGAACCTCCATACTGTTTTCCAGAGTGGCTGTATCAGCTTGCATTACCACCAACAGTGTAAGAGCATTCCCCTTTCTCTGCATCCTCGCCAAAGTCTGTCATTTCCTGACTTGTTAATTTTAGTCATTCTGACTAATGTGAGGTGATATCTCACTGCGGCTTTGATTTGTATTTCCGTGATGCTGAGTGATATTGAGCATTTTTTTCATGCGTCTGTTGGCCATTTGGGTGTCATCTTTGGAGCAATGTCTGCTCATGTCTTCTGTCCATTTCTTTTTTTTTTTTTTTTCCTTCTGTCCATTTCTTGATTGGGTTATTTGTTTTCTGGGTGTTGGTTTTGATAAATTCTTTATAGATTTTGGATACTAGCCCTTTATCTGACAAAACATTTGCAAATATCTTCTCACATTCTGTAGGTTGTCATTTGTTTTTTTTGTTTTGTTTTGTTTTTTGTTTTTTGACTGTTTCCTTTGTTGTGTAAACACTTTTTATCTCGACGAAGTCCCAATAGTCCATTTTGCCTTTGTTTCCCTTGCCTTTGGAGACCTGTCTAGCAAGAAGTTGCTGGGGCCAAGGTTGAAGAGGTTGCTGCCTGTGCTTTTCTCTAGGATCTTGATGGATTCCTGTCTCACATTGAGGTCTTTCATCCATTTTGAGTCTATTTTTGTGTATGGTGTAAGAAATGGCCAGTTTCATTCTTCTGCATGTGGCTGTCCAATTTTTCCCAACACCATTTGTTTAAGAGACTGTCTTTTTTCCATTCTTTCCTGCTTTGTTAAAGATTAGTTGACCATAAAGTTGAGGGTCCATTTCTGGGTTTTCCGATCTGTTCCATTGATCTGTGTGTCTGTTTTTGTGTCGGTACCATATGGTCTTGATGATTATAGCTTTGTAGTAGAGCTTGAAGTCCAGAATTGTGATGCCACCAGCTTTGGTTTTCTTTTTCAACGTTCCTCTGGCTATTCAGGGTCTTTTATGGTTCCATACAAATTTTAGGATTATTCCAGTTTCTGTGAAAAAGGTTGATGGTATTTTGATAGGGATTGCATTGAATGTATAGATTACTATACATAGCTAGACATTGTAACAACATTTGGTCTTCCAATCCATGAGCATGGAATGTTTTACATTTCTTTGTATATTCCTCAGTTTCTTTCATGAGTGTTCTATAGTTATCTCTCACAGGATTTCTAAACTTAGAGGTGATGGTGAAGAGTTCCTTTCTCTGTCTATAAAGATGTCAGCGTTGGGGCCTAGAAGTTCTGATAGCCCAATCCTATGTCATTGATAGTCTTGACAAGAGAAACTAGACAGAGATGAGATGCCAGGTGTTGAGCAGAAATGCTTATAGAGTTTAAATTCCTGGTTGTCTTGTATTCCATCTTTGTGATTCCTGTGGTTTGGTTATATACATCAATATATTTTCCTGTTTTCTTAAGCCAGTTGGAAGTGGATTTCTCTTGTTTGCTACCTAACTGGCCTGAATAAACTATGGTCCTTCAGATGAATTTGCACCTATCACTCGGTCACTGTAGTTAGTTTTTAAAGTTGGATTGGTAAATTAGAAAAGTTGACAGTTAAAAAGTGAATTATATTATGAAAAATGTGGGGTTTCTATAGAACAAAGATGAACTATAGAAATCCTAAATTAAACACATTTTTATGTAGGCACACATATACATCACTTATTCCAGACAAAACACTATTCCATCAGCTGACAACAGCTATAAGGGAGAATCTTATAATAATTGTCTATAGCAGAGGAATAGAGTGATTAAATTTCCATAGTCACTCACATCAGACAAGTCTTGTCATTGTCTGTTATTAGCTAAGCGATTTAAAACACATTACGTAAGTTTGCTCTTTGTGTGCATTTTTGTGAGAAATGTATCTCTGCAGGTATAATGTTTAGCAAAGAGCCCTTCTGAAAATATAGTGAGCACTAATAAAAATTAGCACTTATTATTAACATAAGGCTAGAGGTTATTTCTGTTCAAGTCTGGTATTTTATGAAACAACATTCTGGTATTGTAGGTAAAGGTTATTGGCATTTCTATGTATCTTCCAAAAAGACACATTTCAGCTATTATTTTCTCCCTCATTATGATTCATGGCTAACAAATGAGTTTTAAAAAGTGAATAATAAGCAGAGGATAACCTCGATTAGCTGAAGTTAATGGGGACATAGAAAAACTTTAGTTAATTACAAGCCATGGGAAACTGATAATAAATAGTTTAAACATGATGGAACAGATAGTAAAACATAATTTTGGATGATGGATTGATTTAATCATAGTTGTTTTGTAATTAAAAATCAATTACTATAAAACAGGATGAGGGTAATACTGCTTTTGTGGATATGGCAGTGTTAAAAACAGTGTATTTAAATAGTCCAATAAAGTATTTATTCATGATATTCTCTTCCTGATCCATTTATTTCCTTAGGATTGATTACCTCTGAAAGCTTTCCTGACAGAAGGTTTTGTATGCTGACGAAAGGGAGGTGAAACAAAGCATCTTGATTAGCTACAAATATAGATCAGTTCTTCATAGAGTTTACCAGAACAAAGAGAACCCATTGCATACCCTTAGAAGATGCCTTCCAAGACCAGCTGCAATGGAAAGCCCATTTTGCTTTTAATCATATTTTTATTTTCCTTTTTTCCTTTTTTTTCTTTTAATTCCAGGGTAGTTAATATACAGTGTTGTATTAGTTTCAGGTATACAATATAGTGATTCAAGACTTCCATACATCACCCAGTGCTCATCACAACAAATTCACTCATTAATCCCCATCACCTATTTTACCCATCCCCCACCCACCTCCCCTCTGGTAACCATCCATTCCCTGATAGTTAAGAATCTGTTTCCTCACTTGTCTTTTTTCCTTTGCTCATTTGTTTTGTTTCTTAAATTCCATATATGAGTGAAATCATACGGTATTTGTCTCTCTCTAACTGACTTAATTCACTTAGCACAATACTCTCTAGCTCCATCCATGTCATTACAAATGGCAAGATTTCATTCTTTATGGCTGAATTAATCCTATTTTTATATTTAATAAGTTCTTAGCAGAAGTTCAGGTCCCAGCAAGTAAACTCTTTATAAATTGATTTTTTTCTTGACAGTTGAACAAAGAAGAGTGTTACTCTCTTTTTCAAGACTTGTAAGGAAACATGGGGTTTTATAGATTTGGGCTCCAACTGATGCTTCTTATTATACTTTATGTGCTTCCTTATTCAGGGGGAAATGCAAGAATTTAATTTGAATGTGTGTATGTTATGATTAAGTTTGTTTTTAACCTTTTTTTTCAGAATAGGACAGATTTCTTAAAGTTTCTATTTAAATTCCAGTTAACATACAGTGTAATTTTAGTTTCAGGTGTACAATATAGTGATTCGGCACTTCTGTACAACACAGGTGCTCATCACAGTGTACTTCTTACTCCCCATCACCGTTTCACCCATCCCCCACCCACCTCCGTTCTGGTAACCATCAGTTTGTTCTCTATAGTTAAGAGTCTGTTTCTTGGTTTGCCTCTCCCTCTCTTCCCTCCTCCCTCCTTTGCTCATTTGTTTTGTATCTTAAATTCACATATGAGTGAAATCATATGGTACTTGTCTATCTGACTTATTTCACTTAGCATAATACTCTCTAGCTCCATCCATGTCATAGCAAATGGCAAGATTTCATTCCTTTTTATGGCTGAGTAATATCCCATTGTGTGGAGGGAGTGTGTGTGTGTGTCTGTGTGTGTGTACACCACATCTTTATCCACTCATCGGTTTATGGACACTTGGGTTGCTTCCATAATTTGGCTATTGTAGATAATGCTGCTATAAACATTGGGGTGCAAGAATCCCTTTGAATTAGTAGTTTGATTACTGGATTGTAGGATAGTTCTATTTTTAACTCTTTGAGGAATCTCCATACTATTTTCCAGAGTGTCTACGTCCAACTTAATTTCCCACCAACAATTCCACATCCTTGTCAACACTTGTTGTTTCTTGTGTTGTTGATTGTAGTCATTCTGACAGGTATGAGGTGCTTATTGCTTTGTACTTTTAATTTGCATTTCCATGATGGCAAGTGATGATGAGCATCTCTTCATGTGTTTGTTGGCCATCTGGATGTCTTCTTTGGAAAAATATCTGTTCATTCTTCTGCCCATTTCTTGACTGGATTATTTGTGTTTTGGGTGTTGAATTTGATAAGTTCTTTATATATTTTGGATACTAACCCTTTATCAGATATGTCACTTGCAAATATCTTCTGCCATTCCATAGGTTCTCTCTAAGTTTTGTTGATTGTTTCCTTCACTGTGCAGAAGCTTTTTATTTTGAAGTTATCCTAATAGTTTGTTTTTGTTTTTGTTCCCCTTGCCTCAGCAGGCTTTTCTAGAAATAAGTGCTATGGCTGATATCAAAGAGGTTACTGCCTTACTGCTTGTGCTCTCTTCTAGGTCTTTTATGGTTTCATGTCTCATATGTAGGTCGTTAATCCATTTTGAGTTTATTTTTGTGTATGGTGTAAGAAAGTGGTCCAATTTCATTCTTTTGCATGTTGCTGTCCAGTTTTCCCAACACCATTTGTTGAAGAGACTGTTTTTTCTCATTGGATATTCTTTCCTGTTTTGTCAAAGATTAATTGACCATGTAATTATGTCTTCTTTTCTGGGTTTTCTATTCTTTTCCTTTGATCTGTGTTAATTTTTGTGCCAGTAACATACGATTTTGATAAGTACAGCTTTGTAATATAATGTGAAGCCTGGAAATGTGGTATCTTCAGCTTTGCTTTTTTTTTTTTTTTTCTTCCAAGGTTGCTTTGGCTATTCAGGGTCTTTGTGGTTCCATCCAAATTTTAAGATTGTTTGTTCTAGCTCTGTGAAAAATGCTGATGATATATTGATAGGGATTGCACTAAAAGTGTAGATTACTTTGGGTGGTATAGACATTTTAACAATATTTGTCCTTCCAATCCATGTTTTTCTTTGTCTTATCTTTAATTTCTTTCATCAGTGTTTTATAGTTTTCACAGTACAGGTCTTTTACCTCTTTAGATTTATTCCTAGGTATCGTACTATTTTTGGTACAATTATAAATGGGATTAATTCCTTAATTTTTCTTTCAGCTGCTTCATTATTGGTGTATAGGCATGCGACAGATTTCTGTATATAGATTTTGTAACCTGTGGTTTTACCGAGTTTATCAGTTGTTTTTTTTTGTGATCTTTTGGGTTTTCTTTAAGAATAGGATAGATTTTCAAAAAAATCCTAAACAGTGCCCCTTTTTTGCAAGAGGATTCATGTTTCAGGGTTTTGAAGTTTCTTCAAGACCATTTTTTTTTTTTTTAACATAGAACTAATGACCCTAAAAATGAGGCCTTTAAGGATCAAAAATACTTCAAATTGAGTGGCTTAGCTGAACTATGGGTGGCTCTGGTTGTTGCTTAGACAGCATTTTGTTCCTAAAGCAATAAAAGGCTTTTCATATTTATATATTAGAGTTATTTGGCAAAGCATATAATAATATTAATTATCAAAGTTCACTTTGAATGTGTCTACTCTTCAAAATTTACACACACACAAATCTCAACATATTAATGATTCAACTTATTTTCAATATTTGATATTTTGTATTGGTGAAGATAAAGTATTTAAACATAGAGAACTATCACTTACTTGAGAAAAATATGAACCTCAGAGACAGCTTTGGGTTGGAGACCCTGATCTGTTCTGACTCTTATGGTGTAGTCTAGGGGAAGGAACCTACCTTTTCTGAGCCATACATTCTCATTTGTAAAGTGGAGGTGGTAATAAATATAGTATTATATTAAATGGAATTATAAAGGTAAAGCATTGCTTCCTGCATTTAATATATAAGATATGCTTAATACATGGTAACTATATTGATGGTGATGATGTTAATAATGTTTTCTTTTTGTATTAGTCCCAGGGAAAGTGATCACAAACCTTATTTCTGCCTACAATCATACTTAGCTAATATGCAGAACACATAAACAACTGCTTCTGGGCATTTAGTATCAGTTCCAACCAGGCTTTTCAAAGAAACTGCTTGTTTAGGCTGCACATGATAGAAATAATTTCCCCTAGTTTGATAATTCAATCTGTAAGGAGCTTTATAACTTGGTCTCTTTTTTACATCAAACAACTCAATGTATTAAGATGACTAAAAATCATTTTAGAGATTGCTCTGGATTCTATCATTGAATTTTATATCCTTCATATTAAAATGAATTGTTGCAATATATGTTCTATACTAATCGGTTAAGTAGCACGAAGTATAGGGAAATTCATCTGATATTTCATAATTATTATTCTTAAAGTTCAAGAAGAATGCTCTGGACAATAACAAAAGTGTAAATTTGGAAATATTTAAACTTGTATATATGTGAATATATACAAGGGGCTCTACAAGGATTCCAAACATCTTCATTATGCAATTTTATTGCATTTTTATGCTTAGAAATAAATACAGCCTGTTCATACATTTTGGAAATGTTAGAAATATACAGTGTTTGCCCTGTCTCGTGTTTCTACAACTTAAGTATAAAGAGAAAGGGGTTAAAAGTTTTTAGAAAAGGGAACAGGAAATATTTTTTACATTTACACTGTTTGAAAAATGTGTTCATTGCTAATCGAACATTCATTGGTATACAGAAGGCAGAACTGCACCTCACTGTTACTACAAACTACTGCAATATTTCAGCAAAATTAATTTAGTTATTAAATGCAGATTACAGAATTCCACTTATGGTGAAGGAAGAATAAAATTTTGTTTTGTTTTTGTTTTTTCCTTGTTTTTAAATTTTAGTTTTTAATATCAGACTATGTGTAAACCCGTTTCTTCCTTTTAGTTGGAATCCCAAACCCAACAAGTGAGTTAACCATTTAATTTTTGTTTAAGAAGTACTGGTTCTCAGAGGCCCAGCAGAGGGCAGCAAAGCCTAGATGTTAACACTAATTCTGATCAGCTGAAGAACAAAGGACGAAAATTAACATGCAGACTGGTTTGGCTTGAATGAGATGTATGTAGCAGAGGGCAATTCTTTTGGACAATGGAGAGAGCTTTAGAACCTCAAAACACTAGATAACTCTATATATTCAACACAAACTGAGCAACTCCTTAAGTTTATGAAGAAAAGGGTCACTCAGGTTGTTTTTTGAATGAACATCTAACCTATTGAGTAAACAGTTTAAGATTTAAATTGATTAAGTAGATTTAGAAGTATCAGAAAGATAAAAGGAAATGTTGAGCATAGTGAATGGAACAATCTGAGTGATGGCTAGTGCATGACTTTTTCCTCTTTTGGGGACTTATGTGTTCTTGCTTGTGTCCTTTGCTGTCATCTCTCTCCCTCTCACAGATCTTAACCACTGTAATGCCTATCATTTAGCCTCTTCAGCAAAACTGAATTGGGAGAGTCTGAAGACACTCTATAGAGTTTTGCAGGTAAAGGTGTGTGATTTTTTTCCCTAAGAACAAGAAAATCTATCCGTGAAGTATAATTGACAAAATTGGTAGGATTGTTTTAATGGAAAAAATCCATTACTGCATTGAATATTCTATGGAATAAATAGTGCACTAGCTATTTCTATACCTCTAACTTAGTAAAATGTTCATTACCTCAAGGAGGTTTATTTAACAGTTGAAATAACATCTGAAAAAGCTAATGGCCACAGGGGTGGAACTATTTTTTTCTGTCATTGGTAATAACAGGGACACTGTGTTTTTAGAGCTGAGAAGCAAATAAAGTGCCCTCATCTATCCATTCATCAAACCATTGGGGGTAACAAAAAGTATGGTTATGAGATAATTGTTTTGCAGATGGGACCTTCTTGTTAGCTCTTCATGTAGTAGGAGGTCCGTGTGCCTGCTGGGAAATTTTGGAGACAAAGAACAACAGGATGTTTTTGTCTCCAACAGTAGCTTCTATTAACCTCCTGATGTTTGGCTCAGAGGGTTGTGATTATGATCCTGCTGACATCAGCCACCCATCTAAAATAAAGGAGCAATGTTTTGGCTCAAGCAGTGAGAGGCTGAAGACTTGGAGGTTTTGTACCTGATAAAGTAACTGTGAGAATTAAGTGTGAGGAAGCATGTTGTGCTATCTCCCTAGCTGTCTAGCGGTGATGTTATTCAACCCAACAAATACCTAATGAGTTTCTACTATGGTCTTGGTAATGCATTAGGTATTATGGGGACACTGAGAAGCATTAGGCATGTCACTTGCCCTTTGGAAGCTTATAGCCTTATTGTGGAGAGGAGGCGTATAGAAATACAAAAATGCAACACAAATGCTAGGTTGAAGGGATTCCTGTCAGAAAGGAAGTGTGATTTAGACACTAAATGAATCTGCTCGATGTTTAAGAGAGGAAAGAAAATTCTTCAGGCAAAGATATGTATCGGAAAACACTCTAACTTGCTGCCTGTTATAATTTACATATCTTCAGTTGGTTAAATAAAACTACTCATCACTCTATATGCTCTCTGGCATTCTGATGAGTAAGCTCTTCTACTTTTCTCATTTTGTAAATCAGGCAATCAGGGTGTGGGGAGATTAAGTGATTAGTCTAGGGCTAAAAGTATTATGAGCTAGGGATAGTATTTGAATATACTTTCCTTTAATTTTTTTTCTCTTTCCCATCTTAGAGTCATGAGAGCCATATAGCAAACCTTCAATAATAACAATATTGATGGTTTTATTAAACATAAGCTGAAACATATGAAATCACTTAAGCTTTTAAAAAGTCTTTCATATTAAGGATGAAAATCAGAGAACAACAAATGTAGACTTGGTTCGTCATGCTCTGTGGCCAAGCTAAAATGAGGTAACTATCAAATTTGAAACTGAGCGACTCCAAGCCATGCCCCTCTGCAGTGAATATTCTTTACTGATGCTAAAACTATCTTGATCTGGCTAGCTTTCACCCTGTAGATCTGCAAGCTTTTCTAGGACAGGAATAATGTCCTCTAAAACTTTTAATAGTTTACACATTGATATTGCCTGCTAAGAGGAAAGGGTAAACTTGTCCCAACACCGATCATCTGCAGGCTGGTCTCCCAGGACAGGAATTGACCTCTCTGCAAAGCTCTATGAAATTGGCTATGGCTGGTGCTTAAAACAATTAAGGTCAAGGGCAAGACTTGAACTCCAGTTTTCAGATGATGCCAAGAGGATGGGCTATTTCTTTACCACCCAAGATTGGTGATATGGCTAATTCTGCTTCTTTCTGTAACATATAAGATTGCAACCACAAAGTTTGGACCCTGATACTTGAATACTCTAGAGCTAAGCTAACAGATGGGGCTGGAAGCCCATATCATCTTATTGATAGTTTGCCATAGTCCTTGACCACAGCAGAAGATGGGGGATTGCATTTCTTTTTCTTTTCTTTTCTTTTTTCTTTTCTTTTCCTTTTTCTTTTTCTTTTTCTTCTCTTTTTTTTAAGATTTTATTTGTTTATTTCAGAGAGGAGTGAACTAGAGAGAGAGAGATAGAGTAAATGACCCCAGGGTGGAGGGGCAGAGGGAGAGGGAGAAGCAGACTCCCTGCTGAGCAGGGAGCCTGATCTGGGACTCTATCCTAAGACCAGGAGATCATGACCTGAGCTGAAGGCTGACACTTAACTGATTAAGCCACCCAGGTGTATAAGGGATTACTTCCCTAATCAGCTTAATAACTGTATAGTATGAGAAAATGAGTTGTCCCCACCCTTAGAAGGATGGTTACAATTGTTCAGTACATAAGATAGAGGGGATATTAGAGGTGGGCAGTGTCCATTCAGAAGAAATGGATAAAGATCAGCCCCTTCCTCTGAGTTTAGATAGCAAGGTGGTCAATCTGATGGAGTGGTTCCAGCGTGCATCACCAGGTAACTGATCTCCTCAAACCTCAGAATCACTTAGTTTTTTAAAAGTGAGGCAGAAGCTTTTACTGTCCCAATGCAGATATCTCTATGATTTAATCATTGAATGGACTGGGATAGATGACCCTTTCTTATTAGGATATCCAGAATCATTCCTTCAGATAACTCTTCACGATTTAGTCATTTTGACACTGGGCAGTCCCAAAGTGTGTGTGGATATATATATATATATATATATGATATATAATATATTCAACATCGATCTAGCTCTCAATATGAAATAGATAGTTGGAATATGGGATAGACATATCTATTCCATATATCAAGGGAGACACAGAGAGCCCTAGAACAGTTAAATCAAAGACAAACTGCACTAGCACTGCCCTTGCTTTTACTGGGAGACTGACTGGATTT
>CM052883.1:114722842-114806632 GCA_028534135.1 Potos flavus
TTATTATCAAAGGCGTTCCAGTTTACTTTTGGAGAATATGACTTACTTCTTGTGGGTGGTTAGCTGACTTTTGTCAATCACCTTCTGGGTCTCCTACATCAGTTTCAGTGACTGGCCTCACAGCTTTTATGGTTTAAATGATACCAAGTATGGTCCATCATTTGGAATCAGGGTGAATTGAGAGAATCTAAGACTGACTCTGTAGGTTGGCTTCACCAGAAAAATAAATGGTTCTCTTTGAATTTCAGTGGAAAAAGGCTATGGTAGAGTACCTAAGGAAATCAAACCTGGTTAACTATGAGATCATGCCAGAGTGGGTTTGCTACTTCACCAGTCATGAGTGCTCATTTGGTACATCCTGCTCTTGGCTTACTATGTCACAGGTGGCCCCTCGCCCAAGTTGTCAGTGCTGAGCTGGCAAGAGAGGGTAGGAGCCATATTATTAACACATGCTATTGCTATTGAACCCTGGTTTCTAATTCCAACAGAGAAGGATCAATGCATCCCTAATAATGCAGCTTAAAAATCCCCACAACTCGGGGAGACCTTGTACTGGAATCTGATGTCCAACCCTCTTGAATTTTTGTGTGCTGTGCCAGGTGTGCTAGAGCAAGAAAGGCTTCACATACCTGCTATTATCCTGCCTGCCTAAGTTCCTTGCAATGAATTCTCACCTAGAGCAACTGAACAGATTTTAGGGTGTCAAGGTAAATGACCAAATGGCCTTTTATCTTGGCTATTTGCATGAAACGATTCTCAGCTCAGGCAATGGAACATAGTGGATAAATATTTTTTGAATGTATAACTTCTTTGTGTTTAAGTCTGGGCTATAGGTGGGGACAGTTCATTATTAAACTAGGTTTACTCTTTTCTCCCTTTTCTATAGTGGAAGCAAGTTTTAACCTTTTTAAATCATTTTGAATGTCTGAGAAAGTGGTTAATACTACTTGGTTACTGGTGCCTTGGGACTATTAATTGGTTTTTACAGCATATTAACAAAGCACTTAAAAGACAAATAGCATAGTGAAAAGTACTGAACACATTGCTCATAAAAATAAGTGTTAGGAATCTGTACTTCTTGCTTTATCCTTTAAGGCATTTCCAAGCACACTAACCAGACATCCATTTCATTTTTAAGATGAGATCTTCAAAAGCAGAGAGTTTAAAACTGAATTTAAAGGCCAAAACTAGAGATACCATGTGTTATAGTCAATTTTCTAGGTAGTTAAAAATTCTGAGAACTTACCTATGGCACATAGGGCTTCGCTATGTGATTTATGTGCTGGCTTACTTTATTATGCACTGTTGAGAAAAGACTGTAAAATATTCTAGATAGGCATCCATTTGCATTTGGGAGCCAAACAATTTGCATACTGATAGTATGCTACTTTCTGAAAAGAAGGGGAAAAGGAGCCTCAGGACTCACCAGAGAAAAAGGAGCAAGTTAGAAATCCCATGGTTTGGGGGATGAGAGTGTAGGAACAGTTTTTATACAGTTCCATTTTTTGAGTCATCCATCTATTGAAAGAGAATTTGCTCTATAAAAACCTTATAAGCAATGAACTGTTTATTTCAAAATGAGGCTCTGGGGAATAATCTCATAAGAAACACATCTTGCATTTGTAGAGAAACCCAAGGGGATAGTATTCATGAAGCATTATCCCAGTGTAGGCAAAAAATGACAACCAATGCAAACTCATCAAACAATTGAAAAGGAAATGCTTGATTATTGAATAATATTTTTTCTCCCCTGCCTCCTGCTCTTTCCCAAATGCATAAATCCATCATTCTGTATTACAGACAGATTGAGCGTTCTTTTTCTCTGCTTTCCATCCCTGTTCCTGTGTAACTGTCCTCTCTAGTTCCCACCTTACTATCCTCCCAAGCAAAGCAAAAGCAAAACTCAATGCAGACTCTAAAGGTTTCTTAAGTTACAAGTCAGGCCTTTTATGTCATGCAATCTCTATCACATGCGTTGTGAATAATAATTCTTGTTACAGGTTTAACTCCTAAGGTGTAACTATGGTATAGGAGCACATGGAGATCAGTTGTAGTGTCAGGTGTTCAAGTGTTTGAAAGATTAGCTGTCTTATAAATTATAGTGGATTCAAGGTTATCCCTGTAATAATGTCATGTTCACTGACTTGCGTTTGCTTTTCAGAATGAGAGAGAAAGGGCTGGAATTACAACTAGGTAAGAACATGGAGTCTAACTCCAAGCTTATTTAGCGGCCTGGAGGTGATCACATATATGGCCTTTATCCACAGGATGGGTGAAGACAGGGAAGCCATTGTCCTGGATGTCCTATTCTGTTGGTTTGATGACATACAGGAATATATTCCTTCATCTAAGTCTTGTGGGTTCCTTCCCTATCTTCTCTAGATGCCTTTTATTTTTATATTTCAGATCCTCTTCTACATGGATAGGATAAAGATAGGAAAAGCAGGCAGTTTCTTTTGGTTCTTTAATTCTACTTGCCAATTTATTCTACCTGACAGTAACTATAGAAAGAGTTCAAATAGCAGACAGACAGAATGGTTTGTAAAGCAGCAAAAATGGTAAGCAGTAGCTCTCAGAAAATAAATATGTCTCTTTCACTGAATGCTATCGACTTTTTTCACTTTCAGAATAATGATGGCAAAGGTCAGAGAGTGTGTGGAGACATAGAAATAAAGCTACAAAATATCCAACATGATGTCATTGTACTAGTGGCTCATAAAGTTGGTCAGGTTGAGAAATGGTGATAGCCTTATTGTATATTCACAGAAAGCATCATATTGCATCACAGAAGCATTTTTTGATGGAATTCATTATTATTAATAGCAGAGAGGTGTGATCATTTTTCTCGGCAATCTGAGAACACCTATCTTTTAAGCAAATACACTGCAGGACTTAGAAATTTCTATTCCTCTGGCATCTTGCAAGTATTGAACCACTACAGAGTAGACAGTGGTGATCAAAAGAGCCATAAGAGTTACAAATGAAAAGAGAATTCAAACAAGTCATCAAGATGACTTACTATGTTCAGGAGGCCCTACGGGACAATCCTTTTATTGAATTCTATAATTGGAGGATTTCCTGTGGTGTGTAATATCTCCTATACACATTCAATTTTTCCAAGAAAAGGGGCAGAAGGAAGGGGAAGTACTATATTTGCTGCTTCTCAAATTTGCCCTGTTGAGTTGCCCTGATGAGATTTTGGTCTGTAAACTGACCATGAAGGATGACATATTTAACCAAAATCAAATTTGAATATTTCATGTCCCTGCCTGTGTAACCTCGCAGCGGAAAGGCTGAGACCCAAGTTAATTAAGAGTTTGCTATTATGAGCTAGAAATTGTTTTCTGTAAATCTGTACTATAGAACATTGCAAACCAAAATCTGACAGCTCCCATGATTAGAACTTCCTGTTGTTCTTCTCTTTCCCCTACCTCTCTTTTCTGTTGAGGATGCCTATCTAAATATAAAGGTATTTTCCTGACTCCTCATTCTCATCATATCACACATTCCGGACCTGTTCTTTTCAGAAGATAAGGGTTCCATGCTTTTCCCAAGAATTTAAAGTGAAAAAATAATTGTCGTGTACAAGTTAAACTTTAAAAACCGTGTTTAAAAACAGAGTAATGCTGTCATAGTATGGAGCCAACAGGTCCCAGGCTGTAAGATCTGCCTGTACTTGGATGGCAGGTGTTAATGTACATTTCTGAAGGGCTGTAATAGACAGCAGAGAGGCTGATCAATCATGAACTCATAGGAAGAGGCAAACACTAACTGAAGCTGCCCATAGAGCAAGAGTACATTGCTTAGGTACATGCCATCTGTTTGGTCCAGGTGGCAGTTATGACTCTAGAATGGAGTGAAAAAGTATAAACTCTCTTTTTTTTTTTTTTTTTGGAGAAAAAGTATAAACTCTCTTTTTATGGTTCAAAGGTTTAATGGCATTGGGTCACACACTTCACTTATTCTGATCATATACTCACCAGGCAATCTACCATTCATGATTTAGCTTTCCCTGGAGCTTGCTTACCAAGAGATAATGTATTGACTGCAGAATTCCGCCTGTCCAGTGCCTTTTGGAAGTGACAGAGTAGAGTTTTCATGTTAAATTAACAAACATATCCAAATTCTAACTTGGCATTCTCTAGAAATGCCTATAGGGGTGGTACATGTGAAAGAGAATCCCAGTATCTTTTATCTCAACAAAGATAATTCTCATCTAAAATAATTTGGCATTCTGGTTTAAACTCAAATCTCTTGAGTTAATGGGAGTTTGTTCCTAGAGATGGATTCAGGTCACAGATAAATAAAATCAAGGTTGTTAGCCTTTGAGGCTAAGGTATCCCAATGTAAGACAACAACACTACATTTGGTAAACTCATGTCACCCTGTCTGTTGCTACTTTACCAAGATACCTGCTCTCCCTGGGATTACTCAGACTCTTTTGCTACCATTTCTCAGAAATACTGCACAGAACTTAGAATGAACCTGTTTGGTTTTTTTTTTTTCCAATGACCCAGTTGTTTTCCTTACTACTGCATTTCATACTGCATAATATTCAACCAAAGAATGATGTTATAAATGAAGTCTAGTTCTCAAGCTTTTGCTTTCCAGTGAATCAGATCTCTCCATCAAAAGGATTTGAAATTCCCAAAGCTGGAAGAAAGATGGAAAGAACATTCTATAATGCTAGCATATGTATGATCGCTTTCAAGCTGCAAAGCAACCCTAGAGAGAAACACAGGTGATATTCCCAATTAAGTTTGAGAAGGGAGGCTCACCCAAGTGAGATGACTGATCCAGGGTTTTGAAGTTATTCTTTTTGATTTCAAAGCTAACATTTATTGTCCATTGTTTTGTTTTGTTTTGTTTTTTTTCTTTTAGATCTAGATGGATTAATTCAGGTATATGGATGTGAGATGATAGAAGTGGGTAAATTCAGGAGCAGAGTAAAGCTAAGGTTCAGAGAATCCTTTTGGGAGTACAGAAGTATACTGAATGAGTGCCTCAGGCATATGATTTAGTAGCTCTCCATTCTCTTTATTTTGTGGTAACGCTTATCTTAGAGTAAAAAATAGTAAATGTGTGACAAACATGTTAGTGCTTAGTCCACATAAAGTTCTATAACAAAATGATAGGTAAACAATTACACTGAAGATTTAATAAGTCGTGTTTTATTTATCATGATACTAGTAGTTGACATCTTTCAAAAAGTATATATGTTGACAGTGGAGGCATTAATCTAAGGGCGTCGTATACATAGCATTAAGAAGATTCTGTCTTCACCATTATAAACAATTTGGATTGCAAATCAGATTGAATTGCAGAGTTCAGAGAAGTTGTTATTTCTAAATTACTGCATTAGTTTAGTCTTAAATTATCATAATGCTCGTGGTTTGTTTGGGTGTCTACCTGAGAGGGGAAGAGGTAGTTTTGATTTCATCTTTAAGAAAAGCAAGGTGAGAGTACGTGTTACCTGGAGAGGTAGGATTCACACAAGCTTCACTGAAAGGTAGGATTTGAAATAAATGTCCCCAAAGGACAGTGAGCAATGATGGGCTGGAAAAGTGTAGCTGATAAAGCGAAGTAGGAGTGCTGATTGTAGAGTTCTTAAAAGCAAAATGGGTATTTATAAATGTTAACCTTATGGTATTGATTTATTATAAATCTTCCTTTGGACCCCATTTACCAGAAGAGATCTTGACACTTAACAAAACATCATTAGTAAACCCAAGAACATGACTTCTGTATTTGGATCTCCTTGTATTTCCATCTGTCATCTTGAGTAATTGATTTATCTATCACTTGTCTTTCTTTAAAGGGGGACTCGTCTGCTTTCATCATTAAAGACATACATCAGTCTTTAGGATGAAGTCCTTACTCATCCACAAGAAATGTACTTGGTTTTTCATAAAGTTAATTTCATCCCAGTCATCCTCACTAAGACATTTTGCATTAAATCCTTTTGTGTATTAAAGCATTTTAGGAATTGTTGCTGATAATAGATGGAAGTTATTTTCTTCTTAATGTTTTTACTTGGAAAAATTAAAAGTACCATCTATCACAATTTTTAAAATTACTACTTGGTAAGTTTTAGAAATCTAGGATTTTTTTTTTTTTTTTTTGTCCTTGACACCCGTAAGTAAAGAAACTTTGAGGCTATTTAGAATGTGGAGATACATGGAAGGAAAGCATAAACAGACCAGCCCCTGGTCACCTGTATGCAGATCATTCACAGTAATTAAGTGGTGCCCCAGAGTTGTGCTAAGGGGGTGCCCTTTATTTTTGGTTCTTAGTTAATGTTTCCACTACCTCTCTTCCTTCATGTGGAGCCTGATCTACCTTCAGACACCTCCTATCCTCTGGTCCCTCTCTGCAAGCTGCAAGTATGCCTTTGCAGCTTTCCATCCTTAAATACAGGTTGGAAAGCTGAGCTTTAGTTTTCTCAATAGAGAGAGGAATTTTTCCTAGAAGAGGATATGCAGATGGGCAAGATTAAGGAGGTTTATGAGGTGGGATTATATTTCACTACAAAATAAAAAACACATTTTTACTTGAGAAGCACTTTTTTTTTTTTTTACAGGAAAGCATTATCTTGTCTTTAATAAGTCTAAAATTGGAATCAAACAGGCATTTAAATAGAGTAAGCATTTAGAGCCAGATGCTGTGGCAGTGTGATGGAGAGTTCTTTGACTATTTACCAGTGTTTATTTAATTAACAGATATTTAATAATTCCATGTTAATAGATTTTATAAATAAGTAATATTTTTAGTGTTACATTGTATTCTAATAAAAATCCTAGAATATTTAAACAATAAGTATTTCCTATTACATACCAAGGCAAGATTCATTCCTCTACTTAATCACTCATCTATTTGCCCATCAGACATGAATTAGTACCAATTATGTGCTGTTGATACTTAGATAAATAGAACAAAGCAGGAGACAGAGACAGCCATGAGAATATCTGGTTACAATAATGTATGTGATGAAGAAGAGGTAGGAACAATTATTTAAGGGAGCATGTAAAAGGTCCCCTGGAGTTATCATGGAGTGCTTCTGGAAGAGGACACTTTGAATTCCGTACTGAACAAAGAGTAAAGGTTTTTCGTGAATATGAAGGTATGTGTTGGTAGGGGTGCATTTATTGGAGAAATAAGAAATGAGAGATAATTTAGGCAACAGAGAAGGTATAGGTAAAGATGAGAGGGAGAAAAATGTGTGGAACATTTAAGACACTGCAGAAAGTTTGGTATGCTGGAATTGTTGGTGCAGGTGGAAAGGTGGTGACAGGAGAGGGAAGCTAGGAAGGAACAAGGATGATTTTCCATGAAAGCTGTTTGGGCTTCACTCTCGAGATAATGGTGTACCATTGGAGGATTTTAAGCTGAGAAGTCAAATAATTATTACTTATTTTAGAAATTTTGCTCTGGTTATATTGTACCTAGATTGAGTGTAGGGAACTAGACAAAGTAGAAAGATACTAAAGAACTCCAGGACAGAAATAAGGGCATGGACTATGACAATGGAGTAGAAGTTAAGATTGGTCAAAACAATTACTAGGAAGTCTGGTCAATTGGGCAAAGTCAATGTGAATATAAGAGGTTAAAGAAGGAAAGTCTGGAGTTATTCTCAGCCTTCTAGTGTGGGTGGTGCAGTGGAGATATGTGCTGATAACTAGAATGGGAGAAAATGTGCAAAGCTTTGGGAAAGTCTGTGAATGATGCAAATGTATATTCTTAAGAGTCACTTTGAAATAACTGGCACATAGTGTGTTGTTTGAATTGCCATAGTAATTTGTTCACATACACATTTTCTTTTGTTTCTATTTTACCATCTCTTGAAGGCAAAAACTATGCTAGTGGCTAACTTTCTTTGTACAATATCCACTCAAGTATAGGCAGTTTTGATGATGATAAAGCTATAGCCAGGAAAATTGGATATACCGTTAGAGCAGAAAACACCTCCCATTAAGTTTTGAATCTTAACTTAAAAAGCTTTCAGTTTCTAACTATGCTCAGTCTTGAAGATGAATGGCTGTATTTCAACATTAATCAATTTCAAGCATAGGAGGAAAATAGATTTATGCATTCCTTGAAGATAACATTGGGAGAGCAGTTTAACCTAAACAGTTTCCACTTAGGATAGCACAGTGTGTTTAAAATGCAGTCAGATGATTCATTTGACTTTTTGTTTCAGTTCTTTGGGTGGTGCCAAGATGAAGCTCTGAGCCACTGACCAGAGTGCATGGTGGATACTGTCAGGATTATATCCTCATTTCCACCCACCTCAAATGCAACGAGACTAGGAAATGCTTTGCTAAATGAATTATTGCCAGGGACTACTCACCATCTTCACTCTTTAGTGTATGGTGGAGTTTCTCTTAGGCAAAGGACTAAAGAAATAATAGATGCAACCTGCAAGCCTGTTGGGGCTGATGACCGGTCACTGATGGCTAAGTGACTATTAATGACCATCCCTGTTCAGTGCTACACATGCTACTTTTTTTTTTTTATTACAATTCCACTATTTTTAATTAGGTCAGCCAAAATAAGAATGGAATACTTTTTGCCAAATTGCCTCTCTGGCATTTTCTGACTAGAAACCGTTCCCTCAACTCTTCCTCAATCTTTTTTTTCTTTCCCCAGTCCCGCTCAAGTGTAGATAGTTGAACAAGGTCATGGGATTTAAATTGAACTGGCTACAGCCCTCATAATTTACAGGATTGGCATTTTGTCCTCATCCCTCTTATCCTCCATAGAATGTGTTCAGAGACATAGTCCCCTGGCTTCACATGTGAATGGCTGCATGGTATGGCTGGTCCCTTGGCTTTACTCAGTTGCACCTGGATGGACCATATTTGTTTTCTGCATGTATCAAATCTTGCTCAGGATTCCCGACATTGAAATCTGTACCATGCCCATAAAGATATGAAGACCTTCTTAGAGCAAGTTATAAATGTCTATAAAAACTCCGTAACTTAAAAACATGACTGGAAGAAAGAAAGCAGAGGGACCTTAAAGGTTAAACCTAAATTACATGTTTAAATTCTCACTTGGTTGAGTAATGTTTTTTTGTGGCTGATGAATAAATAGGAGTAAAATTTTCAGTTTGTGTAATTCTGTGGAAGAATGCCCAAAGCATACCGTAGGATGAGATCCTAAACCATTATGCATTTGTCACCAAGAATAATGCATTTCCTGTTTCACCTGGTTAATAAGGACCTTAAAATCAATTTGCCTCTCCTGGAATTAATGTATAACCTTTAATTCTTGCTGAAGGTCTTTGAGGTTGAGAAGTTGAGTTTTCTGATGTCTTTTGCTGTTGACTGAATATGATTACTTGATAGGAGAAAGAAAAAAGAATATTCACTGCAGTGAGGAAGTTTGGGGAGAATATGCAAATGAAAAGTTATTTTATTACACAATAAAAATGTAGTGCAAAAATAAGCCAAAGCAGCTGAACCTGACTTGAAGCAAAGGGCTGAGTATAATAATCATTATTATACTGAATATGTTCCTCTTCAGGCAGGTATCTTGAATCTGTGATTTTCTCACTTTGTAGAGAGTGTTAAATCCTTTCAGGCTGCTAGGCACCATTTAATTTAATCCCCAGTTCTTTTGAACTAAAAGACAATTGAAAATATTTGCAAACATAACCAAGGTACGTAAGTTATTTTCTTCTGCTTCACTAATTGGAGAAATTCTCCGAGTGGCTGATAAAACATTGCCTATCGTAGTGCTCAAATTGTTTGATATAATAAAAGTATTTTTTTCTTTAACACATTTATTCTGTTTAAGAATTATGGGTTGTAAGAAGTGGGAGCTGTTTTCTAATCTCGGTTCTACTGCGTCTTTGTTAGTCATAGTCCCTTGTCTGAAACTCAGCTCCCAGTCTGTAAAATGAGAGTCCGGCATGCATAATCGATGCTTTGTTTCCCACTACTAATTCCAACTGTTTTTCCTTGAAAAATGTAGGTGCCAAAGACACACAAAGCTTCGCCCTCTTTGGTTCTATAACTGATCTAGACGTAAATGAAGTATTTGATATCTTCTGTCTTCTATGTGCTCCCCTCAATTCTGAGATAATGTTAGATGACATTTCGTAGTTCGGGGTAGGACTGTGAACACAATAAATCCTCCAAAGGATGTGGAGTTTGGAATAGATAAGGATAGTTAAGCAGCCTGTCCTGGCAAAGGTTTGTAGAAGGAAGATCGAGTACTCAACAGTGTGCATTAGGGTGCGTACCAGATGTTACTGGAAACTGACGGATGACTGAATGTTGACATTTTTCATAGAGAAATTGACCTGAAAATATAATAATTTTGAAGTATTTTGACATGAAGGTCTTTTATCCTTCTATAAAAATACTTAAAGGCCAGAGTTGGTATACGTGTGGATGATGTTTAAGAACTGTGATGGTGATCTTAATGTCTTGTCCTCTTTTTTTCTTCTTCTCCTATGCTATTATTACAAAATGTTAGAATCTAGTTTCCAAATCATTTTTGTACCTGTTGAGAATTTCAAAGGAAAAAACATACTTTCCAAGGTCTCTTCCTCACTCAAAGGAAGGTTATCTGAAATGTTCTTCTCTTTCTCCTTATTTTGCCTGATTAGCATTTTGTTCCATGAAAACCAGGATTCATATTTAGATGAGGGAGAAGAGATAAATCTTCCTTGTGGAAGGATTCCAAGTAATTTTTGAGATACGGTCCCTACCAATATTTAGAACTTAACCCCCTGCCTATGTTAATGTGGACTGCATTTGGTAGCTTGTTTCCAAGAAATAGAGCATGGAAATAAGGATTACTTTTATAGTAGAAAAACCTGGTAAACACTATGTGTGCTAAGTGATCAAGGTTAACATTACCAGTGATAACTCATGTTGATACCATGTAACAGTGATAAGATAGGATGAGAAGGGCATTTCACCTCTGTGATATATTCCTCTTCCAAATCCCTAACACCAGTCTAATCATGAGGAAGACATCACATAAAATCAAACTGAGAGCATTCTACAAAATAATTGACTAGTACGCCTTAAAATTGTCAATGTCCTATTAAAAACAAACAAAAAACCACGGTGGCTAAGAAACTGTCTCCAATCATATGAGGCTGAAATGATATGATGACTAAATAGAATGTAACATTCTGGATGGGATCCTTGATATTAAATAGGATTCTAGGTGAGGGGGGAGGGGAGACATCAATAGAAAAACTAGTGAAATTCAAATTACAAATAGTGTTTAGTTAAAAGGAATGTGCTAAGACTGGCTTCCTGGTTCTGGCAAATGTGCTATGTAATATAAAATATTAACAATATGGGAAAGTGGGTAAGAGAAATCTGTGTTATCTTTGCAACTTTTATGTAAATCTAAAACAATAATAAAATTAAATATTCATTTAAAAATAAAAGCTTAATTTCTTGGCTTATTTGATTGGCATTACCACCTCATTTATCTGATTTTGCAATGAGCTTTTTTTTTTAAAGATTTTATTTATTTATTTGACAGAGATATCACAAGTAGGCAGAGAGGCAGGCAGAGAGAGAGGGGGAAGCAGGCTCCCCGCTGAGCAGAGAGCCCGATGTGGGGCTCGATCCCAGGACCCTGGGATCATGACCTGAGCTGAAGGCAGAGGCTTTAACCCACTGAGCCACCCAGGCGCCCCTGCAATGAATTATCTTAACTAGTTTTCAATTTTTGCCATTATGTTATTGCATTGATTCTTTTGCTTTGAGAGTCATGAAGAAGTATATAGACACTGGAATTATTAATGATAAATTGTTATTTATGACCCACAATGAGTACAATAAGAGGGGTGGAAAAGCTTTTTTAAAAATTTACTTTACAGAAACAACCAATAGATAAAATATCTGAGAAGTTACATTTTGAGGGAAAAATTGTATAATTCTATTTGAATGAAATAAAAAAATTCAGTCGATTCAACTCTTTCTAACTGGGTTTTAATAGGATTTGAAACATGAAGGAAAATTCTTCATAGAAAGTCATACTATGAGTTCAGGAGTTCATAGTATTGAAATCAATTAGTGTTGACTATGGTGCGAATAGTATCAGCAGATTAGAATTAATAATTGAGTACTCAGAAATTATAAGTAAACTTTAATACACAGCCTCTTTAATTGTGAAATTAGAGAACTGGTTTCTAAGCAAACTTTTCTAGCTATTACAAAGTCCACTCAACAAAGGAATAGGGAATATTCCCTATGTATAAGATATTGTAGTAAGCTGTATTTAAGAGCAGATCAGTTTGTAACTTGGTTTCAGATTATTTAACTCAGTTTAAATGATAATGACATTCTTCATCTGCAGCATACTTTACCTGAAACCTAATCCTCACATCAATTTTTCTTACTGGTTTATCTTGCTACCTAAGTTACCACATTGAACATCACCGTACAACAGGTCTGATGTCTTCTCACATTCCAGTAATGTCTTCCATTCTGTTGTTATGAAGGCATTCAACAAGAATAATAGATATTATTTGCTATCATAGTCAGATGTGTTTATCTTATTGAAATACCATTGTAAAACAATGCTACAAGAAACCAGAGTATAAGATAAATTATCTATGGGAAAAAAGGAAAGTAAGAAATTGCTACAATTTATGGATAAAAGCAACTCTAAAACTCATTATTGCCTACCCCTAAATGAAGACTTAACATCTATACAGTTCTCTAAATCATAGTTAGGATGAAACAAAGAAACTGTTGTTAACATTTCACAAGGAAGTTCCGGCTTACAGAAACATTTGACAATAGTCACATAGGGCAAAGTTGTGAAGTTTGGATTATGAAAGACATGACTCAAAATGCAATTCGTGTACTGATAATTATTACAGCAGAGAGGAAACAGTTAACCTTAGAGAAAACAATTCAGAATCAAAATAATATCTAAAGAAAAGCAACATATTTATGTTTAATTTCTTTTCATGAGACAGTTGCATTTTGTTGGGCTTACAGGAAGAACCAAAATTCAAGAAAAATTCTAGAAGTATCTTCCTGCAATAAACTCTAATAGGTGCTCTAGAGAGAGTACATGAATTATTAGATGTCATCTGTTAATTATCTGAGTTAGAATTAAACAGTCTTTTTTTATTTTGGCCAGTTGTAGTGAGCTCTAAGAATAAGCAGTAGTAAATCATACAAGGTGCTTTGTTCAGGGTTTTCAAGGTGGCACATTGTTCAATTTGTAAAAATACTATGTAGAGAAGAAGCTAGATGAGACATATGTTTCAAAGACAATCTCTGAAATGTGCTGAGGGTTTATGGAAAGCAAATCAAGGTCATCTTTGTGTCTATGCAAAGGAAAAAGAAAAAAAACTCTGCAAAGAGAAAAAGAGTGAAAGTTTTAAATTATTCATAAAAATGAATCCATTACAAAACCTATTCCCAGAGAACAGTATATGTACATCTATTTTGTAACTAGAAATTGTTGATCTTGGCTCTCCAGAAAACATTTTCAAACCATACTCCTTAATTCCAAAGAGATATTGAAGAGAATTGGGTAAAGATCAATGAAAAAGAGTAATTATTTAAGCACTTGATGAATAATATATTGGCTTGCCACCTGCAATCTTATATACATTCTAGCACAATCTGAAGATTATTTTGTATAACGCTTTCAGTCTCTGAGGGGAAAAAATAAAGGAAATAGTGCGGTAACTGACAGGAACTGAATCCTAACAACCTTATTTTAAATATAAATTACAGTTAAATGGAGCAAGGTTCTGGTAATATACAATCTGTACAACTAAAATGGGATAATAGTATATGGATTGCTTGTTCTTTAAGTTTTCTGTGTTTTGGATACTAGTTTTATGATTCGTATCAGTAAGTGAGACAAACACAATGTTAATAGCTCTTACTCGAATATTTCACTAGTTCTCTCTTGTTACATAAATAGGCTATCTACATTCTGACTTTCAGGATGAACTGGCAGCATTCAGAATGCTGGATTTGGTGGCTTTGGCACTGATTTATCAAGTTTCTGTTTCTTTCCTTGAATATATATTTATATTTGATGTTACTTTTGCATCTCTCCCAGTTTGTCAAAGAATGCGGGGTGCTTTTATATATTTGAAAGCAGTGTAGATCAAAGCTGCTGGGGAATCGAAGAGAGGTAGGATTGTGTCGGAGTTAAAAGGAGAGACCTGACCTGAGTTCTAAACCTGGCCTTTTTACTGATGAACTTTTTAAATTGAAATAAGATAATAAACATCACTAAGCCTCAGTTATCTTTTGGTAAGATGAAAATTATAACAATAATATTAACAACAAAAGGAATTTCTGCCTTGTAGAGTCTTTGTAGAGGGTGACATAGTGCATTACAGATTGTTGATAGGTCCAGTTAAAGTAGCAATTAGTATATGCATATGGTAGCTTAAAAGAGAATAACAAAAGGTATGTATATTTGTACCTTTATATATTTAACTTTAATATGGAGAAATAATAGCTATGCTTATTGTATTAGAATACTGCAATTGAATACAAATTTATTTTGGGAATATATTAATTTGAGAGGTAAAAAATTCTGCAGTATCCTAGGGGGAAATTATTCAATTATCTTTTTTTTCCTGAAAGAAAAAAAATTCCTTAGAAACTGACAGAATTTATAACCACAAATGATGAACATGGAAAATTAATATAGTTTTGTCTGATATATTAATTGATCTAGTATCTGTAATCTGTGGTTCACCCTGATTTTTTTTTCTCCTTTCTAAAATGGAATTGGATTAGAATTTTTCTAAGATTCCTTCTTGTGCTAAGATACTGCAATTGTGCTACAAGTTCCTCAAGAACAGTGAGAATAATGATCCCTTACATGTTTATACTGCTTCGTAGTTGACTACATCTCAGTGGAGTCTCACAACAGTCCAATTAGGGGCCATCCAAATCCTGTTCTTCTTTAAATTAGAATGGAGGAAAATGAGATCCAAGAGGGTCAAGGATCATATCCCGAGCTACATGGCTAATAAGGGCAGAGCAGGGATAGAATTTGGCCTTTATATCCAGGGATTTTCCTTTAAATTGTCATTGCTTTGTGAATCTTTGTGTATTTTTCTCAGTCCTCTCTTTGAGAAACTAGAGTAGGACCTTAAACATAGTGGGTGTTTAATAAATGCCTTATCAATTATTTAACCATAAAAATAAAACAAGATAGGCTATAAGTAATCTAATTTTCTAATACAGTTTAATCTTAATTTCCTTCATGTATTCCTAGTCCTGTATAGCAGAACACTTGAAATATGCTTTCCTGTAATTTCTATGGGGTAAATACTCCACCAAGTTCAAGTATTTATGTTCAATCACTAATCACAATTCCCTTCTTGATTATTTTCCTCATAGGCATTATTGCTTCTCCATGTCCTGGTCTCATTTCTAATTTCACAGGGTTGCCTTGTACTGTTACGCAGAAGTAACAGGGTGGAAGGAATCATGAAGAAGGTTAGGAAAGTTAGGCTTTGTTGAAAATGAAAGGGAAAATCCACTTCTGCATTTTAGTTTTCAATATTCGGGCCCATTTGCTGCTTGATATCTATCCTTGACTCTGGACAAGAATGCTCTTATATGAACTCTTTTAAGTAGCATATGAGGTGATCTTTAGGACCAACCTGGGTCCCTAGGAATTTTCTAGGTCTCACTAGAGAGAGTCGCAGTTCCGCACGATTCTTACAGGCATTTCAGCCTCACAGCACTGAAGCTTTGTCTCTTCCTCTCTCTGGACAGCCTCTTTGGAGGTGACAATCTGGCTTAGGCTCCAAGCTGCTTTCTGGGAACTGAGAATCCTTGAATCCTGAATGCATGGGAATTTGGAGGTGGTCTCTGTCCTCTCTCTCTTCTGGCTGTGTCACTATACTATCTTTCTCCAGATACAGACTGTTCCTATGGTTTCTGGTATTCACCAAATTAAGAGGATACCACGTAACTTTAGAGGGACCTGCATGTGTTAGTGAACATTCTCCTTTCCCTCTGCAAATACCTGAGGAGGGGTGGGTGACTATTCATGCTATGCTTATGCCAAATATAGTACAAACTCTTTTCTTTACTCCTTCTAACTATGCTCTTCTATTAAATGCCTTTTAAGGAAGGCATCCAGTCCCATTTGGTGCTGGACAGATCTTCATGGTGTAGAACTGTTCCAGGCATTACGACAGGTGCTTTGTCACGAGACCCTGTGTACTGAATACCAGGAGCATTAATTATTCCCTGCAAACCTTCTATTCTTCTAGAAATAGCTCACACCTCTGATTGAGAATCCCTGGACACACCAGGTGTTCTCATTCCCATATCATTCCCAATTGCTTTCTTCCCTTACATCTGACAAATTCTCCATTGCTACAACTCTTTGTTATCAGCTATACATTTTTGCTTTTTAATTATATCTATATTTTTTCTAATTTTATTGAGATATAGTTGACACATAACACTATGAATTTCAAGGTATACAGCATGTGGATTAAATACATTTATATATTACAAACCCATCACCGTCATAGCATTACCTACCACCTCTGTCATAGAATATAATTGCTGTTTCTTTTTTGAGGTTAGAACATTGAAGAGCTACTCTCTTAGCAACTTTGAAGGATATAATACAGTATTTTAACTATAACCATCCTTTAGCTATGCATTTTTATAGGAGGTAGAAGTGAAGCCTCAAGATCAGAATTCATTCAATGGTTACAAGTAAACACAGATGCTCCCGATATTTCAGGAAATGCAAAAGTTAAAAAAGAGAAAATGTATACAAATTTCTATTGGAAAGCCAATAGAAAATGGAATCGATTGTTATACAGTTATCAAAGCATTTCTGTAAAATTAAATTTTTATGGGATGGGGTGGAGGCATAATCTTTTCTGAAAAGGGGAATAATTTTTAACACTTAGAAGTGTTGGAACTTCGCTTAACCAAACTGAAAGATTGGGCTATTAAGAATTCTACAAAAATGGTGGTGGGTGGGAGGGATGGGGCAGGAAATCAATCAGTTAAGATATTTTTAAAAAACAAATTTGAAGAACATTACTTGTAATATAACTTAGTGATAAGACCTCTTTTAAATTTCAGGCCACAGGCTCTGCATATTATGTCAAAATTCACTACCTCTAACTCCTACCTCCTATTGTTCCCTCTCATTCTGTCATCCCATCCACTTTTTCAAATATTTGCTTTAATTTTTAGCATAAAGAACATGGAAAAGAAAATAGGAAGATGCTAATAGCTCTTGGCCCACACTGCCCTGACTCTGAAATGGAAATACAACTTAATAGCTAAGGAGGGACATAGAAGTGTAAATAACAAAAATGGGGGCGGGGGTGGAGGGAGAAATAAAACTACAGTGTGGTTAATAGAGCAATTCTTATGCAAAATTAAAAATGAAAAGAAAATACTCTCAGTGTTATGAAGGCAGGAAGACCAAGAAAAATGTTTCCTCTTTTTCAATTTTAGACAGAGGAATTGATCTGCATTTGTGATTTTAGTGCTTTTAGTTTGGTTTTTATAACGAATTTATGTTTAATCAGATTTGTAAAATGAGTGACAATCCTAATCAGAGGGTAGAAGACTCAGTCGACTAGGCAAACAAAATGACTGAATACTATGTTATAAGAAGTTGATGCACATTAAAGAAGATCTAGTGTATTTAGGAATCGAATATGTTGTAATATTTCATAGAACTCATAAAGACCGAAAAGAATTCAGTTGCAATGTAATATACAGAAAAACGTGTCTCTACTTATTAGATTTAAACTAAGAAGAATGCAAGTCCCCAGATAGAAAAAGCTTAACTCTGAAGAAAAAAATAAAAATGGACCATTTTCACTAAGCAGTGTACAATCACTGTTTATGTCATTGATTAAAATGTTCAAGTCTACTGTGCCAGACATAAAGAGCTATAGTAATGTGTAGATATAATATTACCTCCATGATGATTACATTGTAGAAAAGAAACTTGTATTCTGATTTCATTCTGTAGCAACATGGCTACCTGGCTTTTCAAAAAAGGAAAATGTATCCGTTCCCATACCTCACTTCCCCCATAACTGCTGACCCCCCCCCCCAACTGCCTCCTGATAGACACTCTGTCCTTTGCTGTCCTGCCCACTGCTCCCTTGCAGTGTCTTCAATAAACTTCTATCTTCTTTGTTCTGTCTTGGGTGACTTCTTTCGCCACCTGCGCCACTGGCCTCCACCAGATCAGGTTGCCCCACATTATAAACATAGACTATAATATATATGTACAAGGATGTATATGTGTGTGTGTGTGTATATATACACATATGCACACATATACACATGAATGAATGTGATGTGGGAAACAAGGGCAGAAGAAAAATTATTAAATTTTCTTACCCTCTACAGCCCACTGACAAGTCCTTGAAACGGGCAGAGTGACATTCTTCTAGGCACTCAGCTGCCTCAGTGTTAATACTTTGCTAAGGGCAAAAGACAATGTTAGTCTGACCCCCTAGAATCCTGTAAGTCTACTTGAATATATAAAAATTCCTTTGGAAACCTCATCTCTACCCCCCAAGATACATGTTGGCAATCATCCCCCAAGCATATGACCCATCGATACACATCTGAAGGGTCTCATGACTGAGTTTTTACTAAACAGTGATAAATTATCTTTCCTAACAATAGCTCGCTCCCTCAGGGTTCTGGAAACCTTGTTTCCAAAATACATGAGAGTCTTACATTATCCCTAATCCTCTCCCAACTTGAAAGTATATAATGGGCCACTCCTCATGACCCCAGTGCAGCTCTTTCTGCCCGGGGATCCTGTACCCATGCTTTAATAAAACCACCTTTTTGCCCAAAGACGTCTCAAGAATTCTCTCTTGGCCATCGGCTTCGAACCTTAACATCTCTCCTACATCAGAATGCAGTGGGACAATTATTTGCAGTATACGTAACATACTAATTTTTTAGAAGAGACACAAGGCAAAGATGGAGATTTTGGCATCAGTTGTCTTTGAATGGTTATGCAGGTGGCTTTTATATTAAGTTTCTGTATGTTCAAAAACTACTTAAACACAATACAATATTTGAGCAAACAAAAACCATTCCCAGAGAAAGGCTAACATTATTCTCACAAATGGTGCAATGAGAGGTCAAGGAAGAATGAAAGCATCTCCCATTCCTGAATCTTGGTAGTTTCTGTCTCTTCTCAGCCACACCATTTAGGGTACCCACACTTCTCAGCATAGTTCCCAGCTTCAACATGTTCTTGTATCAGTTGAACTTTAGGTTAAGTCTGGTCAGGTTAAATCTGTGAAAGCACTCTCAAAATCCCCTGCCCAATTTAAGATTTAAATAAATGAAGAAAAAACAAAGAGGGTTTGAGAGCAAGAGAAAGAACAAATGAAAAAGTATAAGCAACAGGAAGAGTATATGCAAATCCTATGGTTTGTGTCAGGATTATAAATAGAATACATTTCTCTCTCTTTGTCTCATGCACACACACCTAAACTAAAATAGGGGAAGATAAATACAGTGGCAAAATTATCAATCATAAAAAATAGAATTAATTTCAGCAGAGTTCATAATAATACATTTGATTAAAAATTACAGAGGTACAACATGGAGAAAGGGAGAAGCTAAATCATAAAAAGTGTCATAATGCAAATGAATGAAAAAAGACTTTATTAGAAAAGAAAATATAAGTTTGAGATGTTATGATAACAGAATTCTGTGTGTTACAGACCAACCTTAACTAAATATTCATAAGTAGGCTAGCAAATTATGCAAAATCATCACTATTAAGGAATGCAAAATTTTATTTGAAACACCTTTATAGAAAAATATAGAAATTATTGTATAAAAATATTGATTGAAGTTGAGTCCTCATTCTTATAATACAAAATGAGATGCTAAACCCATGGAACACTTAAACACTTAAGATTAATAATTATCATATTAAAAATCTGTTCTTCCAGCTGAACATCCATTCTCCTCATCCAGTGGCAGATCCTGAATCTGTTTTGGGAAATTCTCTCTTCCTCATTAGATGCAGTATTCATTACACCATCTATGAAGATAATCCATATCCCCTTGGTTAAGGGTTAAACATGTGATTTAAGATTGGCCATGGGACATGCTTCCCGGAACTTTAACATTGAACAGTGATTAAATACAGAACATGTGAAAACAATTGGAATTTCTGTTTCCAAAATTCTGCCCTAAAGTGACTGGTCTTTACTTGCTCTTTAATTCTCAACTCTGAATAGTTCTTTTTCCTGTCGTTTCTATATCCTAGTCCTTTAGCTTCCCTTTCCCCTGTGAAGCGCTTTATACCTTTCCCATGTATTTCATTTTTAGTAAATTAGCCAGAGTTGGATTCTGTTGCTAGTCTCCAAAGAAGTCACTTCATACAATTATTCTTTGAGAGTGAAAATCCGACTTATCTCTAGCTTATAGATATAGGCTTTACCTACTGTTTGCAACATTAATCAGTTGGGTATGCTACATCAATTTTGTTTCTTCTAATTCTCAGATGCATAAATAAATGAGGTATAGGCAATAATAGAGACAAAAAAATAAATGAAAGTATAGAAATGCAGACCTAATTTCTACCTGAGCTTTCCTATACTCTCCAGCTCCACTTTTTTTTTTCTTCTACCTAGCATTTACCTTTCTGTGGGGAAAAAATAGAATAGGGATAAAAAATCTGAGAGAACTTTAGCTTGCTTCCACCTAGGTATTTGACACTACCTGGAAAATGGAGGTAAATTGGAAAGCCAGTATAATGCATCTCACTGATAATGGCTTGGATCGTGCTAGCCATTCTAATTTGTGTATGAGTCCCTGTAAATACAGTAATCTATTTTGTACAAAAAATATCTCATTGCATGCTCTAGGAGAAGACAGATAGCATAAAGATGAAATAAGGGAAATGGTTTAAATTACCAGGTTGTAGTTGGGAGGAAAAAGCCATAACTATTCCTTCATCTTGCTGACATGGCAGAGAAAGAAACCATATCCAACAGAGTCTTAAATAAGCAGAAGTGTATATTTGCAGCCAATGCTCCTTTTCAAAAATGGTGATTAAGAAACAAAGGTTGTTTAATAACGTAATAACACTATCATGTAAACTGTGAAAACTGTCTTTTTGTTTAATTATCAAGTTGATAGGAATAACCATTCCCTTTAATGTGCTGTAAAGAGGGCACCAATAAAATTTAAGGCCCTTTTAATATTGTAAGACTTATGGCTCACTTATATCTCTTCAAAATATTTTAGTTGTGGAGGCTTAAATAATCCAGATGGAACAGATAATTATCAGTCATCTGGACCTGCTTAGAGAGGTAATTTTCAGTAAAAAGAAATACATGCAAAGTCAGGAACCTCTATTTCCCTATGTTCTACAGAGTGTCTAAAACAATGGATGCTCTCACATCCATTTCTTGACTAGTCTTGTCAAAGTACTGGCTTGAGAGGTTTGTATGAAGCTATTTTGATTACATCTAAAAATGATTTTTAGAATAGTCCTTTAGGAAAAAATCATAGGATGCTGAATAGTGAATAGAGATAACAACTTCAAAACGCGGTTTCTTTTTGAAACTTCTTCTTTTCTTCTTTGAAAAAGAGAAAAAACTAACCTTGAGTGTACATTTCACTGAATGTTTGTACATCTGCTGTTATGAAAACAATTATTAAAAGGTACCAGATACTGTGCTTTACAAAGTCACTGTGAGATATTTTTCTAAGAGAATGTCTTAGCTCAATGGAAACAGACTCCCATCAGAGGAAAGGTTAGAAGGCACTGTGAAAAATGTTTGGGGATGTACTCAAATGTGATTTATTATGCCTGATTTGAGGATTCCAAGTCATCAAGTTTAGCAGGCCAGGCCTCCTGGTTTCACAAACTTGGAAAGGACATGATACCCTTCCAATTTATTTCTGGTGCTGTTAAAATAAAACTAGTTCAGCTTCTCAAATTTCTTTCCAGCAAATCAGAAGAGGGTTGCTTGTCAAAGGTGTTACGGATGAGGGTGAAATGCATGATGGCAAACAAGTTAGATAAATGGATTAATGTACATAATCACTTAAGCATTTTATCACTTGTCAAAGTAATCTGAATTAACATTTTGTATTTGATGTATGATATTGTATCTAAGTGCAGGGAAAAAAACCCTACTAGTTTTATTTGCACCAAGTGACAGTTACTTCCCCATGGTAGTAATCTAAGTCCCAGTTAATAAATTTTTCGGAATGGCTAAATTTTTGAGGATGCTGACCAATCTCAAGTACAAATAAGATATGTAGACATTGAATTAGAATCTATTTTAGAACTCAACTCATCCACACACTTACCTTTAATAGAAGGTCTGAGATACTATAGTGATCATTTTTCATACAGCTGCCAGTAAGACACCTTTCATTTACATAAGACCAGCATTGAATTAATCATAATGTGAAATATTAACAGTCTACTTTTGTTTGACCATTGAGGAGACCTTGTTAAGTCTACAGAACTATTTTTTGAAATTTGTCAATGATTCCATTTGTTTTCAAACATGGTAATGGTAATGGGAAGTAACGTTTTTATAAAAGAAACTTAGTTTTCTACATGAGAATTTGAAGCTTTTGGTAATCATTTTGTGGCATTAGGTAGGTTATTTTGAAAGTTAAAAAAGGAAGTCTTAAAATAATACATTCACTTTAGGATGCATATGTATTTTTGAAATCTAAATAGTTATACAATTAAATAATTGCTTGCTATTTCTCTAATTTAAACAGGAGAAATACTGAGAAAGTATTTTTAAGTTGGTTTTATATTTAAAATGACCTTCTATATTGGGGAAATGTATTATAATTTTAAATTATGTCATTAAAATCTAGGGGAAGCTATGCAAAAATGTCTTATAAAGACAAGAAAGCACTCATCTTTGAAAAACATGTCAAAGATTATAATTTGATTTTTCTGTCTTTGAGGTATATTTTGATGCGTTTTGAAAGCTAAATGATTGCAAAAATAAATAAATAAATAAATAAAGCTGAGTTTTCACTGTTTACAAACATCATTTCCCGGACTTCAAAGTAAGAGATTGACATATTGTAAATGATAATCAGCACAGCTCTGCTCCCCATAAATTAACATTTAAAATGTAACTTTGAAGAAAGTAAGCATTTTAGACATTGCTGACTGTTTAAGGGCGCATGGTCACAGTTTCTAAAACGGAGTTTATTAAGGTGATAGAAGATTTATAATCAGGGGCTCCACTGGCCTTCCTAAAGACTTTGAACAAGTCTCACAGTACCTTATTTTCTGAATTTTTAAACTAGAGCTTATCTGTAGATATACAACTCTGAGACCTTTGAACAAAAGTCAAATAGGAAGATGCCATGGGACAGAAAAGAATTATTATTCAGAGAAAATCTTATCTTTTTCACATTGCCATTTATCTTTCTCTGCCCATCAATTGATAAGTAATGGAAAGCAGGGAAAATGTTGTTTTCAGCATACTGATTATTTTATTTTGTTACTATTAAATTTCTCTTGGCTGTTGGTCCTCTTAATCCTTTTTATTTCCCTCCATCATCTTTCTCACCAAGCAAATACAAGGTAGGAAACCGGAGGATTATACTCATTATTTTTAAATTTTTCAATGTTGGTTTTAGTAATAAGTGTGTATAGATATGAGTAAAAAGCCAGACCTATCTAGGAATTCCTCCTAACAGTGAACCTATAAAGATGATCAAGATTGTCCTTGTATAAAAATGTTTTTTTTAAAATAAAAATGCTTTTAACAGTATCTTTCATTATGAGACCACCTGAAACATCTATGGGAATTGAAAATGTGCAATTCTTTTTTTTTTAAAGATTTTATTTATGTATTTGACAGAGAGAGAGATCACAGGTAGGCAGAGAGAGAGGGGGAAGCAGGCTCCCTGCTGAGCAGAGAGCCCGATGTGGGGGCTCAATCCCTGAAGGCAGAGGCAGCCCACTAAGCCACCTAGGCGCCACTCACTTTTGCATTCTTAACCAGTAGCAGGAGATCGGGATTGTAACTGTAACAGCATATCTTTATCCTTTATAATGGTGCTGACGAATCTTTGTTACAGACTCATCAGCCCAATTTAGTTGTAAAGTACCTCTTGATGCTAAGGATACTAGGCATGTATCACTGTAGCTTGTTCAGATAAGACATAAGGGGCGAATGGTATAAGAAAGCAATTTGCATTCTTGGAAGAAGAGTGGGAAGAAGGGAGGGGAGGATAATACAAAAGTGAATAGTAGTTAAATTTGATATGGGTGGCTACTTGAAAAGATACTTTCATATTTTAAAATTTCTCTTATACTTTAAAACAAAAATATTAAATTTGTCTTTAAAAAGAATTACCAGAGGTACCTGAGTGGCTCAGTCACTTAAGCATCTGCCTTCGGCTTAGGTCATGATCTCAGGGTCCTGGGATCCAACCCCATGTTGGGCTCTGCTCAGTGGGAAATCTGCTTCTCCTTCTCCCTCTGCCTGCCATTCCCCCTGCTGGTGTGTGTGGGCGCATGCGCTCTCTCTCTCTCTCTCTCTCTCTGTCAAATAAATAAATAAAATCTTTAAAAAAATTACCAGCTCAATTGAGTCAACAACATTTCAAATGTAAAACGTAGATAATAAGAAAACCTCCCACATATTGCCGAAATATTTTCAGAAAGTCACTCTGGCTTGGAGCAAGAGGTTGTCAGTGTGAATGCTGACTGCCAAGGAATTATGAATGGTCATTGACAACATACCTACAGATGTCTTACGTTCCAAAAGATGCCTCCAAATAAGTCTATCCCTGTGGGCATTTATTTGCTTCATAGTTCTTTTGAAGATGATGAGAAAGATAGAATTTACTGTTACTTGTGAATGGATACAGAAAATTTAAGTTGTAAATAGAGTAAGTATGATTTCATTCCGTCAAGTTTTTTTGTCTTGTTTTGTTTTTACTGAAGTGTAGTTGACATACAATCTTGTATTAATTTCAGGTATACAACATAGTGATTCAACATTTACATACATAATGAAATAATCACTATAATAAATTTAGTTATTGTCTGTCACCACACAAAATTATTATAATGTTAGTGATTACATGGCCTATGGCTGTATTTTCTAACTCTGTGACTTATTTATTTTATAACTGTAAATTTGTACCTCTCGATCCCCTTCACATGTTTCACCTATTCCACCATCCCTCTCCTCTCTGGCAATTATCAGTTTATTCTCTATATTTTTGAGTCTCTTTGTTTGGCTTGTTTGTTTGTTTTGTTTTTCATTCACATATGAGTGAAATCCTGTGGTATTAGCTTTCTCTGACTTATTTCACTTAATTTAATACCCTCTAGGTCCACTCATATTGTTGCAAATGGCAATATTCCATTCTTTTTTATGGCTAAGTAATATTCCTGTCTATGTGTATGTACCACATCTTTATCCATTCATTTATCAATGAATCTCTTAAGTTGCTTCCATATCTTGTCTGTTGTAAATGATGCTGTAATGAACATGAGAATGCATTAATATTTTTGAATTAGTATTTGTTTTCTTCAGGTAAATATCCAGAAGTAGAATTGCTGGATCATGTGGTATTTCTACTTTTAATTTTTTGAGGAACTGCCTCAAAACCTACAGTTTTCCATAGTGACTACACCAATTTGCATTCCCAATAGCGTCCAAGAGTTCCCTTTCCCCACATCCTTCCCAACACTTGTTATTTCTTATCTTTTTGATACTATCCATTCTGACTTATGTGAAGTGATATCTCAGTATGGCTTTTATTTGCATTTGTCTAATGATTAGTGATGTTGAGCATATTTTTCATATGTCTGCTGAATATATGCATTTCTTCTTTAGAAAAACATCTATTCGGGTCCTCTGCCCATTTTTAATTGGATTATTTGTTTTTTGGTGTTGAGTTGCATGAATTCTAAATATATTTTGGCTGTTAACCCCATAACAGATATAAGACATATCATTTGCAAATATCTTCTCCCATTCACTAAGCTGTCTTTCCATTTTGTTGATGATTTTCTTTACCATGCAATGCTTTTTAGTTTGATGTAAGTCCCAATTATTTGTTGTTGCTTTTGTGCTCTTCCCTGAGGAGACAGATCCAGAAATATATTGCTAAGACCAATGTCCAAGAGATTACCATCTGTGTTTTCTTTTAGGAGTTTTATGTTTTCAGATCTTACATTTAAGTCTTTAAACCACTTTGGGTTTATTTTTGTAGATAGTGTGAGATAGTAGTCTGGTTTCGTTCTTTTGCATATGGCTGTCCAGCTTTCACAGCACCATTTATTGAAGAGACTGTCTTTTTTCCACATTTTGTATTCTTACCTCATTTGTTGCAGATTAATTGATCACGCAAGTATGGTCTTTATTATGTTCCCTCTCTGCCCACTTTGTTGAGAGTTTTTATCATACATGGATACCGAGCTTTGTCCAGTGCTTCTTCTCTAACTATTGAGATGATAATATGATTTTTATCCTTCATTTTTATAATGGGGTGTATCATATTGATTATGGATATTGAATCATTTTTGCATCCCTGGAATAAATCTCATTTGATCATGGTATATGAGGCTTTTAATATATTGTTGAAGTCTCTCCTTCAATTTAATTAACACAAACTGGTTTTAACAGCATGTAGTAAAGGGAAAAATTTAAAATTTCTAAAATTTGCTATTCAAATGCCATTCCCAAGGAGCACTACCAAGTATGTTCCTTTAAGCATTAATTAATGTTGTAGCACATTAGGTGACAGAGCATCATTGTGAATAGATATGCTTCTCTGAAACCACTTTTTTCCTCCATGCTTAAGCACAGGAGGATTGATTGTAATTAACTCCAAAATTCCATCCCTTCATTTTCTCCTTCTCCTCTTGTTTCTAAATACTTAAAGGAAATTTGAGAAAATATACATTGAGATTATGGCTTATTTGGTTATAAATGACATTAAGTACACTTTCTGCTTGCTTAGTTTTGCTTTAGAACTCTGTCTCTCTCTTCTTCCTTCCATCCTCTCTTTCAAATAAATTAGGCAGTTTAGATACAGCTAAACCCATTTCCCATCATATGTTTCCCTTCTCTCTCTCTTCTGAAGTTTATCATCCCAGAAAAGGGATTTAATTTACCTCAAGGGTAAAGGGATTAAATTTACCTAAATAAAATCATAAACCTATCTTGCTGTTTTCACTCATTATCCTTTGAAAATCTATCTATGTTGATACATTTGGATCTAGCTAGATTATTTGATTTAATAGCTGCTCTTTTGAAACAGATGTTTCATTAACCCTCTCTTCTCTGAAGCTTGTACATGTAAAATATGAATCCTTTTTATAAATATTTATGTATCTATTCTAGTTGTCTTTATTTAGCCAGTCTCCTCTTTAGTATTACATAAATTATTTAACTAAAAATTAGGCACTTTTATAGTAGTAGATTTTGACAGTTTCTTAAATAAAATGATTTGGGGATATTAGAATGCTTTTAGGTATATAAGTTGGTCAGGAATCTCACCATCTTCCCGTATAATGTTTCTGATTTTGATCAATGACCTCTTCCATTTGCTTATATGAATATTCTATTATTTCATGAATGCTTTCCATTATTTACAGTCAAAGCCTAGTTTATTGATCCAGTGTAGTATATTGTGTCTTCACTTCAAGTCATTTATCTCAATCACTTGAGTGAACATATTTAAATGGATTTAAGGTGGCAGGATTAGGATATACTATTTTATTTTATTTTAATTTTTTATTTATTTTTTTAGGATATACTATTTTAAATATAGCTATAGAGCGTGCCCTTCTAGCTAAGATTATAACCCATTTTGTTAGACAGCAGTTAATTCAATACATTTATCTGAATAAATGTCTTGTTGATACACAGATACTACAAGCAAAATGCGAAATTGTTCATAATGAAATGAATGAATCAGGATAATTGTTAAAGTAGCAATATGACATCTAGCAATATAACCAATTAGCTAAGAATAGTCTCAAAAACTTAAATGCAGATATATGTATATTTTAAATTAAATATATGGAGTAACAAATAGACAATCAGTCTAAGTCCTGCTTAAAAAACTGAGAAATCTGGAGATACTTAATCTAAATACTTCCTATGAGATATTGATTAAAAACATTTATGGAACTCTTAGTGAATACATATGTAGTACTAATTGTATTTAGGGGAAAATACAAAGGACATAGGAGGCATATTCTGGGCCTGCAAAGAATCTGTAATTAAACATGAACATAAAATGAGTTAATATAAGGGGCATATGTAATAAGTATACATTGATAATGTGGAAACTCTGAAAATTCTCTATCTTGAATTATTGGTATAAGCTCTTTCACCTAAAAGAATTTCTAGCTAACTGAAGTATTGAAATGGCAATTATGTTTAATATAAACATTTAAATGAAAGTCATGTATAAAAGAGGATAGATTTTCTAGATAGAATATTCTGTACAATTTTGCTATTAGTTATTATATTTTTTGTAGTGAAATAACTTTTCTGTCTCCTTTTGTGATGTCAACACTTGTGTTTTTATCCCCCTACTACAAAGGGTGCTGAGCAGAAAAGGCTCGTGTGTGTTGCCCACGCTGTGCTACACACAGGTAAAGATGTTAGAAGATACCAAACTGAAGGATAAAGTTTTTTAGAATGGCCCTAGTTCAGAAAGTTTGGGAAATAATAAGTTTAATAAACCTAAATAGCAATATTTTCTTAAGAATCACTCACAGACTATAAAATGTTAAAACCTTTAAAATGAACATTTTGCTTACAATATTTCACTAATTTTATTAGATTGTAGAACACATAATGGGATCTTGAAGGTACTGGTGTTCCACAAAACACAATTTTGGAAACACCTCTTATACGTACTATTCCCCATTTATAAACAGGTGACAACTTACTGATTTGATTTCTGTATAAATAACTTTAACAAAAAATAAAATTTAATTTAAAAAATTGTTAAAGCTATTCTAGGTCCTTTGGATTTTCATAGAAATTATCAAATCAGCTTATCAATTTGTACAAAAGTGCCTAGTGAGACTTATGATTGATATTACAGTGAATCCATAGATCAATTTGGGGAGAGTAAACATCTTAATAATATTGAATCTTCTAATTTGTGAATGTGGTATAGTTCTCTCTTTATTTAAATTGTCTCTAATTTCTGTCAGTAATATTTTATGGTTTTTAGGCTCAGACTCTTAAACATCTTTTATTAACTCTATTCCTAGAAGTATCATTTTTAAAGAAATATCATGTTTTATGATACTATCATAAATAATATCATTTTAAAATTTCAGTTTCTTAGTGTAAAGAAATGCAATAAATTATTGTATGTTGGCTCCATAGCCTGTGGTCATGCTAACTTTACTTGTTCTAGAATTTTTCTTGTAGGGTCCTTAGGACTTTCTGTGTAAGCAAGTTTGCTGTCTGTGAATGAGGACAGATTTATTCCTTCTTTTCCGTTATTGTTGCTGTATTTCACTGCCTAAAACCCTCAATACAATACCTATAAGGAGTTGGAGTGGACAAGCTTGCATAGATCCCAGTCTTACAGAATAATAATTCAGCAGTGCCTGGGTGGCTCAGTCATTAAGCATCTGCCTTCGGCTCAGGTCATGATCCCAGGGTCCTGGGATCCAGCCCCGCATGGGTCTCCCTGCTCAGCAGGGAGCCTACTTCTTCCTCTTCCCACTCCCCTTGCTTCTGTTCCACTCTGGCTGTCTCTCTCTGTCAAATAAATAAATAAAATCTTAAAAAAAAAAAGTATAATAATTCAGTTTTCCACTAAGTATAATATCAGCTGTAGGTTTTTTGTGACTGCCCTGTCAAAATAAGGAAATTCTCTTATTTTCCAAGTGTGCTGAGAAATTTTTTTAATGCATGGATGTTGAATTTTGTTAGAGGTTTTCTCTTTATTTATTAAGCTGATCATGACTTTTCCCCTTTATTCTTTTAGTGTGGTAAATTACATTATTGATTTCACTAAATATTTTATTCCTATAATTCCTAGTTGATCGTAATGTATTTTCCCATTATATAGCTCTATATTTGATTTTCTAATATTTTACACATATGTTTATAAGGGCTATTGGCTTATAATTTTCTTGTAATGTCTTGATCAGATTTTGGTGTCAGGATTATGCTGGCATCATACAGTATCTTGGAAAGTACCCCCTCTAGTCAGTTGTCTAAAAGGGGTTTCGTAAGATTGGTGTTATTTTTTCCTTAATGTCTGACAAATTTACCAATGCAAATCTCTGCCACTGGAGCTTTTGTTGAGGTTGTATTTTTAGTTATGAATTTGATTATTTTTATAGGCAAATGCAATCTGTTTTGATCTGTTTTGATCTGTTTTGATCTGTTTTGTTGATCTGTTTTGTTTCGAGTCCATTTATTTTTCAAGGAATTGTTCTTTTCATTTAAATTTTTTTGATCTGTTTTGATCTGTTTGATCTGTTTTGTTTCGAGTCCATTTATTTTTCAAGGAATTGTTCTTTTCATTTAAATTTTTTAATGTAGGCATAATGCTATTTATAGTGGTACTTTTTAACAATTGTAGGTTCTAGTGATAACACAATTTTTATTCCTATTATTGGTATTTTGCGTTATTATCTTCTTGATTTGCTTTGTTTAAATGCTTATCAATTTTATTATTCTTGCCATAGAACTAGATTTTGACTTATATTAATTCTAACATTTACTTTGTATTTATTTATTTCTCCTCTTATGTCTGTTATTTATTCCTACTTACTCTGGATTTATTTTTTTAATGTAGCTTCTTAAGTTGTAAACGTTGTTAATATTTTGTAAATCTTTCCTTTCAAATTTAGATATCTAAAGTTATAAATTTCCTTCCAAGTTCTGCTTTAACCGTATCCCACAGATTTTTTATTTTTGTCTTATTATAATTTTCTACAGGATATTTCCTGCTTTCTGATGACCTTTTCTTTGATCAATGGATTATTTTTTCGTTGCTTTTATATTTTTAACTTTTTATTGAAGTATAATTGACACACAATGTTACATTAGTTTCAGGTATACAAATAGTGATTTGATGAGTTTATACATTATGCTATACTCAGCACAAGTGCAATTCTCATTGTCACCATACAACACTATTATAATACCATTGATGATATTCCATGTGCTGTACCTTTTATCCCCATGACTTATTCATTCTATAACTAGAAGCCTGTACTTCCCATTCTACTTCACCCATTTTGCCCATCCTCCACTACCTTCCCCTCTGGAAACCATTCCTTTGCTCTCTGTATTTGTGGGTCTGTGTGGATCTGTTCGTGCTTTTTGTTTCTTTGCTTATTCTTTTCTTTTTTTTAGATTCCACGTACAAGTGAAATCATATGGTATTTGTCTAACTCATTGCACTTAGCATAATACCCTCCTCTAGGTCCATCCATGTTGTTGCAAATGGCAAGATCTCATCTTTTTTTTTTTTTTTTTTTTTATGGCTGAGAATAGTACATTGTATGTAAATACTGAATCTTCTTTATCCTTTCATTGCTTTTTCTTTTTTTTTTTAAATTATTTTATTTATTTATTTGACAGAGGGAGAAACAGTGAGAGAGGGAATACAAGCAGGGGAGTGGGAGAGGAAGCAGCAGGCTTCCCGTTGAGCAGGGACCCCAATGCAGGGGCTCCATCTCAGGACCCCGAGATCAGGACCTGAGCCAAAGGCAGTCGCCCAACCAACTGAGCCACCCAGGCACCCCTTCTCTCATTGCTTTTAAGTCAACAACAATGGTAAACTATCAGCATGTCACTGGCAGGAAATTACTATTCCTGTTAGAGGAATAAGTTTTTGCTTTTTTTACCAAAAGATCTGAAGGATCTGATTATAATAGGTATCAATAGGAATTGGGAAGTGTCAGCCTCTGTAGGGGCAAAGTAGGATAAGATATTAAGGGGTACAGAATAAAGGCTATATAAAAGAAAGTCTATTGATGTGTGGAATTCTCCCATGACTCTTGATTTATTATCATCCTGTCAAAGAAGCTTGGGACCTGTCCTAGTATGTTACCATTGAGAAGAAGCCCATGCTTTGGGGCCCATGCACAGTGTCTATTCCTACCCCTTTGGGCCTCTCATAGGCCTATCAGCCAACCTAGGGTTGGAGGGCTGAGGAAGAAGTTGGCTGCTTTTCAGAAGACCCTCTCTATCTGGTTGTTATATGTTTCCTCTGTGATGGAGGTGGATGTCTGTGATGGGCACTAAGCAGCAATACAAAATTTGCACACTTTGTACCCACTCTCATAAATCCACCTGTATGTTGGGTTCCCCACACACTTTCCTCTTGTTTTCCAGCTTACACTTTTCAGGAAGGGCCTTGACCAACTAGTCAAGTCACTTAATACTTCTCAGAATTTTTTGGCCCTCCATATTTCCATCCACTTCTCCCTTTATACCATCAATTGTATAGCTCACATAATTGACCGAGAAGATTTTCTTCATTGTTTTATTTCAGGGCTACTTCTGGTAAAGCTAGATTTTAGCCAGTCTATTTTTTATTCACTCCAACATAAAGAGGCAACCCATCCTGAACAAGACCTTGGTAATTTTGTTTCTTGCTCAGATGATCAGAGGAAACTCCCTAAAAGGTATGATCTGAAGGAGACCTGTGGATATGTAGTACAATAGAGGTTTATCACTTGAGTTTCTTGGACCTTTTGTTGTTGAAACTGACCTGTGCACTTTGGAACTGCTTGGGTCCAATCCCCAAAAATTTCCATCATATAATTTGAGCTTAAGCCCATTGGAGAAACTCTGATAGCCTGCTTAGGACACATGTCTCAGATATCCCACCCAAGGGATGGTCAAGTTTATTTATATACCCACTTCTGTCAGTCATTGGTTAGGCACTATTCCTAAGGGGCACTAATTTATAGGTCCTTCTGGCCTATTGCACAGGCAGACAAAGTAGGCTTCAATAATCAGTTAGAAAACTCTGGCAGTTAGAATTTGGCATTTGGTCCAGGATGAATGAGAAACAGAGTTGTTAGGTAATATTTTATGTAATTACATTGCAATTGGTTGCAACATTTTGGAGTAGTCTTTACATTTTAAATACTTTATTTTTTAAATGGGAATAGATTATTTCAATTCAAATTACAAATAACACAAAAGGGTTTGCAGCCAAATGTTTCCCAATAGCCATTCTGTTCACCTCTCTAGATACAGTCATTATTTGTTTCTTGAGTATTTTCTGAAAGTTATTAATGAGTTTACAGATATCAGTGCATTCATGTGCATTTGACTGTTCTATCTGCAATCATTTTGTTCTTTGCCAATCTTATAGGACAAAATAGTGCTATCGTTTTTATTTTCGTTATCTTTGTATGAATGAGGTAGACCATTTTTTCAGATACTTATAGAATACTTGAATTTACTTCTACATAGGTTATTCTCATGTCCTCTGTATATTTTTTACTTTATCTTAATCAGTTTTTTTAATTGTTAGAGGAGTACTTCCTATATTAAATAGCCTTGTGCTATGTAATTACTGATACTTTTCTTTGTGTGTATGTGTGTTGCAATGTAGAATGCTTGATTTATACATTGTTAGAGTTTCCAATCTTTCTAGCCTTAAAAATTTTGTTCATTTCGTGGCTTAGAAATGCTCTCATGTTTTCTCCTATTGTTTTTATTTCTCCATATTTCTTATGTAAATATTTTCTTTTGTGCAAATTATGATTGTCAAGTTATCCTAATACTATTTATTAAACCATGACTGTTTTGAGCTTGAATTTGAAATATAATCTTTATCATATTATAGGTTTCTGAATGTACTTTTTGCCATTTTTTAAAAATTTAACAGTCTGGGGGCGCCTGGGTGGCTCAGTGGGTTAAAGCCTCTGCCTTCGGCTCAGGTCATGATCTCAGGGCCCTGGGATCAAGCCCCGCATCGGGCTCTCTGCTCAGCAGGGAGCCTACTTCCCCCTCTCTCTCTGCCTGCCTCTCTGCTTACTTGTGATCTCTCTCTGTGTCAAATAAATAAATAAAATCTTTAAAAAAATAATAATAAAAAAATTTAACAGTCTGTTGCAATAGCCTGTGTCTACAATGTCATATTTAAGTTTTAAAAAGTCTAAATTCCCTATCATTACAAATATATTAAATACTCTTAAGCATGAATGCAGTTTTAAAGTACACATTAAAACAACAACAACTTTCTAGTCCTCTGATCGTCTAAAATTAAATAAAACTTTAAAATATAAAGTGCGGACTTTTTAAAGAAAAAAAGGACCAAAGCAATACACCAGATAACAGACTTTCTAGAAGGTAAAGATTTCTTTATAAAAAGAAAAAAGTTTTGCTATTAACATTTCATGTATAAAGCTTCTATAGTTTCATATTGTTCTAATATATTTTTGTTTAAATGTAAGGCAAGTTAACAACTCAAAAATTAAAGCTAAAGTTTATTGCCTTAAGGCTCTTGATTCATCTGACTTTATCTGGCTTCATTTATTTTCTGCAGCTAATAATTTAATATAAAATAGAAGGTAGAAATAAATTAGAATACTAACAGTTTTCTTAAATTTAAAATATGCAAGACAGGGGGAGACACTTGGTATTACTCATTGTATGCGTGGCAGATTGTTCGTTACATATCCAAAAGCCTTTTCTCACCATCTGATCCGCTAAGACCTGAATTTTCAACAGATAGAGATGCACTATTTTTTCCCAGCCCCAGGGGTCAAATCATGATCAGTCTAAACCTGTCAGTGTTCTCTCAGTTTCTTTATTTGGTCTCTGGAGGAACACTGTAATGTAAGCAAAATCTGCCAGAGAGCTGATTTCCTTCTTCGAGGAAAGGAGAAGAGTGCTTGCTAGTGCCATTTCTTCTCCTTTCTGTCTGTCCTGAGCTAAGGTGTGATGCCTGGAGTCGTGGCAGCCAACTTGCACTGTAAGAGGAAAGCCCTAAAGATCACAAAATGAATATTATTGTCACACAGATAATAGTATTGATCCCCTTAATCAGTCATTATATGCTCACAGAACTATAGCTTCGGGGGAAGAATCATTGTGGACTTGAAAATGGCTCTGAGGCATACAGTTGTGTTTTTTCCTGATTTGACATATTACCTTACTTAAGTATATAATGTTGGCAGGTCTGTTACAAAAATATATCAAATAGAGGATTCCATAGTCTTTAAATTTTGATGTCAACCCTCTTTGTATGATTCTGTCAGAACATAGGACACACAGACCCCTGTTGTTTTCAATATTGAAACATCTGTGGCAGCCTATATCATGGTCCCCAGTGATCCCTCACTTCTGGTATTGTATTCATGGCCGTGTATAATCTTTTTCTTTGAGCATGGGCTGGATTTAGTGAATTTACTAGAAGAGAATAGAATGCAATAGGAGTGATGGGTGTTCATTTCTGAGCTAAGTTTGCAGAAAGACTGTGGCATACATCTTGGTTGATCTCTCTGGCTAATACTTCTTTTGTGTTTCTCTTTTAGTCTTACACTACTACCTCACTCACAACATTGATGACACCAGCTGTGTTTTGGGTGGAGTAGGGGTCAGGTTCCCACAGCAAGGAATTTTCTGTAATACCAGCTTAGTGTCCTATAGTTCAATTCTTTTTTTGTCCCCCCAATTACTTTTATTTTTTCAGTGTTCCAAGATTCATTGTTCATATACCACACCCAGTGCTCCATGCAATACATGCCCTCCTTAATACCCACCACCAGGGTCGCCCAACCCCCCACCTCCCTCCCCTCCAAAACCTTCAGTTTGTTGCTCAGAGTCCTACAGTTCAATTCTAATCCTAACTTGTTTGCACAGACCCTACAGATTAAAGACTCAGTTCCACAAAACTAACACTTACCTCCCACCCATCTCCAACTCACTTTAGATGGCAGTCACAAGTAGTAGGCCCCAGATTACTCACAACTTTTGTCTCACTTGGTTACAAATCAGAGGTCCCATGACCCATTCCTTGGATTCGATCATTTGCTAGAATAGTCCACAAAGCTCAGTGAGACACTTACTTACATGTACCAGTTTATTATGTAATAAAGGATGTGATAAAGGATACACATGAACAGTCAGATGAAGAGATACATAGGGTGAGGTGTCTAGTGTGTCCAGTGCAGGAGCTTTGGTTCCCATGGAGTTGGGTTGTGCCACCTTCATGATACATGGATGTGTTCACCAAGCCAAAAGCTCCCTGAACCCTGTAGTAGTGGGGGTTTTATGAAGATTTCATCATGTAGGCATGATGGATCATTTGTTCCATTTCTAGTCTCTCTCTCCTCTCCAGAGAATGGGGAGGTGGGACTGAAAGTCCCAAACCTCTAATCATGGATTGGTCTTTGTGGTGTCCAGTCCCTGTCTAGGAGCCCACCAAAGAGTCACTTCTTCGGAACAAAACCCATTTCCATCACTCAGGAAATTCAAGGGCTTAGGAGTTTGGGATCAGATATTGCTATCACTAAGGTAATTACAAAGATCTTAGGAGTTCTGTGTCAGGAACTGGGGTCAAAGACTAAATGTTAGAACAAAAGGTTCCCCTAATAATTCTATTTACAAGGGTTTTAGGAGCTCTATGTCAGGAACCAGGAGCCAAAGACCAGTGTATATATTTCGTATGATTTCACAGCTGCCCTAAGGGATGCCCACTTAGCCAAGAACTTATATTTCTGGCCAATGGTCAGCAAGGATCTGAGCCCTTCCTAACACTTAAAGGGCTGAGCTTGAAACTTATCTCCCCTGCTGGAGCCTTAAAATGATTGCAATCCAGACAACACCTTGATTACAGACAGGGATTTCTGCTTCGTGTACAAAAGCAGGGAAATCCTGAAAAATGTTACCCAGCTGCCTCTCATTAGTGTCATCACCATTTAGTCGTCTTTTAGTCCATCTTACTTGGTGTGTGGTGGTTATTCGTTAGCACACATACATATATCCTTTAGTCTCTAATTCCTTCTTATCTACATTAATTTGTCTGTTAAAATTTTGCTTGCACTAAACACAATTGTAATGAAAGTAAAATATCTTCTTTCAGTAATAGTCTTTAAATAATTCTGATATTTATATTACTTTCACCTTTCAAGAATTTTTCCTTTCTCTTTCCCACTGAGAGATGCACATTTAGCAACAGCAAAAGCTAAATGCAGTACAACGGAATTATGTGAAAAGGATTTCAATTTCATAATAAAATGGTAAATTTATTATGAAATATTTACATTTTATTCATCATCTTAGAACATAACTTTGTTACTTTTATTAAGCTGTTGTTTCTCAGCTATGAACTCACCCTCCATTCTGGGCATTTTGATGCTGGAGCTGGTACACTGCCAAAGATGTGTTTTCTTTGCCAACTGATTCCCCTTTAGGTACTGCTAGTAGGGACGCTGAAACAAGTGTGGAAGATAGGAGAAAGGGATTTCCCCTTCCTGTTGGCATGCTGTTTTGTTGGCATTGCTCCAGCGTTGGCCCTTCACCTTGGGCAATGGCAGGTGTGCCCACTTCCCAGCTTCTTTACTCTCAGAAGCAGCCTGGGCAGCAATGCCAGCACAACCAGCAGCCTCCCTCCCTCAAGGTGTAGGCCCAGCTGCACAAGGGTCCTCTTTCAGGTTCCAGAAATACTAGCATTAGCCCTACAGTGTCTGCTTCTCAGAGTCTTTGGTTCTAGATCTTTGGTTCTAGCTCCTCCAAACTGCTGGCCTCTGATTACCTACCTCTTCCCTTTGTTCTTTGAGCCTTAATTATATTAGCTACTTCTTGCAATTGTTACCTCTTTTCATCTCAGTATTTGTTCCCTTGACTTTCTAGTATCAGTTTAACTGATTCTCTGTGTAAAATTCTCTTTTTAAAAATAACTGCTTTGGTTTTTATTTTCCTACCTTGATTTCACTGGTACACAATATAGCAATAAAATAATTTACTTGGGAAGAACTTTAAATCTGTAATAAAGGAGGATATAAGGCCAAAAGATAGGTCCTATTAAGTTTGTATTATGTATTGATGAATTTGAAATGTGTTTGGAGTACTACATACTGGTCTTACAACACATGTCCATAATGATCATCTCTTCGAAAGGAACTCCTAAATAGGCATAATAAATGACATGGCAATGAGCCTAATGTCTTCGCTGGTTCAGAGAAGACTTCTAACCTTCATTAATCACCCCTTTTTCTGAACTTATATTTGTTTTATATATTCTGGTCCCAAATTTGATAGTTCTTATATGTATTATTTATGCTTTATCACTTTTTTCTCCCAAATAAGATTGCAAGGTTCTTGTGGATAATTAATCCTTTCCTTCTTTTTTATCTATCAATGTGCTTTGTACCACCATTTTGAAATAAAACATTATTTGACAAGTAATTGTTGACAAATTATTCTTGAATGCTCTCTTTATATTTATAAAAAAATATTTCTTTTAATGTGGTCAGGGAAAAGGAATGTGGTAATGGCAGAGGGGGAAAAAAAGGAAAGGACTAAAAAATATTGACAAATAGATTACAGTTCGTTGACTTAACTTAGTAAAAAGAATTTGCTGAATTACTGTAAAAAATATATTGCTAAGTATTTGCTAATTACCAAATTCAGCATTTGATGAATATTTGGTGAATGATAAATTTACAAATACTTGAATTACTGAAAGACATATTTTTGTTTAAATGTACATAATGTTTCAAACTTGAAATAAGATGAAATAAATGCTTAGTTATCTGTATTTTATTTAAATTCATTAAAATTAATATTTCTATTTTATATATAAGAAAATATGCCCCAGGTCATATAGCTAGTCCACAGAAGAACTGGGATGTCAACTCAAGCATTATAAAAGTTTCTCGTAAGTGGGATATCTAAGCCCCAATACCTACACAAATGAAAAGTTAAAGTCATAATTTTACACAAGAAAAAATGCTTGAGAATTTTAAAAATTATTTCTAGTCCTCAGGGGTTATTCAGTTTCTTGCTAAAACATTCCAGTGGTTTGAGAGGTCTTTGTCCATCTTAACACAGCAGCCCCTGCACCACTGTGATCTCTAGCCAATGATTTAACCCCCCTACCTCAGAGTATTCTCATCTGATAAATATATTTAATGATAATTTCTTTCAAGGATGTTTTCTTTTAAAGATAAAGTGAAAAACTACAAAATCAGTTAAATACATGGAGATTATTATTTATATTCAAGCATGTGATATAAAGCACACTGCCAAACACATAGTTGATGCTCAAAAATCACATATTTGCTGAAGTGTGTGTTCAATCTTTTTTTTTAATTGAGGCATAGGTGACATATACCATTGTATTAGTTTCAAGTGTATAGCATCATGATTCGATGTTTGTAAATATTGTGAAATTATCACAATCATATCTGTCACCATACACAGTTACAATTCTTTTTCTTGTGATGAAGACTTTTAAGATACACTGTCATAGCAACTTTCAAGTATGCAATACAGCATTACTAACTATAGTCACCATGCTCTACATTATATCCAGATGACTATAGCAAATACTTTTTTATAAGCATAAGTTGCAGATCGTTATCTCACTACTCAGAAGAAAACCCTTAAACTTATGAGTTTTTATTTAAGGTAGAAATGCACAAAGCTGTCTACTAATCTAAATGCTTTGTAGAATCTGATCCTTTTGGCAATTTTATTGTATATACACATAATTTTTATGATATGTGAAATGTTAGCCTTTGTTTGAAACAACAGTTTTCTCATTAAGCATTTGAGTGCCATCTTGAGCTGTGGGAAAGCTGAAAATAGAGAACAATGTAGTGTAGATAAAAGGATTTAGGTAGTCCTGACATCAACTTGGCAGCAATAGAGTTGCACGTGTTAATGAGAGAGCATGAGATGTTTTATAACACCAAAATGATTGAAATCCTATATAGACATGACTGCATTAACTGGAAAAGAGCTGAAGCTTCCCAGAGGTTTTAAATCCTTTGGAACATATTTTTAAACATCAATTCTAAGTTGCTGTAACAAAGATAGAGAGTGTGTCTTCTGTCTCACTTTACCAGTCGGCCTGGTCCAGACTAGTAGGCCAGCTCTGCTCCACAAGGTCGTTCAGTCTTCCTCCTTAGTTGTTCTACTTTCTCCTGGGTGCTTTCCTTACCTGAGAGTGAAAGCTACTTGACGCCTATTTGAAGTCCCCCTTATAGAAAAGAAGAAAGCAAGCAAATCTAAGGCAAATAACTCCCTTATAAGAAGGGATACAGAAGCTGTACTTGTCACTTGTACTCCATTATTTTATTTGCAAGATCTCAGTCATATAAACACACAAAACTGTAAGGAAATTACATTTCATTTAGTTACAGAATGGGGTCCAACATGATAATTTAAAAAAAAATTCTTTTGAGACCTGGTACCTAATGAAAATTTTATACATTTTCTATGTGTTCTATTACATATGACTTAACTATGTATTTTGTCTCTTTTTGGAATATAGGGTTCTATAAATACAGATATTTGGGTATATCTCACATAAAATCAATTCATTATGTTTTTTACATTTCTATTCATACTGAATGTTTATCAGTTTCGAATAAAAGTATATTACATTCATCTTCTATTAGTGTTTTTTTTCTTTGTTATCTTATCAGTATGTAGTTCATCTCTTTCTAGAAAATTTATTAGTGCATGCAAATTCATAAATGTTACATCTTTTTGGTGGGTTCCTTCCCTCTTTATCTCTCTAAATAGTTTGGCACAAGTAATACTGTCCTTTTATTAGTATTCTGCCAAATACTTTCTTTTAGTTGGTATTGAAATATTTCCCTTTTAAACTGTGAATGTAGCCACCATATACAGAGAGCAGAGGCAGAGCTCTCTTTCTTGGAAAGATGTGTCTCTGCCTTTTCCTAGTTATCATAGGTGATATTGTGCTACAGTTTCTTGCTCATTCTTTACGTATTCACTGGTCTTTCCCAGTTAATATTAAGATCAAAGCTAGTTTCAGTAATTCCTTAGTGATTAATAGTAACCTTTTATCCTTAAAATTTGCTATAAGGATAAGAACTTCATGAAAATAAAAAAAATAGCTATAATTATATCTGGAATAGTCAATTCTGCAGATTAAATAAATGTGTACAAATATTTGTAACATTTTATATGCTAAGAATATTTTGAAAGTCATTGACGAAGTTGATTCTATCAGAGATTAACCATTGTCCAGCCACCCACTTTTTAAACAAGACCTTGAAAGAAACTCTTAACTATTGAGAACAAATTGAGGGTTGATAGAGGGATGTGGGTGGTGGATGGGCTAAATGAGTAATGGGTACTAAGGAGTGCAGTTGTAATGAGCACTGAGTGTTATATGTAGGGATGAATTACTAAATTCTCCTAAAGCCAATATTACACCAAATGTTAATTAGAATTTAAATAAAAACTTGAAACATTAAAAAAGTAGATAAAAATAAAAGCATTTTTTTGCTATTTATAAATAAGCCCTTGAAATCTGAATTTCATTTCCCCCAGTCCCTTGAAATTTCTGTAAAGCAGGCAACTATCTAATTTCCAATTGACAGAATTTTGCCTGAACTGAAGCAACCTTTGGGCATTTCTAAGTACTTTCTTTCAGTAGGTGAGGAGGTTGTGTCTCAGGGGTATGGGTAGTCCATTCTGTTTGCATCTCTAGCTCTTCTTAAAATCAAACTATGTTGTGGCTTTGATGAAACAGCATTATCATTGTAATTTTCTTTCCTCTTAATGCCATGTCCCTTTCTCCAAGGTCTTCTACTCTGAGTTAAAAACTTAAAGTTAGAGCTTTAGTTCTCCTTTCTCTGTACATTTTCTTCCTCAGTTACCTATTTACCCTCATTGTTTTAGCTGTCATTTTCAGTAGGTATTTTAAAATCCAACCTCCAGCCAAGCTTCCCTCCAAATTATTTATTCTTGAATTCCAGCCAATGGCCCAGAATTTCCATTGACACTTGACACTCAGTTATTCAACAGCTCCTTCCCCTTTCTTCCCTTTCATTACTCATGAAGATCTGTTCTTCTCTAGAAATATAAACTTTTAAAGGCACGTGTACTCTAAATCTTTACTTATTTTTAAGAACTAAATATTAACTGCAATAAGTGTTTCTGAAAAGAAAATATTTCAACTTTTTTAGTTTATAAAATAGAATACTGGCTTTGGTTATGGTTAATGGTTATGGTTAATAAATGTGTGTTTTTACTTTTTGGCATCTGATACATAGACTGAAGTCCTTGGGAGTAAGTTCTCAAATTGTCCACTTTCCTTTCTGTTTTTAATTTTGCTCTCTTAACTTGTGTCTACTTTGTTCACAATGTCTGTTTTCTGTGGCGTTCATTTACAATAAAACTATTAGAGCCGAAGGTGACTATGTTCTTAATGAGCTGGCTATTAGATTTTTGAGAGCATATTTTTATCTACCCTTATAGCATCTGGTTATAAATTTATAATTTATTTAGGACCTTGTATTTATGTGTGTTATGTCCCCTGTTTAAAAGTGAGAACATATGCTTATGAGCTTTACCCATTTGTTAGTGGTATTTAACATATAAAGGCATTTTTAATGGGTAAGCAGTATTGCCAGTATGCCAAAAAGCTTTAAAAGTTATTTAATATTTTTTTAAGACAGCTCTCCTCACCTACTTTCTCTTCCCATATTGCCTATTAAATATACCAGCCATCTGGATTCCTAGTTACTGTTCAAGAATTCATTTAAATAAAATCCCACAATTTAGTTGGTTAATAATCCATTAAGTATCGTGATACTGAAGAAATAATTTCACTAGCTAACCTTTCAGAGAAGTAGGTTGTATATAAAATTTATCTATTAGCCACCCAGGCCCTAGATGTATCAGAAAACAATTTAAGTGTCTGTACAAGTATGTAGATATATACTTCTTATTGGAAGGGAGTGTAGTTATAGACAAAGTATAGCGCATCATGATAAGCACAGTTAAGAAAATAAGAAAAAATTAAGTATTATATAAATTAGTGATGTAAATCAAACACTCAAAGAACTTTAGGATATTCAGAATTATGCTGCTAAGATATCTAAATGCATGGAAGTCATAAACTGGATGCTTTAAAATAAAATGTATAAATCTTCTGTCTTGCAAGTTTGAGTTAGGAAATGTATAGATTATAACAGGTATGTTAAAGTAGCCTTAGCTTTGATTATAAATCAAACCAAAATTGAATACATTAGTAGAACTGGGCTGTAATCTGGGCCCTGCTACTAAAATTCTGCATGATTTTTATGGGTCTGTTTCTTTCCTCACTCAGAAATGAGAGGTGGGTGAATCAGTTGACAGTCATCTGTTTCTCTTGTTTGTGAATCCAAATGTCTGTCCATGCAGAAACCATCAGTCTCTATGTACTTATTTTAGCTAATTATTCTAAAAATATTTGAGTTTGAGTCATTTAGGTGTATTATTTCAATGGTCTCTTTCTAAACTGTAACTCTATTTTAAATGTTGTATATGCATCAATGTGATTAAATTAGCCACATCAAGAAACATACATAAAAGAAACAAGATTATGATTGCCTGAAACTTGACACACTTGTTCTAGCTATATTACTAAAGGTATACATTAGTCCTGTCCCTCCCCACCCAATTATAGACATGATGATAGCTTCCCCTGTAAATGTCTACATTGATTGTTCTTAACATGGGCTTTAGATGTTGTACAGGAAAAACTCTAGCTAATGTAAATGTCCCTTTATCCTTGAACAAAAATAATCAGTGACTTCTAATAGGAACAGAATGTTAGTAGAGAGGTGGAGGACTTTTGGCAGATAAGTGATTCATCCATTAACAGTATGTCATTGGTACCATTCTCAGACATATGCTCTCTGGAATTTGGTCACTTGCAGATGTTTCAAGGGGAAGCTGTCAGCATTTTGTCCTTTTGATATACAGTAGATCCAGGATGTCCTGCATGTATTATCACATGACTTAATCAAAGTCTGTAAATTTCAGTGTGTGTGAAGAGTAAATCCATATATTGTGACTTTGGTGTCACTTTGATAAATATCGCTAGCTTTAACTGTCATTTTACTCTTTGGGGACTAAATGTTGGTGCCACAATTCAAGAATATAATTAGTATCCTCATTATTAATCATTGTATGTCACCCATAACTTATTCTGACTCACCAAATTTATTTAAGGTGCCCATCAAAACGTAAGCTTTGGGCATATTTGGTGTATGTACAACATTTTCTAGCTCCTGAATCACCTGTTGAAAATAACTGAAAGAAGGCTTTCTCATGTGTCTTTTTTTTTTCTGTAACTATAATTTTCTAAAATATGTATTTTTTGCTTTCCATACCAGTAAAGTTGTAAAATACATCTTAGTCATTGTGAAGATAAAAGAAAATCACCATGTGGAGAAAGGGGCACCCTCTTGCACCATTGGTGGGAATGCAAAGTGGTACAGCCACTCTGGAAAACAGTATGGCAGTTTCTCACAAATTTAAAAATAGAGCTATGCTGTGATTCAGCAATTGTACTAGTAGGTATTTACCCAAAAAATACAAAAGTACTAATGCATTGAGATACATATACCTGATGTTTACAGCAGCATGATCCTCAATAGCCAAATTATAGAAACACCCAAGTGTCCACCAATTGATGAATGGATAAGGAAGATATGGTGTAAATACACAATGGAATATTACTCAGCCATAAACAAGAATGAAATCTTGCCATTTGCAATGACATGGGTGGAGCTACAGAGTATTATGTTAAGTGAAGTAAGTCAGTCAGAGTAGGACAAATACCATATGATTTCACTCATGTGTGGAATTTAAGAAACAAAATGTTAAGAAACAAAAGAGCAAAAGGAAAAAAAAAAGAGAGTCAAACCAAGAAACTATAGAAACCAAATGATGGTTAGCAGAAGGGAGGTGGGGCGGGGGTGTGTGTGTGAAATAGGTGATAGGGATTAAGAAGTGCACTTGTTGTGATGAGCACCATGTGTTGTATGATAGTGTTGAATCACTATATTGTATACCTGAAACTAACATTATACTATATGTTAACTGGAATTTAAATAAAAACTTAAAAAAAAGAACAAAAACAAAACAAACAAGAAAACCTCTATCTTAGGTTCCCTTTGTTCGTAAAGCATATCCCATTTTGTAAAGTGGTTTTGCTGAATTGATCCATCTTGCCTGATACTCACATTTGCCCTAAGAAGGGAACTGAGATATTATTTCCATTTATAAATGAAGAGACAGTGCTCAGAACAAGCCACTCAGCTGTCATCGGCTCGTGAGTGGCAGAGCAGCCTCCCCCTGATGTCCATCGCGACATTCTTTCTGTCACACAGCATTAGCTCCTCCAGCAAACCATGTCAGTGAGCCCCTCACGTAAAACCAGGTACAGAGTGACGGGCTCTCAAACGTTAGTGTGCATTGGAATCACCTGGAGGGCTTGTTAAACATGCATCATTATGTTCTCAATCTCTAAAGATAATGACTTGAATGAGAACTAGAATTGGCATTTTAAATAAATACTTCTGGGTATTCTGTGACAGGTAGACAGAAAATCATACTATGTAGAATTCTGATAATAGAAAAGTGTATCCCCAGTCTTTAGTAGTTTACAAAATAGGCTAGAAACTAAGGTATTTGAGCATATCAGACACAAATTGGGTTTTACACCTATGTGTCTAGAATTTCATATGTAAAACACAAACTGATTTAGATAACAAGGAATTTATGCTATCTATTGATTACATTATTTTATGTCCTCCAGTAGTGAATGCAGCATTCTCATTTGTAGCCTATTCTTGAGTGCCTAAGATTAAAAAGAATTTATTTGAGGCATAATTTCTGTCTGCTCTTTTTCTCCCCATTCCCTTCCCATTCTACTGTGAATAAGCAGGTGGCGTGAAGGAGGTTTATGGTAGGAATTAAAATGAAAACCAATTAGACAAGTAATTAAAAACGGGAACTGACAACATGTCTTGATGTGCCTGATGTGTAAAATATAGATATTCCAGGGAAATTTTATTTCATTACTTAAAAAATTATGAGTCAAGGGGAAGCATAGAATGTTGGCTCTCACATGTTCCCTCATCGCCATTGCTTTATCAGCTGTGTCCTGAGCTAAAGCCAAGAAGGGAAATATAAAGTATATTTATTTAGAGAAAGAACTGCTACTCCTGGAAAATGGCCAAAAAATACCTCCATTCTGTTGGAAATATTGATCTTTCATTCCTCTGCTTGTAGTAAGTGAAGAAATGACCTCCATAATATCCCTTTTTAAAAAGATTTATTTATTTATTTTAGAGAACATGAGAGTAGGGGGAGGGGCTGAGGAAGAGGGAGAGAGAATCTCAAGCAGACTCCCCACTGAGCATGGAGCTTGACGTGGGGCTCAATCTCATGAAATGGTGACCTGAGCCAAAATCAAGAGTCAGATGTTTGACCAACTGAGCCACCCAGGTATCACATAATGTACTTTTTATGTCTAAATTCAGCAGAGCCTAAAGTTCTTTTTTTTTTTTTTAAACATATACATGTAAACTTTTTGGGTTTTTTTGTTTTTGTTTTTTAAGATTTTACCCACTTATTTATCAGAGAGAGCATAAGCAGGCAGAACAGCAGACAGAAAGTAGGCAGAGGGAGAAGCAGGCTCGTCACTGAGCAAGAAGCCCAATGAGGAACTGGATCCCAGGACTCCGGGATCATGACCTAAACTGAAGGCAGCCGCCCAACTGACTGAGCCACCCAGGCATCCCCCAAAGTTCTTAAGTGTTAAAAATAAACGATGTTCAGAGTTTCACTTCCAGCATGACAGACTAAGGTGCCATACAGACCTGCTCTCTCACGAAACTGATCTAAAATAAAACAAAAAAAAAAGAAAAAAGGAGAGAACTAAACTATTTAAAATCTCTGGAAATGATTTTAAGAGCATAAGTGGGAAAAAGAACACTAAATTCAAGAGAATCCTTTAAAACACAATTTTCTGAGCCTATGTGGATATTTCAGTTGATAATCTGCCAAAGGATTATTAGGAACAAAGAGCCCTCATAATAGCTATGATTTCTTCGAGATGAAAGCCAGTATAGTGATAGTATTAATAATCTAATAGTACAAAGCAAAATAAAAAAAAAACCCTCAATTATCAATATTAGGTACTGCTTTGATATACTGTTAAATTATAATTTTTCTTTTCATGTATGTTCCTCCAGTCTCTTCATCTAACCTATAAATCAGCTATATCAGGGACTGGATATTGTATACTTTTCCCAATTTTTGAAGGTTATATGGAACAATGCCTAAGGTCTAGTAGACCCTCAGATATTTATTAAACATCATTCTGTGGGTTAGTCCTATAAAATGCCTCTTTATTTCTCATATGCCTAGCTGGGCACTATATAAATCAGAAGAATAGGGAAATTTACATGAGAAATATTAAGAAATATGAGAAATATTAAGGCTACAGTCAGCAGTATGGGTTCAAAATATGATTGTCTGTTTCTCACCCAGAGATTGACCTCGAACCTAACTCACTTAGTGTTTCCTCACTTCATTATTTTTGTTGTGCCAGAACATACTTATTAGCTTATTGAATTTTGCTATATGTCATTTTCAAGTAATAAAATCATAATCCGACCTATAAACTATATAAATATACACAAACCTGGTAGCTGATGTCATATCACCTATCCATCTAAATCTCTGAAGAATCTTTCTGAGGGAAATATCTCTTATAAGGGAGAAATATGTTCTGAAAGATTTCCAAAGTTTTTGTTTCAAATTTGACTCAAATCGGTCCCCAGATTTAAGTAATGAATACCTATATTATTCAAAAATTTTAAGTTAACAAGAAATATAATTTTATCTTTTCTGTAACTCAATTTCTATCTCAAATACCTCTCTCACTTGGGGAGCAAAAACCTGTTACAAATCAATTTGAGGTATCTTCTTATTCACAGTCTATTTATGTAATGTTAAGTGTATAATGGTGGGAAATGAAGATAGAATGGGGATCTTTTTCAAGATAGCATATTTTCCACAAGAATACATGTAGAAATGGTCATTCATTTTTGCCTTGAACAAAGTAGATTTTCAAGCCAGTATTCCTCCTGCAAAAGTAAAAAAGGCTAGATATATTACAAAATATTTTTTTTAAATATAAGAGTTGAGGAAGCAATGATGAACTCTAATTCTGAAAGAGGGTCTTTGTAAAGTGAGCAGATGATTGCTGGCTCTTTTCTACCTGTGGAGTATAAGACCAAAGTTTGTGCTTCAAGAGACATTACTGGCAGTAAAGAGAGACCTGTGAGATTTGAGAATTAAGTGGAGCTCACATGACAGTTGGAAACTTGGAGTCCCAAAATCAGAGCCAGCTTCCTTGTTGGGACATTTGCTGAGTCCTGAGGATCAGGGCGCCCTTTGCTTGAGGACTCCTTAAAGGCAGAACCCTATCTCCCATTGTTTTCTGTGTTTAAGAAAAAAAAAGGTCCCATTCGAAGGAGTTTCCTATCTCAGATATGACTCAATTTGCCCCTCAAGACAAAAGAACAGACTTATCAGACTTTGAAGTTTCAGGGGATGATGCTGTTGCAGTCAAAATCACAGGGTTCTTGTTAAAATTGGCCAGGTTAGTCTGAAATTTATATGGAATTTTAGGTAGGAAATAAGTGGAAATTTATTGTGGAATATTATCTCATATTATAGAATGTTTTTATATGGAAATATATATGGAATAGTTAAGACAATCTTGGAGGAGGAGAAGGAGGAGGAGGGAAAGGAAAAGAAGGAGGTGCTTTCATTTCCTTGCCTCAGGAGACATATCTAGAAAAATATTGATTGCTACACCTGATGTCAGACATTACTGCCTGTGCTCTCTTCTCTTCCAGGGTTTTTATGGTTTCGTGTCTCACATTAAGGTCTTTAATCCATTTTGAGTTTATTTTTGTGTATGGTGTAAGAAAGTGGTCCAGTTTCATTCTTTTGCCTATAGATGTCCTGTTTTCCCAACACCAACTGTTGAAGAGACCATTGTTTTCCCATTGCATATTCTTGCCTCCTTTGGTGTAGATTAATTGATCATATAATTATGAGTTTATTTCTGGACTCTTATTCTGTGTCATTGATCTATGTGTCTATTTTTGTGCTAGTACCATACTCTTGATTATTGCACCTTTATATATATCTTGAAATCTGGGATCGATAGCTCCCAGATTTGTTGTTCTTTTTCAGGATTGCTTTGACTCTTTTTGGGTCCTCTGTGGTTCCATACAAATTTTAGGATTTTTTTTTCTAGTTCTGTGAAAAACACCATTGGTATTTGATAGGGATTGCATTACATATGTAGATTGCTTGGGGTAATGAAGACTTTTTAACAATATTTTTTCTCCCAATCCATGAGCATGGAATATCTTTCCATCCATTTGTTTGTTGTCGTCTTCAGTTTTTGTCATCAGTGTTGTAGTTTTCAGAGTACAGGTCTTCCATATCCTTGGTTAAGTTTATTCCTGGGTATTTTATTATTTTCAGCACAATTATACACGGAACTGTTTTCTTAATTTCACTTTTCTGTTACTGTATTATTAAGACATATAAATGCAACAGATTTCTATAAATTGATTTTGTATCCTGAGACTTTACTGAGTTCGTTTATCACTTCCAGTATTTTTTTTTTTTCTTTTTTGGTGGAATCTTCTGGGTTTTCTATATATAGTATCATGTCATCTACAAATAGCGAGTTTTCCTTCTTTCTTACTAATCTAAGTGCCTTTTCTTGTCTGATTTCTCTGTCTAGGACTTACGTTATTATATATATGGACATTCTTGTTTTATTTCTGATCTTAGGGGAAAAGCTTTTAGCTTTTCACCATTGAGTATGCTGTTAGCTGTGGGTTTTAATTTTTTTAATTTTTTTTAAAAGATTTTATTTATTTATTTGAGAGAGAGAGAGAGAGAGATCATGAGCAGGGGGTAGGGGTAGAAGGAGAAGCAGACTCCCCGCTGAGCAGGAAGCCCAATGTGGGACTCCTAGGACCCCAGAATCATGACCTGAGCTGAAGGCAGATGCTTAACCGACTGAGCCACCCAGGCACTGAGGCTGTGGGTTTTTATATGTGGGTTTTATTATGTTGAAAAAGTTATTTCTTAAACAGGATAGAAAAAACATTGGCCATAAAATAAAATAAAATTTGGACCTCATTAAAATTATTTACTTCTGTTTATCAAAAGACAACATTTTGAGTAAAGAGGCAAGCTATAGATAGAGGGAAATAGTCACAATACATATATCTGATGAAGAATCTTATCCAGAATATATAAAAATATATAAAATATACATAATATGTAAAACATATATACACAATATATTAGTATAAATACACATGATGTATTTAAAAAATATATATATATATACACACACACACACATACATACACAATACATTTAAAAATCCAAAATTGGATGGAAGTGTTGAAAAGGTACAAACTTCCAGTTATAAGTAGTGGGGATATCATGTACAACATGACAACTCTAGTAGTAACACTGCTGTATGGTATATTTAAAAGTTGCTAAGAAGGTGGATGCTAAAAGTCCTCATCACAAAGGGGGCATTTTTTTTTTTTTTTTTTCGGCATCTAGATGAGATGATAGATGTTAACTAAACTTAAAATGGTAAGCATTTTGCAATATCTGTAAGTAAAATTTTTGTGCTATATACTTACACAATGTTGTTTGTCAGTTATATCTTAACAAAACTGAAAGAAAAAACTCCTACAGATGAATAAAAAAATTTTTTAAAAAATAAGCAAAAGATTTTAAGAAGGCTTTCCCAAAATAGGATATCTAACTCACTACTAAGTTTTTGATACTAGGGTGAACATCGTTATTCATAAGTAAGATGCAAATTAAAATGACAGTGAGATACACTTACATCCCAAACAGAAAGGCTAAAAGGAAACACACAGACAAGTCTCTTGGTATCGTCTGTATTTTTCATTCAGGGACATCCATGCTGTTTCCTTCTCCCCCTCCCCTTGCTTCAGAGGATTTGGTTTATAGTCTCCACGTGATAATCCATTTTTTTCTGTGTGTCGTTCTTCCAAATCTATTGCCTGTGATTTGAGTGCTTTTAATTTTTCTAACTTCTAACTTAAAAAATTCAAAATTAAGCCTTTATTTCTCTGTTTTCTCTCACATCTTTTTACTTTTAACATAAAAAATATAATTGTTTTAAAGTATGGGTCATAATATATAAATATTAAAGAGTTTACCCATTTTGTTTGCATAAATTGATGGTTTGTTTAAAAAAAAAAAAAACTCATTAACAGGAGTGCCTGGCTGGCTCAGTGAGTAGAGCATGCAACTCTCAATCTCAGGGGTGTGAGTTCAAGCCCCATATTTGGCTTTGAGCCTACTTAAAATAACTAAGTAAGTAAGTAAATAAATAAATAAATAAAATCATGAGTTACAAAATCCATTCACAGAGAAGCTTTTATTTTTGAATTTCAGATTAAATGCCCCTGTGATTCTGGGTCAAATGATTCTCCCATGTGTATTTCCATTTGTAAAATGTATACACAGCAAATAAATATATGTTTACTCTGAATAAAATAGTTCATTCATTTTTAAAGTGGACATAACATCTTATTCCCCCTAGTACTTGTGCGATAAACTACAAGTGGAGATAGATGTGAGGTCAGCACAGAATGGAAGAATTCAACTGTTCAGAATGGAAGAGTTCAAATTCAAACTGGGCATGCAGGAGAAGCCGCTCTTAGTGATATCGCCAATGATTTGACCGTGGGAGAAGATAACTGTGGAGCAGCCACCCAAAGACTTTCTGATATTGATGTCAGGGCTGGGATGCAGGGTGCCCCTTACTAAGGCACTCTCACAGATTAGGATCACGTACCATAAAATAGTCGAGTGTAATGGTAGAGATTTCTAGATGTTTATTTATTTACCCAATTATCTCTTTTATTTGCAGAATTTGGTGCTGGGATACAGGATGCCTTTTCTAAATTATCCATGCAGATTAATATCATGTACCATGAAGTAAAGACTATTTGATAGTCACCAAAATTTGCTTGCTTTTTCTTGTAGGCAAATAGACTCCATTCCTGAGCCTCTCTTGTGGTCGAGGGACTAGGTGCTAGCCAGTGGAATGCTATCAGAAGTAATGATTGTCATTTCTGGCCATGTTCCCCAAAACCTTCCTCTTCAGTGTTCTGCTACATGCTACTTCCTTCTTCCAGCCAAATAGGAAGGAAATGACCTTCCCAGACAACTTCCGGAGCTATTCATTAAAAAGCCTCAAAAGAAGAAGGGAAAAACAAAACAAAACAAAAGAACCTCAGAGCTGTAGGCTGCCTAGATACCAGAATAACTTTGTAACTGAGTGAACTTCCACTGACAGGGTGCATCCACCCAGGTCTGTTGCATCAGCCATCAGTGCACTTCTGTTACGTTTGTACCTTTACATTTTTGGATCTTTGAAATCCAGCTATTAGCATTACCCTAATTTAAGTGGAAAGAGTGATGGTGCAATGATTAGAAATTCTGTAGTCTCTGGCCAGGTTTAGCACTGACTCTCCGGGTGGTATACAGGTCACCTTACGTCGTGGGGCTGGAGTTCCCTTGTTCTGCAATGAAGGTAATGGATCAGTTGCTCGAGGCCATTCCTTCCTGTTCTAACATTACAGAGTGAGATACTGTATTGTATCAACAATGCATCTTTGTATTTTAATGCAAGGACACTATAGTATTTGCCATTGGTATGTACTGATGTGCCCCCCTCTTTTTTTTAATTTATAAAACTCAGAGTAAATTTCCAGTAATTTTCTAGGGGCATATGTTTACTACTATTGGTTAAAATTTAAAAAAAAAAAGTCAGAACAGAGCTGTCTGGGATGCAAGTTCACTCATTGAGCTGACTTTTTTTCTAAATGACAATGTATGTCATTAGTGCGTTTATATATAGACACACTATATCTTCTTTATATATAGTACTTCTTTATATATTAGTACTATATATAAGTACTTCTTATATATAGTATAAGTATAAAGTATAGTACTTATAAGTATATATAAATATATATATATTTATATATACTTATAAGGACTTATAGTACTTATATAAGTATAGTACTTCTTTACTTTTTATATAGTACTTCTTTATCCAAAAGATGGCATCAGGAAATTGTTGGTATTTTCACTATTGCTTCTACCCTGCACTTTTATAACATTTATTTCTTGTAAAAGTTGGAGTGAAATTGATTCCACCACTTTTGAATTATTGGAGTGTTCCCCAAATTAATTTTTCAGCTAAGGGGGAAAAAAAGAATTGCTCAATATTTTTAAGCTTATGTCACAAAAGAACACAGAAAGACATAATGTTATTGCTTGAAGTGTGGGTTTTCTGTGTGTTTTATGAGTAACTGCAATGAGTACAGAAATGGATGTATGTCTAGCAGAGCTAAATTGGCTTAACTTTACCTTCATTACTTTCTTTTAAAATTTTTCAAAAGAGTTTGTTACCCTTGACACATATGAACTTGACACAGTTTTGTATGCTTAATCCTTTCTACTTGGAAACACTAACCTGATAATTTTAAGTGATCAGCATTATTTAGAACACATTAAGTATTTTTTTTGTTGTTGCTATTAGTTTCAGGTATGCAACATAGTGATCCAACAAGTCTTTACATTATGCTGTACTCACCATTAAGTGTAGCTATCATCTTTCACCATACAACACCATTACAATATCATTAACTATTTTCCTTATGCTGTAACTTTTATTTCCATGACTTACTTAATCTATATCTGGAAGCCTGTATTTCCCACTCCCCTTTGCCTGTTTTGCCTGTACTCCTCTCTATTTTCCTCCTCCTTTCTCTGTATTTATGGATCTGTTTCTGCTTTTTGTTTGTTTATTCATTTATTCTTTTAGATTCCACATATAAGTGACAGCATATGGTATTTGTCTTTCTCTGTGAGATTTATTTCACTTAGTATAATACCCTCTAGATGTACCGTTGTTCTTGCAAATGACAAGATTTCATTCCTTTTTATGGCTGAGTACTATTCTGCTGTGTGTGTGTGTGTGTGCGTAAACCACCTCTTCTTTATCCATTCATCTATCGACGGACACTTGGATTGTTTCCATATCTTGGCTGTCGTAAATAATTCTGCAGTAAATATAGGGGGATATACATCTTTTTGATTTTATGTTTTTGTTTTCCTTAGGTAAATACCTGCTAGTGGAATTACTGGATCATATGGTATTTTTATTTTTAATTATTTGAGGAAACCCCATAATGTTTTCTACAGTGCTGCCCAAATTTACATTCCTACTAATAGTGCATGAGGGTTTCTTTTTCCCTACATCCTCTCACTAACATTTGTTACTTCATATTTTTTAGAATCTAGCCTTTCTGATAGGTCTAAGGTGATATCTCATTGTGGTTTTTATTTGCATTTCTCTGATGATTAATGATGTTCAGCACGTTTTCATGTGTCTTTTGGCCACCTATATGTCTTCTCTGGAAACACTCTATTTAGTTCCTCTGTCCATTTTTAAATTGAATTATTAGTTTGGTGCACATTATCTATTTTTAAAGAATGTTTAACTATGTTCTTCAAAACAGTCCATGAAATAAGGAAAAACTGACTCACATGATTTTATAAACTGTGGTGTGCCCTTTATTAAAAAAAACCCTGCACATAATAGAAAAACTGACTTTATTCAAAGCACACATAGCTAACTCCTCAATGAGGTAGCATTACTGATAAAGGAACTTCACTGCTTACATTTTCCATTACTTTTCTTTTTCAGAAATAGTACATTTTCCCCTTCAAGTACAACTTTGGACAAGCCACTAAGACAGTTGGTCATTTTTTGGGGGCACAGAATTCATTAATCTTATGGCAATTTGAGATGCTTTTAACCCTCTTCGCTGATCTCAAAGCTCACAAATACAAAGCCTGCCAAACAAGTGAAATCTGAAAAATAGAATGATGCTGAATGTATGTAGTGAAGTAATTTCCTCTGGTCTCCTTATAGTGTTAATTATTTCAATAATTAGAAGCAGGGAGGGATCATTTCCTTGTATTTTCTCAGATCAGAGTGATAGGATATATTTTGTAACATCTTTTTACTCCAGTCTCTTCTAATTAAAACAAGGAAGTTAAATGTCTGCAGGCCTTTATTTTATTTTATTTTGACAAAAATTGGGAAAATGAGCCATCCTTTCAAATAGTTTTTATTGTCCTTTTATGTAAGTCCAACTGAAATTTACTATAAATAGTTTGCATCATTCAGGTAAAATTTCACATTTATAATTTGGTAATCTCACCCCTTTGATGTTAATGAAATTTATCCCAACTTCTGGGCACCGATCAGTCCCATATATGTATAACTTGCTTTAATCGCAAAGAAATTATTCACATTGCCCAGTATTATGGCAGAGGGAGAAAATGAAAAAGATACTTGAAAGCACAGTAATACTTATAAACTGAAAATTTATCCAAATGCCTTTGAACATTGAATGGTCTTACAGATGATATATATAAATAGAGTAATCATAGAGTTCAAGCCTTCTGCAGAATAGAATAGAAGAAATCAATGAACAATTTCTTTAATTCTCTGGGCTAGTGCGAAAGGCCTATCTTTAACTGTCAGACCTATTGTCACTTGCTTGAAGTGTAGCAATAAGTTGAGGCATCATGTTGCTTTCCACTACTGTGTAAGTTATTAGAGAAGCTGCTTTAAAGAAATATTTACTGAATTCCTTTTAAAGGATGACAGCTTATTACTATTAACTCCTGTCAAACAGAATACTTTCCCTTCATTCTGCACTTTGTAACTCTCCAGGAACTCATAATCATAAGAGAAAGCAAATGGAAATCATTCCTTCCTGCTGAAGTCTAGAAGTTGCATTGCCATCAGTCACAGCCATGTGGCAAATGTTCCCAGAGAAGGAGGAATTAAACAGAATGAGAAAGACTCTCAGCTAGATCATTTTGGAACTCTGATGACTGGATCATTTTCAAATTGCACAGGAAATTAAGATGATTTCCACTGACACTTTAAAGTGCATTATCATGTGATCTTTACAGCCAACGTATTTTTGTGTGTTTCTGTTATTGTACAAATGTTAGTATCAAATTTTAGACTAGATTTTTAATTATAAAAACAATATATGAACATGTCACCCAAAGCAAATAGTGCAGAAGCGTATAAAATTTGAAATCTATCTTTCCATTCCTATGATTACTAGTTTCTCTTCCCAAAGGTAATAGCATTATCAGGGTTTTGGGTTGGCTGTTTTGTTTTTTTGTTTTTCCTGGAACATGTTTATGTATAGACAAACACATGTAAGTGTTTATGTAAGTAATTGTAGATTATACAAGCATGCTATATGGACTTCTGTGTACTTTGCTTTTATTCATGCTCTAAGTATGGGTATGTCCAAATGAATTTCTCTCTCTTTCCCTCCATCCCTCCCTCCCTACACATAGAAGCACACACATATAACAATGTAGATGTTTAGTAAAAGTGTTCTAAAATGTCTCAAATGGATATCATGATATGTCCAGACTTCACTTGACTCAGTCCCTTATATTTTTCAACTAGAGGGAGCATAACTCCCAAATTTTAGAAATCAGATTTTTTTAAAAAAATTTGATTATCAGAATCTTCTGATTTTAGAATAAGAAGAGAGGTTTAGATTCTAGTTCGAAAATGTTTGCCTATGTAACTTGTTCAGTGTTCTCATACCCCTCTCTTCCTTTTATCTTTGTTTAATAAAATCCTGTTTCTAAAGACTAACTCAAATATGAATCCTCAATGAATTTATCATTACATCCATAATTTCTTTATCGATTCTTTCTCTTGTGCTTTACACATATACCATGTAATTTAGCACCTAATAATGATATTATAGATCCATTTTATTGGCCTTTATATTTATCAGGGTACCTTGAATATTGTTGACTAGTCCAGAGATTAATAAACATCTATCGATTGAATGATCAAGGAAGCAAATTATGGTTAAATCAGCGAATCCATTCAGCCAGTGGAGCCCCATTGGCACGTGTAACAACATAGCCAGGAAAATCTATTCCTAAAGATGGCTTTTCAGCCTGAAAATTACTGCTATCTTTTACTGCATTTCTGTTGCACATTTCTAAAGATGCGTAGGAGTGGCAGGTGCAATCTCTGAAGTAAATATAGAAGCAATTAGATTTTTATTCCTTATTTTATGATCATATTGCTCTGATAAAGAATTCAGTGCACTGGTATAGCTCAATCACCTTCCAGTGGATGGTGCTTCAGTTTGATTCGTTCTTGACTCTAAAGATTCTCCGTAAGTCTAGTTGCCGTAGCTGTGGTGATCCCAGGGGAAGCACATCAGGATCCCTGCTTCTTTAGATGGTGCTGGGCATGCATAAGAAGAAAAAAGAACTGTATTGGCCCCCGAGTTTCAGCACTGGAGTGTGATTCTAGAAACACTTTGACACTATAAATTGGAAAAAAAAAATAGGTCAAGTGGATTGAAAATGAAGCTCTACCTTGCTCATTTTTGATCACTGTAGAATGAAACTGTACACTGCTCTTTAAAACCTGAAATTGAGTTCTTAGGGGTGGATTTATTGAGAATTACTTCGATATAGGACAGAAGAAAAGGAGACCAAAGAGAAAAGAATGAAAGGAGAGGTCAAAAAAGGGTCATTATGTTCTCTCCTCTGAGCTTCAGATACCTGAATAATAAGACTGTTATTTATTTATTTATTTTTTTTTTACCTTGGTCTATGTATAGAATGAGCAAATCTGTTTCAGTAATTCCTATAGGATAGTTACATATTCTAGAAATGAGAGTGAATATTTCTTTAATCAACTTCAGAAAACGTATTCATAACAATGGTTTGTTAAATTTTTCCAAGCATACCTTAAAGTTACAGTAAGAAGCTCCCAGCATGCAACTTGATGTTTTTCCTTAGAAAGTCCAAGACGATGTATGTACAGATTTTGAATAAAATTCATCAAATGTTGCTATCTGGCTGGTGTTGAAGCTAAAGCAGATGCCATCACTACATCTTACACTGGTACTCTGGCTTAAAAGACATCCCTCTTTCTTTAAAATTCCTTCAATATAAAGCAATTCTTATTTCAATGCCAAATAACTTAATCACCTAAGTAGTTGGTTTTTAATGGCGAATCAGTATAGTTCTCAGTAACATTTTTTTTAAAGATTTTAATCACTTATTAGAGAGAGAGAATGTGGGGGAAGGGGCAGAGAGAGAGGGAGAAGCAGACTCCCGGCATGGGGCTCGATCCCAGGACCCTGAGATCATGACCTGAGCCAGACACTTAACTGACTGAGCCACTCAGGCACCTCAACATTTTTTTCTAATGTGAAAGATATATATGTGGTTTATGACATATAGATGATAATTGTGTCTATATCTACCTATATCAGAGGTTTATTAGGAAGCTTCGATGAGTTTGAGTTAGAACACTGAATAGTAATTGGCACATGGTAAAAGCTCCTACAATGATTATAATGATGGTGATGATGCTTTGAGATAGAGCTTTTTAGTTGATTTTTAACAACCTTTGTTTTGTGTTTTCAAGATCAAATTCTGTTCTATTTAAAGGTATGTGAAACTACAATAATGATCACTAGTTCATGATATAAGAATATGTTTAACTACCTTACAAATATAGTGCAGCCCTACTCCCACTACCCCTCCCTCCCAATTTAGGGGATCCCTATTTGGTATTAGGGTGGACATATTCTTCTCTGTCAGAAGCCATTCCCCATGGTCTAGGCTTTGACATGGTAGGAATTTCCAGGACTCTTTTTCCCTAAAGCTTTAAGTTTTCAAGGTCAGTTAGTCATTACAGAGTCTCTGTTTTGGTATTGTGATGATCAGAGTCCAAAGCAGTAACGGAATTCTATTTTCTTTGTGTTTTTGGGTAGGAGGGAATAGAAGAATGTCTATAAAGGACATGCTATTTTTGGAATCTAGGTAAAAGCAAAAGCTGTACTTTCTAAGAAGTTCTGCCTGCAGTGGGCAGCTGCTTCCCAGCACATAAGAACAATATTGCCTCTCAGCTCAAGTCCAAGTGGATTGTCAAAGCAGTACTGGTATTCAGAAGACCTAATAGGAGCTGCACTACCCATAGAAGGGTCCTGTCTCACTCTCTTTTCACATCTTTTTGAACTTACAGCAGCTTAAACTTTAGAATGACACTGTGACAGGAGGCTGACTCAAATTCAGCAGGAATAAGCTTTGAAAACAGACCTTTTCTGTTAGTGTTTGATTCAGAGACAGCACAGTGTGGGTCTGAAAATGTCCCATAAGTATGAAAGGGGATACAAATTTAAAAAGCAGCTAAAGGAATATCACCTCCATGAAACAGGGGCATTGACTGAAAAATGTCCTTTCCTGATAGAGATTGAGGTTAAAATAACCTAGAAAAAAGATTAGACTTAAAGGCAGGGGAACTTCAATTCACTTGAGCCTTGAAACCAAGCTAAGAAACAAGTAAAGTCTTACATAGCTATTTTCCCAAGCAGGACTGTAATTGATGGTATTATTGCTGTAGTTTTTATTGTTGTAATTGTTTGTTCTTTAGGTTGTTTTTTAATTCTTTTAGAGATGGGAGTCAGGTGAGCACTTGAGACAAGGTTTCAGAAACTACAATATGCATCTGAATAGCACACAAAATAGAACCCCCTCAGTGAACTGTTCTAGTCCTTTGTAAGTACAAAAATGGAGAGAGAGTAGCTTCTACAAATGTTCATAGTGATATGGCATTGCTGCAACACTTAAGAATGTGACCAGTGTACATATTTCAGATGTTGTTCAACTCTCCTGGGGCAGACTGTGCCCTGGTCATGTGTGATCAGACCATGTGTCTATTTATGGCTGATTTGAAATAACAGGGAAAAAATCCTAGTCCTTCACTAAGGTAGGTTTAGAAGCATTGACCTGGATGGTCTGAGAAACTTTCATATCACAAACGACTTCTATAATAGAGCATGAAATGGCTGCATTACTTACTCTTTTGCATTCATGTGTTAAGGCATTTAAGGCTTAAAACACCTTAGTTAGGAGATATTTCTAGCAGATATTTCTATTGTGAGGTTTGTATAATCCCTCCTTTGGGAATAGAGGCCTTTTTTTTTCCCCCTAGCTGCTGGGAATGTTGATGGCTGATGGCTGGGGCATCTGAGTATTCCCTCCTGATGTTTGTGTTGACCAGAAAAGAGCCACATCACCTAATAATACCAAGCACCCTTTCCAGTGGCAGTCTAAATACAGTGACTATTTTCTGTGGGGGTAGAACAAGCTGGCCCTGTTGCTTCAATTTGTGGCAATGCTTTGGGACCATCCCAGTGCCAGACCTTCCCAGGGCATCAGCTGACGCCTCTGTTGTGACTTCATCACAGCCTAGCCTTTTCCTCAGCTCAGTCGGCTCTCCACATTCTCACAGCTGGTAATCTCAACAGCGCTTTCCAAAAAAACTTCCTCCATGCAAATTTCCACCTCAGAACTGCTCTCTGCTGGAACCATGCTTTGACAAGTGTCATGATGATTTGTTGAGATATATTTTCATTCATCAGGATAGGCTTAATAGAGAATAAGGCCATGAGATAACGGGAAACTGAGTCTGGAGAGTGATTTTGGGGGTGTGGGGCTGTCTGGTAGTGGGCTCTTATCTGAGAGCCCAGGTCACCTGGGGCAGGAGTTGAAAGGAGCAGTAGCAGAAGGATAGGTGCCCATAGTTTGTATAGGAAGGGACACTATGTACTATATAGTATATACTAAACATTATATATATATATATATATATATATATTATATATACATTTTCCTTTTTCATCACCAAGGATAACCTTTCCTCTCTATGTATTCACAAATTCAACTACAATTTTCCCATCACAGAATTCTGCCTGGGATTTCGGAGCTGGTAGTGCTCCATACTGAACTAGATATGAAATGCTCATGAAGCTCTAAACTATTTTAATCACAGTACATAACCTAAGGAACAGGAATCGGGCACACTAAAACTATTTTTTATTCAAAAGAACTCAAAAAATCCTTTCATATTTAAAAAATCTCTCACTATAATTAATTGAGTCTTACGATATAGCCCTAGCCACACCTGAGATTTCTGAAATTCATGATGCCCCAACTGTGCTACTAGTTGTAAATAACGAAGTCCAGAGGACTCATTATGATTTATATTATATGTAAATTGTGATTTACATTATGATTTCTTTCTGTGCTATTGTTAAGTGTGCTCTTTAGACGAGCAGCCATCAGCATCACCTGAGATCCTGTTAGAAATTCAGAATCTGAGGCCCTTCCCAGACCTACCGAATTGGAATCTGCACTTTAAAAAAGATCCCTGGGTGGGGGCGCCTGGGTGGCTCAGTTGTTAAGTGGCTGCCTTCAGCTCAGGTCATGATCCCAGGGTCCTGGGATCGAGCTCAGCATCGAGCTCAGCATCGAGCTCAGCATCGAGCTCAGCATCGAGCTCAGCATCGAGCTCAGCATCGAGCTCAGCATCGGGCTCCCTGCTCAGCGGGGAGCCTGCTTCACCCTCTCCCACTCCCCCTGCTTGTGTTCCTGCTCTAGCTGTGTCTGTCAAATAAATAAATAAAATCTTAAAATATATATATTTAAAAAAGATCCCTGGGTAATTCTTATGCATACTGGTGTTTGAGAAACATTGTTCTATGTGACTGAAATCTTCTGGAGTTCTTACTCTTTCAGCTTGCATGGCTATACACAACAGCCTTGCTGTTAGAGGCAGGTTCTGCAATGCTCTCTTAGTCATTTCCTCCAAACAAATATCACAGTGTTTACTTCGTGTAAGAAAGTTGGAGACGGAATGAACTGAGGCCAGAATGATGAAAATAAAAAACAAACTGCTCTGTCTTTCATGATCTGAAACTTTAATAAGTGAAGACAAAATGCCATATGATACACACACCTAAAGGAAAATAGCAGTTTATTATCTGTAACGTGATTTATAAGAATAAACCTGCATAAATGTACTTCTTTATTCAATCTTTTACTACCTCCCACCTCTACCAAACACACACACACACACACACACACACACGCACGCACGCACACACGCACACACACACTCACACACATCTAAACTGCTAGGCTGATCTATTTTCAGTTTCATCCTGAGCATTGCATGAATTGTCTCTTTCTGAAACATTCTTGTCTTCACATTCTTTTCCCCTAGAAAATTTGTATTTCACATTTTATATTAGATATCTTTTTTTTTTTTTTTTACGGAAAGCATCCTGTAGCTCCAACTGAATCCTCTATTTCCTCCAAATTCTTGCACAATATAGTGAGTGTCTGATCCATTAGGCTGTAAACCTTGCTTACATGGACAGATTGAATAAACAAACAAAAGGGGATTACACAAAGATGGAGTTGCAAGGAGGCAGGGATCATGGCTGGTCTGTTCACCACAGTAGGTGTTGGTAATATTTGTGTTTGACTTTGTTGTTAATTTTCTAATTTATTTTAAACAATTAAGCTTCTCTAGTATGAGATTCAAATTAGTGGTCTGCAAAACAATTGCAGGGAGATTTTCTGAATTCTATTTCCTTCTCTTTAAGTCTTTGCAATTGGATTATATAACTCTGAATAAACCCAATCTTCTCTCTAGAGATGATTCCCCTATTGCTCAAGAAAACACTGCTTGCCTGCCAGATGGGTATAACATATTTATCTTTCTGACTTGAGTCTTCAAATATGTTTTTCATTTGTGCTAACCTTAGTCAATAATCAAGTTGTTTGCTAAGCCGAAAATTTAAAGCTGGTTGGCAGCTCTGTGTCATACTCATACTTTTTTTTTTCACCTCTGTAGTTTTATTTTTCTCATATTCCCCTGATTGTTTTAAAGAGTTGGTAATAAGCTATCAGGCACCTGTGTGTCTATTGAAAGAGAAGAATTTCAAATTTGCCTGTGCCAAAGGTGCACATTTTCCACATGTTGTACAACTAAACATCTTCCGTATCTGTAGAAACAAAGTCTTCTTGAAACCCACTGTCGCTATACTATTCCTTCAGAAAAACAAGAATCACACCTATTTCCTTAACAGAATGATTGATATTAAGATAGTAGTTGAATAACAGTTTTGATTATTACATTTAAGGAAACAAATTCTTCACTTGCTAATTATATGGTGAGTGATTATTCTGACTGCTTGAATCTTTCCAATGAGCTGACTTTTTCATATTTGTGTGTGTGTGTGTGTGTGTGTGTGTGTGTGTGTGTGTGTGTGTATGCTTTAAATTTTTTCCTCCCTTCCCAACTTACACTGCTTTCTCAAATTATGGTTTGAATAAGGTTTGTGGTTGTTATTGTCAAGGCAGTCACCACTAGTATGCTCTAAGTTTTTCAAAAGAACAAGAAATTATTGACAATCCAACCCAAATTTATAAAATACATAGAACTGAAATATAAGACAACATAATATAAAAAGTACAAAGGTGATAAAACTTGGATGCTATTATGTTAATGTTCTGTAATTATGTAGAAAGAGGGGAAAGGTATTAACTATAGACTTCATTAAGACAAGTATACCTGCTAAAAATTTGAGGGTAACCACTAAAACTTCAAATATCATTTAGTATATAAACAAGGAGTGGGGAAAAGAAAATAAAATTCATTTAATCCAATAAAAGGGATGAAATATAGAAGGAAATATGAATTTTAAAAGCAAATTAAAATTAAAGGTAAGTGAAGACATACAAATAAGTGTATATAATACAAGTTGATTATTTTTACCCTACAAAGAGACATTCTACAATTAGAAAAACAAATCTGATATACCTAAACCTAATGATCCAGTAAAGGTGAAACTTAAAACATAGAAAATTAATATGGTACCAGTAAAATCCCATGCCACCACCCCTTTCTCTCCCCTATAAAGAAACTGGGACTAGTACTATTATAATCGGATAAAATAGCATTTAAAGGCTTCTTGGTGAAATGACTGATTTTAGGACTGAGGCAGGAAACCTACAAGAAGAGCCTGGAGCATCTTGTAGTATCAGAAATTAAAGAAATGCTAAAACAAGCAAAGAATACAAAACTTGACAAAGTAGCAGAGTCAATTTAGCAGTATTGGATTATTATCCAAAGTATAAAATATCTGTGAATGCATACTGATAGAAATAAACGACTAAATGGGAGAGAAAAGACAAATACCTAATGCATAAAATTCCTAATAATTTATGTAGATACTCAACCTTGAAGGAGGGGGAGGAGCATAACTCCCTACTTCATAAGCGTGGGTTGCGAATATTGACTTCCTTACAAAGAGTGCAGTATGGAGAAGGTGACAGAATAATTTCACAGTGGAGAATTTTGACAAACATTGCCTCAGCCAAATGATTAAGGTCAGTATCAACAGTCAAATTTTGTTGATAGTATGTACCTCTGATATGATGTGATGAGAATGATTCTTTGCTTCTGTGGTCATCCTCCCCAAAACCTGTAACTCCAGTCATATCAAGAGAAATCGATAATACAAATTTCAGTAAGGGAACATCCTATTATATACCTCACCAAAAGTCCTCAAAACTGTTAGGGTCATCAAAATTATGGAAAATTCTGAGAAACAGTCACAGCCAGGGAAGCCATTATATTTCCAAGAATTGCTTATAACTTTTATCTTTTTTAAAAAATTAGCACACAGTTACCTAACATGGCCATCTACTCTGGTTAACTTATTCTCTGTATTAGTTAGGGGTTTTCTGTAGAAAGAGAACCAATAGAATTATATATAAGTGGAAAGAGATTTTGCATAAGGAATTGGCTAATATGGTTAACAAGCTGGAGACCCAGGAGAGCCAGTCGTCTTCTCTTAAAGCAACATGTGATTTTATATGCCTAGTATCAATAGGGCACATGGGAGGCTCAGTTTGTGGGGCGTCTGATCTCAGGGTCCTGGGATTGAGATCCATGTCAGGCTCCCTGCTCAGCGGAGAGTCTGCTTCTCCTTCTCCCTCTGTCCCTCTCCCTGCTCCTATTCTCCCTCTCTCAAATGAAAAAACAACCCCCCCCCTAAAAAACAAAGGAAGACAAATAACAAAATAACAAAAAAAGTATATAACTCACATTAAATTTTTGTGGCAGTTGGAGGTTGATCACTTGGAAAAAGAACACCTAAATTATAAAAGATGGCTTTTATATGTTCTTTATTTATATTAGCTGTGATAATTTCATGCAACTTAAAAATACATTTTGTTCAATGGTTATCTATAGAGAATATTTTTTAAGTTCACTTTTTTTAATCTTATTTTTCCACTGTCCTCCTCTTCTCAGTTTCCCCTATGAATCTACAGTGACTCCACACTTCATTTTTTAAATGGTTCACTAGAGATTTTTCAGAGCCTAGAAATCTTAAATTTTGTGGTCTTACATTGAATTAGGCTCTACATTGATTGATACTTAGTTCTGTAATTACAATTTTTAACATAGACATTGTTCATATTTAGTTATAATTAATGTTTTAGTTATCAAATTGTTGAGGATATGAATATATTTTCTTTTCATAAAGTCCATAAATCAAGGGCATTGTTTAGAAATTTTTACAGAAGACAACTTTTACAATATTATACATCTAGTGTGGTACGGGGCTCAAATTTATAGTCCTGTGAGACATATAAATGAGAATACAGTACTGTTAAATAATGTTACCCTCATAAAGTATGTATTTTCCAGCTAGGTGCAACTGAGGAGAATGTGATACTTAATGATCCTCTAGGTTTGAAGTGCAAGTGGATATTAAAGTTATGAAGAAACAAGGGAAAGTACAGTCTCCAGGTAGTTTCATGTTAACACAATAATCATGTGTAAAATAAGTACGTTCTAGTTCAGTGTCAACAAAGTGCCAGGAAGCTGCCCATAAGGAAGCAATTTAGTCACTTTATTATTATTTTATTTTAATTCCAGTAGAGTTAACATACAGTGTAATATTATTTTCAGGCGTTCATTATAGTGATTCAGCAATACCATACATTACTCAGTGCTCATCACAACAAGTGGCCTCCTTAATCTCTATCTCGTATTTTACCCATCCCCCACCCACCTCACCTCTGGTGACCATCAGTTTGTTCTCTATAGTTGAGAGTGTTTCTCAGTTTGTTCCCCTCTCTCTCTCTTTTTTTCCTCTTTGCTCATTTGTTTTGTTTCTTAAATTACACATACGAGTGAAATCATATGGTATTTTTCTTTCTCTGAGTGATATTTAACATTATACTCTCTAGCTCTATCCAATTTGTTGCAAATGGCAATATTTTGTTTTTATGGCTATTAATACTCCATTATATATGTAAATATACCACCTCTTCTTAATATCCTACACACACACACATAAACACACACACACACACCACCTTTTCTTTACCCATTCTTCTATCAGTGGATATACAGGATACTTCCATTATTGTCTATTGCAAAAAAAAAAAAAAGGTGCTATAAACATAAGGGTGAATATATCTTTTTAAATTAGTGTTTTCATATTTTTCAGGTAAATACTCAGTAGTGGAATTACCGGATCAAGTGGTAATTCCATTTTTATTTTTTTTTAATTTTTTTGAGGAACCTCCATACTCTTTTCCATAGTGTCTGTACCAGTTTGCATTCCCACCAACAGAGCATGAGTGTTCCTTTTTGTCCACATCCTCATAACACCTGCCGTTTCTTGTGTTTTTGATTTTAGCCATTCTGACAGGTGTGAGGTGCTATCTCATTGTAGTTTTGATTTGCAATTCCTTGATGATGAGTTATGTTGAGCATCTTTTCATGTATCTGTTGGCCATCTGGATGTCTTCTTTGGAGAAGTGTCTGTTCATATCTTTTACCCATTATTTAATTGGATTATTTGTTTTTTGGGTGTTAAATTTTAGAAGTTCTTTATATACTTTGGATATTAACCCTTGTTGGATATGTCATTTGCAAATATCTACTCTCATTCAGTAGGCTGTCTTTTAGTTTTGACTGTTTCCTTCACCATGCAGAAACTTTTAATTTTGATGTAGCCCCAGTAGTTTATGTTTGTTTTTATTTCCCTTGCCCCAGGAGACCTATCTAGAAAAATACTGCCGCAGCTGATGTCAGAGACATTACTGTCTGTGCTCTCTTCCAGGGTTTTTATGGTTTCATGTCTCACATTTTGGTCTTTAATCCCCCACTTGAAAAGGATGTATTTACTGCGGTTTTAGGATGGAATGTTCTATTAGATCCATCTTGTCCAGTACTGTTTCATTGTTGATTTTCATTTGGATGATCTATCCATTGATGTAAGTGGAATGTTAAAGTCCCCTACTATTATTATATTATCATCAATTACTTCATTTATGTTGTTATTAGCTGCTTTATATAGTTGGGTGCTCCCATGTTGGGTGTATAAATATTTATAATTGTTATGTATTCTTACTAGATTGTTGCCTTTATGATTATATAGTGTCTTTTTTGTTTCTTGTTACAGTCTGTTTTAAAGTCTATTTCATCCAATATAACTATTGGTACCTTGGCTTTCTCAAGGTGCCATTTATTTAATAAACTTTTTTTTTTTCCCTTCCTTTCAATTTCAATCAGCATTTTTCATCAAGACTGAAATTACCCTCTTGTAGGCAGCATATAGCTGGGTCTTGTTTTTTAATTCATTCTGTCATCTTACATCTTTTGATTGGAGCATTTAGTCCATTTACATTCAAAGTAACTCTTGATAGGAATGTATTTATTGGCATTTTGTTATTTGTTTTATTGTTGTTTTTATAGTTTTTCTTTCTTCCTTCTCTTGCCCTCTTTTCTCATAATTTGCTGGCTTTAGCGATATACTTGGATTTCTTTTTCTTTATTTTTTTGCATATTTACTATCAGTTTTTGATTTGTGGTTACCATTAGATTTACTTATAATACATTATGCATGTAGCTATCTATATTAAGTTGATGGTCACTGAAGTTTGAACCCATCCTTTACCCCTCTCCTACCCCCCATGTTTTTATATATAGTGTCATAATTTACATCCTTTTATTTTGTGAATCCCTTGACTGATTTTTATAGATATACTTAATTTTACTGCTTTTGTTGTTCCTACTTTCCTTACTTCTTCTGATGGTCTTTTCACTCATAGAATACCCTTTAACATTTCTTAGAGGGCTGGTTGAGTAGAGATGGATTCTTTTAATGTTTGTCTGGAAACTCTTTAGCTTTCCTTCTATTCTGAATGATAGCCTTTCTGGAAAGAGTAGTCTTGGTTGCAGGTTTTTATTTTTTCAGAACTTTTAATATATCGTGCCACTCTTTTGTGGCCTGCAAAGTTGATGATGAAAAATCAGCTGATAATCTTACACAGTTTCCCTCATATGTAACTGTCTTCTTTTCTCTTGCTGCTTTTAAAATTCTCTCTTTATCACTACTTTTTGCCATTTTAATGACTATGTATTTTGGTGTAGACTTCCATGGGTTGATTTTGTTGGGGTCTCTCTGCACTTCCTGGATCTGGATCTCTGCTTCCTCCCCCAGATTCAGGTAGTTTTCAGCTCTTATTTTTTCAAATATATTTTCTGCCCTCTTTTCCCTGTGTTTTTCTTCTGGGATCCATATAATGTGAATATTATCACACTTGATGGTATTGCTAAGTTCCCTTAGTCTATTTCGATTTATTATTATTTTTCTCTCTCTTGTTCAGCTTGATTGCTTTCTATTACATTATTCTGCAGGTGGCTGATCTATTCTTCTGCTTCTTCTAGTTATTATTTATTCCATCTAATGTATTTTTAATTTCATTTACTGAGTTCTTCATCTCTGATTAGTTGTTTTTTGTTTTTTTCCTCTTTGTTGAGGATCTCATTGAGGTCCTCTACTCTTTTCTCAAGTCCGGCAAGTATCTTTATGACCATTTCTTTAAATTTTTTATCAGTCATATTATTTCCTTTTTTTCTCTCTCTTGGTGTGATTTTTGTCCTGTTCTTTTATTTGGGATATATTCCTCTGTCTCTTCATTTTGTTTAAGTCTCTGTGTTTGCTTCTGTGTTAGGAAAGTAGCAATGTCTCCTGCTCTTGAAAGTAGTGGCCTTATAAAAAAGATGCCTTTATAGTTCCCTGCAGTGCAATATTCTCTGTTCATCAGAATCTCATGCTTCAGGGGTGTCTCCTATGTGTGTTTTGTGCACCTTACCCTTGTGGCTGGAACCACTTTTGCCTTTACTCTAGTCATCTGCGGTGGCTTTCTTTGCCTGTTGTGGGCAGGGTTTGGTCCCTGTGGTGTTAGGTCAGTTTAAAGCCACCTTGGGCTTTAGTTAAGTCAGACCAAGTGTTTGCTGGAGATGTGGTAGCATGAAACTACAGGCACTTTTTTTGTTTTGTTCTCTGAGAAGCTCTCATTGGTGGGTGGGGTCTGCAGTCAGACCTGATGTCTTCCCCCAGCTCATTGCTGGGACTACAGTGGGACTGGTTGGTGTGGTTATCTTACCCTCTTCCTGAGGCAGGAGTTACTTTGGTATGGTGCTGACTTCTGTTGGGGTTGCTTGCCCATTGCCAGGTTTGTGGCACCCCTATGGACGGGCTCTGGCCAAGGGTATATTGGAGGGTTCAGGTCTGCAGGAGAACATGGGGTGTGTAGTGCTAACCAAGTCTGTGCTGTTGCTGTGGGAGGGGACCTGCTGCTTCCTGGAAAGGCTCTTGTGGAGGCCTACAGGGTTGGAGGGGGCAGATCCATAGAAGTGGATGGAGTGCACTGTTAGCAAGCTAGGTAGTGAGTTTTGGCACTGCATGGGTTCCCACAAGTATCTGTGTATCTAGGCTGGGTGGGGGAGGGAAATGGTAATTGCTAGCTCTTTTGTTCTTGGAGAAGTCTCACAAGATTTCCGCCCCTCCAACACACTCAGAGATGAATAAACAAACCTCCCTCCCATATACACCAAGTATTTTTCAAACTGTTGCTTCTATGCCATATCTCAGTGGGCCTCTTTGTTGTGCTGTCTTATTAAAGACAGGCACTCGCTTCCTATTGCCCTCTCAGCTCTCCCAGAGCAAAGCCCACTGATATTTAAAGTTCTAAGTTGTAAGCCCCACAGATTATAAGAACTCTTTAAGTTGGACCTCTCTTATTTTCTTTTTTTTTTTTAAAGATTTTATTTATTTACTTGACAGAGAGAGAGAGAGAGAGAGAGATCACAAGTAGGCAGAGAGAGAGGAGGAAGCAGGCTCCCTGCTGAGCAGAGAGCCCAATGTGGGGCTCGATCCCAGGACCCGGAAACCATGACCTGAGCCGAAGGCAGAGGCTTAACCCACTGAGCCACCCAGGTGCCCCGGACCTCTCTTATTTTCAAAGCCAAATATTATAGAGATTTAGAACCCTCGTGTAGGTCTCCCATGCCTGGGGTGCCTGGCGTGAGGCTCTCTCTTTCTTTCCCCTCTCTGCATCTATGACATCCTTCCCTCCAGTGGACAGTCTTCGGGTTTTGTTTGGCTCCTGTCCACCTCTCTCCACCCTTCCTATGCTCTTTCATGTGGCCTTTTCTCTACATCTAGCTGTGGAAAGTCTGTTCTCCCAGTGTTCAGGTTGTTTCTGGGTTGTTTGCATTGATATGGGTGTGTTACCTAAGTGTATCTGTGGAGAGAGGTGAGCTTAGGATCCTTCTACTCTGCCATCTTCTCTGGAAATTCCAATGTATTCACTTTAATAGATATTCAAGAATAAAATCTCACCCCACCCCACACAACCCATATAGAAATGTGTAGATCACTGTGAGGTTTTTGGATTTGTAATCATGACATCCAACAGAGCACAAAAATACAGTGATTTGGGAACATGGACTCTGGAGATAGATTCAAACCCTGATACCACCACTATTTGCTATCTATCACTCTAGTCAAGTCACCCAATTTCTCTCAGGCTTAATTTTCACATTGATAGAAGGAGAATAGAAATTTCTCAAAGGTTGTTATAAGCTTAAAATGAAACAATATGAAGTCTTTACCATAATGTATGTTCTATGCATTTTAACTGTTATCACATTTGGACTCATTTATTCAATTATGATCAAAGATACTGTTTCATTATTCTTCTGGTCATTTCAACTTATGTAGATTTCTGTTAGTACCATTAAAACCTTAATGCTTTAAGCATTTGGGGGTCCCTAAAATAGTGTACTATATAATTTACAGAAAAATGTAAGTGGTCGAGCATCTAGAAGGAACCATGTTGTGCTCTGATGATTTCATCCATAGAATATTTTCTGTTAGTGAATCTTCACAAAGAATCTCTAAAACTCTGCCAAAAAGCAAAATATAATGAAACAGAACACAAATAGTCTTTTGAGATTCTCACAGCACTTCCCTAGAAGAGGTGATGGTTTTCTCTAGAAAGATTCATTTGCATAGTATTTATTTTCTTTAGAAAATTGTATACTATGACAGGTACCTTTATTCTTTAGCTGAAATAAGACATTACTCAATATCACTGTATGAGTTATTTGAGAACTAATAATGTAAATAATCACTTCTTTTACCAATGAAAGCCTTAGTTTCTATTGGATTTTCTCAATATAGTTGACCCTTGAACAACACTGGTATGAACTGTGTAGGTCCACTTATATGCTGATTTTTTTCAGTATAGTACTTAATGTATTTTCTCTTCCCTATAATTTTCTGAACATTTTCTTTTCTCTAGCTTACTTTAAGAATACAGTATATAATACATGTAACATACAAAATATGTGTTAATTGACTTTATGTTGTTGGTAAGGCTTTTGATCAACAATAGGCTATTAGTAGTTGAGTGGTGACTCAAAAGTCATATACAGATTTTCATCTGCATGGCGATCAGCACCCGTAACCTTTGTGTTGTTTAAGGGTCAATGGTATTTATTTCATTTGAGGCCAAATCTTCAGTCCTGTCAGCTATAAAAAATGGATAAGAGATCTTGTCAAAGTTATATGGGTTGAAAATGAAAGACTCAAACTCTAATCTCTGTTTATTTACAAAAACCTTGGGGCGCCTGGGTGACTCAGTGGGTTAAAGCCTCTGCCTTCGGCTCAGGTCATGATCTCAGGGTCCTGGGATCGAGCCCCGCATCGGGCTCTCTGCTCGGCGGGGAGCCTGCTTCCCCCTCTCTCTCTGCCTGCCTCTCTGCCTACTTGTGATCTCTCTCTCTGTGTCAAATAAATAAATAAAATCTTAAAAAAACAAACAAAACAAAAAACCTTGGCTATAGTTATGCTACTAAACAGAATAGGTGACTGCTCCTTATAAACCAGTGGAAAGCCAGTGTATCAAGCAGTGAAGCATTGCACACCTTCTGTAATTATTTCCATAGTATTTTTATTAAACAAATCACCTAATATAATATTACTGACAGAAGATAAAAATGCCATAATGGGAATAGTAAAGTTTAAGGGTCAGAAAGTGGATTTGAAATTAGATTTTCCCTTTCGTCAACTGTGTAAACACTTGCTAAATGCCTTCAATGGGCAAGGGCTGTGCCAGGCACTAAGATCATAAAAATGAAGAATAGGAACATGTCCTCTGCCCTCAGGGAGCTCATGGTTTGGTAAGGGAAGCAGACATATAATCAGATCATTTTAATACAACCAGGTAATTGCTATGATAGTTGCATGGCCTGAGAGCTAGGGGAGCCCAGCAGGAAAGATATTTGCCCCATGTAGGGACTTGAAGAAAGTTTCTGGGAGGAAGTGATGCTGGAATTAAGCTCAAGTCTAAATAAACATAGGCCAGTGTGAAGAAAGCTAGGAAGAGTGTTTCTGCATAAACCAATTTATGTAAGCATAAAACCGATAATGCATTTAGGGAAAAAATGTATACTGCCAAAATATAAAGGATAAAGCAGTGGGCATGGGGAAATGGGACTAGAAGAGTAGGCAGGGCTAAGCAATTAAAGATCTTTTGTGCCAAACTTTTGTACCCAATTGTGACAATGATGTCCTAGTAGGGGAAGGATGAGAACTATGAAATAATTACAGCAGAAGAATATTAAAGTTACACCTTTGGCTTATAGTAATCACTCTAGCCACAGTGCAAAGAGCATATTTAAAGGTTTCAAGTCTAGAAGAAGGGAGGCCAGCTGGTGGTGGTAGCAGCAGTGAGGGTGGCATTATTGATCAGTACATAGTGAGATCGATGAATGAATGAATACGTAAGTATAAATGGGGAGGAGATACAGAGGAATTTCAAAAAATACAATTAGATACTCCTTCAAAGAGGAGGAAATGAATTTTCTTCTCTTTGACTGTGAGCTAGTCTTAGTGACTAACTTCCAAAGAAGAAAGTGTGGCAAGAGAAAAATGCTAAGTGTGCTGTGGGTAAACCTGGCAGATAGCACCTTAGCCAAGTTCTCAAGGTTAACACCACCACAGAAAAGTCACGTTAACATCAGACACTCTCTGATGTGATGAGAAAGGCCCTTCACTTCTGTGGTATTCTCCCAAACCAATTATTCCATTCTAATCATGAGAATATAAGAGATACATTCAAACAAAAGACACTACAAAATATCTAACCAGTGCTCTTTAGAAATGTCAAGGTTATAAAAACCAGGAAAGACTGAGAAACCATAACAGCCTGGAGGATTCTGTAACAAGATAATGACAAAATGCAATTTGAATCTTGAACTCCTGGAAGAGAAAAAGGAAGTCAGTGTATTGCATGGAGCACTGGGTGTGGTACATACACAATGAATCTTGGAACACTGAGAAAATAAAATTAAATGTAAAAAAAAGTAAAATCCAAATAAATCTCTAGAGAGTAGTATTGTAATAATGCTGGTTGCTTAGTTTTATATATTATGGCTGCTTGATTAGGATTTTTTTTTTTTAAACTTTTGTCGCTTTGTAACTGAATCAAATTCTCTTATATTTTGAAAGAGAGGATGTTCTTCTTCCTGTAGTCAGCAGGCTGTCATCCATGGATGCCTTGGAAAAAGCACGGTTCGAATCATGACCTCCTCTGGCATACATTATTTCTATAGCTTTGTTCATAGAATGCAGAGGGAAAATTTTAGAGGAAGTTTTACAGTTTCAGAGAAAATTAATAATAGTCTATTTTACTGTAGCGGTGGTTTTATAATTAATGTGTATAACTACATAGCACATTGCCTTGAGGAAGTTCAAAGTATTTTGCCAATGTGATTGGCAAAAACCTACTACCAAACAAAATAGTAATCATAGAAATGAAGCTTTGAGTTTCATATAGATATTAATATGTCTTACGTCTATCAAGAGTGATAACATTACAAAGCAATTTCTAACCAAGGAGGTGAAGTGATTTCAATTATTTATTCAATTTGTGTGCATTTATTCACTCAACAAAAAATGTTTTGAGTGTTGGCTATGTTTCAAGCACCATGATCACAATCAGGATATACTCAATGGCCTGTTCTACCTTGATCAAACACAAAATTCTCCTTGGATTGTAGATGCACCTACAAACAACAGAGGCTAGTGTGGTCACACTCTTGTGTCTCAGGTTCAAAAATCTGCTTAGAAAGTTTACTCCAAAGGAGCCCTTGGTTTTGTTTGCTGCTCAGTGGTACTTCGGAGTAAATCCAAAGCCTATGCGAGACATACATGAATAATAATTTAGAATTAATTTATTTTACATGACCCTCATTTTCTAAAACACAGCTTCCCCTACATCCCGAATGGTACATAAATAATTTAGAATTAAATAGAGTACTGACTGTGCATAAAATGAAGATAAAGTTGGTTCTCTTGAGTAGAGTCGCTAAGAGATATCATCTGCTATTGATTGCTTCTAAAATATTAAGGAATGCTATTCCCAGAATACATGAATGGAATAAAGTTAGGCAAAGGATATGATCTTTTTTCTTTATAAAAATAACTGTTTCCTAAGTTGTTGCATGCACTGAGGGAAAAACCTAAACCTTTCAATTTAAAGGCTTGATTTTTCAGTTTCTTATTCTTGGTCATGCCTATTTATACCATTTGTGAAGAAAATTATTTTTGAAACATTACATGAATGGGAAAGGACATGAAATAATTATTTGTTAAAGGATCATTTTTCCTGTTCATTGATTCTGTTCATGGAGAGAATAGAATCAAAGAACCAAACCTGATCATAGAATGCTGGTACTCTAAAGGACTCAAACATCACCTAGACCAATTCTCTGATATCAGATTGAGTATACTAAAATAAAATTATAGTTAGTTATTGGCTAAGGACAACCAAGTAAATATTGATGAAGTCAGAAGTGGACTACATTATATCTCAGAATTCATTTTAGTAAAAAAAAAATCTGAAATATTTATTTATCCTACTTAGAAACTGTAGCCTGTGACACTATTAGGATTACTAAAAACATAAAATATCCTAATCAATTGTATTTTAGGGGATAGTTAAAAAAAGAATTAAATTTGGGATGCATGTGGATATATATTTTTTCCAATAATATATGTAGTAATTGATGATAAATAGAAAGGTTCATAGACATATATATACATATGCATAGAATTAGGGAAATAATTACACTATGGATATTATCTCTTTTTAGGAATTAAATTCCTTTGAAATGAAATTAGTCCTCTGCTATATTTAAAATACCCATGGCATTTAAGTTGACACTTATAAAATACCATCTAAAAATATCAGTTGTAAAGTAAATTAAATTAAAAATAAAATTTCGCTTTAGTTTTTTTCCTATAAGCTTTTAGCTTTAAAGAATAAAACTGACATACCTCTGTTGGAACTCTCTTTTTGTAGCTATCTTCTCTTGTGATTTAAGTGCATCGAACAGGTTTAGCATGTAAAAGAGGGATGAAAGGCCAAAATAATACATGGAATAGATTACAAACATGAGTAATATCACATAAACATGAAGGAAGAACAAATATTTTTTTACTTTTTTTTTTTTTTAAATTAATCTCTGTGTCCAACATGAGGCTTGAATTCACAACCTTGAGATCAAGAGTGGCATGCTCCACCAGCTGAGCCAGCCAGGTGCCCCAAGAACAAATATTTTAACATTGACTACTATTCACCTTTTTATAGTAAAGAGGAAAATATTTGTATCTCCAGTATTATGAAAGTCTATAGTAAGCTCTCTTTAGAGATTGTTATTTTCATTCTTCAAGTAGGAAATCTCCAGAGAAAATCAATAATCTAGCACTTTATTTAATTTTTTTTAAGTTTTTATCTAAATTCTAGTTAGTAAGCATACAGTGTAATGTTAGTTTCAGGAGTACAATATAGTGATGCAACACTTTATCCATGTAACACCAGTGCTCATCACTACAAGTGTACTCATCTCACCCATCCACCACTCACCCCCCCTCTGGTAACCATTAGTCTGTTTTCTATAGGTAAGAGTCTGTTTCTTTGTTTGCCTCTCTCTTTTCCCCTTCGTTCATTTGTTTTATTTCTTAAATTCCACATATGAGTGCAATATCATGGTATTTGTCTTTCTCTGACTTATTTCACTTAGCATAATATACTCTAGCTCCATCCACATCATTACAAATGGCAAGATTTCATTTTTATGGCTGAGTAATATTCCATTGTATGTATATGTGTGTGTGTGTGTGTGTGTGTGTGTATGTGTGTACATATATACACGCACATACATATACATACCATTCATTGGTTGATAGACACTAGGGCTGTTCCCATATTTTGGCTATTCATTTCTGGTTATTTCCATAATGCTGCAATAAACATCAGAGTGCATGTATCCCTTTGAATTAGTATTTTTGTATTCTTTGGGTAAATGCCTAGTAGTGCAATTGCTGGATTATAGGGTAGTTATATTCTTAACTGTTTGAAGAATCTTCATACTGTTTTCCAGAGTGGCTGCACCTAGTTTGCATTCCTACCAACAGTGCAAGAGGGTTCCTCTTCCTCTACATCTTCACCAACCCCTGTTGTTTCTTGTGTTCTTGATTTTGGCTATTCTGACAGGTGTGAGGTGATATCTCATTGTTATTTTGATTTGTATTTCCCTGATTATCAGTGATGTTCAGCATTGTTTTATGTGTGTATTGACCATCTGGATATCTTTTTTGGAAAAAAATGTCTAGGTCTTCTGCCTGTTTTTTAACTGGATTGTTTGTTTTTGGGGTGTTGAGTTGTATAAGTTCTTTATAGATTTTGGATACTAACCCTTTATCAGATATGTCATTTGAAAATATCTTCTCCCATTCCATAGGTTGCCTTTTAGTTTTGTTGATTGTTTCCTTCACTGTGCAAAAGATTCTTATTTTGATGAAGTCCCAATAGTTTGATTTGCTTTTGTTTTCCTTGCCTCAGGAGACCTATCTAGGAAGATGTTGCTATGGCTGATGTCAAAGAGGTTACTGACTGTGCTCTCTTCTAGGATTTTTACTTGTCTCACATTTAGGTCTTTAATCCATATTAACTTTATTTTTTATATGGTTTAAAAGAGTGGCCCAGTTTCATTTTTTGGATGTTGCTGTCCAGTTTTCCCAACACTATTTGTTGAGGAGACTGTCTTTTTCCCATTGGATATTCTTTCCTGCTTTGTCAAAGATTAATTGAATATTTAGTTGTGCGGTCATTTCTGGGTTTTCTATTCTGTGCCATTGATTTATGTGTCTCCAAACATTTAAAGAAGAGTTAGTACCTATTCTTCTCAAACTATTCCAAAAAATAGAAAAGGAAGAAAACTTCCAAATTCATTCTATAAGGCCAACATTACCCAGATACCAAAACCAGATAAATACTCCACTAAAAAAAAAACCCTACAAGCCCATATCCCTGATGAACGTGGATGCAAAAATTCTCAATAAAATACTAGCAAACCGAATCCAACAATACATTAAAAAATCATTCACCACAATCAAATGGGATTTATTCCTGTATTGCAAGGGTAGTTTAATATCTGTAAATCAATCAGTGTGATACACCACATTAATAAAAGAAAGGATAAGTGCATTATGATCCTTGCAATAGACACAGAAAAAGCATTTGACAATCACAATGTCCATTCATGATAAAAACCCTCAACAAGGTAGGTTTAGTGGGAACATACCTCAACATCACAAAGGCCATCTATGAAAAATCCAGAGCTACAACATCATCCTCTGTAGGGAAAAACTGAGAGCTTTTCCTCTATGGTCAGGAACAAGACAAAGATATCCACTCTCACCACTGTTATTTAACATAGTACTGAAGTCGTAGCACAGCAATCAGACAACATAAAGAAATAAAAGGCATCCAAATCAACAAGGAAGAAGTAAAACTTTCACCATTTGCAGATGACATGATACACTATATAGAAAACCTGAAAGACTCCACCAAAAAAGTGCTAGAACTGATAAATGAATTCAGTGAAGTCGCAGGATGCAAAATCAATGCAAGAATCTGTTGCATTTCTATACAACAATAATGAAGCGGCAGAAAGAGAATTTAAGGAATCAATCCCATTGGTAATTGTACTAAAAACAATAAGATACCTATGAATCAACCTAACCAAAGAGGTGAAAGACCTGTACTCTATAAATTGTAAAATCTGCTGGAAGAAATTGAAGATGACATAAACAAATGAAGAAACGTTCAATGCTCATAGACTGGAAGAACAAATATTGTTAAAATGTCTATACTACCCAAAGCAATCTATACATTCAAAGCAATCTCTATCAAAATACCAACATCATTTTTCACAGAGCTAGAACAAGCAATCCTAAAATTTGTATGGAACCACAAAAGACCCTGAATAGCCAAGGCAACCTTGAAAAAGAAAAGCAAAGCTGGAGACATCACAGTTTCAGATTTCAAGCTATACTGCAAAGCTGTAGTGATCAAAACAATATGGCAGTGGCACAAAAATAGACACATAATCTAGTACTTTAAAAGAATATCTATAGCTCACACCTTGGAGCAGAAATTTCTACTGTTCTTTTGGCATTTAAGACAACCTTCCCTGAGACACAAGGTACAGTGTGCCATTTTCCCAACCTCTCTTTCTTCTCCCGGAAAACTCATTTGCTCTCACTTAAAATCTTTCTGATGATGGTCAGTTTTACAAAATTGGAAAATGCATTTTTCAGATGAAAATATTCTGGAATATCTAGAAGAAGATATAAAAGCTAAAACATTGGTGATTCCACTTCAATTGAGTAGAGTGCCCAGGGGCCTGAACTCAGGTAAGAGGCTATTGACCTTTTTTTGTATTCTGTTTATCAACTCTCTGGGGCCTGGAAGTGAAGAGAGCATTTGATAAGCTCAAGTAAGCAAAGAGTTATTAACGAAACAAAAAAAGGGGAGCAAATCACTGAGGAATCACAGTATTGCTTTTGATACATCTAATACATAGCTTCCAAATAAAATATGATTGCATCATCTCTCTACTCAGGAAATGTGGGAGAAAATCTTCAATTAAGATAGAGCAACATATCAAAAAACCACTACTGATTATCTTTCATAATATACTTGCACTGCTTCACAAAAATCATTTTAGTGGGACAAAACTCACTGTACGCCTGATTTCACAGAGGCATCCAGGCTCAGTGGGCACTTAGATATTGGTTTCTTATACCATTCTCCAAGAAAAAAAACAAAAAACAAAACCAGAACTCCTTGGAGAACTGGCTGATTCTAGGACTAGGGCAGGGAAATTAGAAATGAACCTGGGGCATTTGTGTTGAACAAAACAAAACAAAACAAAACCCACACTGATGCAGATAGTCAGAGGGGCACAAGAGCCAACAAAAAAATAGTCCCAATTGGGGTGCCTGGGTGGCTCAGTGGGTTAAATCCTCTGCCTTCAGCTCAGGTCGTGATCTCAGGGTCCTAGGGTTGAACCCCACATCAGGCTCTCTGCTCAGCGGGAAGCCTGCTTCCCCCTCTCTCTCTGCCTGCCTCTTTGCCTACTTGTGATCGCTCCCTCTGTCAAATAAATAAATAAAATCTTTAAAAAAAAAATAGTCCCAATGGCTAGATGTAGAACAAATTGAACAACTAAATAATGTTAATTATAACCCAACATACAGAATGAATGAGTCCATACTGAATGGGGAGAAGGGAGGAATTTCTTATGCAGAAGTCCAAATAATTTATGCAGATACTTTGACTTAAAGGAGGGGGAGCATAACTCTAGTTCTTAAATATAGCTGTGCATATCCTTTCCAAAAAGGATAGTACAGAAAGGGGGAAAAAAGAATAACTTTATAAGTGGAGAATTCTGACAATCACTACCTCAGCCAAGTGATCAAGGTCAACATTAACAGTCATAAATCATATTGATTGCTTGTATTCTTGATAAGATGTAATGAAAATGTCATTTTACCTCTCTGATCTTTCTCCTCAAAACCCATAACCCCAGCCTAATCATGAGAAAAACATCCTACAGTACTTGACCAGTACATTTGATAACTGTTAGGGTCATCAAAAATAAGAAAAATCTGAGAAAATGTCATAGCCAAGAGAAGCCCAAGAAGACATAACATGTAAATGTGGTATCCTGGGTGGAATCCTTGAATAGAAAAAGGACATCCGTAAAAATTATGGAAATTTGAATAAACTGTGTACTTTAGTTAATAATAATGTATCAACCTTGGTTCATTAACTATAAGAAGCATACTGTATTAATATTAAGATGCTCATAATAGCGGAAACTAGGTGTAGAGGTATATGGATGCTATCTGTACTATTTTCTGGAAATCTAAAAGTATTTTAAGAAACTGTCTTGCAGCGGTGCTTGAGTAGCTCAGTTGTTTAAGCCTCTGACAATTGGTTTTGGCTCAGGTCTGATCTCATGGGTCATGGGATGGAGACCCAGGTTGGGCTCCATGCTCAGCAGGGAGTCTGCTTGAAGTTTCTCTCCTTCTGCCCTTCCTCCCACTCACACAGGCATGTGGGTGCTCACGTTCTCTCTCTCTCTCAAATAAGTAAGTCTTTAAAAAATAAATAAACTGTCTTTGATTTAAAAAAAAAAAGCCATCTTGAGGTAGTCTACAGTAAAAAGATGGATATACTATGCAGCCATCAAAAGAAACGAAATCTTGTCATTTGAAATAAGTCAATCAGAGAATGAATGATCATATGATCTCTCTGATATGAGGAATTTGAGAGTCAGGGCAAGGCGTCGTGGGGGGTAGGGAAGGAAAAAATGAAGCAAGATGGGATCAGGAGGGAGACAAACCATAAGAGACTCTTAATCTCACGAAACAAACTGAAGTAACTGAAGTAACTGAAGGTTGCTGGGGGTTGGGTGCTGGCCGTGGACGCGGGGGTAGGGATAGGGTGGCTGGGTTATGGACATTGGGGAGGGTATGTGCTATGGTGAGTGCTGTGAAATGTGTAAGCCTGATGATTCACAGACCTACACCCCTGGGGCAAATAATACATTATATGTTTAAAAAAAAAAGATGGATATATGTGATCCTATAGATAAGTAAAAGCTCAGAAAAAGTCACTTAGAAATTATAAAAGTTGCATGGAAGAAAAATGTTTATATCCTGAATTATATATGTTGACAGGGTTTTATGTATTTATCTTATATTTACTCCCCATTTCCGGTATGTTTAGATGCAAATTTTGAGTGGAAAGCTGGTATTGGATTAAATCAAAATTTCAGGCCTTTGAACAGCACAAGCTTTTATAGATTATTTAATTCATCTGGTCCTCAGTTTTCTGAGCAAGTAAAATAGTTCATTTATGAAATCATCCCCAACTCTAATATTTTATATTCAAAATTGCTTGTTAGATGTTATTCATAGTTTGAAAAAATTACCTGGTAACATAATTTGGACACATTATATATAAACATGCCCTTTAACTCCCTTCAAGCTCCCTTGTTACTATATTTCTTTACAGGTTGCAATATTCCAACATTAAAATAAAAATTAGTGTAAAATATGGTTCACAAAGTAGTGAAACTTCATGTGATGCTATAATAGAAAATAAGATTTTGCTTAATGAAGAAATAAAAAAACCAAAATACACTTCAAAGGGGTGTCAGTGAAAATTAGAAGTGAAAAAAAAAAATTAGAAGTGGCTGAATACAGAATCAGTTTGCATATATTCACTTCAAGCTGTGGGTACAAAAAGTAATGTTTTGGCTAAAAGTTTTTATTGCAGTGAGACTCAATGCCAAAGTATAAGAGACCACCCATTATATACACATGGGATACATACCAAGATATTTGTGAATTCTCAAATCAGTAATGCAATTTTAACATAATTTCCCCTCAACATTCAATAAAATATAATTGACCATTTTAAGTGATTTTTTGCCTTTGATAATTTCCATTGCATACTAATAAATGCATTTATAAAACTACTAATATTTTACTAAAATTCCATACCAGGCGACAATCACTTTTTTCTTAACATTACCTTAAAACTTAACTGAATCTGTCAGATTAAAGTAATGATAACAAATGAAGCTGTACCGTTTGGGCAATAAGATGTACTTGATGGATGACAATGATGAAGACATGTTTGTTTAGTGGGATGAAGTCAGTTTACAACAATTGAGAAGATTCCTCCAGATATTTTTGTGGCTCTCAGCAAAAACCTCATCAAAATTCAAACAAACCAAAAAAAAGTGGGGATATAGTGATATTTGTAAATGATAGGCTCTTTCTTAAGCAGCATCATAAATTCAGTTCTTACAGGATCATGTGTAGTTTTGAATCCTTATGCTTATCCTTCTTTTCCCAATCTCCTGAACACTGTTTCTGTATTTGGATTTGACCCTCCTTCCCATAGTGCTTGTACCACTACCACACTCAGGGACCTCCTGAAGGCCCTATCCATAATCCTATTGAATCTCAACATGTGTATGCTACATAATACTACAGCTCAAATATTGCTTCTGATCAAGAACTGATTTTTAAAATTAACTATATTAAGTTTTAGTTTGTATACCATAAAACACATACATTTTAAATGTATACTTTAATGAGATTAGACAAATGCATATGCTTTTTTAACCACTACCACAGTTAACATCTAGACTACTTTCATCATTCCCCAAAGTCCCTGCTTGTCCTTCTCAAACTCCTATCCTCTACCTTGGTTCTAAGAAAACACTGCTCTGCTTTCTATGACTATATATTGCATTTGTCTTTTCTAGAGTTGCGTATAAATGGAATCATACAGTATATAGTGTTTTGTTTCTTGCTTTTTACATTTACCATAATGGGTTTTTTGAGATTCACCCACATCGTGAAATGTGTCAGTAACTCATTAGTTTATGTTGCTGAGTGGGATTCCGTTGTGTAGATATCCCACAATATCTTTATCCGTTCTCCAACTGACAAACAATTAGGTTGTTTCCAGTGGTTTTGGCTCTTATGAATGAAACTGCAGTGGACATTTTTGTGCATTTTGTAGATTATTTTTCTCTTGTGTCATACATGGACTTGGCATTGCTAGGTTAAAGATAAAGTCATGTTTAATTTACAAGAAACTGCCAAAACTTTTTCCACAAAGTGGTGGTAACCATTTTTACCCTTCCACATATAAGGCGAGGCAAGATCTGGTTGTTATGAATTTTAATCAATAATTGATTTTGTCAATATTTTTATTATTAGCCAGTCTAGCAGATATAAGATAATATTTCATCATGTTGTTTTTTGAATAATTCCCTAATGACTGATGATACTGAGCATCTTTTCATGTGTTTATTGAAGTATGCATTCATTTGAACATTTTAAAAATTGGGTTGTTAGCCTGTAGTTTTTTTTTTCCCAAATACTTTTATTTTATTTTTTCAGTGTTACAAGATT
>CM052883.1:114807132-114868939 GCA_028534135.1 Potos flavus
ATTGTGGCCATTGCTGCTATGAACATTGGGGTACATGTGGCCCTTCTTTGTACTGCATCTGCATCTTTGGGGTAAATACCCAGTAGTAGCCTGTAGTTGTAAGAGTTCTTCATACGTTCTGGATGGAGTTCCATTGACAGACGTGTTTCGCAAATATTTTCTCCCAACCTATTTCTTGCATTCTCATTTTAGTAATGATGTCGTTCAGAAAACAAAGTTTTAATTTTTATGATAATTTAATCTTTTTATGGCTTTCACTCTGTAAGAAATTTTTACTTACTCTATGGTTGCAAAGATCTCATGTTTCTTGTATAAAATATATTTTATAATTATAGCTTTCACGTTAGATGTATTTACTTTGAGTTATTGTTTCCAGTGAGAAATAAGGAGTAGGATTTCACTTCTGTTTCACATGAATATCCAGTTGTTCTAGCACCTTTTATTGAAAATAGTTTCTTTTCCTTATTGAATTACCCTGGCATCTTTGCCAAAAATTAACTTATTATATAGAAATAGGGGTATTTTTTAATTTTCTTTTCCTTTTCATTTATCCATATGTCTTTTTGTCAAAGCCACACTATCTTGATTGCTATAGCTCTATAGTAAATTTTGAAATACAATTTCTTTTAAAAAATGGTTTGGCTATTCTAGATTCTTTGCATGTCCATAGATATTTTGGAACAGTTTGTCCATTTCTTCAGAATAATCTGGTATGATTTGGATTGAGACTTTGTTATAATTAATCTGAAAGTAGAATAAGTGGGATAAGGTGCTCACAGCCATGGGATTCATTGACTTCACCATGTTCTCATCGCGCAGGAACAATAGGACTGACATTGAAATGGCTACTGCGTATTCAATTGTGACAAAGCTGGGCAATGACAAACCTTAATGCCTGTGTGGTGCTATATGAATTTTAACATATGCCCTATATAAACATATGAAGACATTTGTCCCATGGCCAGAAGAAAGCATATGTCCTGGAAACTGTGGGGAAGTTGTGAATCCTAGCTTCCAAGGGAGCTATGCTTTCATAGGAGACACAACTATCACCAAATTGAATTGGAAGTTGAGGCTTAAATATGAACACATTAAATACTTTCTGGTCCTGAACCAATAACAAAGAGGGACTACTTTACTACCTGGGATGATGAATCCTAACCATCAAGGGGAATTATGGTTTCTGCTCTACAACAGGGATGAGGAAGAGTATATCTGGAACCAAGGGGTTCTTTCAAGCAAGTATTATTGCTTCTATTTCCAGTGTAATTGTTAGGGGAGAACTATAGCACTCTCATACCGGCAGGGGCACAGTCATCCCATACATGATGAATAAAGATTTTGTTCACCCAATAAATGAGAACCATTATTAGTTTTATTCTTACTGAGGGAAAGGAATATAACATGGGTAGTGGCAGAAGAAAGGCATTGTAAGGTGTTTATGGTAGCATTGGTTATTTACAAAAACAAGAACAGTAGTAGTTGAACATATCTATCATTGATCATCCATCATTTCTCCCCCCCTCCTTCCTTCCTTCAGTAGTTTATACAAGGTGTTATATTGGTATTCAAGTTACATAGTATCATTGGATAATTGTGACTGATCAAGAAGTAAGTACCAGCTAAAAATGGATGGAATTATTTATGAAACTTCTTTTCCCATTTTTTATCCCCGTTTGTATGATGAATGATAGCACCTGTTGTGATGTGGTAATTTAGATACACAGAAGTGTGTGTACAGATGCTCAGAAGCTAAACTGGTAGAAAAGACTAGATCAGATATTTTCAGTTGATGCTCAGTACCATCTTTACCTTTCTAAGATTTTCTATCAGCCACAGGGATTGCTAACGTTATGACATTTCTAAAATTCTCATGAAGAAATGTTGAACCAGTGAAAGTCAGTGGCAAAATATTTGGAAGGCAAAAAAGAAACCATTATTTTCTGGTGGCAACTGTGGACAGATTTTTGGGCAAAGGCAAGTGGCAAGACAGATTTCTTTCCAAGACACCCAATTTAGGGGCGCTTGGGTGGCTCAGTGGGTTAAAGTCTCTGCCTTTGTCTCAGGTCATGATTTCACGGTCCTGGGATCGAGCCCCACTTCGGGCTCTGCTTAGCAGGGAGCCTGCTTCCCCCTCTCTCTCTGCCTGCCTCTCTGCCTACTTGTGATCTCTCTCTCTCTCTGTCAAATAAATAAATAAAATCTTTAAAAAAAGAAAAAAAGACACCCAATTTAGTACTGCAAAAACCTGAGATCATTTATGGTGATATCCCTCTGTTCTCTATATTTACAGATTTCCTGAAGGCTAGAAGTGGCCTCAGTGACCTTTGTTCCTCAACTCTTCCAATTGCTCTATAAATCTTACATAGATATCCTTAGGTAAAGAAGCGACAGAAATAGAGCATGATGTGGGCTTTTGAGGTACTGATAATGTTCTATTTTTAAATCTGGGTCATGTGACATGGGTATGTTCCTACTAAGAAAATTCATTGAGCTGTAAAATTATGTATATTTTATGGATGCACATTATACTTCAACTAAATATTTTTAGTGACAATTTTTGTTCAAAAGATGTAGAATAACTTCTATTGTTCTAGCTAATCTGATACAAAAATATAAATCAATAAATGGGAGCTATACTATTGTTCCAAACCTCATTAGTCAGCCTTTCCATATCAATTTAGCCATGTTTGCCACCTGTTTTCTGTAAAACATGACAAGCTTCACTTTGTTTTCTGTGGAAATAAGTCTTCTGGAGGAGACTTGCGATTTCCTCCTTCTTCAGTGCCCTTAATGGAATTGTTCACCATTTCTGACTTTTTTTTTCTTATTTTATTAGTCATTACATAGTTATCAAATTTTTACTCTCTCCAGCACGAGTTCATATTAATGTTGAGATCTTTATCCTGATTTTTCTGGTGGAAGTAAAAATATAATATATCTCATATACCATGAAATGATTTATAATACCCTCATTGGAAAGATGAGGACTAAATAAGATCAAAGAATGGTATATAAAATGAATAGTCAGATACAAAAACAGCAGACTTTAAGGTCCAGGATGAGTCAAGTTTCTGGGAGAGAAGACATTTCTTTTTTCAAAGAGTTTCTGCAACTCTTTATAGAGTTGAACCATGACCCAAACTTTTTGTTAAATAGCTAGCTTTAATGTCAGAGGTTCTTATTCTTCTTCATTTGTAGGGTTTATAAAGACAGTAGAGGCACTTGTCTCAATAGTTGGTTGTGCAGCACCGACTATCTTGTGAAGTAGTATAGTCAATTAGCTCCTGCTCACTAATGTTTCATGTTTTCTCCTCCTTGGAAGTGCATGTTTACGATGTCATTTACTTCCATCATAAGCCTATGTTGCCTGTATTATATACATTCTTTAGCTTATAAATATCCTCCTCCATATTCTTGTTTAGCTTGAGAGGAGCATTTTTGCAGTAACATGGTCAAGAGAAGTGATCCAATCTCTAACTTTAACTTATAAAAGAAAACTTGTTCTTAAGATTTTCAGAGAAAACTTTATTTACCATAAAGTCAATCAGTTATAAAACTACTGCCTTTTCCTCTGTTTCTTACCCAAAAATTTTATGTGAATCAGTATTCAATTAAATCACATTTTTTCCCACATGTTTAGGAAACGAGTTGATTATGTTTTCCATTTTGTCTAAACCTTTGCCCTCCATGTCTGGAGCCATGGCTTTAACTATTTCCATCTCTCACCTTTTTTCTTTTTTCTTAGAGGAAAAAGGGAATGGTCAAAGCCAGACTGCTGAGATTCATAGCCTGACTCCACCACTTATTGTGTGATCGTTATTAGGTTGCTCAACCACATTGCTCGTTTTCTTTATCTGGAAAATGAATATGAAGATAGAACCTACCTTGCAGGTTGAAGAAGGAAGGATAAAATGAGTTAGATTTATCAAGTGTTAAAAAGTATATAGCAGACAGTAAAAGTTATATAAATGTCTTGTTGAAATAAGTAAAATGCCTATATATGTAAACATGCACACATATGTATACATAACAGTTTAAGGTGCACAGTTCATTGCTAGACTCTAGGCTCCACGTAGTCAGCCTACATGTCCATTTTGGTCATCGTTATATCTCTTTTATCTTGAACAGTACTTGGCATGGAATTGATGTTCAAGAAAAACAGATTGAATTATATTTAAGTCATAGAATTAATAATATATTCTCAGCTTTCTTCCAAATTCCCATTTTCTGGTAAGAACATCATTACTTTAGGCTTGTTTGCTCTCTCATTTCCACATGTAGCACCGCTAGCCAATTTTTCTTAGGGACTATTTCTCAGCAAGAGACAAAGACTTATCACTACAGTAGAGTTCACTAGATATGCAACATGAAATAGAGAACGACAAAGTCCTGTTGAAATGGATATGCTATGAAGTCTTCCGGTCTCAGTTACTAGCTGAGTGACCTGCTCCTGCTCCCTGCTCTCAGAGTGTATACAATTCAAATGTATGTTTCAAGAGAATGACCTGTTCTTCTGTATCACCTTCAAAACCAGGAGTTAATTGTGATAAACACAGATGTTAAATTTATTTACTTTTTTAAAAAATATTTTACTTATTTATTTGACAGAGACACAGCGAGAGAGGGAACACAAGGGGAGTAGGATAGGGAGAAGCAGGCTTCCTGCAGAGCAGGGAGCCTGATGTGGGGCTCAATTCCAGGACCCTGGGATCATGACCTGAGCCGAAGGCAGATGCTTAATGACTGAGCCACCCAGGCGCCCCTAGATTTATTTACTTTAAGAGTCTACTGTAATGCTAAATTTTTAAGCTCTTCTGATTTTTAATTTTTTAAAAAGGGATACACGTTCATAAAGATACTAATGTAGTTTTTCAAACTTAACAGAAAGATAACAAAGGAAGTGTTAAAAGAATGGAAATCCTTCTGGAATTTTTTCTGTATATTGTATTCTAATACTAGGTGTATATATAACATATATGTGCATATATGTATATTAATATATAGAATGACCATGTCAGCTGATGAGTATGTTAGGAAACAGGAAGAATGAACTTTTCATGAGGTAATAGCTCCCTGAGAAAATACACAGACACCAAAGAAAGTTTTTAATGCTCATCTAGGTAAACCTCTAAAGAAAGAAATAATTTAGTAAAATGTATTTAGAATATGGCATCATATATGGTTCAGGAAATACTTAATGCAGGTGGGATTATTGTCATTGAATCTACTGTCCTACTTTTTCTGATGTGCCAAGTGTCTGGACAAGTGTCACCTTGATCCTCTGTAGCAGATAGTTCTCAGTATTCATTTAAATTAAAATATAATATTTTCATCCTAGAAGTTGATCGAAAAGGAAGAAAGGACTCAGTGATTTTTAAGCATGATAAATGTTTTTGTCTGGCTTTGTGGCTCACTCACTCAAATCTGGATTATTCGCCTATCCTAGGCATCATCTAGATCACCAATTTCAAAGATAAAAGCCCAGTAGGAGGGATAAATCAATTTGAATCATGTCAAGAATGCACAGCGTACCTTCCAAACCCTACCTATTTCCTAAATGTAATTATTACTAATTCTTTTTATGAAGATCAGGTACAATGTAGTGTTTTACACTTTGTTCCTCTTATTATTGTTAGTCTTCTGTGTAGAGGTCCCAGTATGTCATTAGGATGTTCTGACTGCATCACTGAAAGAGAACATTTTATATATGAAGGGATAGTCATCGTTCCAGAATGGCCTAGCTGCCATAATTTTTAGAGGTGGAAAGACTGGGTTAAAATACTTAATTAACTTTTTTAAAAGTCCATGCTATCACACAATGCAAGAATTTTTAAAAATGCTTTAACTTCTATATATAGTAAGGTATATACAAAAGGATGTGAAGAATTTTTGAGGAAAGAAAGACCTAGATCATTAATATGATAATATATACTCAAAATATAGGCTGGTAACAAAAGTCATTGTTGAGTAGGGATCTCTAGATCTGGATCTTGGTTGAAAGGAGGTAATGGCAGATGTGAGAAATTCAATAGGCTATGAACTTAAGAGGCTGGTGGATGTATGTCAGCCTTGTCTCAAATACAGTTGAGAGTCCAAAGTAGTAAGCTAAGAATGGATTTTTCTTGGGACTGGTTCTGAAACAAAGAGCAGGGTGGGCAATAATGATGGCACACTTTTCTGGATGCTGACCAGAGTTGTCAAATACAGATAAGCTGCAAATCTTTTAGTGCTAGTGAAACACATTTATTTCATCCATTAATTTACTCATTATTCACTAATTTTGATACTACCTATTGAATACCATATCTTTCTGTATATAGATCCTGAAAATACAGAGAGAGAAAAAAACATGATTTTATAGAAGGGAATTATTAGAAATATGCAATTTTTATATGTAATAGGGAAAGAAAAATAATTGTGTGCTCTGAGATACTATAATAGGTGATAGGAATTTAGCCTAAGGAATGAGGGAAAGTTGTCTTAAGAGAGTGTCATTGAAGCTGAGACCTGGAGATGGAATTATCCAGACAGTGAGTTGGTAGGAGGGCCTCCCATGGGAAGAGAATAACAAGTTGAACAGCTCCAGAGTCCAAAAAAAAAAAAAAAAAGAAAGAAAGAAAAAAACGCTGGCAAGGTTGTCAGAAACAAGGGAAGTACAGATAGGCTTCAGCATTGTGAATAAGAGTTTTATGTACTGAGAGTGGTGAGGTAGGTCAGTCCTGACGGACCTTGTAGATCATGGTAAAATGGGATGTTTGATCCTCAATGCAAGTACAAACCATTAGAAGTTTTGAGAGAGAAAGTGATAAGATCTGATGATGTATATTTTATTGATATCCTTCGGGTTGCTTTAAGGAAATGGATAGAAGGGAAATTAAAAGGTCAAGAGTGGAAATACAATAGCATTTGTCTAAGCTAGAGTTGATAGTGGCAAGGATGAGGGCAGTGTTGATGAGAAGTGTTGGCAGATGGACAGATTCTGTGGTAGGTCAGTATGCTGAAAGCATTACGGAAGACCTTAGACCCGTGGGGCCAGGAATGACATAGGCCTGCTTGGCAGGCCGGACAGCTATGGCTTTGGTGACTGCTTAGAAGACAGGCATTATTAATTTAAAATCCTGCTGAGATCTAAGAAATGCTGGAAATATATTGACCCTCCATATTGCTAACACTCAAATGTGCCAAAGAACAGCTGGGATCTGTCTAGAGCTTAAATTTATGAGTTCTAACTACAGTAAAGAGCTGAAATCATACTATTAGTAATCGAGTTACATCTTTGAATCACTGGCAAAGTAGAATTCTGTCAGCCAGTCTGGGAACCTATCCACCTATATAAAGTTGTTTCTTCGGGGAATAAAATCAGTGTACATTGGAAGAAACAGGGCTCACGAAAAGTAGAAAGGTGTCAAGGAGAATCCACTCTCTAAGATTGGATAAATAGAAGATCCAAATAAAGCTGTTCTATCAAAGATGAACGTGAACTGCAAGTAAATGACTTAAAAATTCTCCAAAAAAATTTTCAATTAAAAAAAAATTTAGGATGATACATAAGGAGTACTCCTGATAAACTCTTGCAAAACCAGAACTAGGTAGAAAAATTCTGAACATAATTAAGGTTTAATCTAAGAATGAGTATCAGGGCTAGGGTGTGATTTAGGGTTAGGGTAAGAAATTTCCTGAAACCAATACCAGTACATTGTTATTAGTAAAAAATATCAATTACTCTTATTAAAATCAGGACTAAATAAAGATTACTCATGAAAATTAATTTCATCTTGCTCTATAAATATTAGGCAATGTAACGTGAGAAAAAATAGTATCAATATTACAAAGTTGAGAAAGTTATTATTTTCATATATTGTATAATTGTATGTCTAAAACTCTAAAAGAAACACCTAAAGTATTATGAAAATGATAGGAGAAACCAGTAAAATGGTTAAAAATGAATATGGTTTTAAAATATATAGCAAAGAAAACTTTAAAATAATATTGTTTACTTATATGAGCCATACATCCAAAATGTCAATGTGTCTTTAAAAAGATTTATTTTTATATACACATATATGAAATGTCTTGTTATATTGTTACTTAAAAATGCAAGTACATTTAATATGATTTTGTTTTTGAAAAAAATTGTAGCATCATACAAAAAATTTATTATATATGTCCTAAGAATGTCTGGCAGAACTTATATTAAATTTTGTTTTTTGAAAGAGTTTTGTTTAAAAAAGTGCACATGCACACGTGCAGGAGGAGGGGACAGAGGAAGAGGGAGAGAGAGAATCTTGAGCAGGCTCCACGCCCCGTGTGGAACTCAATCTTGTGACCCTGAGATCATGACTAGCACTGAAATCAAGAGTCAGATGCTTAACCCACTGAGCCACCTATATTAAATGGCTTACTAGCTGCTTTCTATGATTAATGTAATGAAGAGTGGTGTGAAGAGTTGATATAACTTAGAGGTCATAAAAACAGTTTTCTAAGGAAACATATAAGGAAAATGCTTTAAAAATCAAAGCACTACTAAAAAACAAACAAAACTACTACTTATTTTACTTTTCACAGGACATTATACTTTTGATAAAAGAATATCGTAAATGTTACATTTTTAATCAAGCTAATATTTTGTAATTCAATGCAAATTAGTACCACTTGCCTGTTGTTAAAAGGGTTGCTTCTTAAATTGTTACATCTATTCTAAAATTCGGATTTTCCAATACACATTTTCCCAAACAGATGAAAAAATATTTTTGCTGAAATTATTGTATCATCTTTATAGTCTTTTCCAAATCGATGTTTTAGACCTTTAAAATACATGTGTGGGAAATGGTCAGCTCTTCCAGGGAAAAATACAAAATGAAATAAAAACAATAGAATAGTTGTTTGTCTCTCTAGATCTTTCCATTCCCATAGCAGACTTTAAAATGATACCAATTGCCTGAGAAAAAGTTAATGAAAATTTCTTTAATTTGCTTTGATTAAATGGAATTACTTGAAATAAATGGGTCTATGTTATAATGATCTATATCAGAGTATCTGCAAATTTTAGAACTGTTAAAATGCTCAAGGTCATGGTCTCAAAGTGTTATCATTAATAGAAATATATATGTTCAACTAAATTGCCTTGCTTAATTGAACATAATGTAATGATGGCAATCTCTACTTTTTTCTAACTTTGCCTTTTATTTCAATGCTAAATTTCATTGCACTCTTAATTCAACAGTTCTGACTTCAGAAACAGCTAAAGAATAAAAGCCATGTATTTCTATGACATGGAAATAATGAATTTCAATTCAGAACTGAAAAAAATTCAGAATTTTATTACTTTAATAAAAATTACCCAAGACTTTCAATATAACCATTGTAAATAGCATTTTTCGGTTTTTTTAAGTATTGACACGCATTGCTACATTAGTTTCAGGTGTACAACTTAGTGATTTGACAAGTTTATGCATTATGCTATGCTCACCACAGTGTAGCTACCATCTGCCATGTTACATTGCTATTATAATATCATTGTCTGTATTCCTTATGTTGTGCCTTTTATTCCTATGACTTATTCATTCCATAACTGGTAGCATGTATCTCCCTCTCTCTTCACCCATTTGCCCAACCCCCCATTTGCTTCCCCTCTGGCAACCACCAGTTTGTTCTCTGTATTTATGTGTCTGATTCTGCTTTTTGTGCATTCATTTGTTTTACATTCCACTTGTGAGTGGAATCATATGGTGTTTGTCTTTCTCGGTCTGACTTATTTCACTTAGCATAATACCCTCTAGGTTCATACATGTTCTTTCAAATGACACAATCTCGTTCTTTTTTATGGCTGTGTAATATTCCAGTGTGTGCCTGTGTGCCATTTTTTCCCCTCTCTTCTTCTATTGATGGCTTCTGTGTCCTGGCTATTGTAAATAATATTGCAATAAACATAGGAGATAGGGGTGCATATATATTTCAAATTAGTGTTTTCATTTTCTTTGGGTAAATACCGAATAGTAGAATTATTACATCATATGGTATTGCATTTTTAAATTTTTGAGGAAGCTCCATATTGATTTTTACGGTGACTATACCAAATTACATTTCCACCAACAGTGCATAAAGGTGGCATTCTTGCCAACACTTGTTATTTCTTGTTGTTTTGATTTTAGCCATTCTGACAGGTGGGATGTGATATTCTTTGTGTCTGTGATTTACATTTCCCTGATGATGAGTGATGTTGAGGATATTTTCATGAGTCTGTTGGCCATTTGGATATCTTTAGGTCCCCTGCACATTTTTAAATTGCATTATTTGTTTTTTTGGTGTTGAGTAGCATAAGTTATTTATATATTTGTATATTAACCCCTTATTAGATAGATCATTTGCAAATGTCTTCTCCATTCAGTAGGTTGTGTTTTTGTTTTGTTTTGTTTATGGTTTCCTTTGCTGTCCAGAAGCTTTAAATTTTAATTTTAATATAGTCCCAACAGTTTATCTTTGCTTTTGTTTCCCTTGCCTCAAGAGATGTATCTAGAAAGATGTTGCCACAGCCAATGTCAGAGAAATCATTGCCTGTGCTCTCTTCTAGAATTTTTATGGTTTCAGGTCTCACATTTAGATCTTTAATCCCTTTTGAGTTTATTTTTGTGTGTGGGTGTGAGAAAAAGGTCCACTTTCATTCTTGGCATGTAGCTCTCAGTTTTCCCAGAAACTTTTATTGAAAAGACAGTCTTTTCTGCATTGTGTATTCTTGCCTCTTTGTCATAGATTAATTGGCCATATAATCATGGGTTTATTTCTGGGGCTTTTATTCTGTCGCATTGATCTGTGTTTGTTTGTGGCAGTACCATACTGTTTGGATTACTACAGCTTTGTAGTATATCTTGAAATCTGGGATTGTGATACACCTCCAGCTTTGTTCTTCTTTATTAGGATTGCTTTGGCTATTCAGAGTCTTTTGTGGCTCCATACAAATTTTAGTATAATTTGTTCAAATTTTGTGAAAAACTTGAACCATTGGCATTTTGATAGGAATTCTATTGAATCTATAGATTCCTTTGGGTAATATTGATTCTTCCACTCCATGACCATAGAATATCTTTCTATTTGTTTGTGTTACCTTCAATTTCTTTAATCAGTATTTTATAGTTTTTGGAGTAAGGTATTTTAATCTTAAGTTTATTCCTAGGTATTCTTTTTAATACAGGCATTTATAGATTTTAACAGGCATTAGGTGCATTATTTCTAAGAAAGCCTTATTTTTGAGGTGAAAAATTCATTATCAGTTCTACTTATTATTTCACTTAAAATTTTAGAAGTTGAATATATATGTGTGTCTGTGTGCATTTTCATGTAGTTTTAAAAATCTGTGTTAAATTTCTTCCAAAGCATCTCTTTTGTAAGCAAAGAAAAATAAAGTGAATAAGTACTGTAGCAGTCATTTTCAAGGATATTTAATAGGTTATTGTGCCAAACTATGTGTTTTTAGAATTACTTGAAGCAATTATTTTATAATTATTTAATTCACATTATATCAGAATGGTTTTTAAAGAGTAAATTTTTCCTTTTATAAAATGTGCATATTATTTGGAAATGCATATGTCTTTCATACCTGGTCATATGCAAAAGTAATTTGCAAAGGACGGGTGTTAATATGGAAAAACCTATGCATAAATGAAAAGAAAAATAATCATATGGCAATTAGGAAGCCAGAAAAAAAGGGAAATTCTTTTCTTCCTTATTCGATTAGTGAGATAAACTCAATAAAATTATTGGAACAGAACTTTTAGTTGTGAAGAAATGAAAAAATATTTCTTAGACTGAAGTTGTTATTTTAACTCGAGAGAATGTCATAAACTGTTGAACCAATGTCAGTGGATAAAAATTTAATCCAATTTGTCTTTTTAATCAGTAGATGAAAACGATCTTTCATAATATTGATTTTTAAACAAGAGGAAGACTCTCTGAAACTATCTGAACATATGCAAAAGATGGAAGTGTCATAGGTTATTGAATCTTCCGGATAACTTATATGGTTGGTAACAGAGAGGGATAAATAATGTACCTATTATCTAGTTGATATGGAAGAAAAAAGGGAGCAGAACTGGACAAGGTTTTTGAATAGTCACGCTTCTCACACTTAATATTATTTGTTGTTAAGACTCAAAGTCTTGGTTTTTGACAAACAAATAATTTGATTCAGGTTGATATTTATTAGTCAACATATAGCAGGACCTTCTGTCACAAACTCTTGGTGTGACCTTAGGCAAATAAATTTACTTCTTTCAACTTTAGTTTCCTCATGTGAAAAAATGGGGATATGGCATTTCTGTTGCAGGATGTGTGATGTTTAAGGAAGATGAAGCACGTGAAAGATTTTGACCAAGCGCCTGACAGACAAAAGATAGAGGAAGATAATGAATAGTAGTTTCCTTACCTATAAGGGATATTGGGTGATTGAGGAATTAATATAATTTTGCATTCTCTAAAGAAAATTTATACCCTATAAGGAAAGATGTGAATAGCATACTTCTGGAAGGTTAGGAAATGCTTTGGAATTTTATGTTCAGGCCAAATACCTCTTTAAAACATCCCCACACTGTGTTTGATGAGCAGGCAGTTATTAGAATGATCATTTGGGAGCTGGGTCGAAGATTTTAAAACAAGCTCGCAAAACAAAGGAGAATAAATCTTTTCATCTCCAAGTCATTTAAGTCAACTATCACTTGGCCCTAATAACTGTACCTAAAGACAAAACATTGATTTGAAAAAAAAATCTGTGTATGCCGAAGCGTGCATACTTAGAAGCTGAATTATTATAAAACTTGAAATTCTGAGAGCTTTCTTCTTTAATAGAAAAATCAACAGATTAAAATTTAAAACTACAGTCTGGTATGGTCAGAACTTCAGGGGAAATTTAATTCATCATTCCTCACAGGTGGTAAAGAAAATATAGAGTCAGTAACATCATGAAAAGCACATGTCTTGAAAAGCATGGAGAGAGGTAAACGATACGCTAAGGTTGAAGTTAAAAAAAAAAAGAGAGAGAGAAAGAGAGAAGAGACTTGGGGAGGGGGCAAGTAAGGACAGTAAAACAAGAAAGGTACCCAGGAAAACAAAGGTCTGTCTGACATGGTCAGTTGCAGCCTGAGTTGCGTAGAGGGAGGGGTAAGGTCAGGGGAGCAGGAGGCAAAGAGGAGAGCATCAGGTAACTCTTAGAATTACCCTGGCTCCAGGGAAACCTGAACTCCAGTGGGAGAGCAGGTATATTTAAGGTGTCCAGGGAGCTTTAAAAAAGGGGGTGGAATTGGATATCAGAAAACATTTAGTGATGCTGTAATGAGATCTCCGTGTTGGTGGATTCGTGCCCTAAGGAATACAATGCAAGTCCTGTCATTTGAAACGTGTTGAATTACAGAGAGAAATCTACTTGAAGACTCTGTGAGGAATCACTCATTTAATATCACATCATTTATTTTATGGGTTTTTTTGTTTTGGGCTTTTTTTTTTTTTTTTTCAAATTCTGTGTTTTGTTTTGTGCTACAGCATCCTACTAAACAGAGGTACCAGAAATTAGTCGATGGGAGTTATTTTTTGTGTTTGTATAAAATTGTTTTTTATTTGCTTTTGGTTTTACGATCTCATAACTCCACATTTCCTTTCTTTATCTGAATCTAGACAATGGTGAACTCAGAATCCCTTAGATAACTGGACCATCCAATTAGCGCACATATATAGTCTTCATAAAGCATTGTGTAATTGGCTCTTTACATTGGACAGTGTAAGGAAATGGAATAAAAATAGGAAATAGATACCCTTGGCTGCTTCTCATGGTTGACTTGTTTTTGCAGCTTTCTGCAGGGCAGGCTGTTACTTTGTGTTAGTTGTCATACTAAATCTGGGAACGTTTGTCCCTCACCATAGTGAAACATTTTATCTTCCTAGGAATGCAGATTTGTGCCTTTTTGCCTTAACAAAAAGAAACATTGTTTGTGAATAGCCTAATATTTTTCAGTGGGGGGAAACAAAGCACCAAAGCAACACTCAATTTTTCTTAGCAAACTGAAGCTACTGTGTTTTATTTTGATAAATGATGCTAATGAAGGTCGGGGACTTATACAGGTGTATAATTCTTCATTTTGCTACGCTATTTTCCATTATTTTCTGTTAAGGCTCCCACATGCTTTTAAATGCAGTCTGTTAGGCAGCAAACTTTTCCACAGCATTGTTTTTGGCACAATATATTTAGAAAGTGAATAATCAAAGATGAATCTACCCCATATTCTTTCTTCCTATCATGCCTCCCATCCTTAATTTTACTGTTGCAGATAGTTCATTGAAGTAGGGGTCTTTGTCCCTGCCAAATTGCCAAAACAAGCAATGTGAGCTAGTTACTTTATAATATTAGAGTTCATTTTGGGGCCATATCACCTGCACTGACTTACTGGGAAAAAAAAAAAGGATATGAAAAAAATATCATAGGTGGGCATAGCCTGCCAGTAGTTTGGTCATGGGGATGTTATTTCTTGAAACTGTATAATTTGCCAGTTTGTAACAGAAACATTTCATGACATTCTGTTAGTAAATCAGCCCGTAGAGGTTGAATACATCTGGGAATAAAATCAATACAGTCTTCATCTTTAAGTGAATGACCTTCTGGGCACCCACACTTTACCAAAATTTTCTTGTCTTCATCTTGAAGATATTGGGGAACATATCAGAAGAAGCCAGCTTCACCTAACACTTTCTACTTAGGGATTGTTTGAAGAAGTAACCAAGAACATAGACCAGGCGTGAGATAGGGGCCCCATCTCTTTTTTTTTGTTTGTGTCCCTTGGTCAGATTGAGGACATGTACCACAAATACTGACAAGTTACCCCCCCCCCCGCCCCACACACACACACAAGGACTACAACTGACCTCTTACATATATATCTTTATGTTGTTTGTGTGGGACTATAGAAATATTGCCTACTAATTTCACAGTTAAGATATGTGAAAAAGGTAAAAATTACCCCATTTCCTTTCCTGTCCTCTGTCCCCAAAAGAAACTGGAATATCTCTTTTCAGAAACGTTCTAGGGTGTACATAAACATTTTAGAAATCGTATTAGTATAGCCATATTTTAAGCCATATTTAGAGTAATAATATACTCTGCCTTTTTTGATCTTCCTCTAATAGAATTCTTCTATGACCCTGTCAAATTGTCTCATCCAAAACAGAAAAGATGACTTTGTCAACCAATACACAGCCCAGGTTGGCCCCTGAACACAGTATAGACACTTAATTTTCAAGTACGTTCTAGCTTAGTTTATACACAGCATTGGCGATGAGGCTGAAAAAGTATCAGGATCGAATGTTGTCTGTTATACTATCTAAACTGTGGCTTCTTTGGTTTGTTGGTACAAAGTTAGAGGCAGTTTGTAATGTAAAGTTTCTTTCTAGATTCTTTAGCATTTCACTGAATCACAGAACAAGAAGGAACTGCGGCAATCGTATAATGCAGCCGCCTCCTTTTCAAATGCGGATGCTGAGCGAGACCCAGAGCTGTCAAGAGGCTTGTCTGAGGTTGTACAGCTCATTAGTGGCAGCTCTGAGATCAGAACACTCAGTCCAGGTTCTGTCCACATTATTGTCTGGGATGAATTGATAGCTTTTGGACCGAAGCTTCCAGGCTATAGTTTGCCCATATGGGTTTTTAAAATCTGCTTTTTTATCTTTTTTCTTCGTAAAGGAAAACTCCATAAATTTTCTCTGCTTCTACAGCAGCTGTCACAAACACGTGAAATATCGAGTCCCTCCGACAGTAGACCTTTGATTGCTGATGGCAGAGCTTTTCTACAAATCCTATGAAATTGCATCTCTTCTGTGCTAATTCTCTTTTTGGCATATGGTATTGGCTCCTTCTAATCCTACACTTGTCTCTTGATTTTATTATTCTAAGAACTCCCCTTTGTCCCGTTGTGAAAATGGTACATACACTTAGTCCACAGATTATATAAAATTCATTTCTTCACAAATTCAAAGGATATAACTTGCTTCAAAAACCTTTATTATCGGGGTGCCTGGGTGGCTCAGTGGGTTAAAGCCTCTGCCTTCGGCTCAGGTCATGGTCTCAGGGTCCTGGGATAGAGCCCCGCATCAGGCTCTCTGCTCAGCGGGGAGCCTGCTTCCCCCCTTTCTCTCTGCCTGCCTCTCTGCCTACTTGTAATCTCTCTCTCTCTCTCTCTCTCTCTCTCTGTCAAATAAATAAATAAAATCTTAAAAAAAACAAAAAAACAAAAAAACCTTTATTATCTGATATTTGCCAAACCCCAAAACTATAGTTTTATAGGGAAGGTAATCCTACTTGGTATCAGTTTTCTTAAGGTCTCCATGTGTTTCTGGCTCCAGCCTGCTTTATATAAACCATCTTCAGTACTTGCGTGGTAATGCTTGGAGCCTATCTATGCAGGGGTCACAAGAAAGAAAACTTTCTAAGGTCTTATGAAAGGTTCTGGAATATCTTGAAAGGATTTAAAATTACTAAATCTTTCCTCTCCGGTTGTAAGGGCTGGGTGACATTAGATTGAGATCATTTGAATAGCCACTGCAAGAATGAGTTTGGTGGGGTGCCTGGATGGCTCAGTGGGTTAAGCCTCTGCCTTCGGCTCGGGTCATGATCTTAGGGTCCTGGGATGGAGCCCCACATCGGGCTCTCTGCTCAGCAGGGAGCCTGCTTCCCCCCCCCCTCTCTCTCTGCCTGCCTCTCTGCCTACTTGTGATCTTTCTCTCTCTGTCAAATAAATAAATAAAATCTTAAAAAAAAAAAAAAGAATGAGTTTGGTGAACCGTTATTCTATCAGGTAAGATCTTGGCATTCTGTTTCTCAGAATGTTAAAAGATTTACTCTGAAGAACCTGGGAAGTATGAAATCTGTATTTTATTATTGTTAATCACAGACTTTTCCTTCCAGGGCTGGCTGTATTTTTGTACTATTTCCTAACCAATGACCCAGGCCTGAAGAGTAATGAAGAGTGAGGGAATACAAATCCCTGTTTATCTTATCTCTTGCGTTTAAGGATAAATATTTTAGCCACATAGAATATCACAACTGACATGCTTGAGGTAACTGTACACGCCAAACTAGAGGGAGTTACCCTAAATTGAGACTAGTTTGACACCAGTTCTTCTTGTACTTGTCCCTCTTGATTTTAATTTCTCCACTCTGTGTCCTCATTCTCTGTAACTGCTTTTGACACCTTAAATTTCGAATTTAGTCAGCAAGTTTGAATTCTCTTTTTAATTAATTGAAAGTGCCTATCATTCCCTTCTCCTCTGAATATGCTTCTGAATTTGAATCTCTAAAACCTAGAAATTCCCCTTTCCAGCTGTGATTCCAAATAATACAATTTGTTGATTTAATCCCTTCTAGGAGAAGGGATTTGGCTAGTCTCAGCTTCCCTCAGAAACTACACTGTCTTTGTCCCCTTGGCTTCAGTACTCAGCACCCCCAACAAATTCAAAATGCTCATAATTGTGCCTAGAACAATCAGGACATTCACAAACTGGAACCATTTGTTAAATATCTTTGGAACTACTTTTTTTTTTTTTTTTTTTTTTTTAGTTTATTGTACATTCAAGTCGTGCATACAATACAGGGAATTAAAATGTTTACTAGTGTTATTTCCACAAAGAATGTAACAATTTTAGAATGAAGTTTATGAACCCAAATTTATAATTTTCATTTCCTGGAAAGTATATCTGTCTTAACATAAAGCATTATCAGTGAAAACTGTTGAGGCAGAAAAATGTCAACCTTGGTATGTGGTGACTTGTAAAAGTATCAAAGTTAAGATAGAGACAGTGTGAAGATCTGAGGGAGTGGAAGGACCACGTCGATGCTCTTTCCATGAGCTCAGTTCCTCTGGAGCCATATAAAGAACAAGATACAAGAGGTCCATTTCCTTTCTTCATTTTATTCTTTTCTCTTCCTATCCTTCTTTTCTTCAAGGAGATTACAAATTTGTTTTCAAGGTAATGTTCTCCAAAATCTGTTTGGAATAAGCATAAGAATATAAGCATATAAAACTGGAAAGGGGTAAGCAATTATCCCTGATGATTTAGGAAGAAAATAAGAAACAAAATGTAGGCAGAAAAATGTACAATCCAGGCTTACTCATCCATTCAACAACTATTTTACTGAGACTCTACTTATGCTAGACCTGAATAGTGCCTGGAGCATCCCAAGATAAATAATACATTCTCCCTTGCCCCAAGACCGAGATAGCAAGGTCTATAATAGAGAGGTATACTGACTACAGTGGTAGCAATGAGGAGATGGTTTTCTTAAGTGGATGAGAGGAAATGACATTAAAGTTCTCATGCTAGACGTTATATGGGAATGGTGAAGTACGGAGAATAAGGAAAAGGATTATAGAATTTCTTTTTTAGGAACACCTGCAAAAGGAACAAAGTCATAGACAATTCATAAAATCCTAGGTATTTTGGTATTTCTGTAAAGTGGCATTAGAATAGGATGTGAAGTGTGATAAGACCAACGTGTAATAAATAATAAGGAAACTTGTTAGCATACTGAGAATTGGGGGCTTATCTTGTGAGTAAAAGGAAGAAATCATTGTTGTAAGAAAGAAGGACAGTATTATGTCTTAGAAAAATCTCTGGCTGTTTCACAAAGTATAAATCAGAACATAGGAGATTAGATCTTATTGGTAGATAAAATATCACTATTAAAATGATATAATAATTTTGCTTAGCATAATACCCTCTAGTTCCATCCATTATGCTAAGCGAAATAAGTCAGAAAAAGGCAACTATCATATGATTTCACTTATATGTGGAATTTAAGAAACAAAACAGAGGATCATAGGGGAAGGGAGGGAAAAATAAAATAAGACGAATTCAGAGAGGGAGACAAACCATAAGAGACTCATAACTATAGGAAACTGAGGGTTGCTGGAGGGAAGGTGAGTGGAGGATGGGGTAACTGGGTGATGGGCATTAAGGAGGGCACATGATATAATGAGCACTGGGTGTTGTATACAACTGATGAATCACTGCCCTCTACCTCTGAAACTAATGATACACTATATGTTAATTAATTAAATTTAAATAAAATAAATGTAAAAAGATGATATAATTTCAAAGTGAACGCACATGGTAATTTTAACTTTAAAAGTTTGGAGGTAGGTGGACAGAACCAGCACATAACTAGGAGTTAATATTGATAGGACTAATATTGATTTGTCATAGTGGGATATTAAAGAGAAGAGGGAATCAAATATAAATTGTAAGATTCTTGACTAGAAAGATTGTGTGGCTCCATGGTTTAAAGCTCTGAAATAGAGATAGCAATAATAGGAGTAGGTTTAGCAGAAAAGAGGATATATACAATTTTGGATCTGTGGTTAAGGTACCTATAGTATAATTAAAGATAAGTAAAAATGTCTTAAAGCCAGTTCATACTCAAAACAGACATCTAGGCTGGAGATAAAGATTTGGTAGTCATCAGCATATAGATGACCTAGTAGTGAGTAAATGTGATTGTCAAGGAAGACAGTGTGTAATAAAGAATTCTGCAGACCAGATAAACCATTGGGAGGCAAAAGATGGGCCAGTGGAAAGATTTCTAGAATTAATAACCATGTCAATCTGGAAGATGTCATCATACTTTATTTTATAGACCTTTAATCACCTTGCAGTTAATTAAAGAAACGCCATGCAGTTTTTGTTCTTATCTATGCACTTAAAATGAATCTAGGACAGAAATAAACATAAATTACAAGAATACTTGCACTTGAATATCATATTATTGTTACAGGATAAATGATGCCTCCCTGAGCTTAATGGCTGAATTTGGTATTTTAGGGAATTACCCTTTAAATTGTTTTTCATATTTTGTTTTTCTACCTCTCACTTAAACAATTAATATGGGTATTAGGAAAAATTGAAGGTAATTCATGCCAGGAAAGCAGAAACTAAAAAGTTTCACTCTTTTCAACCTTATCTTCATAACTCTGAGAAGAAGTAAAGTTATATGAGTTGATTAAAAATCCTGAAATAGAAAAGATAGACCCATAAGAAAAGCAGAAGAGTAGAATCTAGGTGGGTGGGTGTGTTTGAGGGTCTTATACAGAGTGAAAGTTGTACTCACAATAGGTTTCAGATATTTCTTTGGAGACTATGGTATCACCAGGGGTCTGTTTCATATAGTATTAGGGAGGGTTGTAGAAAAGAAAGAAATCCCAAGTGTAGAAGGAGGCAGACGTGTAGGTTTGGTGCAGTAACAGCATTTCCGTACTGATAGCAAGGAGGATCATAATACAGAGCTTATCGTTCTTGGTCCTTCAACTCATCACCATGTTAATATTCTGTTTAATAAGGGAAGAGGACTGAAAATAAAAATTTATCTCCTCTCCCAAAAAAATCTCTAAAGCATTATAAATAAGGGATGCACAGCTTTAGAATGCTTAAAAGAGCAATCCAAAAGTACACAACAAATCCTGTGTGATACCACTTAAATGAGGAAGCTAAATCAGTCAGACTCATAGAAATAGAATGATGGTTGCTGAGAACTGGGGGGAGGGTGAGATGGAAGGCAGTGATCAAAGGATACAAAATCTCAGTTATGCAAGACAAATAAATCCTAAAGATACACTGCACAGCATAGAGCCTGTAGCTAATAATACTGTATTGTCTACTTCAAGAGGGCAAATCTTATGCTATGTGTTATAATAATAATAATAATAATAATAGGGCAGGAGGAAATTTTAGGAGTTAATGGATATGTTTATAGCAAAGATTGTGTTCTTGATTTCATGGAGGTATACTTACCTCTAAACTCAAGTCGTATACATTAAATATGTACAGCATTTTGTATATCGATCATACCTCAATAAAGTAGTTAAAAAAGCAAAAGGGGGGTTCTCATAAACCAAGACTGTGGTGCTGGCTTTTTGTAGAGAAGTACTTTGGTGGATATCAGTAGGCACTGCAGCATGGCAGACAGGCACCATTCGTTACATCTATCAAACATCCCTTCATTATATGTGTCAGCAGTATGCCTGTTCTTTTTTAGTTGGAACTCTGTCCGAGCTAGGAGGATAAATCATCAATGGCCTAAGTCAATCAGTATATCATGTTAGCAAGTAGTTAACGTGGCCATGTGATCCAGTTCTAGTCCATGTGACATAAAGAAAACTCTCCTCATATTTATGCAAAGATTTTTCTCTTGAATAAAACAAGGAAAAGCACCTTTTTGTCTGAGTGCTTCTTACCTTTCCTTACCACTTCAAATGGTGTAACATGAGGTGCACTAGTAGTCATTCTGTAACCATGAGGAATAATATTTCAACACACTAAGTTGGGCAAAGTGAAAAAAAAAATAGGTCCTTGAAGATAGCATCAAACTACTGCATCAGTTCTGAAATTGTTGACTTCCAAACTTTTGTTATATGCGATAATTCAGTGTCTCTAGTGTTGGAGCTACTGTGACCCAGCTATTCTGTTAACTTTCAAAGCATTACTGATGCATGGTAGCAGAAATAAGCAACTTCAACTTCAATCAATAACCTGGACAACAGATGTTTCAGGAAGCAAAGCGATGGTAGAGGGGAATGTAAATGGCTTATGCTACATGATAAAGAAGAGGACTCTGAAAACAATCAAGATTAACTGCCCCCCCCGCCCCATATTTTTGCTTTGGTATAGGGATTTTCAAAAGGGGCATTTGGAAGTCCACCCAATGATCTGGGCATAAACAAAAAAATATTCTATATTGACTGTTATTATGATGTTGTCATTTATCTCTTGGCTGTTGAAACCTAGAGAAACAAAGGTTATTAATTGAATGGATGAAAATCATAGTTAGCTGCTAGTGAAATTAGACTGTAATCAGGCTCTAAGAAGAAAATAACATGCTGACGAACCTAGTAAAAAGTCTGCCATAGGATAACTACTCCTAAAATGGCTGTTGAATCTAACTGAAGCCTCGGTTCCATTTTTCTTGAAAAAAGGTAACCCTAATAAAAAGATCTTATCAAGAAAAAAAATTACCTATAATTACCCCCAGATGTTAGTAATACAATAATTTCTTCTTTGTTCACTGTCTGACTTCTGTTCTAGGGAAAGAATGAGAGAGATTTGAGCGAACAATAACCTATTTGGAAACCACATGTAACTGGTAGGAAGGTGTGGAAGTGATCCTGGAAAGGAAAGGCAGTGGATAAGGGTGTTCTATTGAGTCAGCTACCATAGGGGGCTAGAAGAGCTTAAAACCCATGGGAAAATCCTGGGAAATGTGTAAAACACTTGCCTCAAAATTATCCCATCCAAGGGGTCAGGCAGTCATTGTTTGAGGAGTGCTAGGTAGGAGAAAGAAACATATTAATTCCTTGACATTTGTAATTTCAGGAAGAAAAAAAAACAACCCTCAGGTACAGATGAAGATACTGGCAGTATCAATTATACTGAAAGATCAGAAAGGTGTGGGCAAAGCGAGGTCAGTAACTGCTATAAATAACTTTTAATTATATCTTGCTCTATCAGCTCCTTCCTACTTTCTCCTGCTTTTCTGGAAACATGATACATTTGGAAAGAGAAAATGTTGGGGGAGAAACAGAGATGAATGCTAGTGAGTGGATGCATTGGAAGATTGTTGACAAATATACCTATCTTTCTTTTATCTTTCTTCTTGACACATTGAAACTGAACCTCGTGTGACTCATATGCCTAGGACAGGACCTCTGCAGTCCTCTGACAGAAGCAGCGTGTGCTTTACTGCTTTTTTCTTTTCCCTTTGTCTTTCTCCTTCCACTGCTAGAGACCCTCTTCACCTGACTCCCGGGTACCTAATGCCCTCAGACTGCTCTCTGGTTGCTGTAAACTTCTTTCTACCAAACTGATCATCTCAAAAATTCCCAGTGTTCTAAAATTATGTTGTTGCAGGCCTTCTTCCTTTTTGTCCAGTCCCCTATTCTCTCTGTGTCCTCGGCAAAGGGTGGAACAAACTGAGGGATACTAAAGTACACATAAAGAGGAGGCTGCATTAACACCAAACATCCGCAAATTAGCTCAAAGCAGTTCCCCTCTTAACACTGTATGAAAGCGATGTGACAAGCCAAGGGAGGAGATAGTTTGGAAAGCAGAAGTTGTTCCAGCACCTCTCAAAACGCCCCTTGAAGCCATAACTCATACACTCAAATCTGATTCTGTCTAGTTCCATATTCTGATCTCTGAAAATGGCCTAAGCTAGAATTTCAAGGAGTAAAATGCAGGCTCTGGGGCTCTTCATTACAGAATAATCTGGTAAAGGCCATTTCAGCTCTTTTCTTTGTAAAACATTATTATAGTCCAGCAGTGCACCCTGGTGAGCCTAAGCTTCTAAAATGCTAATTGTTCTTTTAAAAATGATCCCTTTGTCCCAGTTTTCCTCATGGTGTAGTTCCTAAAAGGAGTAGCAAATTCTGTGCTGGAGTCCTGCCTAGTCAGTGTTGGGTGAGCAACGTTCAGTAATTTGACCCTCAGTTTTCCATTCTGTTGTGAAAAGGGAAAAAGAGATGTTAGTTGCTTTGCAATTTGCAGTTCTCTCAGCAAGGGATGGTTACTGGAACGACTTTAACTCTATCTCTTTCATCTCTGCCCTCTTCCTGCTCACCTTTACTTTCTCCTTCAGAGAGAGAGAATAAATCTTCTTCCATTTGGAATATTTCTCTGTCAGTTTTTAAAAATGCATTCAAAAGAGATGAATAGGTAGAGCACAGGGTATTTTTTAGGGCAGCAAGACTGTTATTCTATATGATACTCTAATGATGGATATGTATCATCATACATTTGTCAAAACCCATAGGATGTACAATACAAAAAGTGAACCCGGATGTAAACCATTTAATTTAATTATCAATAATGCATCAATTTTGGCTCATCAGTTGTAACAAATGGACTACACTAATTACAAGATGTTGACAACAGGGATAATTGGAGGGGCTGGTGATGTGTATGGGAATTTGTACATTTCACTCGATTTTTTTATGTAAACTTAAAACCACCCACAAAAATCTATTAATTACAGAAAAGTTAAATGTACACCTCCATGACTTAGCCATTCCACTTCTAGATATTCACCCAAGGGAAATGAAATCATATGTCCATAGCAAGCCTTAACACAGGAATGTTTGTAGTAATTTCATTTCTAATATCTCAAACTGGAAACAATCCAAATGTCCGTCAACAATAAGTGGATAAACAATTGTGGAAAATACATACAAGGAATACATTCAGCAATAAAAAGGAAAGAACTATCAGATGAACCTCAGAAAAATGATGTGGAATAAAAGATACGAGATGGAATAGAGGAGTTATGGAGGGAATGAGGGATTTTTTGGTGGTGATGGATGTGTTCATTATCTAGATTGTTGCGATCATTTCCTGAGCATGTCTGTGTGGCGAAATGTATCCAATTGCCTGCTTTAAGAATGTGCAACTTACTATGTGTCAACTATAAAGATATAAAAAAATGCCAGGAAGATTACACCTTCCTCCACTTTCCCTCCCTACTCTTGTTCTTCCCTGTATTTCTTACCCTTCCCAGGTCACATACCAAGCCCTGAGATATTTATAGTGCAGAAATGTTTTCTATCAGTTTTCTTAGTTCTGACAACCTTATCAATTAGGGGTTGTAGAGCACAAAGAAAAAAATATATTACTGTTTCTCAGCACTTGAGAGTTTGGTCTAAGACTTTTCTCAATACATGTTGAATGTAATTGCTGTACATTACTCTACCCAATAATTAGTCTACGAGATGAGAGCAAGAGATGCCTTTATTCTGTTATTTACTCAAATCTTCAACCCACCAAATTGTTGCTAAATTTAGAGTTCAATGGAGAAAGGGAATCCACCACTTGAGGGAAAGTTCAAAAAGAAGATAAGTTTAATAAAACAAGGTTTTTAATTTTTTTTTTTCCTGTGGCACCACTTCTCAGTATAATTCCTTATTGTTTAACACTAAGATACCAACACTACTGTCTGATCCTTTAGAGGTCAAACCACAGAATGTCTAACAATTGCAATATTTCACATTATCTTTTTGGAAAGAAATAGCCAGAATATATCAGCATATGCCCAGTCTCTTCCTTTAAACTAAGGGGGAAACTTCAATCTTCATTTTCTTAAAATTAAATCTCTTCTGAGGCAGTCTGTTTTTCAATGTTATCAGTGAGAAGTAATTCACAGAATCTAGTACACTATGGAATTTTACGCTGCTTAATAATCGTATGATGTAATAGCTAGGAGTCCTTTCTACAGGCAGGGGCAGGCAATGAGATTTAAAGACCTAGCCTACAGTTACTCTTGTGTTGATATCCTCTCTAAGCCTTAGTGTCTATATCTGCAAAATAGATGAATAAGACATATCATATAGTATTGTATTTGTCATGAACACTAAGTGAGATATATTGAGCACGGTTTCAGATGCACCAGAGGTCTGAACATAATCTTTAGCTAATACAATTATTATATAATCATGATGACATATAACATGTGGCTACTTATTCTTGAGAGACCTAACAAAAACTATTTCCTATGATAATGTGCTGCTTAATGGCGTTCACCTCTATTTCACAAACGCTAAGCAGTCAATAACAACTGTCATCATTTCCCAAAAGCTTTAGATGAAATGTTAGTGAAAACTAAACAGTGAGATCAAACTGACACTTGATTGTGATCACACGCATTCTTTTATGTGAGGTCCAAGTTACATAATTATAACCTAGCATTGTCTGAACTATGAAAATTGTGATACATCCTAGGAAATCTTTCCCTTTATTAGAGACTCGCTGCATAATCATTCAATTATTTATACAACAAATATATCAAACACTTATTATGCCAAGCATGCAATTTATTTATTTATTTTTTATTTTATTTTATTTTTTTTTAAGCATGCAATTTATAATCCAGCAAGGAAGGGAGATAATAATAAGTGATTTATTCATTACAACTAAGATAACTCGTTGAAGCGATACAGCATTGTAAGAGGGTAAGCAAAAGGGATCCCAACCTGTCTATAAGGGTGATGTGGTTAGGAAAGTTTTGCCCCACAAAATGTGCTTTCAAAACCATGCTCTCATTAAATCATGTTTAAGATAATATTTCTTGAATTTGGCACTTACTAACTTTGTGATTTTGGCCACATTACATAATTATTCTAAGTTTAAATTCCTTTGTTTATAAAATAGGGATAATATTATTTTAAGGGATAATGTGATGATTAGAAAAGAAAGTATGTAAATCACTGGCCAGTACTAATTATTGTCTACTTATGTGCCCAAAACATAACTGTTGTCTACTCCTGGAGTCAGACCTTTAGATTTTAAGATATTGTTACTGTAATTTTTACTGTAATTTATCTAAATTTTAGAGAAAAATATTCAGAGATGGTTGTCATTTATGCTTCTCAGAATGACTAGAATTAAGGGACATGTGAGTGTACACGTATATGCACATGTGGGGGTGTCTCAGTGTAGTCTGGAAAAGGATGCTAAAATGGAATCTTACACAACTTTGGCAGTAGTAATGAATTATTAAATAGCAATAGGGAGAAACTTGGTTGAACTGTTAGCAAGAAGATCTAGCTACTCCTGATATATATGTATTTCAGACATTAGTCATGTGTCACTAACATACAAATGTGGAGCTAATGTGGGCAGGTGGTGCATAATTCTAAAGAAATACTGAGTACATCTGAGAAGAGCAAAAGATCCTTTTTTCACTTAAGGAATACCATTAAACGATTTTCCAACAATTCTTTCTCTGTGGATAAGAGAGAGTCTCAAGAGTTTTTTTTGTTGTTTTTTTTTTTTAATAATCACACCCCTCTAGGATTCTCAATTTGTAGGAAAAATGGAGAAAACTATTTAGCCTTTATGCCTAAAAGTATACCTAAGGCTATCTTTTAGATTAGAAAGACAAAAAAATTAGACTTATTATAATTATTTCTAATAATAAACATTTGGTTCAGTGCAATCAACTGGAACAAATAGTATTTACTTAAGATAAAATTGGTAGTGTTGAGGGAATTGGGAAAATATTTTTCTAGTTGGATAGAGTCATTCACATCTTGGAACATAATATGTGTGGTTAAGTGAAATTACATTTGGGTAATAACTATTAACTGGAAAAGTAGATATTCTAGTGTCTAGTCCCTATGATTTTTAGAAGACATTTACGGTTATTATATTTTTCATGCATTCTAAGGTGTGCCTACCTACCCTTTTTGGAGACTGGAGCCTTACTGAACGTTAATTTTTTTTTTTTTTTTTTACTTCCTTTGTCAGACATATAGGTCCTCAATATTACTTTTTAACTTCCCCTCTACTTAAATATAACCAGATTTTTAAAATTCTTTTTTAATCTATGATTAAAAGTCATGAGAAGTTAAGACTATCTTGGTGGCTGAGGGGAAAGTAAAAATTTTAAAAAGAAAAAGTTCATATTGATTTTTTTAAAGGAGCAGAAAATTTATTTTAAAATTATGCCTAGTCGTTAGAAAAATAAGCAAAGCAAAAGTAGTGATTTTTTTTTAAAATGCTAAAACAGGATGTTGTTGCTTAATCACAAAAATTATAACATTGGATTATGGGATTTATAACATGTAGAGATAAAATATATGAAATCAACACAAAAAATGGAGAGGTAGAATGGCTATTGAAATATAGAAAGAAAAATTATAAAAAGCAAGACCTAAATATATGCTGTCTACATGAAATACACTTTAAATTTAAAGATAAGAGAGGTTAGGGGTGCCTGGGTGGCTCAATGGTTTAAGCCTCTGCCTTCGGCTTGGGTCATGATCTCAGGGTCCTGGGATCGAGCCCCGCTTTGGGCTCTCTGCTCAGCTGCTTCCCCTCTCTCTCTGCCTGCCTCTCTGCCTACTTGTGATCTCTCTCTCTGTGGCAAATAAATAAATAAAATCTTTAAAAGAAAAAAAAGATAAGAGAGGTTGAGGGGCACCGGAGTGGCCTAGTTGGTTAGCCATCCAACTGTTGGTTTTGGCTCAGGTCATGATCTCAGGGTTGTGGGATCAAGCCCTGTGTCGAGCTCTGCACTCAGTGCAGAGTCTGCTGGAGATTATTTCCCTCTCCCTCTGCCCCTCCCCTCTATGCCCCACCTCTTCTGCTCTCTTTCGCTCTCAAATAAATAAAATCTTTAAAAAAATTAAGAGAGGTCGAAATACAAATATGAACATAGATATACCATGCAAACAGCATAAGAAGGACAGTGTACCTAGGTTAATATCAAGTAAAGTAGACTTGAAGATACAACTTATTCTCAATGATTAAGGCTATTTGATGATGATAAAAGATAAAAATTAATCAGGAAGACAATAAAATCATAAATGTTTATATACCTAAATAAAAAATATTCAAAGTATATGAGGCAAAAAAAAAAAACCCTGACAAATTTAAAGGTAGAAATAGAAAAATTTATGATAGTTGGAGATACTTATGCCCCTGTATTGCTAATAATTGGTAGAATGACTAGACAAGACATCAATAAATTATAAAAGATTTCAATGACATTATCAACTACTTTGACCTATTTGATCTATTTGATATATTTAGAACACTGTGACCAATAATAGACGTCCTGTAGAAAAGAAAAGACATTCTTTTAAAAGGCACATAGACAAGTCACAATATGGAACATAGAGTAGGCTATAAAATATGTCTCAACACATTTCAGAAAAAAAAAAGAAATAGAGTATCTGATCACAGCCAGAACTAACAAGAAGCAGAAAATCTAACTAAACTATAGCTGTTAAAGAAATTGAATATGTAATCATAAACTGTCATTCAGGAATAATTTGATCATATGTTGCTTTATGATAAAAACACTCAGCATTAAATAAGGCAAGGATATCCATTTTCACTTTTTCAACAATGAATTGAAGTCATGATCAGCTCAATAAAACTAGAGAAAGAAAGAAAAAGAAAAGAAAAAATATAAAGATAGGTAAGAAGTAAAATTATCACTGTTTGATTGTTTACATAAAGAATTCTGAGAAATCTATAAGGCAAGTATTAGAACCAATAAGAAAATACAGTGACATTGCTGAATATAAGGTCAATTTATATGTAGGATGAATTCTAAGATCTCAAGCTTCTATTCATTGGGTGTATTCATACTTTCTCCCAGTCATTAAATGAAACCCTGATCCCAGTGCTGCAGCGAAGGAATTTCACAGATAAAATTTAGATCCCAAATTAGTTGTCTTTAAAAGAGAGATGATCTTTAGTGGATCTGGTGAGCCCTTAAGTAGGACAGGACTCTTGCTGGTAAGAGAGATTTGAAGCATGAGAGTGATTTGACATGAGGGAGAGCCTCCATTTTGGAAGGCAGCTATGCTCACCACTATACCACCAACGCGAGCCTCTATTTTGAAAATGAATGGGACCATGTAGCAAGGAATGTGAGCATTCCACAAGAACTTGGAACCATGTGCTCTGAGAGCCAACAAGGAAACAGAACCTCAGTCTTACAACTATAATGAACTGAATTATACTAACAACGTAGATGATCTTAGAAGTGGATTCTTCCCTTAAGGCTCCAAACAATAGCTGGCTTCTTGATTTCAACCTTAGAAGACCCTGGGAACAGGAATTTCTAAGCTGTGCCTGCACTTCTTACCTAGAGAACTGAGAAATAACACACGAATGTTATTTTAAATCACTAAGATTGTAGTAAATTTTTATACAGTAATAGTAGACTGATACAATATTTAAAGGATACTGAAAGCAAATAATTGGAGAATGAAATGAGGGGTGGGGGGAATTTCATTTTCTAACAGCCTCAGCAAGTAGTTGGAAATAAAGTTAACAGAAGAGGTGTAAGACCTCTAAACTAATAATAGCAAAATATTGCTGAGAGAAACCAAGGACTAAATAAATGGCACTATCTATATCATATTCATGAATTTTGAGAATTAATATTGAAGTGTCAGTCCCCTCAAAATTAGGCTATAGTTTCAATGTGACCCTGATTAAAATTTCAACAAAATTAACTCGGGGAGAATTTGACAAGTTTATTTTAAACTTATACTGATATACAAAGGACTGAGAGTGGTCAAAACAATCAGGAAAAAAATTTGGAGGATTCACACTACCTGATTTCAAGCTTAATATAGAACTACTATTTAAAAAAATGTGCCATGGGTGTACGTACAAACAGATCAGGGGAGGGAAAAGATGATCTGGTAACAGACCCAGACATAGATGACTTTCAACAAAGATGCTGATACGACTTAATAAGAAAGGATAGTCTTTTCAATAAATAATGCTGGATAAAGTGGATGAGCAAGGTGAAAATGAATCTCTACCTCTGTCAACAAATTAATTTGAGATGGATCATAGACCCAAAGGTAAATGCTGAAACCGTAATGCTTATTAAAAAATATATTGGGCAATATCTTTGTGACCTGAGTTAGGTAAGACTTTTTCAGAGAGGACACAAGAAGCACTGCTCATAAAATGAAATATGATAAGCAGGAGTCCATCAAAATTAAATATTCAACTTACTAAAATCATTATTAAGGGAATGAAAAGGCAGCACAAATTAGGAGAAAGTATTCTCATGACATATATTTGACAAAGGCCCTGTATTTAGAATTTCTATAAATCCATAACAAAAAGGTAAACAAATCAACTTTTAAAATGGGCTAATGAACAAACTTCATAAAGATGTATGAATGGCTAAATAATCCTATAAAATGTGTTTAAATCATATAAAAATGAGTTCAAAATCATCAGTAAATAGCAAAACGAAAAGGAGACACCATATCACATGTGCTAAAATTAAAATATCCAAGACTATATCAAATTTTGGAACCCTCTTACACTATTGGTGGGAATGAAAGTTGCTATAGCCACTCTGGAAAACAGTATAGAGGTTCCTCAAGACGGTACAAATAGAGGTACTCTATGACTCAGCAATTGCACTACTAGATATTTACTCCAAATATACAAAGGTAGTGATCCGAAGGGGCACCTGTCCCCCACCGTTTACAGTAGCAATGTGCACAATAACCAAACTATGGAAAGGGCCCAGGTGTCCATTGACAGAGGTATGGATAAAGAAGATGTGATATATATATATGTGTATATATATGTATGTGTATTTATATATATTACACACATAATGGAATATTACTCAGCCATCAGAAAAGATGAAATCTTACCATTTATATTGACGTGAATGGAATTGGAAGGTATTATGCTGAGTTAAATAAGTCAATCAGGGAAAGACAATTATTTGGTTTCATCATATTTAGAATATAAAAAACAGTGCAGGGGGAAGAGATCAGAGGGAGATAAGCCATGAGAGACTTTTTTTTTTTTAAAGATTTTATTTATTTATTTGACACAGAGAGAGAGATCACAAGTAGGCAGAGAAGCAGGCAGAGAGAGAAGGAAGCAGGCTCCCCGCTGAGCAGAGAGCCCGATGCGAGGGATGCGGGGCTCCATCCCAGGACCCTGATATCACGACCCGAGCTGAAGGCAGAGGCTTAACCCACTGAGCCATGCAGGCGCCCCTCGAGAGACTTTTAACTATAGGAAACAAACAGATTTGCTGGAGGGGAGGTGGGCAGGGGAATGGGGTAACTGGGTGATGGGCATTAAGGAGGGCGCGTGGTGTGGTGAGCCTTGGGTATTATAGGCAACTGATGAATGACTGAACTCTACATCTGAAACTAATGATGTATTATATGTTGGCTAATTGAATTTAAATAAAAACTTTCGATGAGAGTACAGAGCATCTGAAACATTCATCAGTGGCATAGGTGTAAAATAATACAACTACTTTGAACAATATTTTGGCAATTTCTTTCAAAATGAAATATGTACTTATCCTATGACCCAGTAATACCACTTCTAGAGATATGAATTGTATGTCCACTAAGACAGTTTTATTTTATTTTATTTTATTTTTTAAGATTTTTTATTTATTTGACAGAGAGAAACACAGCGAGAGAGGGAACACAAGCAGAGGGAATGGGAGAGGGAGAAGCAAACTTCCTGCTGAGCAGGGAGCCTGATGCGGGACTCGATCCCAGGACCCTGGGATCATGACCTGAGCCGAAGGCAGACGCTTAACGACTGAGCCACCCAGGCACCCAAGACAGTTTTATTCTTAGTATTGCCAAATTGGGAAGAACACAGATGTCCAATTAACATGGAAGTGAGTAAACAAATTGTGATGTTTAGTCAGTAAAATACTACTCAGCAATGAAAAAAATGAATAAACAACAGTTTTATAAAACTACATTGGTGAAACACCAAAGCATTTTGTTAAGCAAAAGAAGCCAGACACGAAAAAGGTACATATTTAATGATTCCACTTTTATGAAGTTCAAATAAGTAAAATCATCTATTATAATGACAATAATCACATGATTGTGTATGGGAATATTGACTGGAAGAAGGCATGGGGAGCTTTCTGAAGGAATGGAAATGGAAATATTCTGTTTTTATAAGATGTGGGTTACATAGTCATATGCATTTGGAAATCTAATCAACTTCCACACTTTAGTTCTATGCAATTCATTGCATGTGGATTATATTTTAATTAAAAACATGCTGTTAGGGATTTTCTAGGAGGGCTGAATGATTTGTAGTATTTTACTTTGTTGTCACGTCAAGCTTTTTGAAAAAAATATAATTACATACAGAAACATTTTATCAGAATACTGTTAATCAGTTTGTTTTAAAAGTGAACTTCAGGGGCCCCTGGGTGGCTCAGTGGGTTAAAGCCTCTGCCTTTGGCTCAGGTCGTGATCTCAGGGTCCTGGGATCGAGCCCCGCATTGGGCTCTCTGCTCAGCAGGGAGCCTGCTTCCTCCTTTTTCTCTGCCTGCCTCTCTGCCTACTTGTGATCTCTCTGTGTCAAATAAATAAATAAAATTTTTTTTAAAAAAAGTGAACTTTAGGATCATTAGCCATTTCTTTGGAAGTTGGACACAATGAGGTTACTAGAAGAGCAGGAAATGGTCCCACCATCAGCCTGTCTAGAGAAGTTATCTCGTTGTTGTTTGAACCTAGTAGAATAACTTTATTTCTTGCCTTATTATAATGAATTAGGTCATTTGAGCTAATACGAATGAGCCCGATTAACATAGAGTCAAGTGCCATTTAAGCATTTGCTAAACTTCAATTTAATTTCTAGTATCAGTATCGAATACCTAACTCTAATACCTAAAATTGTGATCAACCATTTATAAAATTCTTTCATACCTGTTACTTTAGAGCTCTTCAGCAACTCGATGGGGTAGGTGCTTTTACCCCTATTGACCTGATGTGAAAACGGGCAGTCATCGAGGTTAAGGGACTTAAAAAAAAAAAAGTTAGGTTATTGAGTATCAGTCAGGATTCAAAATCAGATCTTCTGTTTCTGCACTTGGTGCTCTATCCAATAAACGAGAGCTGAGTGATAGATGAAAACAAGGTTATTTCTTGATAAGTTCTTAAAAGCAAAAAGAGAAATGAGAAAATCTCTGCTGCAATAGGATTGAGTTAGTTCCTGTGTCTTATGTTATAGATTAATGAAAAATTTGAAGAAACTTCTAGGTGACTTCAATAAAAAGTCTGTACCAAATAAAACATCTGCTACCTATAATGGTTTTATTAGAGAGTAATTATGCTGAAGGATGTGTGCCATAGACTACAGTTTGCTCCTGCACTGACCTGCCATGCACCGCCTTCACTTTGCTCCGTATACTACCTCTACATCACAACCTTCCTTTCACCTCCATACATTTTTAAGATAGATTTTCAAAATAAGTTAAGGGAAAGTGGCAGATATTTCAGTATGTCCCAAAATTTATGATTCACAGAAATCAACAAATGTACCCAAGTGGTGATAGAGCAGAAAATGTCGAATAATGATTGAAAGTAGTTATAAAAAATGGTCATTGAACTTGTTGAGAGGAAAGGTCTGATTAAGAATCTCACCAAAATTTAGATCCAGCTTCTTTGGAGGGGATATGGGAATGAATTGGAACACTGGAAATTATTTGATCAATGGACAGTGCAAATAGAAATCTAGCATATCTTTATTTCAGTTGAAAACCTTGAGAGCTTCATTGCTGTGGGTACTTCTCAGCTTCCTGCAGGGGTTGGGTCATTTACATCCTTCTTCTCGATATCTTTTGCCAACTAACCATTTCAAAATTACAGCTAAATTAAAGACACTGCCTGTTATTTGCTGTATACTGGAACTTAGATCTCCCCTTGGAGAGCTCTGAGCTCATTCAATGAGGCATGGCACTTAATTTCATTTGCAGAATTTCTGCCATCCAACTTTCCACAAATTAAATGAGATCATTCATTGCTTTCCCTGTAGGCTAATGGTACTTATATTGTTTGTCCACATTTAATGTCCTAATATCTTGGTTTCATGGTCTAATGTTTAATAACGAATCAGTAATGAAATTGAATGTACTGTAAAAAAAATCCTTCAGTTTATTATCTTCTTATGGCTCTATGGAACCTTAGACCTCTTTGAGCTCAGAGTAGCAAACTTAGATGCCTACTGGGACCAGGCAGATTATAAATGTGTGAACTGAACTTGCTGTAAGAGAAGAAAGTAGATTGGGTTCTATGATAACCTGAAGACAGTTTCTTTATTTTAAGGAGTGAAAATTCACATTAGGAAAAAATATGGCACACAAACATATCAAGTGTCTGTGGATGGAATTTGCCCTACAGCTTCACCAGTTTTCAACCTAATATTGCCTACTCCCATTTTGCAAATTAGAAAATAACAAAAGACAACTTAGGTAATTCATTCAACCAAATTCATTCATGATTCCTAGTATAGTGCCTGAAAAACTGTACCAACAGTCACTGTACTTGAGAGGAATTGCACATATTCATAATTGTGATCTGAAAAAGGAAGGCTGGTGTTGGATGGATAAAGGAATCAGAGCACATGGTATATTAATAAGCACAATGAGTACCTCACAGCAAATAAATGCATAAGGGTGGTCAGGAGAGCAGGTGTGGTTTACATGATGCAACTAAGTTTAGATGTGCCAACTATATGGAGAGACCATACAAACTAGTAGGAACATTAGAGAGACTAACAAATCTGGCATGTTTTAGTATATTTTGGTTTTCAGCCTAAATTCTTAGACATTTTCAAGGAACCAAACTACAAACAAAACTGGCAAACAATACATACTTATATATACACGGCATGTGGCTTCAGTAATTAATTGGAGTATAATGTTTCTTTATGAATTGAGAATTTGGAAAAGAATCACAAGATGCTTGTATAATTTGTTATAAACAGTGAAAATTATTTGGAGACACAGGGGAAAACACATCATTTATATCAATTTTCTGTTTCCTAGGAAGGAGAAATAGCAAACCTAAGCATGCTACCTCATGTGAACAAGATTTGAAATAAGAGCAGTGATCTTGGAAATTCAGTGCATGTGTAGAGTCACAGGATGATTTCATATATGTTAGCTCTTCTGGTGTGAAGTTATACCAGTTGCTGGTATTTGGTGAAAAGGAAAAAAAAAACTAATAAGAAAGTTGTTTCATATAGTGTTGATTTCAAGTGCTATATTTCACTAAGAGCTAGGAAACCTCCTAAGAAGCCTTTTTTTTTTTTTTTTCAACATAGGTTCACTATTCTCTTTCCTGCTTTAGAAATAATTCATTCTTTTGGCTAGAGTAGTTCTGCAGCAACTAAAAACATGTAAAACACGTTGGACAGGTGACATCTGGCTGGAGTTTTCAAATTTGTGTTTTTTAACTCCAGGAGATGTTCCGAACGATGTGTTTCTAGTTGTCATTTTCTTGACTAAAAAGCAGGCAGAAAAACTTTTCATAGCTGACACTAAAAAGTACCTTTCTGGGTCAGATTTACTATGTATGAATGAACAGACTTTCTTAAAATTGGGAACTTTTGGTTTTTTAGTGTAGAATTGTAAAAAAAAAAATGAGGTAGTTTCCTTTTAAGCTAGGTGAAGGGGGTCAATATAGCAGGTGTAGTTTAAATGATTAAACTGAGAAAAATATTTCAGATGAAGAGAATGTTTCAGATGAAGGAAACAGTTCAGATTGAAGGATTTAGGTGGCGGCTGAAGTTGTAAATCATATTGTCAGTGTCTACTTTTGAAGATTGTTCAGAAGGAAAAGGGAGACAAATGAACCTGTCTCAGAAGTAAACTGCCAAGGATTTTCTAAAACTCAGAGATTTTAAGATCTTCTCAAGGCACACTTGATACTCTAATGGTGAGAAAAACAATGTATTCAAGATCTGTGTTTTAATACTTGAGTATAAACTGAAACTGTTTTAATCAAGTGATGAAAGCGATCTCAAGCAATGCAAAACTGGGAGGAAATTGTGATGTTGAGAGAAATTCTGATACCATATGCTCATTTGAATTTAGGCTTACTGGTGTTTTTGACTCTGGTAATATTTGCATGTCAAAGTTGGTTTTCAAGAGCGACTCATATCTGTTAATCTGATGGATCAATTCTTTAATGTGCCAATCCAAGTTCTCTCTCTTGCTCTCTGACTGAACCAAATTACCAGGTGAGGGAGCACACTGAAAAATATCTTATCCAGTCTCACCTACTTCAAAGCACATTTCAGTATGTCTTCCTGCACATTTCCTTAGTGAAAGTAACATCTTCACTACTGAGGAAGTCATCAGATTCTAAATTATGAAATTAGTTATCACTGGATTCAAAATTTACAGTATATTCATACTTCAAAATATTTAAGTCCAATGCTTTCTTAATTGCTGGTGTAAGTGTAGAAAACAAGAAAACATGTTTTTAAAGGCCGGGAGGGGATGGTGATTTGCTTATTCTGGGACACCATAGTCCATTATAAAAATACCAGAAGAGGGGCACCTGGGTGGCTCAGTCGGTTAAGCATCTAATTCTTGGTTTTGGCTCAGGTCATGATCTCACTGTTGTGGGATGCTGGGATTGAGCCCAACCTCTGACTCTGAGCTCAGTGTGGAGTCTGCTTCAGATTCTCTCTCCTTCTCCCTCCAGCTCGCTCTCTCTCAAATAAATAAACAAAACCTTTAAAAAAATGTCAAAAGAAATGGGGTCAATGATTTGACACAAGTCATTTAAAATATTTTGCACTTAGATTGTTTTGTATTTTGCATCTTAAACATATTACAAATGCATGTATAAATTTAAAGTAAATTTTGAGCTCCTTGAAGTCAGGTTTAATGTCTTGTCCCCTACAGTAGATCTAGTCCTAGCATAGTGCCTAGAAGCCAAAATGTATCCCTAAATAGGTCCTAAATCAAGCAATATTATACTTTGTAGAAAAAATGAATTTTGGGTCAATGTATGGTTTTATAAATGACCAATTTCCCAATCCTTTTATCTTAAGATACAAAGAGATACAAATATGGTACATACAGTTTTCTAGGGCATTCTCTAAAATTTCAATATAGTTCAAGTAGCAGATCATATTTGAAGGAGAAAAATCATCTTAATTTTGTATAACCCCTGAGGAAAGGGTAAGATTAAAAAATGGATGTTCTTGGCCTCTTCAGTGTCCCCCAGAGCTTGAAATACCATGTTTATAAACTGGTCACATACTTCATTGGGTAACATCTGATTATAATATTGTGCTTGCTTTATGTTCTGGGAAAAGATACAGTTTCTTCCACATTTAATAGGATGCATTTTCTTTTTCTCTATGAAAGTAATACCAAAATTAAGCTCCTGCTGTAGGTGCTCTGGGGCTACAAAAGAACCTCAAGACTCTTCCTTTATGCAATGTGATTTGAAAACCAAGACATACTAAATTCACATTGTTAATGAAAATGCTAGAATATACAAAAGACCTATAAAAGAAAAAAATCAGACATAGTGGCTTCTTAAAATATGGCTTCTTAATCTAGATGGTCTTTCTGTTTTTAAATTCAGGTCGGAACAACTTATCTGGCATGAAATCTAAGATTTATTCCTTGAGCCCTGGTCGCCATTTCTCATAGTGAATGCTCAGATGTGCATTCTTAAATTCCTAATGTATCAAGACCCAATTCTCCTGTGCATTCCAAACAATCTCTGGATTCATCTATGGATTTTTTTTTTACTATTCCATTTCAGAAACATGTTATTGCAAACCCCATGTTTCTTCCATGTTGAAGTTTACAAATTAAACAAAAATAAAAGACACACAGTTAAGACTGAAATTCAGATAAATAACAATTGATATTTTTGGTGCAGATGTGTGTTGCTGGCATTCATCTCAGGCTATTCTCCATTTTACTTATTTACCTAAAATTTTTAAACATTTTATTTTTTTATTGTGTTATGTTAGTCACCATACAATACATCATTAGTTTCTGATGTAGTGTTCCATGATTCATTGTTTGTGTATAACACCCAGTGCTCCATGCAATCCGTGCCCTACTTAATACGTACCACCAGACTACGTGCCCACATATACACATAATATGGATAATGCTGGGAAAAAGAATGGCATTGTTTGGACAAGGAACAAAAGACTGATGACAAATGTGCAATTAGATCAGTTGACTGAATTGAAAAAGAATGTAATGAAATGAAGAAGCCTTTGACAAAACTCCCAGTGTTATTTTGCAATAAAGTATCTTGAAGAAAGTGAAGTTTGGTAAAAATCGCCCTTATCTATAAATAATAGGCAGTTGCTAAAGCTTAGTTTTTTAATAAATGATATCATATATAAAGATATTTGTACTCAGGCTAGTATATGGTTTTTAAATATATAATCTATATAATTTTTTGTAAATTAAACTAAAAAATTTATTCCTTAATTTCTCAGTAGACATCAAAAATCTTCATAATGTTTTAGGCAGGAAAAAAAATGTTTGTAGGTAATAAAATCCTACTTAGCCCAAGATAAAGAGATTTAAAAATTTTTTTTAAATTTAAAGAAAATAGTGCAACTGGATTTCAGCATATCTGGAAACAAGAAGCTCTAGGGAGCTCAGCTGTAGGAGTTCATGGACCTTTACTTTAATGATCTACCATTACCTCAGCTAGCAACTTATTAGGTTTCTGAGTATCTTAGTTCAAATTCTCAAAAGGGAATCTGATTAATTCAGATTAGTTTATGGATTGGTTCCTCTGGGGTTGGATAGCTACTCTTGGCTCAATCAGCCATGTCAGGGGAATGACATTGCTAATTAAGGATAAGCTAGAGGAAATGAGGTCTTTCTTTAGTAGAGATATTTACAATGCCTGTACATATTTATTTGTATATAAATGTATAACAGAAAGTAGACCATGTGGAATTAATAAAACATAATTATCTCATTCTAGGAAAGTGTATTTATGGGTGAATTGTTGACAGTTGTTGCTCTTGTGTATTAAATATCAGTGCATGGCATACAAGCCACCCAATTTACTTAAGTTAAAACCCAGGTGTCTTTCTTGACTGGCTCCCTTAACTTGCTCTTCACATCCAATCACCAAATCTCAGCTCTTGTATATCCTAAGTAACAAATATATTGAAATCACCTATCTATGTGTGTAACTTTCCCATTATCTTATAAAATCCACAGAGGAATGTGTTGTATGTGGCTTTTTCATATTTATGTCTCTACTACCTAGTATAGTGCTTCGCACCAGCAACCCTAGTTGATACACTGATTGTAGCTTTGTAGCACCCTGCAGCAGACAACTCTGTTAAACCGTGCCCACAGAAACTGTTAGATCATAAACACGTGTGGTTTAAATTGCTAAGTTTATGGTAATGTTGTTAGGTAGCAGTAGGTAATTAATATAGTCTTTGCTTTCTTTCTGCATTATATTTTTTCTGCATTATGTTTTTAAAAACAAATGACAGTCTCATTGTAAATTCTTAATCTATGGTTTTATTTTCAGCGACAATCTAGTCTTTAGCATTTAGTAACAATTTAATATTAAATTGGCATGGAACTCAAAAATGGTGGAATGAGTCAGCAAGATGAGAACCACATGTGGGTAAATTATTGATATTTTTCTTTTGGCTCTTCTTCCCTGTCTGCTCTCCACTGTCTGAGAGTGACATTGTAGGTCCCAAACTGTTTAAATTCAAGGGACTTTTTGTTTTAGTGAGGAGTCATAACTGAATCTTTGTTTAGCTTCTATGTCATACTTCTGCACTTCTTTATCTTTACTATAAGATACTATGAAAGTAGCAAGTGCTTGTTTTTGTCTCAAATTTAAATCAATCCCCCATAAGTGTTTCCTTGTTTCAAGAACAGAAAGAATACTCTTCTCCTATTTAGAAAACAGTAAAACATTATGGCTCCCAATCTGTGAAGTTTCATGTCAATATATCTATAACAGAGATCATTCAAAATTACTGTTTCCTCCTGATGATTCCAGAGACCATGATATCCTGAGACATCTAAGAAATCCTAAGACATGGAAGAAATCCTTTCTAGCCAATTGGCCTAATGGTATGTGTGGGGAAATGAATTTTACCACTCACATACTCAGAAAAATCACATAACCGCGTAAAAAAATGTTGATATAAAACAAGAGGAGTGGCATTTTTACGTAGGTGTAAAAAACCCTCCTGATTATTCATTCATCACTGCTGTATCTACGTATGAGCTTCTGAAACTCTGTGTTGGTCTCTCTTCCTACGTTTGAGCTTCTGAAACTCTGTGTTGGTCTCTCTTCCTACCTCTCTTCCTCTCTTCTTATCAGGAGATAATAATCTTCTAGATGGTCAAGTTCCTCCTCTTCCCCGCTTCCTGGGGTTACCTAAGTCCACATTTGTCTCAAGTTTCCACATGCCACTTGAATTCCTCCTTCTGGGATTGCCAGGAACCATTAAAATTGCCCTAAAGTAAGACTGAGCCTTTGAGGCACCGTCACCAAAGACCTTGAGCTTTGTGATAAGCAGTCTCTAAAAATAAAGAACTCAGAACACCCAGGAGACCATTTAGCTGTTAAGAACGGACAAGTAATTGGAAGTTGATCAAAATAGAATAATTCTGTATTTGGAGTAAGCCTAGACAAGACACAAGAAGGCAGAGGACACATACTTGAAATTAGGAGCCCTAGTCTGTCAAGAGACATTGAGTGGACACTGAGATTTCAATTATGAGGACCTGTAAACAACTCCGTTTTTACATGTTAGATAATTGTTTTGGTGATAAAAGATCTGTTCCCTTGAAAAGGAGCTCTGGTTACTATAACTCATAAAACCTCATTATATAAACTTAATAGATCTTGAAATATATTCACATATCTCAGGGTCTCAAAAATGGTTGTAGGGAATGAGACCTACAAATAAGCAAAAACTTAAAAACTTTACTGTAAACACTGTTTTATTGTAAAGGTAAAAAACAAAATGAAACAAAAACGAGTCAATAATTTGCAGTATACATTCCTAGCTACAAGGACAGAATGACTCTGTGAACAATGTAACTAAAAATCCTGGAAATTACCTATTTGTAAACCAGTAATTATTTCTTTTTAGGTTGTGTGAAGCTCATAAATCAACTCATGTATTCTTGATAAAACACAGGTAGGAAATAAGAGCTTAGTTGCCTGATGCTAGACGACTTAAAAAATTATTTAGTAATTTCAGTGTTTGCCAATTTTTTTCTTAAAAATAAGGATTGTATTTAAAGAGGAAAATTTGTGTAGCCTTAAAAAAAGAGGTAAAGTATTCTATAACTAAGAGAATTGATGCTTAACATTAATTTTAAAAGGAGTAACTATAGCTTTCCTCTGTATTGATAAATGTGGATACTACAAACACAAAATTGTCAGTTGGTGGCATGGCATCCTCTCCTTCTGAGTAATTTTGTTTTGTGCACTGTAAATTAATAGCTAAACTTTTATAGAAACGCAGAGTAGAACATAGTAATTAAAAGAGAAAGTGTGGTTATTAAACCGTGTAACAATAATAAAATCTAGTGTTTTCTATTAATGTTTCAATGAACCAGATATTCTAAATTTTTATGATTCTATAGAAAAATTTTATTTCAGATATTTAGAAAAGTTTCAAGGTACAAGTCTTACACATTTTTTGTGACAATATTTTAGTAAATTAATTACTTTGTTCTTAATAAATTATGCTTTTCTAATATTTTAGTTGACTACAAAATTTAAACTTATGGTATTTTAATAATGGATATATTGGAATTCTTAGACTTTCTATATTTTATGTATTTAAAATTTTGAGATGTGAGAAGATCTCAGACAAATTTTTGAAAAACGTTTTGTGTGTATACTAATTGAGCAGTAAGAGGGAATTCTAAGATACTAGATATCTTCCTCAAAATCCCCTGTAACAAAAAAAAAAAAAAAGGAATTCAGTGGTACTAAGTGATAATGCTAACTGGAAACTGAATGCATACATTTGTAAGCCTTGATATAATAGTGCAAAGCAAAACATATTAAGGTTGTAAGAGAATATTATGTTTTATAAAAAAAAAAGAAAATGACTAAGCTTATTAAAGTGAAGAAGATTAATAAAATAATATAGCAGAACAGGATTTTGCAAAGTCAAAATTTAATTGAATATGTGAAAACATGTAGATTTTAATATTGTTTGAAACTGAACATAGAAGATAGAATTGTTTTGCCTGGCCTGAAGTCATACATATGAATCTTATGCATATAAACATATATTTAACCATGGCAGATAAACCACATGGTGGCTAAATAAAACACATATACAGGGATTTAGAGATTAAATTGCTAGTTTTTCTTTTTCCTACACTTCATAAAGTAGACCAATAGAGCTGATTTCTACTACTCTACCAGAACCTAAATGTCAACATTTAAAAATGGCACTCTTGAAAAATAAAGAACTGTCATCTGTTGAAATGATAACACCTTGAATTTGAAATAAACTGCAACAAATCATACATAAAGTAAATACTTCTGTAGACATGCAGGGTGAGTTATGAATGACTCTAAAACAAAGTGAATTCCACACATATGCCTATTGGGATGCATACTAGAAATAGATCTATACAAGATAACTTGAACTTAATTCAGTATTTTCATTAGTTTATTGGGATTCCTGTGTCCTCTTGAAATTATGTCATTAATCAGTGAAAGTTTGCTTAATGTATTAATGTATCCTAAACCTATCTTGTATCTTTACTGACACAGATATGAAAATTCCATTGCTTGAAATCACATTGGACCCTTTTATTTGAGAATTGTATTAGAGGTCATAATTAAGGAGCTGGGTTGCATAGTAGGTTCATGTTGCTGGGGTAACAGTGCTCGTAGATCCTATCAGTATACAGAGGAACAAAATAAACACACTTGGTTTACTTTAAATGTGTGCTTCATATTGATATTTCCACTTAGTTTAACACTATGGTACTTAATATTTTTCTTTGATTCATTAATTGTAGTTTTTTTCCTTATAGTAAAAATGTTTATTTCTGATATAAAAATTCATAAATCCTAATATAATAGATAACAAATGGAATAAGATAACAAAATCTAAAATATAAGAAAAGTAAGAAACAGGGAGAGAGTAAATGAAATGTAAGGTGATAGATATAAGACCTGAATTATCAAGTTTCTCCAACCAATGGAGAAAATATCAATTAAAGGTGAAAATTGCCAAATTGATTTTTAAAAAATCAGCTATATTTGATGTGATAGCCAGAATAATGTCCCATCCACCCAAATGTTCAAGTTTTAATCCCCAGACCTATGAATATGTTAATTTACACGGTACAAGGAACTTTTCAGATGTGACTAAGTTAAAGATACTGAGATAGTCATTCACCATGATCAAGTGGGATTTATTCCTGGGATGCAAGGATGGTTCAATATTTGCAAATCATTCAACGTGGTATATCACATCAGTAAGAGAAAGGAGAAAAGCTAATATGATCATATCAATAGATGCAGAAAAAGCTTTCAACAAAGTATAACATCCATTCATGATAAAAACTCAACAAAGGGGCACCTGGGTGGCTCAGTGGGTTAAAGCCTCTGCCTTCAGCTCAGGTCACAATCTCAGGGTCCTAAGATCGAGCCTAGCATCAGACTCTCTGCTCAGCAGGGAGCCTGTTTCCCCTTCTTTATCTGCCTGCCTCTCTGCCTACTTGTGATCTCTCTCTCTGTCAAATAAATAAATAAAATCTTAAAAAAAAAAAACAACTCAACAAAGTAGGTGTAGTGGCAACATAATCTCAACATAATAAGGGCCATATATGAAAAACCCACAGTGAATATCATTCTCAATAGGGAAAACTGAGAGCTTTTCCCCCAAGGTTAGAAAGAAGACAGATGTCCACTCTCCCCACTTTTATTCAACACAGTACTAGAAGTCCTAGCAACACCAATTAGACAACAAAAATAAAAAGCATCCAAACTGGTAAGGAAGAAGTAAAACATCCACTATTTGCAGATGACATGATGTTATATAGAGAAAATCCTAAAAACTCCACCAGAAAACTTCTAGAACTGATAAATTAACTCAGTAAAGTCAAAAGATACAATTGCACTCAAAATAATACCATCCCTAGGAATAAACCTAACCAAAGAGGTGAAAGACCTGTACTCTGAAAACTATAAAACATTGCTGAAAGAAATTGAAGATGACACAAAGAAATGGAAATACATTCCATGCTCATGGAATGGAAGAACAAATATTGTTAAAACATCTATACTACCCAAAGCAATCTACAGATTTAATGTAATCCCTATCAAAACATCAACAGCATTTTTCATAGAAGAACAAAAATTCCTAAAACTTGTATGGAACCACAAAAGATCCCACAGCTAAAGCAAATTTGGAAAAGAAAAGTAAAGCTGGAGGTATCACAATTCCAGGCTTCAAGTTATATTACAAAGCTATAGTAATCAAAACAGTGTGATACTGGCACAAAAACAGACACATAGATCAATGGAACGGATTACAAAACCCAGAAATAAACCCACAATTATATAGTCAGTTAATCTTTGACAAAGCAGGAAGGACTATCCAATGGGAAAAAGACAGTCTCTTCAATAGCATTGAGAAAACTGGACAGCTACATGCAAAAGAATGGAACTTTCTCACAACATATACAAAAATAAACTCAAAATGGATTATAGGCCTAAATGTGAGACCTGAAACCATAAAAATCCTCAAAGAGAGCAAAGGCAGTCTCTGAAATCAGCCATAGCAACATTTTTTCTAGATAAGTCTCCTGATGCAAGGGAAACAAAAGCAAACATAAACTGTTGGGACTACATCAAAATATAAAGCTGCTGCACAGTGAAGGAAACAACTAACAAAACTAAAAGGCAACCTACTGAATGGGAGAAGATATTTGCAGATGACATATCCAGGAAGGGTTAGTATCCAAATATATAAGTAACATATAAAACTCAGCACCCCCCAAAAATGAATAATCCAATTAAAAAATGAACAGAAGACATGGACAGACATTTCTCCAAAGACATCAAGATGTCCGACAAACACATAAAAAGATGCTTAACATAACTCGCCATCAGGGAACTGCAGGTCAAAACTACAATGATATATCACCTCACACCTGTCAGAATGGCTAAAATAGAAAACACAGGAAACAACAGGTGTTGGCGAGGATGTGGAGAAAAAGGAACCTCATACTGTTGGTGGGTGCAGCCACTCTGGAAAATAATATGGTGGTTCCTCAAAAAGTTAAAAATATAACTACTCTATGATCCAGCAATCATTGGGCATTTACCTGAAAAATACAAAAACAGTGGTTCAAAGGGATATATGCACCCCTATGTTTATAGCAACATTACTTAAAATAGCCAAATTAGAAGCAGCCCAAATGTCTGTCAGGAGATGAATGGACAAAGATACAGTATGTATCTATAATGGAGTATTATTTAGCCATATAAAAGACTGAAATCTTGCCATTTTAATGACATGGATGGAGCTAGAGAGTATCGTGCTAAGTGAAATAAGTCAGAGAAAGACAAATACCATACAATTTCACTTATATGTGGAATTTAAGAAACAAACAAATGCACAAAGGAAAAGAAAGAGACATACACACACACACATCAAGAAACAGACTCATAACTATAGAGAACAACCTGATGGTTACCAGGGAGAGGTGGTTGGGGGGATGGTGAAATAGGTGATGGGGATTAAGGAGTACACTGGTGATGAGCACTGGGCGATGGATGGAATGGTTTAATCATTGTCTTGTATATCTAAAACTAATATAACGTGGTTAGTATCATGGAATTAAAAATTTGAATTTTTTTTAAATTTAAATATTTTAAAGAATATCACATGCTTTTTTCTAGTTTCAGTGTGTATTCAATGAGGTCTGTAAATAAGTATTATACATGTTTAATGTAATTAAAAAATATATATGGTAAAAGAGATTAATACCCACTACCCACAAATCACCCAATCTTCGAAGAGTGCTCTCTCATCTTCTTTTCTGTGTCCTTGGCATTTACATATAAAATTATGCTTTATAAATATGTAGGATATAGAGCAAACTTAAATAAGGAATTTATATGACTCAGTCCCATCCTAGAGAATTCAACTTCTGCCTCAGAGACTCTTCCTGTCAGTCTTAGGTTTATTAGAGAATCTTGAACTTTCCAGGCGAACTGGAAAGGTGAAACTGGAGAGTTCAGGAGTCTGGGTATAATTGAATACCAACAATTTTGGCCAAAATTCACCATGCTTTAATTTTTAAAGAGTTTTACTCATCTGCATCTGATTTTCTTAAATTAATCACATCAAGGAAATAATAAAGAAAACAGAAATCATAAATCATAACTTGTTCTATTTTCCAAAATAATGTTTGAAGATTTTTTCTTCTTTGTTAATAGATACTGAAGTTACTCCCTTCCAAGTTACTTTGTCATAACTTGCCAAGTCATTAAGCTTTCCTGAATTTATGGCCATCTGTTGTTCTATTTTTGCTCAAGCAGAAGAATGCAAAAATGCATTAAACTACATGGTGATTCATTTTGCACCTTACTCAAAACTGGCAGTTTCACAATTAAAATGAAATTGTTATGTTGGTAGATGGAATGATGGTCGATGAAGCATCATTCCATCTTCTTTTGACTCCAGAAGATCTGCAATTAACCTTACTATAGCTACCTGATTTGGCCAAACATGAAATGTTGTTTTAGCAAGTTGGGGTGCTGCTTTTTTCTCCCATTAAGAAGAAAGGAAAAGAGAAGAACAGAAAACAAAGACAATGGAAAGAGGAAATGAAGGAAACTATATCTTTTATGACAGTCTGTATGATAATGCCTGAATTCCAAAATTAAGTTCAATGGGTGCCTTATTCCAAATAAATGCAAAGATATAGGAGAAACAACACAGCCTTATAATAATTTTTGCCTAAAGAGTTTGCATAAAGGAAACCAGACAAAATACATAAGTCCTTTGGGTTCCCAAGACACAGATGATAAGAGTAGGACCATTAAACACCAACATTATAGCTCACAATATTGACTGGGCCATGCCCTAAAGTTCATTATTAACAAAAGTAATAACTAGTCTTTCAGAGACCCTGCTTGGAGAAGGAGATGCATCAGATCATCAGGTGTGGAGTTCTGCACTTAAGAAGTCTTAAAGCTGTCCGTGACCTAAATGGGAAAAAAATCATGAAGAGGAAGCATAAAGATTTAACCTGTTTCTTTCTTCTCACTTGCCTGTTCCATATCCTGTGAAATCTGATATATATCCAGGTTGTTAGGCTAAAGTGGAAATCATACAGCTGAAAATGTTTCTGCTATAAGTGATATTCCTCAATATCTTTAGTTCTTTCCTTCACCTGTCACCTTCTACATCAACTTTTCAACCTTTGTTTCTTTAGTCTCACACAGCTCATCTGCTGTCAGGGTTTCATCATTGAGGGAGATCCATCTGGAGCTTTAATTTATTCATCAAAATAGTGACTTCAGGGATTTCTGTTTTTACTGGATCTTTCCATGTGGAATGTAAAAACAAACAAAAACCCTCCTGGATCATTTGGTCTCCCCACCTAACAATCTCCCCTCCCCAAAATTACCAATTCTGCCAAGAGCACTATCCTTCTAGTCTCATGGTTTTAACATTTTTTAAGTCATTTTAAACTTTCTCTACTACTGTCTAAATCCTTATCACATCACACATGTATTCATCCAGCTGCCTGCCAAAGATACCCTGTTTATTCTTTTTTTTTTTCCTTCTACTATCGAAAAAATATGTTCTAGAACATTCTTTGGCATTAATTCTCCCTGTGAAAGCCATTAGTGCTCCTCTTTGACTCACAGCCTGATATCCAGAATCCTCAGACTATCAAAGCTATAGGTTAATGTTCCTAAAAAAAATCCCCCCAACATTCCACATTATCAGTAAAATCTTGTTTAAAGTCTTCCACGATTTGTGAACGCCTATCAGGAAGGGGGAGGGGTGTATTAGTATTGCTGTTGAAATAAATTACCATAAACTTTATGGCTTAAAATGACAGAAATTTATTTATTTTACAGTCTGGATACCAGAAGTGCAAAATGAATTTTAGAGAACCAAAACCCAGGACTGCTCTCCCTCTCAGGTTCTCTGAGAGTCTGTTTCCTTGACTGGCCCAGCTTCTAGAGTTGCTTTCCTTGCATCCCTCCATCTTCAAGACCAGCAGTACATTTTTAAACCTCTCTTCTCTCCATCTTCACTTTGCCTTAATCTCTCTGGTAAAGTCTCCTTGTGCTTCCCTCTTATGATACTTAGGATTGCATTTAGGGCCTACCCAGGTAACCTAGAAAAATCTTTCCATCTCAGGTTTCTTGATTACATTGGCAAAGTCCCACATAAGGTAACATTAACCAATTTTGGGAACTAGGATGGGAGTATCTTTAGAGACCACATATGTAATTGTTTTGGGATACCTAATTCCAATGTGTGGAGGGGAGTAATTTCCCCCATCCCAACTAGTAATTCTCTGACACTAGCTGAGTGTCCTACAATTCAAGTCAACTCTGACACTATAAGGTATTTCGTATCATATTTTACATCCTTTTATTTTGTGCTTTTCTTGAGATATATATATATATATATATATATATATATATATATATATACTTTTTTTCTTTTGTGGGTCCTATTTTTCTTATTCTTACTTATGGTTTTTGTTTATCACTCACAGAGTCTCCCTTAACATTTCTTGTAAGGCTGTTTTAGTGATCATGAATTCTTTTAAGTCTTGTCTGTCTGGAGAACTATTTATCTCTCCTTCTATTCTGAATGACAGCCTTGCTGGATAAAGTATTCCTAGCTGCATATTTGTCCTTTTTAGCACTTCAAATACACCATGTCACCCCTGTCTGGCCAGCAAAATTTCCACTAAAAAAGCAGTTCATAGCCTTATGGGGTTTCCTTTGCATGTAACTGTCTTCTTTTCTTTTCTTTTTTTTTTTTTTTTTAATATGGAACGCTTCATGAATTTGCGTGTCATCCTTGTGCAGAACTGTCTTTTTTTCTATTGCAACTTTTAAAATTCTTTCTTAAGCACCATTTTTTCCATTTTAATTACTATGTGTCTTGGTGTGGACCTCCCTGGGTTGAATTTATTGGGGGATCTCTCTCTGCCTCTTGAATCCAGATCTGTGTTTCCCTAGCCCAGATTCTGGGAGTTTTCAGATACTCTTTCTTTAAACAGATTTTCTGCCCCTCTTTCTCTCTCTTCTCCTGGGATTCCTATAATGTGAGTGTTATTTTGTTTGATGGAGTCACTGAATTCTCTTAGTCTATGCTCATTATGCAGTATTTGTTTGTCTCCTGTTCAGTTTGATTGCTCCCCATTATTCTATCCTCCAGGTCACTGATACGTGCCTCTGCTTCCTGTAGCTTACTATTTATTCCATCTATTGTATTTTTTATTTCATTTATTAAGTTCCTTATCTCTGCTATGTTATTTTTGATCTCTTTGTTAAGGGTCTCACTACTATCTTCTGCCCTTTTCTGAAATCCAGTTAGTATTTTTATGATCATTACTTTAAAATTTGTATCAAGTATATTACTTATTTCTCTTTCACTTAGCTCTCCCGCTGTGATTTTGTCCTGTTCTTTCATTGGGGATATATTTCTCTGTCTCTTCATTTTGTCTACCTCTCTGTGTCTGTTTCCCTGTGTTAGGGAAGTCAGCTACATCTTCTATTCTTGAAAGTAGCGATTTTGTGAAGAAGAGACCCGGTAGTGCCCTGCGGTGCACTGTCCCCTGTTCACCAGACTCCCCTGAAATGCCAGTGGGGAGTGTCAGGGGAGTCTCCTATGTGTGTTGCTTCCATCCTGCTACTGTGTCTGAGTTGCTTTTCCTTTCAGTCCAGAAGTCTGCAGTGACTCTGCCTGTTATGGGTTGTGCTTATTCTCTGTGATGTTGGTGAGACCCAGGCAGGTCAGCTCTGAGGGGTTTGACCGCAGAAGGGCTCAGAAGCAGGGTGATGGTATTAGCAAAATTTACACTGAATGGTTAGTCCTTAGCAGATCCCCTAGAGCTTGATCATTGCCATGTTGTTGTCCTCGGCAGCAACAGTGGTGGTGGTTGTGGCCTGGGGGCTCTTGGCATCTGTGTGCCAGGGTGGCTGGGCACAGTGTACATGCAGCGTTATCAACATTTGCACTAAGCTGCTAGTCCTAGGCTAGATGCCCAGAAGCTTGTGGGCCTAAGGGGTGCAGTGCAGGGAGACAGAGGTTGAGCAAGGTGTGTTCTTTAAAATATATTAAGCAAGACCTCTTATCCTCCTCCGCAGCCTACTAAGAGCAGGTTTTTCAGAGTGAGGATATACAGGATAAATATAATAAACAAGTAAAGTTGAATAATTGCTGGAAACGTTTGAGGGAATGTTGATCTATCACAAAGCTATGCCTACTACATGTTGACCCTTCCAATGCAAAGATTTTTCAGAGAAATTAGTAAATACCATCCTGTTCTTCACATCGGGACTATTTGTTAATATGTTTATTTTAAGCATAGATACTTTTCACTGCTTAGTAATTAGCGTGAATGATTCAAATGCTTGGTAATTTACAGATCAGTTTTTTTTTAATTGTGTTACGTTAGTCACTATACAGTACATCATTAGTTTTTGATGTAGTGTTTCATGATTCATTGTTTGCATATAATACCCAGTGCTCCAGTTTTCAAAACGATTTTCAAAATAAAAGCAATTAGGTCTTATCACAAAACAGTTCTCATGGTTTTAAGAAAAGCGAAGAGGTAGAAAAATTTAAGAACTGAGAGCTTCAATGAGATAAAGATTATAAAGTGTCCATACAATACTATAGTATAGAAGTGAGTTTGAATTTGTGTGTCAGTTCAGTGATGTGGCAAGGTTGGACTCCAAATTTTGGAGGGCTAGTGAGAAAATGCCAAAGTAACTGTAGACCAGGGGCCATACTGCCTTTTCAGTGAACTTAGCTAGAAATACAGGAGAAGAACAAAATGAGAGGACATTTTTAGAATCAGACTTCAGCATATTTGGTTGAATGAGCCATACAAGGGGGCATTTTATTAGTAAAATAAAATTTTATCTCTATTCGATATCATTAATATCACTATATCACAAATATCACTGATATCACAAATATCACTATATTTGATATGCTGAGAAGATTACTGTTGGTTCCAGTTTGGTGAAGGATTTCTCCTCTCCTTCATTTAAAGCTTTCAGGTTTTTCTTGAGACCGATGTTTGCACATATTTCAACAATGTTAGGTGCAATATATTCATAAGCTTGGAAATTATGCAAATTGTTTTATAAAGTGGCTACATTCAGGAATAGAGAAGATATCTAAGCCCTCCACAGAAGGTTTATATTGAAATCTCAGAAATATATTTGACTATTCTCTGAAATAAGAGTTAACAAAAATCAGCATGTCATATACAACCCCAATATTCTTTCCTCCACTAAAATATGGAACCAACTTATAGATCAACTTTGTCTACACTTAAATTTTGTACAACATAATGTGGTACTTATTAGAAAATAAAATTGTTATTAAGTGTATTCATAGGGAAAAAAATTGTTAATGGACCTACAATCCAAAGGAGCAACAAAGTATAACTTGAGTGTTTCCAAAAATCTTTTTGATTCTTAATTAGAAGAAAGTAGACTTTTTTTTTTCACTTTATTCAACCTACAGCATCGGTTAGATGCAACTGTGTATTTTTTAAACCTTAGAACCTTTTTATAGTGCATAGGGCAATAGAAAGTAATTTTTTTCATATTTTTCTTTTTGATGTCTGATTTAAAAGATAACAAGGAGATAATAAAAATTAAATTAAGACTAGGAATTGCTCACACTTCTAAAGATATTGGAAAACTTAGAAAAACACACTGAATAAATTTGTTTAAGCAAAGCCTATTTTCAATATAATTTTAAAATTATAACATTCATTCAAAGATTAAGATGCAAAATATAACCCTATTAATAAACCATATAATATACATTTTTTAAAAATTTTAAACATTCATATATATAAGGTAATAAAATACAGAATTTAAAAGAGTTCTTTGCCAAACTTTCTCTATGACCCTATATTGAGTCAAAAGAACTATTCCCTATTCTTGTCTGTCATCTGTTATTTGTGTTTTAATTAGCAATTACTAATTCTTTCTGAAACTCAGTGTTCTCATCTGCAAAATGGGAAGATAATATGTTTCCTTAAAAGCGTGGCTATGAAGATCTAATAAGAAAATATAAGCAAAACCTCTTTGCAAATTGCAATTAAAACAAGGTACTACTGTTATTAGGGCATTTATTACTTTCTACAAAAAAAAAAACACTTCTTCAGGCATTTACAAGTTTATGAAGCAGATAATATATAAAATGCTGGTCCTAAGCATCAGATTTCCATAAAGGAAAATATGTATCTATATTGGAAAAGATTCAAGCAAAAGCAATCACCTTCTCAGTATTTATGGAATGCTAGTGCTATGCTGGAGAGAGAATGGCGACCAAGATAGAAATGACCCTTTTCCTTATCAAACTTACAATCTAAAGCAATCTTTTATAGGACAGGGATCATTTGATGCATATTAAAATACATATTTCTGGCCCTAACTTAGATCTACTGAATCAGAACTTGGGAATCTATGTTGTCTAAAAGCGGCCTGAGAAATTCTTTTTTTAAATTTTTTAAATATTTCATTCATTTATTTGAGAGGAGAGAGCGCACATGAGAGAGCAAGAGAGCACAAGCAGGGGGGAGGGGTAGAGGGAGAGGGAGAAGCAGACTTCCTGCTGAGCAAGGAGCCAGATGCGGGACTCGATCCCAGGACCCTGGGATCATGACCTGAGCTGAAGGCAGACGCCTAACCGACTGAGCCACCCAGGCGCCCTAGCCTGAGAAAGTCTTAGGCACGCTGAAGTTTAACATCAGTATTCTAAAAAGGAGTTCCCATGGAGTATTACTTATATTATAGTCGACCAGGAAAGTAGTAGCTGTCTTTCTTCTGTTGTTTATATGGTAACTCCAACTACCAACTGGAAGGAGTATGATGTCAGAGAAAGAGGTCAAGATTTTGAAGATACAGGTTCTGTCAAAGAAAATTGCACTGGAAAAGTTGAATACAATTTTCCTTAATTGTTTAAGACCATTGCAATGGGAGGGGGGTTAGACTTAATTCCACTGAAACAAAGGTGTCGGGGAGTTTTAGGCACTGGTGTGAGCTAGTTGAAATGTACAGGGTGGGATTGCGGGCATTAGTGGAGACGTTGGTCAGTGTGATTAGATCATCTTTGTTTACTAATAGGCAGTTATTGAATTTAGGCTACTACTCTCCCACAGAGAATGGAAAATAGGGGCATTATCTTTCTTGATGATTATAAGCTGAAGGAAACATCAGGGCTGTTCTTGGTCTGTTCCACCACTGCGTCTCACTAACTGTATGAATTTTCCTCTCACGACCAGGACAATGAGGGCGCTTGATTACAGGGTTTCCATTAAAACCTCTAATGCTGAAAGTCTGTGTTTCAAAGGCTGTTATTTAGCCACTGTGCACTATTACTGCCTTAATGATTTTTAAAATATTGAAATAATTTTGAAATTGTTTTTAAATAGCCTCTGGCTCTCCCTGAGACTCTCAACAACTTTCTAAAATACAGTTAGGGCTTCCAAGATCTTGTTTCAATACTAAGAAATGTGATAGTAGTTGTTAAATATTTTGAATATCACTTCTTTATGCTATAGTCTACAGTGAGTCAGAAAATGACTCTAGCAAAAAACATGGCATTTGCAAAAAAAAAAGAAAAAAAAAGAATTCCTAAGATTTCAATATGTCATATATCTCAAAGAATTCTACTAGCCACTGTAATCCTTTGTACTTGTAAAAAGCCCCTGATAGTCTATATTTGCTTTCTAGACATTGAAATTTTTTTCCTTTATGTTCAATTAAAATCTATTGATTTTGGCCCTGTGCAAAATATTCAGGAGACCACAGATGAATCAAAATATTAACATTCTTTGAAGATTTATTAGTCTACTAAAGGAAGAGAGATAAATGACTTACCTACCAAATCCTAGGAGAATGCATGATTAATTCTGACTTAGGTTACAGCTGAGGTGTTTGGGAGAATTAAGACCATTTCTAGTAAGATACATTTGAGGATGGTTACTTGGATAGAAGATGATTTAAGGGACCTAAAAGAGTTTTCTTCAAATTTTTAAAGGTTTCTCAAGTGGAAGATGCAGATTAGACTTGTTCTGTAATGGCCCTAAGGCTTTGAACATGCTCAGTGGGGGGAAATTACAGGGATATTTAGGGTTGATACAAGAAATCATTTTTAAAATCAGAGCTAATACAAATTCCCATTCTGTACTGCTAGAGCACCATGGCCAGAGCACTTGGAATTAATGTCAATGAATTAAGTTAAAGATTAATTCAGTGGAATTTCTCACCAGACTATAAAATCCTGAACAAAGACAGAATGGGCTTTGATCCAATGTCTGGTATCTTTTCTTAGCACATAACTGAGTATCAATTTATGTCAAGTGAATGAATTAATTAATAAAGTGAATCATTTTTGGTAATATTGAGGCCCAGTCTGAAGGGCCCATTCATAGATATAGGAGAAGTTCAGGCATAAATAATTGTTTACATGAGATGAATTATCACAGCCCACCAAAATTAGTCTTGTTAAAACACAGTTCTCTAAAAGGTCCTGGTTGCACATTCTGCATATTAAAATCTGGACTTCAGCATTTAGACTGGTTTACACAAATCAAATATGCACAACAATACCTGAAGAAAGTCTTTAAGTCCTAAGGAAGATACAGATGCCTAGTTGAAAATGAATAAATTGATGTTCAAGAATGATTACTTCCTCTGTATTTATTATACAAATATTATAGTTGGGCTCCGATACAAACTTACTCATTATGGGAAGAAGTCAAAGTCTCCCACCCAATCAAATCAAAGAGTCAGTGTACTTCTGGTTCAGTTGCTGATCATAACACTCTTTATACTAGGTCTAGCCACTACACATTAGAGTTGGTGTATAAGACGAAAATCATTTTGAAGTCTGTGTCTAAGGAAATATTCTATTGTTTGCCTAGTATGCACTATTCTTTCAAGCCTTTCTGTGTTCATTTGTCTCCCACTCTTAGAAACTTAAATTGTCTAGGCTGGGATGTCTAGTACTGAAATCAGGTGCTTTAGCACTGTTTCCAAATATCTGCTAATATGATTCCTCAAAATTCACTGTAATACTTTTATCAAGTGATTTGATATTTTAATACATACTCAAATTTCTGACTTACTGCTTAGGAACTACTGTTTCACAAAAGTAGGACAATTTCTCGGGTTTGAGCATGCTGCTTTCATTTTGCTAAATGTCCTGAGTCTTTGGAGATGAGAGGGATGTATTAAGCTCTTCTTTTGGAAAGAAACTACTGGGATCACATGTAAAAATGGATTCCCCACTGGGCAGAAGCAGTGGTTCAGTGACACATCTGTTTCTATGCCATTGAACTGTTCTTCTCCAAACCCAGAAGCTCAAAGAATGATCCCTTCCCAACATTACATGGACATATCATTCTGTATACCACATCCACTTGTGAACTTTTAGTTTGACCTTATAATTTATTAAAGGTATGAATGAAGTCAAGAGGAGGGCATGGTGATTGCAAAAGGTATGACTTAAGCAGAAGCAGCAAAGTGATGGTGATTCCTGCTTGGCTTTAATTCTAATACCTCCTAATGTATTTTAACATTTCATGTTTTTTATAAGAAAACTATCAGAATCAGCCCTACAATTGTTCGGCCTTGAACTTTACTATCTCTTTATCTTACCAGTTACTCTATTTGTCAATATGCCAATTGAGTATCATTCCCAAATATATTAAGCACAGTAGTTAATAGGAGGTTTAAAAGATGAAGTGACACCCAAACTGTATCTTTTCTATATAGAATGTGGAACTGCCTCTACTTTCTGACCAAAAGACAGGAACTATTTTGTCTATCAAGTTCTCTGTACCTACTGTTCTTGTCACTCTGTCATAGATGGAAATTAAGTTGATTTGACAGGATTTATTTTTTACGGTACCCATGATTTCCTAGGTCCTTGCAAATTGATTTTTTGATGATATGTTTCAGTACATTTCCAAGTAAGTAGTGATGATGACAGGTCTGGTAATTTTTAGGTTTTTTGTTTTTTTTTTTTAATCTTCCCAGGGTGGGAAAAAGAAACACACTAAAATAAGTACTGCATTTAGTCTTTCTAATATAGTTGAATCCCCAAGTCCTTTTTAAATTAAAGGATGTTGAGCTGTTAATTGTTCCTCACTGAATTGGCAAATTCTTGGGGAAAAAATGTTTTAAGTCACCGGAACTTGATGTTCAATGTAACAAGTTTATAAAATTAGTCTTACAATAGAATCCTTATATCATATCTTTTCCACATATCATAGCTATTCTGTATTTTAAGCTTTCAAGTAAATCTTACGAAACTTACTATTTGAACACTGGCAAACCACATCTGTTTATATAATTTATAGTACTTTTTATGCAATAAAATCCATTGGTTAAACATGTAAGTTTTAAGATACTGTGCTACAATGTATTACTGCCATTGGAGTCATTTATCCAGAAAACCAAACCAAACCAAAAAATATTTCCTGAATAATATATCATTGTAACAATTACATGTGACAGTCTCCAGACTAGTGAGTAAAAATCACATGGTTATTTAGATATTGAGATTACAGTCTGAGGAGAAAGATTTTTAATAAACTCAAAATAATATCTAGCTTAAAATATATAAAATTAAATTGTCTCAAAAACTGTGGTCCTTTATAGTTTGTAGAAGATCACTGATATTTTAAAGCACTTTATGGATGCCAATCACACTTAAATACTGTTAATAAAAGCTAACATGCACTGAACTCTTACTCCACACCAGGTACTATGTTAAGTTCTTAATAGACATGATTTCATTTACTTCGTTCATCTCATAAGACTTCCATTGGGAGATATTATTATCATCTCAATTTTTAGGTGAGGAAATTAATGCTTAGATGCTTAAATAATGCATTTAATTTCATATAAATGCTGGTGGTTGAGCAGGAGTTTGAAGCCAGTTTGTTTGAATGTGGACTCTGTGTACTTCATCACTCCATAATAATGCCAAATGTCTTAAACCCTCACAAAAGACTTTGAATTAGATATGTTCATTTTTATACATATGGAATCCAAGATTCAGTGATGTTTAATGTATATTTCAGTCATATAACTCACAAATGTCACACCCAGTTTCGAATTTACAGTCTTAAAGTTAAAACACATCTCCAGAAATCTGTAGAAAAAAATAATAGCTAACTTAATAGCACCCATTAATGCATCTGCAGCAGATTAACTTACTAGTTCCAAAATAATGGGCAGAATCTGGATCTGATAGGGCGCAGCACAGACAAATTCTTTTAGAACTCAATCTGTCTGTGTACCCAGGAAGTCAGGATTATTTGGAGCAATCTAACAGGTCCCTGGGCACCCAAGAGGGAACATCTACAAAATTGGAGCATCTAAAAAAAGTAAGATCTTCCTAAGAAAACATTATCTGTTCCATAGATTTCCTACACAAACTTCTCTTTAGAATAACATATGAAAGCATAGACTTATAGCATCATAGATGTATTTGTACTAAAACATTGTGACAGACACTGCTTCACGACTATCCAATTATTTGTCTTTCTTACTAAGAGAAACACGGTTTTACTTGGGGTGACAATGTGCCCAAGAAAAAGGCTTAATCTCCTGGGTTCCCTTGCAGGTAGAACTGACTCTGGGACACCGTTCTGGCCACTGAGATGTAGTCAGGGGTTTCTGGGGAGGAAACAAACAGAAAACAGCCTCACCAAGAGAAAGTTTTTGGCTTTTCCACTTTCTTCTTTTCTTAGAACATGGTTGCAGTTTTTAGGAGTATGGCAGCTTTTTTGTAAACTTAGGGATGGAAGCCACGTGCTAAGGCTGATGAGGAAAGGCTGGTGTCATAACATATCCTGGACGACTTCTGGATTCATTTGTGTGTGAAACTGCCATCATATGGTTTTCAGTTTAAGCCACTGAGCAAGAATTTCTGTACTTTGTAATCACATGAATTGTCAGTGAATTCCCGAATGTTAAGATGTACAGTTATTTCTAAATATTATAGTCATAGTATGATTTTTAAAAATTAATGCATATATGAGTATATATAAATATATTAAAAAGTATTCTAAGCACTGTGACTATTCTATTTTAGAAAAAAAGTAAACGAGACTCAAAATAAGACCCTATTGTTTACTAAGGTTTGAGTTGTAGGCAGAAAGTGTGGAATGCGCATCAGCCAGAGACTGAAGACTGCCACACTCTAACGTATCAATTTCAGCTTCTCTTATAAATGAAGACAAACTTGTGGGATTGTGCCAAAATCCAGGTGGGACCGACAGGAGCTCAGGATACTCAGTACAGAGGGAAACATTCACCTTATAGTTCTAGGTTAGCAGTCTTCAAAAGGGCTGAAAGAGGTTCTAATAAAATATATTTGAAAGGGGTTTTTGTGTTTTCCCAGCAACACATGAAAGGCTCACTCATTTGCTATGACTCTTCTTTACTGACATGCCATGCTGTCTTATTATGCAGAGGCTAATATCTAACCATGGTCCTCTTCTCCAGGTCTCACAGGCCCCTTCACAGGACACTCAGTTCCCTGCAGAGCACAATTTGTAAATTACTGATGTAGCCTCTGTTTTATTGAGTGAGTCATGGCGAATCTGACTAGAGCGGTGTCCTGCCTCAGATTCAACCTGTTTTTCTCATTAGCTAGAGAATTGCCATGTTCACTACAGTGTAGGTGAAGAGCTCATTGAGAGCACCCTCCCTCAGCAAGTAAGAGCCTTGGGAAGGTCGAAGACCTATGTCAATAGAATCTGGAATTCAAAGTGAGTTGTCCCATTTATGTTTTGAAAAATGCTTTTTTTGAAGAAAAACTTGTACACTTCTAAATATAGGGAGTCCCTGGGGGAAAGGAAATCTTTGGGATAATCTTGCTGAAACCAGTCCTGGCCCAACAGCCATAGGCTGGGTTTTTCTGTGGGAAGTGGCTCTGTTCTGGGGGCCATGTTCTAATGAAAGTAATTCTTGAGAATGACATCTCACCAAAGCATTGCTGTAAATAAGCTTGAGCTTCGACTCCGTTGGACAGAGCAGAAGACCGCGTACCTGTTACTGAGCTCTGGATCAAACCATGGTGGACAGCTTTGCCCACAGGGACAGATGAGATACACTTTCCTGAAAGGAATGACAGCAGCCTTATCCTGCGTAGCCATCAGGGATACTTGACTGTGAATACTTGATGACCTCTGTCAGGGACACTTGATTGTGGACCCTCACCACCTGAATCCATTCCCCAAAGTGTGACCCAGAGTGTTTTGACTCATCTTTCATGCTGAGGGTTTCCTGAAGATATGAAGGTGAAAAATTTATAAACTTTTTATTATCGCCATGTCATTCAAGGATAGACTGGGCATCTTTTTTGAACCCAAAACTCTGAAAGGACCATCCAATTTACATGAGTGTAAAGAAACCAAGACCCTGAGAGACCAAGTGATAATAACTCCAGGTGTGCATTTGCCACTCTGGATAGCTGGTCTTCATCTCAGCATTTCTAGAAGTTTCCTGAAAACATAATCAACCACCTAATCCCATTTTAATCCTTTAACTTGAACTGTTTCTAAAAATCAAATCCATTCTTAACAAAGTTTCTCTTCACAAAAATTCAAAATTAATTCAATTTATAAATTAAAAATTGATAAACTTTAAGGAAAATTTCAAATATGTTTTGGTTGGTTTTAATGTTGTACTCAAATCTCTGTTGAATGTCTGCTGGTACCACATAAAGACATTTTTCTGATAGTGTGTAAAACTTTTGAAGTTCCATATATTCTTTCTTAGAAGTGATCTATACAACTATCTTAGGTCAAGGAAAGTATAATGAGTTACATTTTATCCCCAAGGAAACCAACTCAAGGCTGTGTGTGGTGTCTGCATACAAAATCTAGGACAACAATCTCCCAGCACTGAGTCCCTGTTTTTCGCTACTACTCCATACACAGCATGTCTGTACTATCATCTGTCCTTACTGCTCTCTTGTCTCTTCACTACTGAATAAGGTGATTTTGACTTTATCGTTGCTTGCCTAAGTTCTTTATGTATCCATTTGCGTCCTTACTTACAGAATTTAAGTAGCATCTGATTCTATGTGTTTGAGATGGGCTAATATTTGTATTATATCGTGATTTACCAAGTTTCCATTTCCCCTTGATTTGTGTGTGTTTGTTAGAGGGCGGTTGTCAGGATGGTGGAGGCACTAGGGATCAGGTCCCTCTGCCTTCAGTACCACGTACAAAAATTCTCTTCACCAAGAAGCCTATTTTATTTTATCACAATAAATTTTCAAGTGTACTTTCTGCACTTGATGAATTCTCTTTGCAAGATTTTCAATGACTTTTTATTAAGATATACATATAAATTTTATCATTTAAGCTATTTTTAAGTGTGCAGTTCTGTGTCATTAAGTACATTCACATTGAGGTGCCTGGGTGACTCGGACAGTTAAGCGTCTAACTCTTGATCTCAGTGTCTTGATTTCAAGCCCTGTGTTGGACTCCACGCTGGGCATGTAGCCTACTTGAAAAAGAAATTGGGGATGCCTGAGTGGTTACCAGTTAGTTAACCATCTGCCTTTGGCTCAGATCATGATCTCTGGGTCCTGGGATCGAGCCTCTCCCTTTCCCTCTGCCACTCCCCCTGTTTGTGCGCTCTCTCTCTCTGTCAAATAAAAAAACAATATCTTTAAAAATTTTTCTAAGAAATACATTCACATTATTGTGCAGATATCACCCCCATCCATCTCCAAGATTGTTTCATTATCCCAAACTGAGACTCTGGGCTTATTAAACACTAACTCTCTCTGCTCCTCCCCTCACAACTCCTATAACGACTATTCAATATTCTGTCTGTATGAATTGGGCTATTTTAGGTACCTCATATAAAGTCGTATAATATTTGTCCTTTTGTGACTGCTTCTTTCGCTGAGTGTAACATATTCGAGTTTGACCCTTTTAATAGCATGTGCCAAAATTTCCCGTTTTTTATTTTAATTAACATATAATGTATTATTTGCCCCAGGGGTACAGGTCTGTGAATCATCAGTCTTACACGATTCGCAGCACTCAACATAGCACATACCCTCCCCAATGTCCATAACCCAGCCACCCTATCTCTCCCCAACCACTCCCTAGCAACCTTCAGTTTGTTTCCTGGGATTAAGAGTCTCTTATGGTTTGTCTCCCCCC
>CM052883.1:114869439-114954627 GCA_028534135.1 Potos flavus
CCATGAGCATGGAAAATTGATTCAGGCTCTGGTATGTTCAGAGTGTGCTGTAAGACAGTTCTGAAATCATATTTAAAAACAGTCAGCCTCTTCTACAAAGGGAGATAATACTTATAAACGTTGCTAAAATATTCCCTTACCTAAGATTATTGTCTCTGGTGCATGGCCCTGTTTGGAGTCTCCAAACCCAGCAGATTCCGGCAGCATGCTCCCACACTGCTCCTCCCAGAGGAGGAAGGAGGGGATCTCCCCAGATCTGCTGATTGTGGGATCCCTGCTCGAAAAGCAGTGGCCTGACTGTGCCTTGGATCACGGTATAAGGTAACCCTGAGCTGAGAGTGCACTGCTCGGTCCGTCTCTGCAGCTGGCTTTGCTGCTCCGATACCTGGGGGCTCTGCCACACTCCAATACCCCTGGTTTTTTTGTGACCCCGTGGGTCCTGAGACCACACTGTCTTAGTGAGGGCTCCACCCCCTGCTTAGCATCTGGAGCGATGTCCCTCAGTGGAGCAGACTTCTAAAAGTTCTGATTTTGTGCTCTGCTGCTCTACTGATTGCCAGGAGCCAGCCCCTCCCCCCGTGGTCTCTCTTCCTGTATATTGCCTTAGATTCACTTCTCCACATGTCCTACCTTGCAGAAAGTGGTCGTTTTTCTGTTCTTAGAATTGCTCTCTTCTCTTCGATCTCCTGTTGAGTACGTAGGTATTCAGAATGGTTTGATAACTATCTAGCTGAACTCCTGGGACCTGATGATATTAGGTCTCCTACTCCTCTGCCATATTGCGCCTCTTCTAATTTCCTTCCTTTTTAAGGCTGAATGATATACCATTGTGTGTATATGCCACATTTTGTTCATTCATTCATTCATTGATGGATACTTGGACTACTTCTACCTTTTTGACTGTTGTGCATATGCTACTATGAACATAGGTAGACAAATATCTGTTTGAATTCCTACTTTCAGTTCTTTCAGGTATATACTCAAGTGGAATCATTGGGTCACATGGTAGTTGTACATTTAATTTTGGGGGGAAACACCATATAGTCTTTCAGAGTAGCTGTACCATTTTACATATTTCTAGCAATGTGCAAGAGTTCCAATTTGCCCATAACTTCACTAACACTTATTTTCTGTACCTTCACTATTTTTGTTATTTTTATAAATGCGTTATAAGTACTTAGCATAGTCCCTCTCCCATAATAAGCTATCATAAGCATTTATTGAATTAATGAATGCTGTTGCATCTTCTTCAGTTCATTGATATTTCTGTTGATGTAGCAGAGTATTTTTAAATATTTATTTCTTTTAGAGAAAGAGAGAGCACATGCAAGTGCAAGCTGGGGGAGGGGCAGAAGCAGAGGGGGAGGGAGAGAATCCCAAGCAGACTTCCTACTGAATGTGGAGCCTGATGCGGGGCTTAATCTCACAACCCTGAGATCACAACCTGAACCAGGATCAAGAGTTGGATGCTCGACCGACTGAGCCACCCAGGTGCCTCAGCAGAGTATTTTAAAAATATGGGGCCCATGGGCTTCACGTATCAAAATCACTTGTGGGGCTTGTAAGAAGTCAGATTCCCAAGCCATATTCCAGACCCATGGAATCTGGAATTCCCCAATCAGGGCCCTGGGAATCTACAGTGGTAACAGCATCTCCGGTGATGATGGTGTGCAATAAAGGTAAGAAGCAATGCTTTTGACAGGCTATAAATCCTTGAAGGCAGGACTTCTCTTTTCTAAGTCTCTGGCAGCTTCCCATGGTAAACTCTAAAAGTTTGCTTTTCTTTTTGCTACTAACATTGAGATTCATATTTTAAACTTCACAAGAGCAAGTTTTGGATGATTGTTTTCCTAAAGATGTATTCCGTGTATAAGAGTGCTAGAAGCTTACCTATGTGACAGAACATCAGCTTTGGGCTAAATAACAGATACTGTCTGGTACCCAGCCTGCTTGGGATAATCCATAAAACATTTAATGAATATCTTCTTTTATTGCATACTAATTATCCACATCCTACAGACAGTTTCCTGGGATACTGCAAGATCAGTCCTTTGAGCATGGGTTTTCGTTCTATAGAATTTGTAAACAAAAGCCATTTCAGTCAGCCTTTACCTGGTAAAACTTGTAAGCTGAGTACCCAGCGCGAGCAGGGGTTATGGTCGAAAGTGCACTTCTCTCCTGCATGACTTACTAAATAATGTAGCTCCCAGAGCTAGCTATGAGAGATTTGGTGTCCTGTAACGGCTATCTAGCAACGTATGTCCATCATGCTTGATGTTCATTAGTTAGATGAGATCAGTGAATTAAAGAACTGTTAAATTTGTGTTTTCCTTTAATGGATATGTGACTGTGGTAGCCGAGTCACAGGACAGGAACTTGACAGAAAAGGACATGGCGGTAAGAAAAGCTTATTGCAAATATACAGCTTCATAAATTCTTGTAATAATTTGTCTTAGCAAGGCGCTTTGTCAGTTTGCTTAAAAAAATGTGGATGAGGAGATAAAAAGAAAAAAAAACCAAATGCATTATTCCTATCTTTTTCTCCATGTATATGAATTATGCATGCATCTTATTAGTGGCAAATTAATGTACTAATTTTGAGTGCATTTTCAGAAAGAAAACTAATGGAAAATCTGTTTTGAGGGGGTTAAAATAGCCAGAAAAATTAATGGAATTGGCAACATTTAAAATTAAAGCTTTGGTTAGCTTTTTTTTTTTTTTTTTTTTCCTTAATGTTGAAAATACCATCCCTTTGAAACTCTTTCACATTCTTATCAGGTAGATAAATGTTCAGCAACTATCTGCCAAAACTAATTACAATTTTCCTCCCAAAAAAGATCAATTATTATTTTTTTTTTACAAACATTTTTAGTCATTACCTTTGGGATTTTTCTCTGGCAAAAAAAGGAGTATTGTCTGAGAACATTTTTCAATGACAACAAAACTACTAAATGCTTTATAATTGAAAAAGTAAACAAGACAGAAAGATAAATTAAATCACAATAATATTAGTGTTATAATTTTAACATTCGGGATACTTACTTTTTTGGAAAGGTGCTAATTTAATGACTTCCCTAACCTTAACTTGCTTTCTGTGGTTGGAAGACTGAGGATTTCCTTGGCAGAGACTCTGGCTCAGTGACAACACAAATTTGGCAGGTTCTTGGAAACCTTTTGTTTTGTAGTTTGAAACGGCAGCTTGCTGATGCTGATACGCCCCACAATCTTTTTATGTTCTTGTTGGGATCATTAGCTACTGTTTTAAAGGAAGCTAGCATTATATTTAAAAATATTTCCCTTCCAGGCATATAGTTATAGTTACCAAAGATGAGAAGCCCACTAAAAACACTTCTGTCCCACAGTACATTTTTATTCCACTCTGATGTCTGTTTTATGCCTAAGTTGGTAGAGCCTTCAATTTGATTAACAAAAAAGTTTTATAACTTTAGTTGGTATGAAAATTGCTGAATTGTATCTGATTTTTTTTTGCATATTATAGTCATGTTTAAAGGGCTTTCAGGAGATTGTCTCATCTCTGAGATGCAGTGTTTAAGAGGATGGTAGGTGTTGGGAAAAGAGAGAACATGTAGAAACTGATAGAAATCATGTGAATGGAGACAAGCAGGAGACAGGCATCTGGTGATTTCTCACACACAAAAAATAAACTGATTTATGACTGAAATAATGGTCCAAAACAGCTCTGTCATGCATCCTAGACCCTCTGCAGCGTGCTATGCTTTCAGAACTTCAAAATAAATAGTAAATGATCAGGTAAGTGTGAAACAGCTTTAAATAAGCCCCCAAAGAGCTCTCTACCTGACTGCATCTGGCGAAAGGCTTTCCATCCAGGTCGCTACAGGGAATACCTTGAAGAGACTTCTCAAATTTTGGAGCTGAGTTTGTATTCTTTTCTGAAATGACTTTTGACTAGTTACTGGATTTTAAAGCAAAGGAAGCAAGAAAAATGACATTACTTGCAGTCAGGCTCAGGTATTATATCAGAAATTGTGTGTGTGTGTGTGTGTGTGTGTGTGTGTGTGTGTGTGTGTATATATATATATATTTATTTATTCATACAGAAACCACTAGAGGGAAAAAGGGATCATATGCTGATTCTGGGGAGGGGTTGGTGGTGTTGTAATTTAAAACAGAGATGACTGCAGTAAACTGACTCTTGGGTTTCAATTACCTTCAATGGTCATTCTCTGCTTAGTGAAAAAAGAATATTGGAATTTGATGCTATAAATATTAGAGTAATGGGTGAGAAATTTAAAAATATTGCAAAAACATCCATAATGGTTGTAAAAGGCATTATGTTTTTCTTCCATGAAAGGTGGTAAACAGTTCAGTGCTGCTGCAGATGGTATTTTTTTTTTCTTTGAAAGTGTGGAAAAGCCAGTTGCCTCAAATCCCAATAGAAAAACATGATTATTTTCATTTTTTCAAATGCTTCCAGTTCTTAAACACATGCATGTATTTTGAAATAATGACATGCATTCCCCTCTGTGCATTTCTGTGCTTAAGGTTATGTTGTAAATTTATTTTAACATTTCTGTGTGTGCTTCAGACTAACTAGTTCAGATGGCTGCATAACTTCATGGGGTGGCGATCCTGTAATGGAATAAAGCAGCCCTCTTGCTTTGAATTTTAGGGTTTTCCTTTTTTTTTTTTTTTTTTTTTTTAATGACTTTAAGAATGCTGCATGGTACATTTGCATAGAAAGAATGTTCTTCTGTTCAATTTTTACTTTAGGATAAATTTCCCTTTTTGGAAATGTAGACCAAAGGTGTCAGCACTTTTATCGCTCTTGCCATCGATCAGGCAGTTTAAAACTTTCCACTTGCTATCCTCTGTAATAATCCTATTTCTTCTATTTGGGAATGTGTTTCAAGTTGATAAATAACTCTGCTTTAAACTTGAAACACTCTTAGTAGAAAAGTCTACCAAAGCATGTCTTCAAACACAAGAAACAAGACTTATGATTTACAAGAAGTCTTAATAAATCAACCAGATGAGACTATTTACAAAGCTTGTTTAAAATTTGACTTAAGGGAATTTCGGTAGAACAGGAAAGCATTTGGTAAGTTTTCTTCACACCAGGAGTCACTCAAAGACTTAATTTTTCTTTGAGCACATTGGTGTGCTTGACAGGCAAAATCATTGCTGTTCTTATTGTTTTATGATATGGGCCACAAACCTTACATTATTATTATAATTAGAAAGAAGCTCACTGTTACAATCATAGAGGCAAGAGGTAATTCTTAGAATTACAGAGATCACACTGTATAAGAACAGTTTTATGAGAATCCAGTTTTTAATACATAGGCAACTTAACACAAATTTGTTAGCCTTTAGATAAGGCTTTTCTTTCCCATCTGAAAACGTTTCCCTCCACATACCTGATCCTCTTCCACAAGAGCTAGCAGATCACCTGGCAGCAACATTAACTCAAGGTCCTGGAATCCTGATGCGAATATCAGTTCATACATACACACAAAATCTTGGTCAGTTTTTTTTCTGTCAGTCCTTGCCAAAAATTACTCTCTTTATTAGTGTTTCTCAAAGTATGGATTTCAGATCACCTTCCTCAAAATCACCTTGGACATTTATTAAATAATAAGCTATAACATCTTTGATAAGTCAGGAATACTTCTCTGAGTCATTAGCAATAAGAGATTGTGGAACAGGCGAGGGAAGAGTACTGAGGCAGAAGGAAGAGTGTTTGCAAAGGTCCTGTGGGAGGAGAGGAAATAAGGAATGTGTGAGACTGAAAGGACAGAGGGATTAAATCCTCGAGAGAGAGAGAGAGAAAGAGAGAGAGAGAGAGGAATGATGGAGGGGAATCTTTTCTGAAAATCACTTACATTACCAAAACCATTCCCTAAGCAAGGAAAAATGCGGAGCTCATTTACTTAGGTTAAACCAAAACATTTTGTGTGCCATTTGTGATAGTGCAAAACAGCATGAATTTCTGGAGAAAGGCCAACATCGGTTGTGTTATGCCCTGATGCTTTTTTTTTATTTTAAGTCATCAATGAGTCCTGTAGTTTCTACGGACATTTTTAAGTTTAATCCTACCTTGGCCTACCTTGCTACAACCCCAATCTCAATGATTTGATATGGTGATATCCTAACTTAGAGAAGACACTCACTTGACAGAGAAAAGCGACATCCAGAATTCTTGCACTCAAGTCATTCTTGAGCACCGCTCACCTGGGCGGCTACCTGAGGTGATGGGCCAGACCCTGCACACCCAGCGGCAGGCCTCTGGGTGTATGAACAGAAGTAAATCCTACACGAATCCACATCTGTCTCACTGAGTGTGAAAAAAGATGCTATAACCAACTGGTGACCTTTGCAGCATGGTCACAGCGAGGTCACCTATGTGGCCCCCTGGCATCTCTATTTCAACTCAGTTTTTTTTTTTTTAATTAAATAACCCTTGTTTTTATAAAATATACAGGATTCTCCCTCAGTTCATAGATATCCAGATTCTGACTTATTATGCAATTCATGGAATGCTGGGAAAGTCTTCATTTTATATATAAATGTTTCAGCTTATCATGTAGCCTTTCATAGATGTCAGCTGTTTTTTTAAATAAAATAAAAATGTTAAATATAATAAATACTTTTTAAAAACTTGTCAAATTCATGACTAAGTGAGAGGAATAATCAATTTTTACTGATATATATGTATGTATGCCTACATATACATATTATACATATATATATATATGTATATACACACACACATACTAGGAAGGAATCTGAGGCTTTGCCTTTGCTTTATGTTTACATTTATCAAAATGACTGATGGAAGAAAACACCTAAGGATGTTAAGAGGAATTTATGATAAGAGATTGTCTCGTTAAGTAAATTTAAAACAACACTGAATTATTTGGGCTTCTTTTTCTCTCATTTTTCCCAACTTTTTTTTTTCCCACAATTTTTCCCAACTTTTAATGGTGGAAGTTCACAGCGTAGTTCTCTTCAGAAGGGGATGGATATCACATTTTTAAATTTCGTTTGTCTAGATAACTCTTGCTGTAATGTTTTCTGAAGACCATCCTGGAAGACTGGAGTTCAACGGGACACTTAGAAAAATGCCGCCCTCTGTCACATTGGTCGTCATTCCCAAGGGACTATGAGAAAAAGAGTTATTGCCAACCGCACATTACACATCAGCACGCTTGGTGATAAGGGGAACAACAGCATGCATTATCATGACAATATTAAAAACTTGTAACCTTATGACCTACTGTTGGAATTAAATAGTAAATCTCTCTTATTAAGCAAGAGTATCAAAGCAGGGTGGGTCCAATCAGGAAATACAACCACACAACAGATTAAACAGGAGAAATTTAATATAAAGGAATAACCACTACAATAAAAATGTAACTGTAATATGTAAGAAAACATTTTACGGTATCCTAGGGCTGAGGAAGAGTAACAAAGGAAGGACAAATTTACAAAGGGTTCAGCCTTTGCTGAAGGTATGGTTCAGCCCCCAAAGAGCAGAGCAGCTTGCTGATTTAGACAGGCTGGAGGTCCTCTAGAGTTTCTAGAAAGCAGGAGGCTACCCTCTAGGGTGCACATTGAACAGGGGATCAGCAACTTGTGGCAAGGCCATGCACTGGAGGTCATAGCAACTATCTTGGCAAGAGGCATTCAGAGCACAGGGGCTATGCAGAGGATGGCCGTGGGAGCAGCAGATCTGTGTTTATCTCCTGGGCCACAGGCAGGCTTGCAGAATCAACCTCTGCTTTCTGTGACACCCTCCAGGTCAATGGCAGCTATAGGATTTAATTCCATGTTGAGAAAGCTACGGAAAGATTAATCCCAGACCAAGGCTGTAAGATCATAGGGTGGCGTTCTATCATAGGTGACTGGGCGGGCTCCGCTGGATGTTCTCACATCCTACAACCCCTGACACCCACCCTTGCAGGAAATTGCAGAAAGCCTCTTCCTCCTGCACTGGCCCTCCAGCGCCCTCTACTGACAAAGCTAAATATTGTACACACTTTAAAGGAGAGAGAGTTAAAGGAATTTAGCATTTTATTAAGGAGCATGTAAGGAAGACTACACTGGGGGAGCTGAGAGGCAGTAATTTGACAACTGACACAGATGTCATTTAATCATTCATAATGGTGGCCTCTGCAGCAGCGTGACTCACCATCCTGTGTGCTGGTACTGCTGTCTATGCGTCTCACTAGGCCCTTTAAGTAGGATAAAATTTGGAGTGACTATCAAATGATTTGTCTGTTTAATAACATCTTATTTTTAAGTAATTCTAGATTTATAGGAAGTTTCCAAGGCTGCGCAGAGCGATCTAGCAATCACTGCTTAGTTTCCTTCAGCAGTGACATCTTACATGACTATATAGTATAGCATCAACACTAGGAAATTGACATTGATATGATATGTATATATAGTTTCATGCCATTTTATCCCCTGTAGATTGTTACATTTTTCTTTTTTTTTTGAGGGGGGGTGCAGAAGTGGTTTTATTAAAGCACAGGGACAGGACCCGTGGGCAGAAAGCTGCTGCCCCCGGGATTGTGAGGGGTGGCTGACTATATACTATGGGGTTGGGGCAGGTTAGGAAAAGGGAGGTTTTCAAAAGGATTTTCATACATTAAAGAAGACTCATAGGATACTGAATATGGGAGGCCTTGCCATTGTCAAGTTAAGGTTGTTTTCCATCTAGCAACGCATTAAGATAGTTGGGAGCTTAAAAATAAAAAGATAGTTGGGAGCTTCCTGGAAGAGCATTACACTGTGCCTGCTTCAAGTATCTGTTGATGGGCTGCAGATTCTAAGGACATTTAATTGTATCTACATTTCCTTCTGGAAGCTAGGTGATTGATAGAAATACTTTGTTCTTGTAGGTTGCTAAGTCAGCTAACAGATGATCCTTTCTACTCAAAGGAGGTTCATCTATGTTGACCGCATTGGATTCAGCTGCCTCCCCCTTTTGTAACTCCCCTATATATTGCCCAACTGACCAATATTGACCCATAGGTAGGGACATCTCTATGCTCCTAGTATGTGATCTTCCGAGCTTGGCTTTTTTTCTGAGCATAGTATCGTTTCATATATAGTTGGAAATGGTTTTTATGTTCTTTGCAATCTCTAGCTTTTCACTGGTGATTTTAGATCATTTAAATTTCATGTAATAATTGATAGTATGGGCTTAACCTTGACATTTCAGTTTGTTTTACCTTAGTTTTCCCTGGGTTTTTTGTTTGTTTGTTTCCTTTTCTCTGACTTCCGTGGGTTACTTGACTATTTCTTAGAATCCATTTTGATTTATCTGTGTTTTTTTTTTTTTTAAACATATCACATACATGCTGGATTTTTCTAGTGATTTCCGAAGTATCACGTTGTGTATGTATAACTTATCACAGTCTCTTGGTGTCAGTGTTTTGCCAGTTGGAGTGAAGTCTAGAAACTTTACCTCTTTTATTCCTTTACCCTTCCTAATTTATAATGAAATTGTTTAAATAATTCCTCTACATATACTGAGAACCATATCAAACAATGTTGTACTTTTGCTTCCACCATCAACCGTAGTTGAGGAATTTAAGAAGAGAAAGTCTAGTGTATTTAACCATGATTTTTTATGTTTTTATTGTTCTTTCTTCCTAATGTCCCAAAATTCTTTTATAATGTCCTTTGTATTTTAAGAACTCCTTTAACCATTCTTTTATTTTTTTTATTTATTATTTTTTTAAAGATTTTATTTATTTATTTGACAGAGAGAGAGAGATCACAAGTAGGCAGAGAGGCAGGCAGAGAGAGAGGGGGAAGCAGGCTCCCCACGGAGCAGAGAGCCCGATGCGGGGCTCGATCCCAGGACCCCGAGATCATGACCTGAGCTGAAGGCAGAGGCCCTAACCCACTGAGCCACCCAGGCGCCCCTAACCATTCTTTTAGGGTAAATTTGGTGGCAATGAATTCTTTTATTTTTTCTTCAGCTGAATGTCATCATGTTTCTTTCATTCCTAGAAGGATAATTTTGGTAAAAATGGAACTTGGGGTTGGTAGTTATTTTCTTTTAGCACTTGAAAAATACTATGACTCTTTCTCCTGGCCTCCACAATTTCTGATGAGACATCCACTGTCATTTAAATTGTTTCCCCCACTACCAACAAGGTAAGGTGTCATTTCCTTCTTACTGCCTTCAAGATTTTATTTTTTTTAAGATTTTATTTTTTTTTGATTTATTTGTCAGAGAGAGAGAGAGCACAGGCACGGGGAGCAGCAGACAGAGAAGGCAGAGGGAGAAGCAGGCTCCCCGCTGAGCAAGGAGCCCAATGCGGGACTTGATCCCATGACCTTGGGATTATGACCTGGGCTGAAGGCAGTGGCTTAACCGACTGAGCCACCCAGGCGTCCCAAGATTTTTTTTTTTTAATTTTGTTTTCTGAAATTGGATTTTGATGTGTCTTGGGGGTTAGCTCAGCTTTTTTAATCCATAGGTTCATGTCTTTTGCCAAATTTGAGGAATTTCCAGGCATGATTTCTTTGACTAGTTTTTTTAGCACCACCATCTTTCTCTTCTTCTTCTGGGACTTCAATGACATGAATGTTAGATCTTTCATTATGATCTCTGGCTCTTTTTTTTTTTTTTTTTTAAAGATTTTATTTATTTATTTATTTGAGAGAGAAAGTGAGAGAGAGCATGAGAGGGGAGAAGATCAGGGGGACAAGCTGACTCCCCGCAGAGCCGGGAGCCGGATGCAGGACTCGATCCCGGGTCTCCAGGATCATGACCTGAGCCGAAGGCAGCCGCCCAACCGAGCCACCCAGGCGCCCTGATCTCTGGCTCTTAAGGTCCTATTTTTTTTTTTTTCATTGTATTTTCTTTATGTTGTTTACATTGGGTAATTTCTAACATTCCACCTTCAAATTCATTGATCTTTTTCTTTTGTCCTTTCCATTCTTCTGAGACCATCCAGTGAATTTTTTACTGGTTATGCATATATCTCAATTATAAAATTTCCATTTGATTATTCTTTATATCTCCTGTTTGCTAAGACTTTTCCATTGTTAAAAACATTTCAAGTGTGTTTGTAATTACTCATTGTAGCAATTTTATGATGACCACTTTAAAATTCAAGGGTTTCCAGGTATCTGAGTATGTCAGTGTTGGTATCTATTGATTATTTTTCTCCTTCAAATTGGGTTTTCCTGCCTCTTGATATGACCAATGATGTTCAATTATATCCTGGACATTTGAGAAGTTATGTTAAAAACTTTGGATCTTACTTATATCTATTTCAGAAGATGAAGGGAGAAGAAGCTTTATTATTTTCAAATGGGAGTAGAAGTCCAGTTCCCCAGTTAGTCTCCTCTGACTCCCAGGAGAAGAGTGATCCATTACTATTAGGTGGCACTGAGATTTCACTGATATCAACTTGGTTTCCACTCCCCACCCTCAACCCTGGCGTTACTGCTCTCCTTGTGGGTTCCACTGACACCATTGTTGGAAGAGAAACCTTACCAACAGTGGATGATGGTGAAAGTTGTAGCTGCCAACTCTGTGCCCTCTGATATAAGCAAGGAAGGGGAGAAGGAGAAATATCTCATTACCTCTAGGTAGTGCAAAACTACATGATCCTCACAAGGCCTTCACTGACATATTGGAGAGAGTTCTCATTATCATGGAGCAGGGATGAAAATCCTGGCTCCTCACTCAGTCTTCTCTGACACCATTATAGTGGTAGGAGGTCAGAGGAGACAACAAGGAGCAAAATTGTTCTTTTTCAGGGTATTTGTGATAAATATATAATGATCTTTGTCTCTAGTTCCTGCCACATAGCTCCTAAAACTCTTGGAATCTCTGGAGTGAGAAGAGTATCTTCTGTATCGTAATGAGATAGCTAGTAGCTGGGATCCTAAATAGCTTCATGATAGGGATTGTTTACCAGAAAGACATAAACATGGTTAGAGAGTTAGAACTTTTAACCACAGCCCTGACCTCTATGGGGGGAAAATGAGCTGGAGATTGAGTTAATCACCAATGGCCAATGATTTAATCAATCATGCCTATAATGAAACATCCATAAAATCCCCTAATAACCTCCATAAAATCCCTCCATAAAATCCAACCCAGAAGTTCTGGGATGGTGAACACATCAGGATTCTGAGAGAGTGGTGCTCTGGGAGAGGGCGTGGAAGTCCTGTACTACCTACCTCATATCTTACCCAATACATATCTTCCATTTGGCTATTCCTGAGTTGCATCCCTCATAATGAACAGATAAATATAAGTGAAGTGCCATCCTAAGTTCTGTGAATCATTTTAACAAATCCAACCTGATAGAGGGATCATAGGAACCCTCAACTGATAGCCACTTGGTCAGAAGTATAGGTGGCAGCCCGGGGCTTTGTGACTGGTCTCTGAAGTGGGGTCCATGTTAGGAGACTGAGACCTTCATATTTAGAATCTGTGCTAATGCCAGATTAGCACAGTTAGTTAGTTACAGTTAGTCACAGGACACCTACTTAGAATCCAGAGTGTTGGACAGTTGGTTGATGTAGGAAAAGACCTCATACATACACACGTATCGTGAGGAAAAATAGTTCAGTATTTACCTGGGGTATGGCAATCATGGTCTAAAATTTTTTGTCATGCTAAGTTGCCTCATTTCCTGTTTCTTTGGCTAGTGAGGTTTTTCTTGGGGAAGTTTCACTGTTCCCTTAAGGAGTTATTGGGCTACAGTCTCTTATAGCAACAAGTTATGGCTATATGAGACTGAAAGAAAACTCACAGAATTCACCACCATATTCCTTAAATCTCAAAGTACCTAGGCATTCTGCCTTCTCTTTATCTTCAAAGCCCTCTTATGTTGGTTTTATATATAACTTCCAGTGGTTTTAGCCATATTTAGTAGGAAGGAGGAGAAAATTATGTCCATTCCATCTTTATCCAGAATCAGAAGTTCCAAATCGGTTTTAGTATTAGGATTTTTTTTCTATAGGAGAAAAAAATGGTTTTCCTCCCTACCTGACAATTTTTTCTCTTCCTAGATTTCTGTTCCTAATTCTTCAAGGTTGGTTCAGGAACAATTCTTTCATGAAATAACCTCGCAAGGTCACCATCACCAGCTGTGACAATGTCTCAGTCATTCCCTTGTTAATAAACTCTTTTCCAAAGTCCATTTACACATGAGTCACAGACATTTCCAGCATATGTTGATTAGACTCTCAGCATATGCTGATCAGTTTTCCAAACAGATATTCAGGTCTTGTTGGGTGCTTCTGTTTTTTGAGAATTTCTATAAGAAGTGACTAATCCAAACTTATTAATTAGCAATATTATTAAAGCCAAATTTTCCAGTCTGTTCAGTCTGTGGATTTGTGCCTTAAAATACCTTCATCCTTCTTCCAGGCACTCCTATCTGGGAGGCTCATGTGTAGCATAAATATCCGAGTGATTCAAATGATGTTTTAGCAAGAGATGGGGCACAGAATGGAATTAAGGGCTATTGGGAGAGGGGTATCTAATATACCCTGGAAGTTTTATATGCATTATCTAATGTATTTTTCAAAATAAAGCCATGATGTTTATAATTCCATTTTAGAAATGGAGCTTTTGCAAAGTCTCACTATTCATGAAACCCAACCTGGGTTTGAACTCCTGCTGTAAGTAGAGCTAACCAGCAGTCCATGAACCATTAGAAGACCAGTAGATCAATTTAGTGGGTAGCAGGGTTTTGTTTTTGTTTTTTTAAAGTAAAGGATATCAGAGAGGAAAACATCACCAGACAGTTCACATAGTAAAAGAAGGTATTTAATGAAAGCAAAAATTTGCTTCTTATTTTTGTTATTTATGTCGCGTATATGCTGAGTCCCAATGCATAGAATGTGTTTTATAATGTGTTTTACAGTCAAAGAAGTCTATAGCCATTTTGAGATGTTTCCAGGCCTTAATCTGAGATTCTGCTAATACTTTTCCAGGAAAATTCATCATCCCTCAAGAGCAAAATTTATTTGTTCATTTATTATTTTTAAACTTTATTTTTTAAAGCATCAAATTTGTAGTGTGGAATCTCTGGGTTAGAATGGAAAGTAGCTGTTTCTATGGCAAAAATTTATGCTAGCGTGTAATTCTTGCTGTCTGTGATTTGTATTTGTATGTGTAGGTTTGTTTCTGCTAAGGTTATATTTTGCTATTTGATTTTTTTTTTTTTCCTATTCACCACGGAACTCTAAAACAAGGTGAAATTCTAATCAGGTTCATAATGAGATGTGAATTGAATGCGAAAAATACAAAAGAGACATCAGGTTCCAGTGGTTAAAAGGGCGGGTTCTGGAGTCACACAGATGCATTTCAAATCCAGACTCTGTCACTCAGAATGCTGGCCAAATTACTTCTCAGTTTCCTTACCTGGAAAATAATCATTGTAGTAGCAACCGACTCATTGTGATGATGTTAAGATTAAAATGAGATATCCATATAGAAGTATTATCAAAGGGTTTGCCTTATAGCAAAAACCTAATAACTGTTAGCTATTAGTCTATTACTTGTGAAGTAAGACATTTGCAGAAACTAGTGATTTCAAAAGAAGTCCTGAACTGTTAGAGGCAGGAAATGAACCTTTTTATTTCATGTTGGACTTACTAAATTGCTCTTTTCTCAGAATATACTAAACAATGAATGAACATTATGTAAATAATTGTTGGGTGATTTTACATAGAAAAGAGAATGAAATCATGTCTTCTTAGTCTTTGTCTCTTTATTTTCAAATGTCCATGGCTATACAAATCCGTCCTCTCCATAATCTAAGTTAACTTAAGACCTACTTTGGTCAAGTCAAGAGCCAGAAATTATATAGCAAAGCTGGATTTCTCCACTGTAACACAAACCCCAAGAGCTGGCACTCATTTTGAAAATGACTCACATGCCTGAGTGTATCTTTGATGAAAGATATTTTTGATATTGCAGGACAACCTGGAGCCATCCGTGTGCCCGATACAGAAGGGCTCCCTGATCCTCCTGAGGCAGAAATGGGAATCCAGCGATTACCAGAAAAGTGAGTGTTGCCCTGGGGGCAGTCGTTGCCGGCTCTTCCAGCCTCCAGAAAAAAAACTGCTTGAACCCAAAGGAGAGGCAGTGTCAGCACCTGGACCTTCAGATCCCCCTAGTCTGTCCCCTGGTGTAGAAGAGATGTTGAATACGGAGCCTGATGGGAAGGGCCCTGAGGACAAGAGTGACAACTCCAGGGAACTTGGCTGGCCTGAAGTGCTGAAGGAGGATTCCTTGACCTGTCCGCGCAGGATCGAGCGCTTCTCCATTGCCCTTGATGAGCTGAGAAGTGTGTTTGAGGCTCCTAGGAGTGCAAACAGACCAGCTGACTACTGCCAAAAGGTAAGAATTGAGAATTGAAATTTACAGTTGACAAGCTAGGCAGCTTCCCTAGCCTGTCACTTGTTTCTAAGCATGTACGGGGAATTGGGATGGGGGTACGCGCGTGCGCAAGTGTGTGTGTGTTTTCTCCTCACTGGTACTCTAGACGGATGTCTTGAAGCAACTGTGTAATGCTGCGTGAAATGTGGCATCCTCTGTCATTGACTTCCTCTATGGGCTGTTCCAGTAGGGACTCAACCTCCTTTCAGTCCCATGAAAACAGCTTTGATAGGCTGTTTCATTTGTACAGGCCTTGTTTCCATAACTAGGTTGTAAGTTCCTTAGAGGCAGGGGCAATTTCTTACCACTCTTTGTATTTCAGACATCTAACAAATGGTGCTGCATTTAGCTAGAGCTCAGTGAGGATTTATCAATAATGGTGTTGAAATGGAACAAGTTAGGGCTTTGGAACCACAGTGAACTAGATTTTAATCCTAAAACCTGCCATTTATTTCTGGAGCTGTATGACACTTAACCTTGAGAATGCACATGTCTTAATCAGCTGCTTTGCAGGGATATTGTGAGGATCATTGATAATATATTTAAACTACTAGGCATAGAGTCTGGAATATTCTGTGGGAGGTGATGATCATGCTTCAGTGCTTGTGGTGTATCATCATGTCACATATAAAACATGTCTATTAGCTAAAGAGGATATTTAATCAAATTCACGAAACAGGATTAGCAACATTATTAATGAAGACCACATTTATACTTCTGTTTTCAATTAAAGGCAACTACTGTTTAAATTGGAAGTGCTTGAATTTATTGCACCCATCAGGGCCCTTATGTAAGAGATTATAGTTTAATTTAATAAAGAATTAACAAATGATCTCAGGTTTTCCAATGGGAAGCAAACTCCATGCTTTGTTAATATTTTTTATCTAGTGACACTTATCAGGAAGGTATAGTCCTACTCTTCTTAATGGATAATTAGCATTCATAGGACTCACAGAAATAGAAAATTTTTCAAAATAAATTATTTTGCTAATACTTGTTCCCAATTTTCCTCTGGGACATATTTAGTATTTACAATGAGACTATTCTTGTACCTCAAATAACTCAACTTGATTTAATGCAAATAAGGAATATGAAGCTACGTGTATGAGTGAGGTTACATTAAAACTAGAGGGTTTCTCAAAAATGTAACCACTTACCAATCCCTAATTTGAGAACTCTCTTTCCTTCCTTTTTATTATACAAGCACAATCCATTTTGTTTGTAATTTCATAATATCTTTTAGTTGGATGTCTAGAGATTAGGGTATACCTGACATAGATATTTACAATATCACTTATTTTTTATATTAATAAATTAAGGAAAGTAAAGCCATAGAAAGGGTATCTGTTGATTTTAGTGTAACGATTTTGGACATTTACTCAAGATAATTGACAAAAGAAACGGCCAAAAGTAGAAAAAATAATCCTTACAAATTATGTAATGTAACTTATCCTCATCTGGAGTAGGGATAAATGTAATAATAAAAAAATAAAGCATTAATAAGGGTTTCTGTTTGACACGTGAGGTTAATACTGTTGGTATAGTATGTGATTTTGGATCTAGTGTCCATAAAAATAATCATGGAAAGAAACAGATACATGAAAACCAACGTTTTAGGTAGTAAAAATGAAATTTTAGTGTATTTAGTGTATTTAATACACTTTATTAGTGTATTTGATACACTTTGTTCTAGTTATTCTAGGGTACTATGTGATAAAATGTTATTTCTTTAAATGTAAGAAACGTGGATTGTACATTTAGAAATTTCTCATCCACAGCAGATACACATGATTTTTAGAATCTGTTTACATAAATGAATATTATGAATGTCTACAAAATTCTATATAAATTTCATATGACTTCTTGGACAAGGTCAAAAAGAAAAGGAAAAAAATTAGAAGGCAGTGAGGAATTAACTGGCTTTCTTCTAATGAAGTATTTTGTATGTCATTAGGCATTTGAAAAGAATCCTAGTTCAACTCAATTTGAAATTGTATATTTCACACCAAGGCATAGTAATTACATACAAATTAACCATTTGTTTCTAGATCATTTTCTTCCTTTTCAGTTCAATTTTGTTATTATAAAGTAATGAGGTGATATTTATTTGCATGACTATGCGAAAATGTTTTACTTTATGATATAGAGGCTGTCTGTTGAGATATTGGTGATATAGGGAAAGATATTCAATGTTTATGATATTTAAAACAAGGACAGAAAATAATTTCAGATAAGGTTCTTGCAATTTAGTAAATCATCTCAATAATAAACAGTAAACTACATTTCAATGTTGCTATAGAAGGACACTTCAGCAATAGGTACTTTTTTAGAAAAATTTTATGAAATTATTGCGGTTCAATGTAGAAATGTAGAATTGTTTAAAGTGTGGAATATTTTTTATATATGTATATGTATTTGCTGATACACACACATATATTTGTTTAAAGAATCTTCAGCAAAAATCAAAGTCCATCTTTTCAGTATATCCTTGTTTCATTATGCTTCACTTTATAGCACTTTGCAGATACTGCAATTTTTTTACAAATTGAAAGTTGATGGCAACCCGGCATCAGGCAAGTCTATCAGCACCATTTTTCCAACAGCATTTGCTCACTTCATGTCTCTATATCACATTTTGGTAATTTTTGAAATATTGTAAACTTTTTCATTATTATTTGTTATGGTGATCTGTGGTCAGTGATTATGACTTGCTAAGATGACGGTTAGTGTTTTTTAGGAAGAAAGTATTTTTAATTAAGGTATTATTTTTTTAATTAAGGTATTATTTTGGACATGATGCTATTGCACATTTAAAAAACTACAGTATGATGTAAATATAACTTTTATGTGCACTGGAGAACCAAAAAATTCATTTGACTTGCTTTATTGCAATTCTCATTTTGTTGCAGTGGTCTGGAACCAAGCCAGCAGTATCTCTGAGATATGCTTGTATTTATTTAAAAGTGTTCATTCTCTTTAGAAAAATATTTGTTAATTGAGAAAAAAAACACAAGTCAATAGTATTTTCTAGAAGTATTCAAACTCGTTAGAGAAAGATGATATCAATCTCCCAAATATTCAGTGTATTCTAGACCTTTTTTAAAAACAATTTATCGTAATATGATTGCAGTAGAAAATTAATGGCAAATTCTTAAAATAATTTTGCCTGACGACATTTTATAAATTCCAAAGAGACATAACCTTTTGTTATCATTTCTAAAACACCCTGTAAAACTAACTTAGAATGAATTTTTAAACTGAAGGTTTTTATGCTCATGATGCAGACTATAATTCACATAGACATAAATTCACATAGGCGTTATCCCAGATAAATGATATAGAACAGGATTTTAAAAGAGTTTTGAAGAACCATAGAACTTTAAGATCATAAATCTTTGAAAGAATGACATACTCACTTGCAACACTAAGAAATTGTTATTATATAAGGCAAAGTATCAACATTTACCGTGTAACAAACTACCCCAACATTAGCAGCTTTAAACAGTAAGCATTTATTATTGCTTACAAGTCTCTGGTGAGCTGGCCCGTTTATCTGGTCTCACTCCTGCCTCTGTGGTCAGTTGCCAAGTCATCTGGGATCTGACTCTTTAGGATGGCTGCAGAACTGGGACAACTCAGCTCTGCCTCATGTGGTCCGTTCTCCTTCATAGGCTGCCCAGATTTATGTACATGCCATAGGAGTTCCAAGAAAGAAAGTAGAACTGCATAATGCCTCTGGAGGCCTATGCTCAGAACTTACACATCACTTCTCTATATTCTATTTGTTCAAAATAGTCACAAAATAAACCAGATTAATAATGTGCTAAAGTAGACTTGATGGGGGGGATTGCAAACTGACACTGCAAAGGTAAATGGAAATAAGGAAAGAAATAATTATGGCCACTTGGCAGACAATCTACCACTGGCAAGTTAAATGCATTCAAGAATCAGAATGTTTTAATATATTATGAATTAATGCAAACATCAGGAGGACAGTCTAACACAAAAAGATCGATGTTGACAACTATTTGCAGACAAAACTTCTGTATTACTCTTCTCTTTGACTCAATCCACTAGGCTGATGGTAGTTACTGTTCAAGATAGAATACTGCCTCCCAAAGATGTCCACTTCTCCTAATCCTCAGAATCTGTGAATGTTTTACCTGATATGGCAAAAGGGACTTTGAAAATGTGATTAAGTTAAGGAACTTGAGATGCAAAGATTTTTCTGAATTATCCCGGTGAAAACAAGGTCTTTATAAGAGGGAGGCAGGAATGTCAGAGTGAAAGAAAGTCAGAGAAGAAATTATGATGTCAGAGAGAGGTGGGAGGGATGCAGGGCCATGACTCAAGGAGTGTGAGCAGCCTCTAGAAATTGGAAAAGGCAAGGAAACCAGCTTCCTTCTAGAGGATCCATAAGGAATGTAGCCCTATAGACACCTTGACTTTAGCACAGTGAAACTTATTTCAGACTTTGATCTCCAGAATTGTGAGATAATTTGTGTTGTTTTAAGCCACTAAATTTGTGATAATTTGTTACAGCATTATTAGGAAACTAATACAATTATTTTATAGGCTCTTCAAACATTGTTAAAAAACGGTTAGGTAATATGTGATTTTGGACTTTCTTCTGTTCTTCCCTGATGAATATATTCCCGTATTTCAAAATCAGATCTTTGACTTCTTTCTATTTGCAGTTGATGATATGAATGCTTGTGACGTTATCAGGATTATCAGTAAATCTTAGTTTGGGATGATCTGTATTTGATAGGAGCACATAGTCACTTAAAATGTGAATTGACCAGAAGAAGAGGGAGTTTGGCAAAGGAGAGAAAGAGAGGCAGAAAGAGAAAGAATGTTATAAAGGAACAAATAAACACTAAAACTTTGTGGGACACACTTGTTTCAATTCATGTTACCTCCGTGGCTGATAAAGTTTCTATGGAGTGTATATGCAATTTTTAAATAAAACCAATTAAACTCCATCTAGTCAGTTCTGAATCAGAGCAGCATTTAGATTAACTTAGAGTGGAAAAAGATGGTGTAAGTTCCTCCTTTTTTCTTGCAAGCTCCCAGTTGTTGTCCATAGAACTGGGACGATGAGACCACTGAATAAGCTCCCTTTAAGGGATCCTACAGTAAATCAGGAATTTCTTGATTCAGTTAATTCATTTTGCCTTTTTCTATTCATATCTTTAGACTCCAAATGGTTAATGATTTGATTTTTCACAGTAGGTTACTTAAATAACTCACCTGTATTTTTTATGCACAGCTGTGATCTTTCTCAAAAACCCCCTTCGCTTGTGCAATAAGGTTGAATTTACCTAATGCTGGAAGAGAGATTGTTTCTATCTTTTACTTAAGCCCTCGAGTTGACAAAGACCTTTCATACATGAGCTGGACTTAAAAACAAAAACACAATCACTGTATTTTAGTTCTGCTGTCTCATATGCATTGGTTCAATCTATTATATAATTGAAGGCTTGGATGAGAATATGAAGACACAAGGCTAAGGGACTATGGACCTACATGTGCATCAATGATTAAACAGGATATAAATAATTAAATATGGTATAGTTTCTAGAGTATGGTATCTTCATTCCCTCCAATAATCAAAGCCTCTGGTTTTTCACTTAATGACCAGTTTGTCATTTCCTACTTTTAGTTTTGCATAAAATCAGACCTTTAGAAGTACAGGTAAATCATGATTGCAGTTTGGCTCCTACTACAAAATCACTCCACGAGATGCTTAAAGTTTCATTTGCTCCCTAAACCCAGGCATGTGGGGACTATGGGATTCATCTACCTCTAATCTCAGAGCAGGAAAGTTTCTTTTCAGGCAGTTACCTGTCACAGCCTTCTGACTCTCCATCTCCCGCCCTCCTCTCTCATCAGTGTTTCTGAGATAATGTCTGTCAAGCATGAGTTTTTTTGTAAAAGCACTTAACAGGGCAGAGGCTTTTACAGTCTTGAAAATTATTACTGAAAAAATCTGTCCACCAAACTGAAAATAGCTAAATATGTTTTTTTGCTGTGGGAAAAATTTTAAAGGTCCTTGAAAAAATAAAATATTTTTTCTTTACCTGAAAAATGGGCAAGTAGTATTTTTTGTAGAACTGAAGTAAATGGTTTAATGAGAAAGATCATTACTTTATTTTTATTAGAGGAATATATAGAATCATAATTTTCATTTCCACATAGAATATAAGAATATAATATTTGGTGACAAAGCATTGGTTGAAAGCCTTGGCTCAGCTACTTCTTCATCATATAAACTTGAGTGAGTTATTTCACCTCATTAATCCTTAATTTTCACATCTATAAAATAAGGAAATTAATACAGCACAAGATTCTTCTGAAGATAAAGTTATATAATACCTGAAGGAGAAGAGGTATTTAAGTGGTAGCACCAAATAAAATTTAAGAAATTGTGCCAATGTAGCACCAAATGGGTATTTTTTCTATCTTATCTTCTCTGGCATCACTTCTGTAACTTAATACATGCCTTTGGGGAAAATATTTAACCTCAGTGGCTTCTGTTTTCTCACCTATAAAGGCAGAGGCTTACACTCTATGGTTTATAAAAATGGAAAGGTGCTTTGGGCAAAGAAGTTTTTATTTCACATCTGGTAACACCTTAGTCTTTTATACAGACCCCTCGTAGAGGGGTTTTTTCTTTGAACATTCAGTGGAGCAAATGCTAATGAAACTTTCCAACATGAGTTATAACCCCATTTTGAGATGATGAGACAAAGGACTATAATCTGTTAAATTATAGTTTTCAAAGCTTTATTAAAACCCTAAACAGGGCGCCTGGGTGGCTCAGTGGGTTAAAGCCTCTACCTTTGGCTCAGGTCATAATCTCAGGGTCCTGGGATCAAACCCCGCATCGGGCTCTCTGCTCAGCGGAGAGCCTGCTTCCCCCTCTCTCTCTGCCTGCCTCTCTGCCTACTTGTGATCTCTCTCCTCTCTGTCAAATAAATAAATAAAATATTTTTAAAAAAACACACAAAAAACCCTAAACAGAGATACATTGTCACTTTCATTGTCCTTTCCAGTTAACAGAAAAATTCACTGGCACTTAGAGACTCCAAATCCAAATCCAAGAGAGATGAAGTTTACATGTTATAAAAGGTTTATTGTATTTACATCCACACACACACAAAGAACAAACTTCAAAGTCACAAGGAGAGGAATGTTTCATTGTATGCAATTTTTTTCTTAGTGGTGTAATTTGTTTTCATTTGAAATAATATTAGTGTTCTTGTTCTTTTCACCCATTTATATGTTTATTATTTTATTACCTGTTGTCCAGTGCTTTATGTTAGCTGGGGGGAACAAACAACCCTGTGATCTGATGGTAAATTTCCCAACTGAACACGTTTGCATAGCCTTAAAGACTTCTAGAGGAAACTGCCATCTCTTCTCATTCGTGTCTCACAGTGATATATGCAGTCACAATATGACATTGTTAAAAATATAGTTCCAGTAACCACAGAAAGATGGTAAGCAATATTGACTCACCTTTACCTGGGAAAACTTTTGTCAGTTCATGGGTTGGCATTCTTTGACATTTTACTTGGATGACTAGTGAGAGCTTTCAACCTTGTGTTATAGGAATATTGATGCCAGCTCTGCTGCCTCTGTTGTGAACCCACTTTTTTTTTTTTTTTTGCCCATCCTATATTCCCCAGATATTTATCCAACATTTCTACTTACTGACTGAATTAATTCAAGGGGCCCCATGTATAACTTTTTGCCCTTCCCTGTCCTCCCTTTGCTGATTTTCATACTTGACCATATTTTTTTTGGAGAATCCTCTCACCATAAGGATAAGCTAAAGGGGAAAATAAAGAAAAGAAATTGATAAAATGCATTGAGAAGGATGATTAAAAAGGGAGAATTTTGGACTTTGTTCAGAGCCTTTTACTCCATTGAGAGCCATGCAGATGATGTTCCAGTCATGAAAATCCACCAGCAATCCACAGGCTATCCTGAAATAAGTCAACATGGGAATTCCTTCGACAATACCCTGAGAGATAAACTTGCATTTACTGTGGAGAAACCTGGAAGAAACCAACTTAACAAGGGATTAGAGTTAATATCACCAGTAATAAGACATCTTGTACTTCCTGATGTGATAGACTGTGCAGGGCAAAGCATCACCCCTGTGGTGTCCTTGTCAACATTATGTAATTTCAATTTAATCACGAAAAAACATCAGATAGATCCATGCAGAGGGCATTCTATAAAACAGCTGGCCATGACTCTTCAGAATGTAAGGCCCTATTGGAAAAGTACTGAGAAACTGCCATAGATTGGAGGTGAACTAATATATGACAACTGCAGTGAGGATAAGCTTGTCCATTGAAATTGGACCATCAAAGAGGGCATTAGTGGGAAAGTAGGTAAAATTCTAATAAGATCTGATTATTTACTGATTTCAGAACTGTACTGTGTTTAAGATATTAACATTAGAGAAAGCTGGACAATTGGTATATGAGAATTCTCTGTAGTATTTAACATTTCAGTAAGTCTAAAGTTATTTCAAAATAAAAAATTAGATAATTGTTTTGATCTTTGTTGAGGCCTTAGCACTGTGGAGTGGAGGGTCATGGTCTCTATTGTTTGAATTTTTCCAAACCTAACAGGTTATTATTCTTACATCTCCTTGTAGAATGTAATCCTTAGCTTCTCAGCCCTATACTTCTAAAACCTTGAATGTTTTAGCCATTTCTCTCTACCTATAATCTCAGGATCTCTGCAATTAATTATTTTCTCAGCAAGGAGAATTTAAGAAACCTAATCAGTAGTTCAGAAGTTGAGTATGTGGACAGCCTTATAGTCATATCTGCATTAAATTTATATTCCATTTCCACTCACTGAGTTTCATTACATTTTCAGGAGTAGAGTCATTATCTTGTTTTTATTGTAGTCAAAGTTATTGTCGTTTAGACCTTTAGTTCTATCTTGACTTACATTCCTTCCAAGTCATTGCCTCAAGTTCAAGGAACTCAAATTATCTCTTGTCTTGAACTCAAACTCCAGGCACTATAGTTATCTATTGCCCTTTCGATGCTGATTTGACAGCAAGATTCAATCTCTATAATATATTATGAGCCCCTTCAAAATGCTCACCCTCTTTTCAGGGTATATAGTCTTTGGATGGATTTCCCAATTGCTTAGGAAGTTCTGTGGGGATTTTTTGTTTTGTTTTGTTTTGTTTTGTTTTGTTTTGTTTTGTTTTCCTTCTGTTTTGGACTAGGCCTTTTGGTGGCTAACTTCCTTAGCTCCATAGGCTCTCCTTTCTGGTCTTTCTCACAGTGAACTGAGCCTCAGGACTGATAAAGTAACACCTTCTTCAATATAATTGCCCTTTTCTATTCCTCAAAGTCCTTCATCTGAAATTAGAAGTCTGGAAACTTATCAGAGTTGAAATTCAGGATATTTAGCGTGGAGCAAAGTGCAGGCCCTGACAATCCAAAATGGTTGTGACTATCACAATAGTTAGAGCCCTCCTAGTCCGCTCTTCCTGGACATCAACCAACTTTTAGACATGGAAATCTACCCTTATTTTAGCACCTGCTTAGCACTCACTATATTGTGTATGGAAACCCAATAGTTAATGCATTTTCTTATTCGGAAAGATATTTCTTTGTCTGTTTAATGTGTAGTGGTGAGTGAATGCAATGAGTTTCAAAGACCTGAAACAAATTCAAGCTCCATTAATGTTTCTCATCTATACCAACTACCAAATATGATGATTTATGGTACTTAATAGTGTACTAACTTGTTTTATGTCAGTGTAAGTCGTTTATTGGATGCTATGAGACAAATTGCTCTAAAGCATGGTAATGCACCATAATACATGCAGTTCTCTTTCTCTTCCCCCCATTTGTGAAAACATTCAGGAGCAAACATTTAATCAAAATGTTCTGATTTCAACCTTGATTAGATGTCAGAATTTTTTATTAATGATAAAGATGATATAAAATATTTCCATTTCTGATCAAGATGATTTTATCATTTAAGATCTAATCTCTTTTCCGTTTACCTTTATTTTTAAGTGTTAGGGGAATTTTTTTCCTCGTGTCTTGAAATATGTTTGAAATTCTCACAGGAAAGGAAATTGAAGCTACGTATAATAAAAACAAAAACAAAACAAAAGCCGGGAGTTTCACAGATGCTCTCTTTCTCTCTTTTTCTCTCCCATTCACACACACACACACACACACACACACACACACACAGGCTTTTAAAATATTTCATGTTTAAAAGTAAAATTGAAAATTTGTGGAATATATATGTGTCATTCTAAAAAGATCTGTATATCCAGGAACAGCAAACAGCAATTGTGTTTTTACTGAGATATGTTTCAATTCTGTTCTTTAGTTTATAACTATAGTCCTTTTGCAGGGCCTGTTCATTTCTGAGGTTGTCCCTAATGCCTCCCCTTATCCTAACATTGGTCTGCCCCTGGACCACTGGAGCAAGAGGCCCCAGGCTGCTGCTGCTGGTAAGCAAGTAGTAGTATTGGGCACTGAGTACTAGCCAAGCACTGTGCTGAGGGCTCCAAAGATATTGCTGTCGTTTAATACCCACAGCCATCTTAGGACATAAGAACTATCATAATTCCCATTTTATAGCTACAGGGTGGAGAAGTTAAATGTGTCCGAAGGTCCACCATTGCTACATAATAGAACAGGGATTTAAACCCAAGTATCTCAATCCAGAATCCACAATAGTAAAATACTACTCTGAGTGCTGTCTGGATGCATGTTGTCCATTTCCATACAGGATCTCATAGCTGTTTCTTGTATGAATGCATCCTTGATGGTCATAGAAATCGCAGTAGCATTTAAACTATGAGTGCCACAAACCACATATTCTCAATTCTAAGGTGCATACTTTTTCATACTTTTAAACATCTTTGGATAGCTTAATAAACACTCATCTGCAAAATAACTTTCACACTAACAAGGAGCTTTCCAAAGAAGTGAGAACGATTGGTGGCTTATTTGGTAGGAAGAATAAGTGTTATATTGAACTTATTTATTTCTTCTTTTAGGGACTGAGAGTGGAAGCAGAGATTAATATAGTGCAACTTGACCCAAAGAAAGATATTTGGAGATATGTGAAGAAAAAGAGAGAGAGAAAGAATTTATTTTAGAGAAAAAAAAAAGAACCTTTGAAGTTTAATACCCGTTAGAAGCCAAAAATTAATTCTCCAGTTGATAAAACCAAAGTCTAGATAAAAAGTTTGAGATTTTTTGAAACCTAAAAGCTGCTAGAAAAGGAACCCAGAGACGAGGAAGAGAGCAGATCAAAATCAAGCAAAAAAAATGTAAATTTAACGAGCAAGAATGTAATCTACTTTTTTCTGTTTTGTGTGCTTCTTTTTAATCCTCTGAATTTCTTACTACTACAGTCACTTAAATTCCTTTACATTTGCTGTGGTATTTATTTTTGACTCTATATAGGCAATACTGACTTATTTATCTCAAATTTTACTTTTTTAATTAAATTCTGTCCTCAGTTTTTCAACCTATTCTGAAAACTTTCACCTAGACATGCTTCAACTACCTACGTCTGAGTTCATTATCCTCCACCTAAATCAACTTCTTACCCAAAGCCCATCTATTTACAATGACAACACTTTGTGTGCAGTGACCAAGAGTCCTCTCTGGTAGTTTAATTTATCCTGCTCATTTGCCTTCAACCCCACAGTTCTCAATTTCTCTTTTCACTTTTCATTTACCACCTTTCCCTTATTACTTCACACCTGGCTTATTGCAATACCTTCTCTGATACTATGATTTATAACAAGACGTATGTATTTGGTCTTTGACCCTGTTCCTGGCACAAATCTCCTAAAACCCTTGGGATTGTCTGTGGTTAAGAGTGATAAAGATATTTTCTCAGATCAATGAGGTGACTTTTGGAAAGCCTTTAGTTAACCTCAGGTTGATGGGTGGTTGGTAGGGGAACAAACCATGTGAGTAGAGGGTTAGAAGTGTAAGTACTCCCCCACCAATTTAGGGGGACTGGAGAGGGGCTAGAGATGGAATCATTTGCCAATGGCCGGGGATTTAGTCAGTCATGATTATGTAATGAAGCCTCCATAAAACCCCAAAAGTATGGGATTCAAGGAACTTCTGGGTTGGTGAACACGTGGAGATTCAGGGAGAATGGCATGTTTGGAGAGGGCATAGAAGCTCCATGTCCCTTCCCATATACCTTGCCCTATGCATCTCTTCATCTGGCTGCTCTTGAGTTATATCCTTTTATAATAAATTGGTTATCTAATAAGTAAAATGTTTCTTTGAGTTCTGTGAACTGCTCTAGCAAATTATTTGAACCAAATAAAGGAGGAGGTCATGGAAACCTCTGATTTATAGCCAGTTAGTCAGAAATATAGGTAACAACCTGGGCTTGTGATAGACATCTGAAACAGGGAGGCGGGGGGTGGGGAGGAGCAGTCTTCTAGATTGAACCCTTAACCTGTGGGATCTGGTGCTCTTTCCAGGTGGATAGTGTCAGAATTGAGTTGAATTATAAGATACCCAACTGGTGTTCCAAAAAAACTACATCCACACATATTGGAATTGGGTCTAGGAACCCAAAAGACCTTCCTTTCTAGTATCATAGTCCTTCTAGAGTAAACCCCTTTTGTCAAAGCTTGATCTCAGTAACATAGTCACCACTCTTCTAATTCCCACAGCTTTGGACTTGTGTACCATATCATATACTTACATATGTTATATATATGCTTTCTATTTTATAATGCTGCATTTTCCATTATGGAGTCACTAGCCACATGTGGTCACTTTAAATTAAATTTTAGTTAATTACAGGTAAATCAAATTAAAAATTCATTTTCTCTGTCACACTAGCTGTATTTCAGGTTCTTAATAGCTATACATGGCTAGCAGGTACTGTGTCAGACAGCATGATACAAAGCATTTCCATCGTGGAAGAAAATATGTTGGGCAGTATGCTCCAGCGGCTACTCTGTGGTATTCCAACCCTCCATCTGAAATGCTCCTGGTAGTTTCTAAGTGTTCTAGAATTCTTCCTGCTTGTTCCAGTCTATATCTCTGCCTTCCCACTTCATACTATGCCTCAGGTGGAGGATGCCTAACTTTCTCTTTTTCATTTTGCCCCCAAGTGCTCAGAGACATTGTATTGTTGGAACCTATCCAGGCCGTAGTGCTAAGGGATGGAAAAGGTAATGCAACATGATCTGCTTACAGTTATTTATTTCCCACAAATGCTGAGGATGCTGTTGGGACTAGTTGTAGGCCTGCATATGACCCAAAAGAAGCTTCTCAAGAATGTTTGTTGGAATTTTTTATTCAATGAAAAAATTTTAAAAATCTCTTTCCTTCTTGCTCTTGATTTCATGCAGACACTTTTCCAGTGGTGCTGTCTTGGGCCCCTTTGGGCCTATAGGCAGGTTCATTAGTCTCTTTCTTTTCTTTCCCTCTCTATGGTTTTTAACAGAGTACTAAGCACAGGGTGGGTTTTCATTAAGTACCTTGGGAATAGGTGGATGAAAAACTCCCGTTAAAATGAGCTCTTTCATTGTCCATTATCCAGGTCATGTGAATTAGCATTCCATTCTTAGGATTCAGCTTCAAGGTAACCTTATAGCAATTTTTAGCCTACATTACCTGTAGTTGTATTCCTTTTGCTCATTTGGTGGCAGGGGTTTGATAACCTAATGTCGTCTGTCCCTTGCATATGGTCATTCCAACCTAAGCAATTTTGTCATTGGCTATGTGCCAGCTTCTCTAGGTTGGACATCCTCTTACCACTCTATATGCCTTATAGGTGACACTAGTGAAATTATGCAAGAAATAGACATGAAAGAATTATTGCTCTTTTATTGACCTTTCTTAGTTTGAAGTGTGATATTACTTTGCCATCAAGCTGTGTCTACCAGCTTCCCAAAGGATAAACTGCCTCACAATTCATATTTCTTCCATTTTTCTGATGCATTATTAGACAATGGCCTAAATGTGCAGCTAGAAGGTGCTTTCATCTCTATGTTGCATAGACTCATGGTAGAGCCTACCTCATGATGCTCACTTCTACCCCGCCCACCACCACTGCCTGCTCAGGAAGCCCTTTTATAATGTATTGGGATTGTTACTTGACCTGTTTTTTCCTACTCTAGAAAACGTTAAGTAATAATCAATTATTTCCTACTCTTTTTAAATTACAAAATATTTCAGCTATAGAAAAAAGTCTAAAAATATATTCTGCATCTTCTTGTAGCTCTGCATCAAAAATTCAGTGGTGAGCTTATAAAGACTCTCAGGTATTGAGATCTTTTTTGAGTAGGCCACTATGGAATTGAAAGATTTTTTGGCTAGCAAAAAGCTTCATCTTGTGCTAATGTCCAAATTCCCCCTTTTCAATAATATTTGAAGATTTCTGCTTAAAACAAAAGATAAACTCAACAGATTCAAGACTCAGAATAAATAATAAATATATGCTGCCCCTACCACATATACAATAAATAAGCCCACTAGAAAACCAGCTACTTCCTTTCTGTTTTCTATTTTTGTTTGTTTTTGAGAAAGGAAACCAAAGGTTTATAGTATATATACCTAAGTAAATGGTTTCTAATACTCAAAGTGAAACATTCATAGATATAGTTGTGCTGAATCATCATATTTTCTTTCTTATTCTTCATCAGAGAATAAAACCAAAGTTTTGGTCCCCAAGGATGTTCAGCATCTGAATTTCTTTGCTGCGAAATGAAAAAATATATAGGTAACATTCCTATCACTCCAAAGAGAATGAGGGGGTGGAAATGGAGGAAGAAAGCGCTGCTAGGAAGCACAGATCCTATTTTCTTGAAGTGCCATTAATAGTAACTTAGAAGTAGTAGCTAGAGTATAGATGCTGTATAAGCAAAAATAAATCTATACCAAATGGTTTTTAATGCTTGAAAGGTAAAAGTAACTGCAAAGTTAAAATCAGTTTGCTATAAACAAATTCTCCATAGCAACCTATTTTGCCAGAGTTCCTTCTCCCTGGAGTTTTTTGGCATAGTGCTCAGAAATGCCTCAATAGAATGTATCTAATGCGATCGTTCCCATTCATCATTTTCTACTGAGAGAAGCTTTTCCAAATGTAGAAATTAAGAAGTATAAATTCTTCCAAAGAAATTATTCCAATTCCAATATGAACATTCCTAATAAGTCTTCTCCCAGCATGGGAAGATTATACTGCCTTTTAACTAGCAAATGTGGTTCCAAAGTAGCTCATCATTAAAAACCAGAGACAATCTATTTCCAAAAAGATACGGCAATTAAAGTGACTGTTATAGAATGATAGGAATCTTTTTTTTTCCAATTACTTTTATTTTATTTTTTCAGTGTTCCAAGATTCATTGTTCATGTACCACACCCAGTGCTCCATGCAATATGTGCTTTAAAGGAGAAAACTGCCCTCAGATGTCATTGAGTCAACTTCCCTCCCAAGGTTGGAATCTATATTATATCCCAGACAGATGGCAGCCTAGCTTTCCTTTAAACACTTTCAGTTTCAATAAATTCATGCTTCGGCAAAGCAGTTCTCTCTATTGTCTCTTTCTTAGAAGGTTAATCCTCATGTTGAAGAGAATGTGCCTCCTGGGAACATACACATTTTGAGTAAGGTTTTGCCCTTTGAAGCAGTACAGAATATTTTCCATTTGTTACTGTGGGAAATGACAGGCTGCGTCTAATCTTGAGGGCTCAGGACACAACTTAGCAGTAGGAGGTGAGGTTGAGATATTCCTGAGTGACTTAGGAAGAATCAAGGCTAACGCTATGCATGACAAGGGCATGATATGACTCAGCAGGTTCTGACTGAGGAAAGACAGATGCTCTGAAACCATCCCTCTCTCCAAAAAAGGTTGGCCATTAATTAAGGAGTCTGTGCTGGATAGGTCAACCAATACATTTATCTTTGTAGATGTTTTAAAAATTGTTGTTTTGTGGTTTTATGTTTTTTTGGTTTTTGTTGGTAGATATATAAGGAATACATTAGTAGACCCATTTGGGACTGCCAGCAGCTATGACAGAGACAGATGACATTGACTGTTTTTTTGTCTAAGTGTTTCAGGAAGCACTTGGGTTAGAAAGGTAGAGGATTTGACAACTGTGGGTTCCATCTAGCATTTTTTATTACCTTTCTTGAGTGCAGTTCATACTTTTCAGAACTGTTAGAACCCTGTGGTGCTGACATAATATGTCCCTTTTGAGGCTTTGCTTTTTCTGGCTAGCCTTCAAAGCAAGGCCTTGTAGCAGCTTTATTTGCATAGATAGACGCCAAATGTAGCATTTTTGTCTTTTTTACTGCTACTATTTTTTGAAAAAAAAATTTTTTTCAATTACAACTCCACTCACAAGCATATGTATAGTAGTTTTTGTTTTTGTTTTTGACTGATTATGCTTGCACATAGCCTCTTCCTTCCCATGACAATTATCTTCTCTATCATTACAGGCAGATTAAGGACCCAAGTTGAAGGATAAGAGGCTTCCTAAGTGTTTCTGCTATAGAACCCTTTTTATAGGATGCCAAATAACAGAACACAACCTTTCTTTCAACCCACCTCAACCGTCCTGCACACCCAGCTCTGTTTCTCAGCATCCAACTATGATATTTTTTTCTTCCAACTTTACCAACAAACAAAACTTTAAGATATTTAGCATGTATAACTTGATTCGATATATGTGTATATTGTGAAAGGATCAATTAACTTGATCCTTAATTAACATCAAAGATGTTAATTAACATATCTATCACCTTACATATTTACCCTTTGTGTATGTGAGAGAGCATTTAAATTCTACTTTTGGCAAATTTCAACTACATAATACACTGTTTTCAACTATAGTCACCATGTCATATGTTAGATCCTTAGACCCTTTTCCTATGATAACTGAAAGTTTGAACTCTTGCTAATCTCTCCCTATTTTCTCCAAGCCCAGCCTCTGGCAACCACTTTTCTACTGTTTCTTTGAGGTGTTTTTTGGTTTGTTTTTAAGAGTCAGATGGACTCTTAAAATAAATGATATTGTGGAGTATTTGTCTTTGTTTGTCATATTTTACTTAGCATAATGCCCTCAAAATTCATCCATGTTTTTACAAATGACAGAATTTCCTTCTTTCAAAGTTGAATAATTTTACATGCCATATTTTCTTTTTTCATTTATCCATTGGTGGACACTTAGATTGTTTCCATACCTTGGCCATTGTGAATAAAGATGCAGTCAATGAACACGGTAGTACAGATACTTCTTTGAAGTAATGGTTTTATTTCCTTTGGAGATAGAGATCCAGAATGATATTGCTGGATCATATAATAATTCTATTTTTAAGTTCTTGAGGAACTTGCATGCTGTTGTCCATAGTAGTTGTACTAGTTTACATTTCCACCAACATATTACAAGAGTTCCCTTTCCTCCACATCCTTGTGAGCATTGATTATGTCTTGTCTTTTTGATAATACCCATCCTATCAGATGTAAGGTGATATTTCACTGTGGTTTTGATTTGCATATTTCTGGTGATTTCTGATGACTAGTGGTATTGGGCACCTTTTCAGGTACGTGTTCACCATTTGCATATCTTCTTTGGAGAAATGTCTACTCAAGTTCCTTGCCTGTGTTTTTAATTGGGTTGTTTTTGCGATTGACTTGTGTGAGTTGCTTGTATATTTTAGATATTAACCCTAATTAGATATGTGTTTTGCAAGTATTTTCTCCCATACAGTAAGTTGCCTTTTCATTCTGCTGATGGTTTCCTTTGCTGAGCAGAAGCATTTAAGTTTGATGTGGTCCCACTTGTTTACTTTTTCTTTTACTGTCTTTGTTTTTGGTGTTAAATCCAAAAAATCATTGCAAAACCAATGTCAAGGAGCTTACTCCCCAGATTTTCTTCAAGGTGTTTTACGGTCAGCCCTTACATTTAAGTTTTTAATCCCTTTGACTTGATTTCTGTGTGTGGTGTAAGGTAGTAATCCAGTTTCATTCTTTTGCACATGGCAATCCAATTTTCCCAACACTATTTATTGAAAAGACTCTCCTTTCCTCAATGTATATTCGTGGTTCCTTTGTCAAAAATTAATTGACTATGTACGCATGGGATTATTTCTGGGTGTTCTAATTTGTTCACTGGTGTATATGTCTGTTTTGGGGCAGTACCATACTATTTTGATTACTATAACTTTGTAACATAGTTTAACATCAGGAAGTGTGATGCCTCCAGTTTTATTCTTCTTTCTCAAGGTCGCTTTGGATATTTGTGGTCTTTTGTGGTTCCGTACGAATTTTAGAATTTTCTTTTTATTTCTGTGAAAAATGCCATTGAAATTTTGATAGAAATTTCATTGAATCTGTAGATAACTTTCAATCTAAATTGTGATTTATGATGCCAAGTTCAAGAGTGGTGGGAGAATAAGATCACTGAAAGATTTAAATAAACTATTTAAATTCAGAAATTATTTATGAGTCTATAGAGCTAACATTTAAATGTTGATTTATTTTATCCTTAAAGCAAAGGCAGAAACACTTTATATTCTGTCTCTTGATCAGCAAATGAAGCTTTCAGTCTATGTTTTAATATTAAGTATTGTTACAACTATAATAGCATGTAGGCTTTTCTTTCCTCTTTTCTACTTGTCAATACCTATGTTAGACCTGCTCTACTCTGTGTTTTTCTCTATATTAAAAGGATTATAAGCTATACTTTAACATATAATAGGCAGTAGCTATATTTATCAAAAATCTTGTTAACTCTCCAGTTAGACAGCTGTCAGCCTACATTCAGTACTGTTCTGTGAAACATCTGAGGGATGATTTGACATAGGTATTTAATACTTTAGTATAAAAGATAAAAGGTTTATACAGTTTTCACTGAGCCATTTAAATCTTTTTTTAAATTTAATTTTATTTTTTCAGTGTTCCAAGGTTCATTGTTTATGCACCCCACCCAGTGGTCCGTCCAATACGTGCCCTCCTTAATTCTGTTTCTAAGTTAGAATTATACTTTTTTACATTATACACTCTTTAAGCTTCTGTAATTACTATATGACCAGACATGCATTCAGGAATATCTTTTCTATTGCTAGGTTTATTCTGGGAATTGTGATCAAAAAGGAAATTTATATTGCTTTTTAGTTTATAGCATACTTTTAATTCCTTACCTATTAGGATGTAATAGATGCTCCAAGCATAATAACTAGCTCAACTCACTTTCTGCAACTGGCTATCTTTAAATAAATACATACCAGTGTTCATACTAAAAGTATTTATATATATATCTGATACCTCCCCCAGTGTTCCCATGATTAAAGACCATGTCAACATTTTTCTTGGTGTCCCCAGTGCCTAGCAGAGTGATAGTCACAAGGTAAGGATGCATTTGATGTTTGTTAAAGAAACTAATCTATTTTGAAGCAATCCTGTGCCTTTGACAATTATATATATTAGATTTGAAGGATAATCGCTGAACTTACTTGGTTTTCTGAAGCACTCTTCTATTATCCCGTTTCGTTGTATTTGCTTCTTTCATATTGACAGACAATTCTCGAATTTCTTTATAAAATATTTTTCCTGTCCCACCTACTTTCCTCCATTATTATAACAACTGTAAATAATCTATCATTTTTGAAATCTGGCCAGAACAATAATCTGTACATCCATTCCCACCTAAAATGTAGAAGGCTACCTGTCTTGATTTAAAATAGCTACCATTCTAATCCACAGCCAGCTATCATTTTTATAATTGCTACTAAGAAGAGTCTTTGAGCACTAGTGTCTCTTTTATTGTGGCGTTCAAAAAGAGCAAGAGGCCAACTGTAATAATCTTTGCTTTTATAACAAATATCTAGATCAATCTGCCTTATATAATAAAATCCTCCTACTTAGAGGCAACTCTTTGTCTTCTAGAGCCATATTAACTTTAGTGTTGCATTTGACACAACAGAGTCCCATTTTCAGATGGCATCATTTTACTATTCAAGCTTTGTGAAGAATTTTTTCCTGATGAGTCATCTTGAGTGTTTACTTCTGCCAAAGAAATACAATCTCATTGTCTAAGAAGTTACTCAGTGGACAGACTAGAGAGCAGAGGAAACATCAGCCTTGTACAATGTTTTTCATGCTTAAAATGTAGCCCAAGAGTCTATAAATAAATAAAACAGGAGCTGTCCACTGACCCAGCAGGCAGAGTGCACCAGTCATAATATAGTCAGCAATAGCTCAAAATCTTGAGAATATTTTTTATTTTAAATAGTTAACTCTCCATTGTTCCTGGTAATGGGAGGCAAAGAGAAACATGGCTCACTGAGTTGAGAATAAAATGTTAAAAGATACATGTAGTTTGAAATGTGTTCCTACTGTATTATTTTTCTGGAGTTATTTTCAAATGGGAAAACTCATATTTTAGTTTTTATGTTTCTCTTCATTGCTAAAGACTTTAAATCTAAGGCTTAAAATTAATAACTATGGAAGTGATCAGAGTAGTAACAGCAGAGGAAAGCAATGGCAATTGATGGTTAAGATGAGCATCACTTTAGGTTTATCAAACCAATTTCCAGTTTCAATAATGGCATTAGTTTCTTATTGCTGCTATAACAAATTACCTTAAAATTATAGTCTTAAACAATAAAAAATTAGTATCTTACAATTCTAGAAGTGGAAAGTCCTATATGAGTCTTATTGGGATAAAATCAAAGTGTTGGCAGGGTCACATTCCTTATTGGAGACTCTAGCAGAGTTTCTTTGCCTTTTGCAATCTCTAGAAGCAGCCTTTATTACTGGACCCATGGCCCTTTTCTTCATCTTTAAAGCCAGGGAGAGTGGGTTAAGTCTTTTTCACATAGCATTAATCTGACCTCTTCTGTCCACCTTTCCACTTTTAAGAACTCTTGATTACATTGGGACAGCCCAGATTACCCAAGATACTCTATTTTAAGGTCATCTGATTAGCAACCTTAATTCCATCTGCAACCTTGATTTCTCTCTGCCCTGTAGCATAACATATTCACAGGTTCTAAGGATTAGCACATGGACTTGGGGTCCATTATTCTACCTACCTTAATAATAAAATAAAGATCACATTTCAAACTATACATGTGCTTTTTATTTTTATTTTTTCTAATATATTATCTTTTCACTAGATGGACCCTAGCTTTCATCTACTATAGAGGAAATTAGAAATGTTAAAGAGTGTTAAAGAATAGCTTTTTAAAGATACACCTTCTGACAAAAAATGGAACCGTTGAAAAGAATTTGTAGAAAAAATTTTTGACTCTGCCTTTAGTATATCAAGGTCTAAGTCTAGAAGAATTACCCCAAAGCGTTTTCTCATATTAAAGAGAAGATATTTCTTCTCTCTACTGTAGAAAAGCCATAGGTTTGTTGTTATAGAGTAGAAGTATATAAAATAGGAGAAGTCTAAGAAAAGTTTCTCATTCCCCAGACTCAGGTGATGTTGGAAAGAAGAAAGGAAAATATAGGATACAAAAATGTGGAGAAAAGATGGCATGAAGTCACAGAGGGAGGCATAGGGAGCCAAACTCAAGTGTCATCAGCTACAAGCACCACTGAGCTCTTGAGAAGAACATGAATTTGGATTACATCAGCTCCAGAGAGCTGGACCTGGCCCAGTGACCAGAGTAGCTAAGGCATATTGTGCCTAAGGATTCTGCTCTGACAGGAGATTTTGTGAGACACATCCTTCCCTGTACACTTAATACTGTCAAAATGAAAGAGAGAAGAGGAAGCTAGTGAAACTGAGCATCTTATCCAGAGGAGACTGAGCCTTACACAAAAGGATTAATTGGATTATCATAACAATCTGTGTTTTAAATTAAACAATACTAAGGATCATTAGGAGCTTATCATAAATCATCAAATTAGTTAGGGACAAAACAATAACAATTAGATTTCTGATCACTTTACATTTAGATATACAGAGAAAAATGTACCCCCTTTAAATCTCTAGAACTGGTATAATCCTTCTCCCAAATCCCTATCTACTGGTTATTGGGAAGAGAGGTAGGCTGAGGATGAGACAACTTAATTTTAGATCTATTCGTTAAAACTTTTCCTCCTTTAATAATATAAGCAGTGTCTCTCTGGAGAATAAAATTCAGCCTCTCTGTGCTCACATCCGAATCCTTCATTTCCTTTCTCAATTCTTTTCAAGATCCTGTCTGCTCTAAAGGGAGAGGAAGAATTTATTGTGCTTGCTTCTCTGTTCTCCGGGAAAACAGCCCATTTTTTCTGACAAGTGTGGCCTGCTGGCCTCTGATGCTATACACTGGTCACTTCGCACTTCATACTGTTGGCTAAAATAATGCTCAGGAGAAGCAATAACCATATCTCTCTTCCTGTGTCCACTTTACCCCTCAGATTGTATTGATTACAGATACCTGAGTCCCTTTCATTGAGGCTCTTGAGCTAAAACCCCGGTATCTATGAAAGGATCATGTTTTTCTCATTACAGTAGGCACAATGGATAATTTCACTGGCTTTCAACTAAATATCTATATCCCATTGGAATGAAGGGAAGTTCAGGAGAGCTAGCTAGCTAAAGCTTTCTGACCCTGGCCATAATGTCCTGCTCCTTAATTTGTTTGCTGTGCATCAAGCTGTTACACAATACACTCCATAAAAGTATTCTCTGAAGTCTCTAAGTATAGATCAAGAAAGGGTCTTCTGCCCTTGGGTTTTCCCTCACATATCTTGTGCTAACCCACAGGATTTATCCTAGATGGTGGGAATAGGAATACACATCTACTCCATTTATCCTCCTGTTACCTTTCTTCTTCTCACTATCCTTAAGAGTTTTAACTTCAATGACTCCTTTTTTTCAAGCAGCATCCTCTTGACTTAAGCTTAATGGCGAGAAGAGTCTCAAATTAAATTGCAGTTAATAACAACTAACTCAAAAAAACCTAAGCAAACTTGGTACACAGAGAAAGGTTAAACCATCAGCTAATAGGATGGCAAAGTATGTAGTTGAACATCATAAACTACTCTAAAGAGATCGCCGAACTCTGACAGGTCTTCTTCTCTCTCATTTTCTTTCTTCTAGCCATATATTTTTCTTTCCCAGTAATGTTGGTTCGATTTTTTATCATTGTGAACCATCTTCCACCACATGCTGGTGAATATGACATCTATCCCATTCATCATGATCGTCATGCTGGGAAGCATAACCTCCTTTACTCAGTAGCTGAGTTTCATATTTTACAACATCTTCCACCAAGAAATACTGATTCATAGTTCCACTTAAAAATCGAGAAAATATTTCCTGGTCTGGCTTTGATTAAATATCCACTGCATTTAAAATGTGGTGAGGAAGAGAGCCAAATAAAAGTATGGCTATCAGGAATCCATTCCTGTAATGTAGAGCCAATCCCAGAGAAGGGAACATCAGTGTGAGAGAAGTTAACCTGAGATTACTGCCATCGTTTAAAAATTTGGATGCCCTTGGTCCCAGTTACCTTGTGGAACTAAAAGACCTTTTGAAACCTTCCCTTCCCCAAAGTGTTTAACTCATACATCCTATTTACTTGAGAAATAGAAACAGCTGATGGAATAGAATGCTAGTGAAAATTCCTCACCTTTCATCTCCCGGCCAAATATGGTTACGCTCAGTAGGTCTGTTCATGAAGGAGGTTTCTCTGGATGGTCAGCATGAAGCAAATGTCCAAAAGGGAATCACCCTTGGGCTATTATCTCACCACAAGTTCCTTAACAGTGTGAAATTAATATTGTGGAAGTTCATTAGAATTTCCACTATTCAGTGTAACAGACAGTGGAGAAATTTGCTCCAGTTCTCAAATACTAGAGATAACCATAAGGCCTTTGTAAATACTGTATATCAGTGATTCTCAAAGAGGGTACCCAATCAGCAGTTTCAGCATCACATATGTACTTATTAGAAATGGAAAGTAGGGGGACCTTCTCCATGACCTACTAAATCAGGAACTCTGGGGTGGCGTAAGCAATCTGTTTTAACAAACCCTCCAGCAGATTCTGATGTGTGCTGACATTTGGGAACCACTGCTCTGTAAGTCTGTAATTAGACCAGGTAAGACATGTTTCCCACTGGATTATATCTTCTTGAGAAGTCAGTAATACAGTATTTTGGGGATCTTTCCCTGTTATTTTGCTATCCTCAACACCCTGCTTCCCATTACATTGAGAAGAATTCTGGCATGCAAAGATTATCTTATAAATTTAAGTTTGACTTTCTAAGGTACCTTTGAAAAACTAGTCAAAAACTTCAAGTAGCCCCTATTTGCTTCTCTTTTTAGATTGACAGGTGTCCATTATTGGAGATTGTGGTATTATTGGAGTATTATTGTAACTAAAACTTTATAGTATTTTACTATAGTATTATTAGCTTATGGTAATTATAGTATTGTTAAAATACTATTGAGGAATATTTCTGGCTACTTCTTTCTTGAAACTAGTGCTGTTTTTTGTGTTCTTCACCATTTTATTCTATATTTGACAGTTTTTAAATCAAAATTTATCATTACATTTAATTTCTTGTGTTCATACTGATTTTTAGAAAGAAATGGTAGTTTAGACATTTTGGAAGATGTACTTCATTGTTTCTTCTCTGATGTTTGGTTTCCTATTTCAGATGATTTCCTTAGTTATTTAAAAATCTGTATTCATTCTTCTCACATGAATAAATTATTCACAGTGTTGGCATTGGAAAAAATTTAAGGCGTATTTATTTATTTACTTATTTGAGAGAGAGAGAGAGAGAGAGAGCACTCAGGCAGAAAGGGCAGAGGGAGAGGGAGAAGAAGTCTTTAGCAGACTCTGTGCTGAGAGAGATGGGGCTCGAGCCCACAACCCTGAGATCACAACTTAAGCTGAAACCGAGAGTTGAACGCTTAACTGACTGTGCTACCTAGGCACTTGAAAATTTTTAAGTATGTAGAAATATCTAGTCCTCACTCAAGATCAAATTAAATTAGAATAATTAGTTGTTGGGATATTATTGAGAATTACTGTAATTTAACAATGCCCAAATGATGACAATGTATTGCTAAGATTGAGTATCACCAGGAGGTATTTTCCTTCAGATCCAAGTTTTTCATTCTTCAGAACATTGTTTCCAAGCTGGTATACAGGATCCTATTTTTTGTGTGTGTCACTAATGGATATTTTCGAGATCTGGATGATATCAGCAATATGGGTAAGATCTAAATTATGATTAATATAAGGTGCTTCCACTTATTTTTAACTTGATGCATAATGGTACCTATCAGTTTCTCATATGGCATATTTCAGAAGTATGGGCAATCTTCTGACCACAACATTAAACACCATTTACCACTAGTCTGGAATGTGGTGTTTAGCTGGCCAGATTCCCTTCCTCCCTCACACATAATAAGCAACCCTCCTGAAACAGGGTATTGATCACAAAAGAGCTTTTCTTTTTTATTGTCCTTGCAAATAAATATTATATTACTACTGAGAATGGAAGTCAATTGCAGATGTCTTGGATTTCTACTTATAGCATATATTTCAGTAAGTTCATGGAAGGTACATAATAGGTATGCAATAAATTGTTGCAGGAGTAGCTTAATGGCTGATACATGCCAATATTGAAATCATTTTGAAAGAAACATACTCGATTCCATGAAGGTAACCTTGTATGTATTGTTTTCTTGTTTGTATAATCCATTTGAATTAGAAAGATGGAAAAATAGTATCTGATACACTTTTTGACTAACATTAACATAACTTACTGATGATATTAACAATTCATTTTAACTTCCAAATGTCAGTTTCCATATCTCTAAAATGATGATCCTCCAAAATTTCTATAGAAGCTCTTCTGCTTTTCTTATACTACTGCTGCTCTCTTTTCTTCCACTCCAGACATTATAAATAATATTGTATTATCGCAGAACCTTCCTGTTCAAAAAGAGATGCTTTGGAATGAGTGAGAAATTTCCAGTTTTCTTCATGTAATTAATTTATAGCTTCATACCGTTGTGGTCATATAGATGCTTGATATGATTTTATTCCTCTCAAATTTATTAAGACTTCTTTTGTGACCTAACATATTATCTCAGAAAATATTCCATGTTTACTTAAGAAGATTGTGTATTCTGTTGCTTTTGGATGGAATGTTCTGTAAAGACATGCTAAGTCCATCTGGTCTGATGTGTCATTTAAGGCTGATTTTTCCTTATCGATTTTCTCTCTGGCTAACCTATCTATTGATGTAAGTGAAATGTTAAGAAATATCTATTGGTGGTAGCAGCAACTATGCTATTCAGGAATTGAGTCTATGATGTGGGGAAATAGTGATTATATAATATTATAAGAAGGAAATACGGTGTCAAAAATCATATCTAAAATATATTTTTAGCTATACAATATTGATTAAACCAATAGATAACTAGACAAATGACAGATAGAAATACAGATTGCCAGACAGATAAATGGATTAGAGAGAATAGTATCAAAATGCTAAGAATAGCAATTTTTTAGAGATTTTTATATTATTCTTTATGCCTATGTATCTTTTCAAAAATTTTCTGCATGTATATCTTGTATCCCAAAGTAAAAGTATCTGAAAAAGAAATGATTATCAGAACAAATGTTCTATACAAGAGGAAATCGTGAAAACACATTAGGTTATTTCAGGACAATTATGTATTTTTCTTTGAGTAGAGAATTTTGCCAAATATTATCTCCTGTTGATACCAATCTTTACAGGAAGACCACTAATTCCATGGCACTAGCCTTATGATAAAGATATAATAATATATAGTATTATATATAATATAATAATAAAGGGACAATAATAAGATATATTTCTATGGTTGTGCTCTCTGTTCTCTCTGTGAATTTCTAACCCTTCAAGTTCCTGCCAGTTAATTCTGAAATTTTCCAAAAAGAAGATATTTACTATCTTCAGTAGTCAGTATGCACTACCTTCCTCAGCCTGCTGTAACTGTGTCAGCAAATGAGGCAACCAATGCTACTACAAAACTCTATAAGGACACATGCCCTAGCAAATCTTCTGAAGTGGCCAGAAAGCCCCATGGAGGTGGCAGAGCCAAATCCCTTTTACTGTCACTTCTATTCTACATGAAACCATCATGACCCAGTTCAGGCTTTAAAAGCCCATTGACCCTACTGCATTTTGGAATTCTAGGACAAACATAATTTTAGGGGTCATGCAAAGACCCCTGCAACAATAGACCCTTCAATTTGTATAGACCTTGAAGATATACAGCATATTTTCACAGATATTGTCTCACTTTATTTCTATGAAAATCTCTTGTAGGCATTAAAATGTATTGCTTAATAATATTCTTTCCATCTTCTATATAAGCAAAATGATGCCCTTTGCAATTATAGTCAGTCCAAGGACATGCATCTAGTAAGTGGTAGAGCCAGAACTCAAATAAGCTGCCAAGTCCAAGATTGTTCGTTATGCTCTTTCCATAAAAATATTGTGCGATATAGCCAAAAGCATCAAATTCTATGTATTATTTAAAGACCATTGTGATTATGCATATTTCATAAACTGGTACTGATAAACAATTCCTAAGAGGAGGCAGGAAATGTTAAAATTGTTATTTTGAAAATAAGTCTTTCCATTGAAAAGTTCTGCTTTTCACAGTCTCATTAGAAAAGATGTATCAGTGTCAGGTATTTTCAAAATGCAAAGTAAATGCCTTGAAGAGGGACTGTTTCGAATGTTAAGCTCTAGAGCATCAACCAAATTGCTGACATAAGTGTTAAAAATAATAAACAACATCAAAATATTACCAATTAAATTGAAATTTTCAAATAGCATCTCTTGCATTAGTAAGAAAAAACATCAAAATATATGTGAATCATTTGGAATAATATCTAAGGAATGATGAATTAACTTAAATCTGCTTTTATTAAATGTGAATTCAACACCATCAAATACAAATAGATGGCTGTCAGGACAATTAAATATTTTTAACCGAACTATTTCTATGAGAAACATTGTTTTCTTTGTTATTCAGAATGAAACATTTTTCTTCAGGATTCACAGGAGAAGTCACAAGTACATAACCAACTATAGATCATTACCATAGGACTAATAATGTAATTCCTATATATTTGCATCATTTTCTCCTGATTTATTTTAAAAAGTAAAAGAAAGATAATTCAAATGTTTGAATTCAAATGTTATATAATTTATTTTTAATTTTAAATAAAGTAACTCAATACATAAAAATTTAAAAGAACACTCAAAGGTGACTGTCATGAAATGGTTCTACTCTGTCTTTACTCTGTCCTTGCTCTGATCAGAGGATTCCTTTGGTCTCACTTTGAAGCCTACTTGGAAATATTACTTCCTTCATAGGATCAGACAAAAATATTGATTCTTTAGAATAGTGGACCTTTAGAGGTTTTTTCATCATGTGGCCAGATGTGACTATCTGTCCTATATACTCTTGACTTCTTTGTTTTTTTGTCATTTTATGTTTTTTTAATTAATTAATTAATTAATTATTTTTATTAATGCATAATGTATTATTTGCCCCAGGGTACCTGTCTGTGAATCATCAGGCTTACACATTTCACAGCACTTACCATAGCACACACCCTCCCCAATGTCTATAACCCAGACACCCTATCCCTACCCGCCCCTACCCCCCAGCCACTCTCATTTTGTTTCATGAGTTTAGGAGTCTCTTATGGTTTGTCGCCTTCCTGATCCCATCTTGACTTCTTATAGCAAACAACATCCTTCTATTTCAGTTCATGTTAAGGTGTGTAGAATATCACCCCACCCTACTTCAGGAGTAGGGCAGGTGGCTCAGTCTGGCCAAACATAAACTTGGTTGTCCTATGTCACAGAGACTGGCTGATGGTAGGCATATGACTGGCCCTCTGCAGGTCTATCAAAATGATGTATGTCCTATATGGAAAGAATTCAAATTAGAATTTTGAAAGTCTTTCATTTTAGTCTCTTTCTTTTCACTCTATCTCCTGATACTCCAAGAGATGAGCTGGGTCATTGATGTGATCTTCAGCCTGGGATTTTCTACAAGGTGATTTTCCTTTAGAGTAGAGATTCCCATTCCATAAAGGCTTGATTTCATGTCCAGTTCAATTATTTCCAGTTTAGAAACACTCCTGAGCAGGAATCCTTACACACTAAATGCCTTGATGCATATAATTAGGTAAAATTGGAAATAATGAGAAGTGAAATATGGATAATGGCATCCTTTTCTCTTTGACCCTTTGAATTTTTTTTCCAACCAAAAAATGAATAATTGGTACAATTAAGGTTGGCATGAAACTTACCAGTTTTTTAAAACCACGTTTTAATGCTTAAATTTTCTTTACTGGAATCTTCTAGTTTATTGATTTCAGTATGCTTTGTTTTCTCTCTTAGTTCATATCAGTGTGTACTGTTAATGATTATTTAAGGTATATGTATTTTTGGGTCATTTGGGTGACTCAGTCAGTTAAGCATCTGCCTCCGGTTCAGGTCATGATACTAGGGTCCTGGCATCTAGCCCTGCTTTGGGCTCCTTGCTCAGCGGGAAGCCTGCTTCTCCCTCTCCCACACCCCCTGCTTGTGTTCCCTCTCTCACTGCATCTCTCTGTATCCAAAAACAAACAAACAAACAAACAAAAAAAAACTTAAAAAAACCTAGGAAAAAAACTATACGTATAAAAAGATTTTATTTATTTATTTGACAGAGAGAGACACAGCAAAAAGGAACACAAGCAGGGGGAACAGGAGAGGGAGGCTTTTCGCCAAAGAGAGAGCCCAACGCGGGGCTCGATCCCAGTACCCTAGGATCATGACCAGAGCCAAAGGCAGACGCTTAATGACTGAGCAACCCAGGCACCCCAAACTATATGTATTTTTAAAAACTATCATTAGTCCATCCATATTCCCTTCAAAAAATAAAAAAATATATGATTTTTTAATGTATTTCATGGGATCCCCAAAACAAATAGTTGTATCTCCTATCTAAAAATTACATGGGAGAAGTCAACTTGAGGTGTCCATTTAGGAATCTTAACAAAGAATACTTCATGTCTGGACCAGTGACAAGAGCTGACAACACCATAGCCATTCTGAAATCTGGGATAGTCACTATGTTGCATTCCTTCTCAGAAAGAGATGCTTTTTAAGAGAGATCATGGGAGTTAATATCCATGTCATAGGAGAGGAGGGACTACTGGCTATATCAATTGCATGTTATAGGAGCCTAACTCAAAATAGCTTAAGAAAAACAATGTATTTGTTTATATAATGGGGATCAAGAATAGTATTAATGCTAGATATGGCTCCTAAAGTGAGGGAAACAAAAGCAATAATGAACTATTGGGGCTATATCAAATAAAAAGCTTTTGTACAGCAAAGGAAATCATCAACAAAACAAAGAGACAATCTACGAAATAGGGGAAGATATTTGCAAATGATATATCCAATAAGGGGTTAATATCCAAAATATATAAAGAAGTTATACAACTCAATACCAGAAAAACAAACAATCCAATTTAAAAATGGTCAAAGGACCTGAGTAGACATTTTTTTCCAAAGAAGACCTACAGATGGCCAACAGACACATAAAAAGATCCTCAACATCACTCATCACCAGGGAAATGCAAATTAAAACCACAATGAGATATCATCTTATACAAATTAGAATGGCTAAAATCAAAATGATAAGAAATAAAAAGTGTTGGCGAGGATTTAGAGAAAAAGGAACTTTTGTGCACTATTTGTGAGAATGTAAATTTGTGTGGCCACTGTGGAAAACAATATGGAAGTTCCTCAAAACTTTAAAAATAGAAATACTCTATGCTCCAATAGTTTGACTACTGAGTATTTACTCAAAAAGAACGAAAACACTAAATCAAAAAGATATATGCAATCCTATGTTTATTGCAGTATCATCTACCATAGCCAAGATATGGAAGCAACCTGTGTCCATCAGTAGGAGAATAGATAAGGAAGATGTGACGTGCACCCGTGCGCGTGTGCACACACACACACACACACACACACACAGAGTAATATTACGCAATTATTAAAAATGATGAGATCATGCCTTTTGAGACAACATAGATGGAGCTAGAGGGTATTATGCTGAGTGAAGTAAATTAGTCAGGCTGAGAAAGACAAATCCTATTAATTCCACTCATGAGTGAAATCTAAAAACAACCAAATGAATAAAAAACAAAAACAAAAAACAGAATCAAACCTCTAAATACAGAGAACAAACTGATGGTTACCAGAAGGGAGGGGGCAGGGGGCTGGACAAAATGGGTAAAGGAGAGAGGAAGAAACTGTTTGGGACTTCCAGTTAAGGACTCAATAAGTCATGGAACAAAAGGCACAGCATAAACAATACAGTCAATGATATTATAAGTGATGTAAGGTGACAGATGGTACCTACCCTTGTGGTAAGCATAGCATAATGTATAAAGTTACCAAATTACTATGCTGTACACCTGAAACTAATGAAACATTGGGTGTCAATTATACTAAAAATAAAAGAGTAACACATTAACACTTATTCAATATATGCTAAACATGATTCTAAGCATTTTATGTTTTTTTTATTAACATTATTTTATTGGAGAAAAGAGATAGGAATAATGTTGAAAACTTAAATACGGTTGAAAACTAATGAAAAGTTAGTCTCATATCTCAGGCCATCCCAGATGCAACCACCGTTAATTATGTCTTTTGCATGTTTCCTGGGAAAGTTTAAGCACATACATTCACTTTTCTTTACTGTGTCATGTTATCTACCTCAATTCTTACATAAATGAAATCACACTATTGAACATTTTATTAAAAGGGGTTGTATAATATAGTGATAAAAAATGTGATATTAGAATAAAATTGTGGGGTTTAGAATTCTGCTCATTGAAAAGTGATTGTCATATCTCTCATTTATATAAACACCACACTAAGTACTTTACGTACAGTAATTTAACCTGTACCGTATGAAGCTGGTAATATTTTATTTTTTATTAATTTTTTTAGTGTATGATAACTATTCAGCTCAATTTCTTTTTTTAATTATGTTCAATTAACCAACATATAGTACATCACTAGTTTTTGATGTAGTGTTCAACAATTCATTAGTTTTTTATAACACCCAGTGCTCATCACCACAGGTGTCCTCTTTAATACCCATCACCCGGTTACCCTCCCCTCTGTAACCCTCAGTTTGGTTCCCTGAGTCCAGAGTCTCTCATGGTTTGTCTCCCTCTCTAATTTCTTCCCATTCAGTTTTCCCTACCTTCCCCTATGGTTCTCTGTGCTATTCCTTATGTTCCACAAATAGGTGAAACCATACGATGACTGTCTTTCTGTTTGATTTATTTCACTTAGCATAATCCCTTCCAGTTCCATCCATGTTGATGCAAATGGTGGGTATTCATCCTTTCTGATGACTGAGTAATATTCCATTGTACGTATGAACCACATCTTCTTTATCCATTCATCTGTTGAAGGGCATCTCGGCTCCTTCCACAGTTTGGCTATTGTGGACATTGCTGCTATGAACATTGGGGTGTGTGTGTCCCATCTTTTCACTACATCTGTATCTTTGGGGTAAATACCTAGTAATGCAATTGCTGGGTCATAGGGTAACTCTATTTTTAACGGCTTGAGGACCCTCTACACTGTTTTCCAGAGTGGCTGTACTAGCTTGCATTCTCACCAACAGTGTAAGAGGGTTCCCCTTTTTCCACATCCTTGCCAACACTTGTCGTTTCCTGTCTTGTTAATTCTTGCCATTCTAACTGTGTAAGGTATAAGGTGGTATCTCATTATGGTTTTGATTTGTATTTCCCTGATGACTAGTGATGATGAACATTTTTTCACATGTCTGTTAGTCATTTATATGTCTTCTTTGGAGAAGTATAAGCACTTTATGTTTTAACTCATTTTATTTTTACGAAATCCCTATGACCTAGCTGTTACTACCATCATCATCAGCAGCAGCAGCATCCTTTCAGTGTTGAAGAAATCAAGCCATAGAGACATTAGTGAATGGGGACATAACAGGTAATAAGCAGCAGAGCTGGGATTTGATTGCATGCCCCTGGGCTGCCGAGAACACATATTGAGTCATCAGACTAGGGTGACTCAAATGCTGCTGAGTCCTGAGGTAGATCCTGGGAAATGTTGTGGGAGCTGCCACCAAAGCAAGGGTTCTTGGGGTGCCTGGGTGGCTCAGTGGGTTAAGCCTCTGCCTTCGGCTCAGGTCATGATCTCAAGGGTCCTGGGATCGAGCCCCGCATCAGGCTCTCTGCTCAGCAGGGAGCCTGCTTCCCCCTCTCCTTCTGCCTGCCTCTCTTGTGATCTCTTTCTCTCTGTCAAATAAATAAATAAAATCTTAAAAAAAAAAAACAACACAAGGATTCTTAGCCCAGAATTTAGGGATAGCATTTATGAATTTTCCATGGGAAGAAATCATTTGTTTTCATCAAAGTCTAAAACAGTGTTTGACACACAGTAGTTTAAAACTAATCCTTTGGAAGACAATTTTGGAATATGAACTCATTTAAGTACTTCTTCAAATGTAAAATATATAACAGTTCCTCTTTGGTATGAAATTTCATATACTGGAAAACAGAATCTTATTTTCAAAAAGAAAAAAATTATTTTAATTTTTATCATATTTAATTTTGACATTTATGTTCATTTTTGTTACCTTTCTGTTATTTTTACTTTTTTCAGCTCTGCCCCTGGTCCCCCACACACTTATTTAAATGTGCTGTTTAAAAGACTATTGTGTGGTGGCAGAATATTGTTCACCTGACTATCTCAGCTGTAAAAAATAAGGGGAAAAGAGCTAAGAATTTTAGAAAGAATGGGCCAACCACAGTTTTGTTACCTCAGGAGTGTTATTCTTTATAATCCTTTCAACAATTCTTACGCGCTCAGAATTATTATCCTCATTTCATAGATAATGATATAGAGGCCCAGAGGGGTACACGTTTGCCTTATCAGTTCTTGTTCCGAAGTTTTTCTAATTCTAGTATCTATACACTTTTACTACTACAACATGATGCCTCTTTATTTCAAACTTTCCCTACTCTAATCTGCCAAGAGGAAGTTGTAAAAAAAGAAAAGAAAGATGGATAGTGACCATATGTCAAAGATTCATCTAATTAATTATTTAGGAAACCAACAACAAGACAAGAGAGCGGGTTCCAAGAGTACTTGAAAAGCATAGTTTTGTTTAGCCAATAAGGAAAGAAATACCAATGTAAAGATTGTTAGATACAAAACTGATTGTTATCCTGCCAGGGAATAAAATTAAAACTTTTGGAGTTATTTTACCTACTAATCCTCCACCTCTAAAGTCATACCTCATCGGTTTGTTTTGTTTTGTTTTGTTTTGTTTTCAGATTAACCTCAAACTGTAGACATGAAAAACACCTGGGTCCTTGTTAGTAAATAGAATTACATCCTCCAGGAGAGTTAGACGAGAGTTAAACAGGTTTATTAGCAGGTACTTCAGCATGATATTAATAAATCAAAGATTTACCAGTTTGTCTTCTTTCCAGTTTTGAAATACATTATTATTTTACAGAATATAGTCATTTGAGATTATAGGCTTTGGAGCAAAGTGCGTTGGTTCAAAATCTATCTCCTCCCACTAGCTCTGTGTACTTAAGCAACTTACTCACATTCCCTGTGCCTTTTTTTCCTAATCCTTAAGATGAGGAATAGAATCATGAAATGTACCTCATAGTGTTATAGGAGTTAAAGGAACCTTGTATGTGGCAAATAATTAACCAGTCAAGGTTGACTATTGAAGCTTGGCTTCATTTTGGTCTTTCAAATTGCTGTCGCACGGTGGGCCTCAGCAATTACAGCTTGAGGGGTTTTGCTTTTTTGTTGTTGTTTTTTAACTCACTTTGTTCTAGACGTTCTTTCATTACCTTGGTTTTATTTCTCTATGTCAATACCACGTTGCACTTAATGCTATTAAATTTTATTAACCATGTTTCCAGTTGGTTAAATTTATTTGTAGTTGTCACACAAAAAAATTTATTTGTAGTTGTGTTCGTGTTAGTCGAATAGCAAGTACGACTAATATTACTACAAGTAGAATAAACATATTCATGATTCTAGGACCAGGTCATCAATCAAGGATTGCCTAAGATTGGTTCCAGCACCAATGCACTAGCACATGTAAAGTTCCTTGAATTTCATATAAAAGTGTATCCTACATTGTGTTTATAACAATGGCATTTCTATAGTTTCTTCATTGACCTTAAAACTATAAAATGACTTCATCCGAAGTGAGTACTTTAAAAATCTGGATGGCCCTGTCTCAAATTCATGCTTTTTTATTTTCTTTTTCCATTTTACTCATCTTTTCCAACTTAATGTCTTTTAAGGAGTGGAAACTGAACATTAGACTTCACATTTGGTTATAAAAGGATATGTCATCAGCACAAATGATGGTTTGAATAACCTACAAATAGTTTACAAACCTGATGGCTAGCAGTCCCTTAAAATTCCAAGATACTACTCCACATTGAATAATTTAAATTAGAAATGCAAGCCAAATGCTAAAGGTAACATTTGGCAATGTTCTTGATTAGAATATCTGCATGTAGTATTTGTTTATTCAGCAACTGAGGTGCCCTCCCTGGTTGTTTTGCTATTTGAAGAATCTTCATAGAATCTCAAGTACTTGTTGTCACTGAGGCAAAAACTAATTTGCTTCCCATTATAATATCTGCCTTTCCATTTGTGTATTTAATTGTGGTGAGGTCTTGGGAGTAGTTTCTGACTTATATACAAGGAAAAATGAGAGTATAGTTGTTACTTTTGACAGCTCACGGATAAAAAAAAATGATAGAAAATAGGTTGAAGGCTGAATTAAACCCAAACTATAAAAGCCTTAATTAGTGGAAGCATAATTACAAGGAGCTATTGTAGAAGAAAATCTAAATTGTATTAAAATATTTTTTCAACTGATTTGAAGATAGAAAAAGCATGCTTTACACTACAAGCAATTTCTCTAAATTACTGGCCATCACTGAATTTCATAAATTAAAACTGAGCGCTAAAATAAAATCTTGTTGCCACCATTCTTTTTGTTTAGTTGAGTTTGGAATGATTTCCTAAAGCATTTTAGAGCTGTAATATTGTATCTTCCATTTGCATATGGCGGAAGCTGTCCAATCATTTCCAAGGCCGGGGATATCAATAATTATTAAAATGTACAGATAATACAAAGCTCCCTCCTTAAAAGGTCATCTGATCAATAAATGAGCAATTAATTGTATACACTCAGCAGCACTCTTGGTATAACCAGGGATGCCAGGAAGAACTAAAAATGATTCTTAGATATTTTTTTGTCTCTCCTTTCTTTGGTCCCAAACATTCTCCGAAGAGGCATGAATAAACAGGGGTATAACAACAAAGGAAAGAGTAGAGAAGGGAAGATAACTAAAAACTGTGAGTTATTACTACGCAAACAATTTTAAGCACAAATATCCACATATTTAAGCATTCATAATGTCCTAATTAATTAAGTTTGATTCTTTAACAAAATTATTGGGTTACTTTCCAGAATTCCCGGAGGTCTGTCATTCTGTAGTTGTGGCTTCTAGCTTTTTAGATTTCACAGGGCGATAGAAAAGCAAAACACACACACACACATAAAATTTGACCAAGTAGTAAGATTAAGAAAACAACTACAATTCTGTTTTCTCCATTATTTTACAAAATAAAGTATATATATATATATATATATATTTTTAACCAGGAAGGACATTGTTACAAATGAAGGGAGAGTCCTTCTAAGGGGGTTAAAATAAACATGTCCTACATATGAATATATTATACTTTTGTATTGTTTTGTCATTTTGTCATGGATTAGGCAAAATTCTATTACTGACTAAGGTTTATGAATCACTGGACCAGAGGTTAAAGTACGATGAATGTGCCTTTCACAATGTAGCTCCGACCTATCTTTCTACTCTCATCTTCTGCAAATTTTACCCACGGATTCTAAGCTTCAGCTGCACCGAACTGCTTGTCACACCCCAAAAGATCACATTCTTTGGCTACGCAAACTTGACATCCGATCCCACTGCTTCACTTCCCTCGTCTTGCTGTGCTCACATGAAAGGCGGAGCGTGATCTTAAGATCCTGCTTTGTTCTCAGGTTCCAGCACTTGGCCTTGTGACATGAGGAAAACCACTTTATCTTTGTGTACTTCAGTTTCCTCATCCATAACATGAGGACAGTAACATTGCCTGCCCCATTGGATTGTGTGGATTAAATGAGCTGATACAGGAACCTTCAAATGTGTAAGCTCATTTATCAGTTTTCTATTGCTGCATCACAAAACTCCCCCAAAATTTAGTGACATAAAACAATGATCCTGAGGTTGGCTGGGCAGTTCTTCTGCTCCGTGTCTATCACCTTGGATCACACCTGCAGCTGCATTCAGCTGGTGATGAACCACGCTGGAAGGTCCCAGAAGTCCTCTCTCATGCATACTGTCAGTCAGATGGCTCCTCTGATTCTTTTTCCTACTTGCCCCTCTGCCATGTGATTTCTTATCCTGCTTTTTTCCACATGACCTCTCTCTGGCAGGATATCCTGGACTTCCAAACAACGTGACAACTGTGTTCCAAGGAGTAAAAAGCAGAAGGACTAAGCCTAAACTGGCAAACTTCACTTCCGCTGCATTCAGTTGGTAAATGCAAGTCACTGAGGGAGAATGGAATAGATTTGGCCTCTTGATAAGAGGAATGTCACACTTACATAAGAATGGGAGAAATTGTGGGCAGCCATCTACAGATAAAATAGCACAGCACATCATAGAGTTTAGTTATGATTATTGATAAAATGGAGTTAATGCTTTCTACCCTCTCGGACTCTTGTAAGGATTAAATGAAAAAACAAAAAGATGAAAGGCACTGCCATTGTTGTCATTGATATCATTACTAAAGATTGTTGTTTGTAAAAGATTCTCACCCCGACTGTATTTTTGGAAGCTACTGCTGCAGCTGAATCATGCCAGCGCATGATTCCCAGAACAGGGGCACTGCAGTAAGGTGAGGCCACCTCTCCTCCTTTCCTACCTGAGCCCTCCAGAGTGTTTCAAACCCCAGGTTCTCCTTAATCTTTCCTCTTCATAAAGAGAGAGGTGTAGGAGAGGCATTTGTGTCTCATTAAAAAAAAAAAAAATATGGTTTTATGAAACGATGTTTCCCATAAACACAGAAATGTTGATTATGTTCTCTAGAACTTGAATTGAAACATGTTTTTGGTATTGATGGGCTGATTTGAGAAGTTAAACTTTCTAGTTTGTTCATGTTATTCCCCGACTTGGAACAATGATGTTTTGAACCTAAGCTGTTTCTGAAGTGGGACCTACAGTATCAAAGACATGGGCTTCCAGACCTAATTTTATGGAGATGTAATTTTTAAAAATAGTTAAATATTATTTGCTGTTTACATTCATTGTTCTACAAAAAGCCTATACCACTAAACCATTTATAAAGTCTCCATTTCCTGCCAATCTTTTTAAAACTCATCTTTCAAACCAAACCTCTTTGCACTGTTAATGTTCACTCACTTTTAAATGAACAAAATTCACATTATAACACATTTAGGTAATATGTGAAGTGCGAGTTTTTTACATGCCAGTATTTAACTTCATAAAGTAATAGATTAAAGGAATACCCTGGGGAGACATAAGAAAGTCCATTCTTCTGGGATTTTTGCAATTAGAACAAACATGTCTAGAATTATACAAAGTTCACACCTCTCCACATCCAGAGAGTAGTTTTTATCACCATGAACACCAATTCTCTTTGGTGATTAATATTAATATTACTTAATATTAATAAATTAATATATAAAATAATATAATATAATAATGTATAACAATATATTATATTATATATTATAATATTATATATTTTATCATATAATATATATTATTTATGTAAGTTATATTTATGTAATAAATAATAAATAATATATAATATAATATAAACATATATAATATAATAATATAAAATATAATATAAAATAACAAAATAAAATATAATATAAAATTATAATATATTATATAATCCTATTATATAAATAATATTGTAATAATATAAAATAATAATATTAATATTAATATTCCCACATGAATTCTTAAATAATAAATTGTTAAGACTTCTAAAGGCTTAGTTTTTTGCTATAGCAACTTTGATCAGTTAATCATATTTTAAAATATAAAAGAGCCAATCTTATTCAATTTTACTCTGTGTTTTTTATTCAAACTACCCATGAATTTGGTTCTAAAGTTTCATTTCAAATAAAATTTGAATTTTGGAAAATAGCAGTGTTTCAGCAACTGTCACAAAGGACTGTAATTTTATACTCTCAACTAACTTCACAGTCAGTGTAGGTTGTAGTAATAAATGATTAAGAAAGGCTCTGATTTCATTATGGCAACCTCAGTTATATTGTATAATCTAGATAATGTCAAATTCAACTTTAAAATTAAGTATTTTCATAAACATTCTTATGATTACAAGTGATAGAGCGATGTCAAGCAACATATGCATGATTTTATAGGAACTAACATTTTTTTGTTTCTTACAATATCCTACTGGATCTGCAGCCAACTAGGGCACTGTTGACTATACTGTAATGTTCCATTCTGTTGTGCAGATGTGTCATGTGTTGGATACTCTCAGTGGCAAATGCACAGTGTACATCATTGCCACTTCCAGAGCCTAGGTTAAGACTCTTGCCTTTTCAAGGGAAAATTCAATAGTATATCGACAGAAATCTAGAAAAACTCTTGGAGATGTAGTCTTACTGGGTATTCTTATGATGTTATGAGTCATATAAACATGTCTGAATTTTTTATTTGATCAAATTAAAGTTAGCAACAACAGATCGCAATTGTCACTTTCAGATTTTACTAGTCTGGCCTTGCCTTAGGAAAGGAAGTAGAATGTTCCATCAGCTCTGAAACCAGTAGATTCTGAAGTGAGGACTCAGAATGTATGCTACTTCCTAAAAAGACCCTTATTCCATACACAGCTTCTTTCTACTGTAGCACATTAGTAAGGTATTCTTATAGTCTCTCTAATGTTCTCCTTCCTTCCCTCTTTCCTTCCTCTAATTCTTGCATGGTGATCATCAGTTGGTTTTTCCCTCATTCTGCCTTCATTTTTATAAAGGCAAAATGTGATTTTTATTATGCCGACAGGCATAAAAGCACTACGATATCCCCATATTCAGATATAAAGAAATAATCTCTCTCACATAATTTATGTTCACATTTTATTTTTTTAGTAATATTAAGTAAAAGTAATATTAAGATTAGCAAAGTGCTTTATAAGCCCATCATCATAGACAACTAATATATTGTTGTGTGATCTATTAATCTTATGCATGTGTGGAGGCCGACTTCACTTCCCATGGTAGCGTGGGACCATAAAAAAGACCATTAAAAAAAAAAAAGACCATTTAAGCTAAATGTACAAAGTGATCTTAATGTTCAATGGGAAAATTTATAAATATACCATATTCGGTAGAATTATTTTCAAAATATTGAAAACATTCCTATCAATTATAAATGCATATGGAAATTTAAAATTAATAAGGCATATATATGTTTAGTAAACTGTCATTTAAAACACTAGACATATTGAGAATTAAAGTGTTTCTATCTTTGTAAAATTTATCAAAACACACAAATGTTCTTAGTGGTATTATTCATAAGAGTCAAAAATTGGAAACAACTTTAATGTCCATCAGTTGGTAAATAGATAGACAAATATGGACACAATGGAACATTATTTGGCAATAAAAAAACAGTGAATTACTGAAACATGGATAAATCTCAAAGCTGTTATGCTAAATGAAAGAAGGCAAACATAAGAGACCATATATTGTATGATTCCATTTACATAAAATGTCCAGAAAAGGCAAATCTATGGAGATAGGATTATTGGTTGCCTCAGGTGGAGCTTTAGGAGAACAAGATTAATGGTAAATGAACATGAAGGATTTTATTGGGGTGAAGGAAATGTTCTTAAAACTTTGAATAGTAATGATTATATAACTTGATGAATTTACTAAAGAGAAAAATTATTGAATTATACACTTGAACAAATTGTATGACATGCAAAATATGCCTCAATATTTAAAAAACATATGGAGAAGAGTTTGAATAGTGATTGCCTTCTTCACATCCATATAATTTACGATATGGAGTGATCTTTTCTATGCCTTAGTAAATTCTCATTCTTCTTTTTCTTTTTCTTTTTTTTTTTTTTAAGATTTTATTTATTTATTTGACAGAAAGAGATCACAAGTAGGCAGAGAGGCAGGCAGAGAGAGAGGGGAAAGCAGGCTCCCTGCTGAGCAGAGAGCCCGATGTGGGGCTCCATCGCAGACCTTGAGATCATGACCTGAGCCAAAGGCCGAGGCTTTAACCCACTGAGCCACCCAGGCACCCCCTCATTCTCCTTTTTTCTAAGTAGGAATCAGCTTCTAGGATTTTATCCATTGCACTGTCAATATTGTGAAATATTTGTGAGCATTTAATTAAATTATAGTAACTAAAATATATTCGTATTGAGACTGTGCAAAGCAAAGACTGCCTGCATTGTGGGATTAGAGTGTGTGTGTGTGTGTGTGTATGTGTGTGTGTATTTGTAATCTTTGTTTCATATCATTTGTTATATCAGGTGAAATTTGCATTCAGATCCAAGTAACAAATCCTAGGAAAACCTGAGGAAGAGTGGTTTAAACATACTAGGTTTTTTTTGTTTCTGGTTTTTGTTTTGTTTTATTTTCACATAAAAAAGAAGTCCAGGGTAGATAGCTATCAGGAACCCAGGCTCCTTCTCTTTATAAAGTCAGCTATCCTTACCAGGTATCCTTACCAGGTTCTCCTACATTGTTTCATGGTTTCAAGATGGCTGCTCTATGTGGAGAATGACACTGCAGGAAGAAAGGGAAGGGCCAAGGGCAGAATATATTCGAACAGATTTCATCCCTTTTTGAAAGAGCTTCCCTAGAAGATCCTCCTTTTGACTCCCACTTTCATCACAAAGGACAGAAATGTATCACATGACTAGCTCTGGCTGCATAGCAGTCCAGCAAATGTTTATTTTGAATCAAGTTATATTGTTACTTTTTATAAATTGGAGTTCTCTTAATTAAGAAAAAGAAGGTTAGAATAGAATTGAATAGGCAACTAATGATATTTGGACATTAAACATTTTGTAATTTCACTTTATTATAAGGCTTTTATACAATGTTACCCAACTTTAAAAGCTTTGTGCCAGAATACCGTATATTTGATCAAAGATAGGTATCATTAATCATATATATTTTCATTTTGTTGAGTACCATATTTGTTGTTGATTTTTTCCCTTTATGTGAAGATTTCCTTTAATGGTGTTCAAAGGATATTAACATTTTATGTTCTTAATAAAATTATCAATTTGGAAAAGTCATTCTCTATTAAAATTGAATAAGAGAAAAAAATGTAGAAAAATGATCCTCTCAAAATTTATACCTACCTTAGTCCTTTGTCCTTTGGTTAAAATAACTTTCTTCAAAGATCGACATTTAAGATAAAAATATCTTTTTATTCCATTTTATATTGTTGTTTTAGTTATTAGAACTCGAAGACTTTCATTTCATACTATTTCCCTAGGCAAATACACATTAATTTACATTTATGATTCAATAGATGGACAACCCAGGGCTTAGCACTAACAATTATCTTTGTTTCTATGGATTTTATGGGTGCTGCATAAAATGTATTTTTTTTTTTTTTTTTTTTGACAGAGAGAGAGATCACAAGTAGGCAGAGAGGCAGGCAGAGAGAGGGGGAAGAAGGCTTGCTGCCGAGCAGAGAGCCCGATGCTGGGCTCGATCCCAGGACCCTGAGATCATGACCTGAGCCAAAGGCAGAGGCTTTAACCCACTGAGCCACCCAGGCACCCCATAAATGTATATTTTGTGCTTGCAAGTTTATACACAGTTTGCAAGGATGGGGGGTGGGTAGAACTTTTTTTTTTTTTTACACAGTATGATTCCTGAATGTAGTGAAGTGTTGAATCTTCTGCTCAGTAGAAGAACTGTGCTATTCCTGCATGGAGGAAACACTAAATATACAGACCCTACCAAGAGATAGCTCTGTTTTGAACAAACCATGTAGGCAAACCCATGTGAATGATTTAGTTTCTCTTTGGGGACAATTTTTTGTTTAACTGATTTTCACATAATCATTGGCTTTATAGCCTAACTTCATGTAAGATATGACTCCAGTAAATATTCTGCATTACATACAGCTGATTTCCTTTTGAAACCGTGTTATGAACTTCCTGTGATACATCCTTTGCTGGCTGGGATTGCTCCCTACTTACTGAGTATTGGTGATACGTGAATATAATTACAAACTAATGAAGGGGGAAAATCTTAAGAATCCAATAGGATTGGCGATCTTGAAATCTAAGAGTTGCCTATATTTGCCCTTGAAATATGGGAGATTTGCAAATTGTATTCTTCTTAGATTAAGATAATAATAAATTTCAATTTGCTGTCTGGGTGTTCCCCGGGAATACACCGACAGACAAGACCTGCTGACTCTGGTAAGATGGTTAGATGTATACCAGACAGTTGTGGGAGGCGATCATTAAAAATGCTTGAGGAATTGTAAAGGTTAAATATATATAATATATATACAATTATATATTTTAATTTTATATTTTAATTAATTATATATTTTATATATAAATATATATTTATATATTACATATATACTATATATACATATATAACATTATATAATATATATTACATAATATCTATATATAATTCTATAATATTATAAATTATATATCTATATTATAGATATTATATATAATATCTATATATCTAATATACATAATATCTATGTATAATATCTAAAATATATTAGATAATATATATATTTTATATATATATGTTTTATATATATATAACAAAGCTGACTCAATGGCACTGCAAAGCAGTCAGATTTAATAGAAAGAGAAATTGAGGGCAGGTTTTATTTTTCTTTGTGCATGGACTTTGTTTATGAAGGGCATTTGAGAGTTCTCTCCATATGAACAAAATCAGATTGGTGATTTTCAAGCAAATCTTCTTACTTATACGTGATAGTTAGCTCCAGTTAACAGCTGGAGTCTAGAGACATACTGCCTACATTCCAGTCTTGGCCCCAGCACTGCAGTATGTCACCTTGTTGAATTACTAAACAATCTCATGCCTTAATTTCTCTCTGTGAAAACATTAATAGGAGCTGTTTCATAGAGTTGTGAAATTAAATGAGAATATATAGAAAATGCCCAGGGCCATGGAGTTGGAAGTACTCAATGCGTGTTGAAAGTGTTATTACTATTATCATTATTATTATTATTCATTTTTATTTTATTGGGCAGGAAAGCATCAAGAATAAGCCATCCATCTTTCCGTGGTGGAATTGCGTCTTGTCTTATCTTTCTCTTCCAATGTATGTCTTCTTGTTCTGGTACCTTAAAAATTAAATTATCTTCATGATAAGTGTATTACCAGCCTTCCATTCACATCAAATGCTCATGGAATTTCAATGGCAAAAAATATTTTAGAGGACATCTCTTCCAATCCCCTTTGTCATAGAGGGTCAGGAGGACTCCAGCCCAGGCCCCTCTGCCTATTACAGTGATGGCTCCACTTTCCATAATGTTTTGGCAGGAACATCTCTGTTTCTTTCAACTTCTTAAAGTAGAAACATTCCTGAAAGAAAGCAGGGAAGTTGTCTTCACTCTGGACTCAAGCTATTTTTTAATGTATTTTAGTGGTGGTTGTACCCCTGTTTCTTTTTGCACTGTCGTCTTTAACATATATCAAAAGCAATTTAAAAGCAAGAAAGTGCAAATGTCCCTGTTGTAAGAAATAAATCTGAGCCATTTTCTCTGATCAAACCATGAAAGTTACCCCTGCAGGGAAACCGATAAAACAAGGGCTATGGAGACCTTCCACGGACTAGTGTAATAATTCATTTTTGTGCATTTGCAATGCTAAGCTTTACTATGCCGTTCTGCAGATACAAGCCAAGAGCAGTAGTGTGATTAGATTTTTAATCCCATTAACTCTAATTGCTTCTCAGAAGCTGTATACTTACAGTATGTGTCTGGTTTTAGAAACGCAGGGGAAAGGGAAAGTGATGAAATATTTCCTTCATTCTGGATGGAAAATCGAAAAGCGAGGAAAACAACGCATAGGCAACAAGTTATGGAGAAACGCTGGCAGGTTTTTAAGGACCATTTACAATGATTAGATACGCTTTTGGATATAGAAGTCTTCCTGACTGCCCTGAAGTTTCAGTGTAGGAGGGCTCATTTCCCTGCTGTTCATGCCTTGGGGTTGGACTTTGACACCCTGATTGTGCTTTTGATAGTTTGCCCACAAATTATTGCCCTGAAGACAGTGAGGCTCCGAGGTTAAACATCTTCCATTTCACAGGATGCATTCTAGCAACTGTCTTTGTGATTCCAAGCAAGGTCTATTAAACACGAAGTTGACCTAGTGGAACTGATAAACACAATTGCTTTAAGGAAATGGAGATGAATTGTAGCTGAGGTTTAGGAAAATAGGAAAGCGTAATAGAGCAAATTAAAAATAATTTTAAATCACAATTATAATCGCGCTTCATTTATTTTTACCCTCCCAGTTTCATGTCTCACGGTCTGTAATTTGAGAATGTTTCAGTGTAGCTAGACTTACTGTTTAAAAAATGAGGTTATTAACAGAAAAAAAAATCTATTTTGTTCTGCGGAATATCTGTATGTTGTGAGAACACTGCACTCAAAATGGGGTTGTTTTTAAGGAAATGGCAGCCTTGGAAAATTCGGCTGTTGGTGGAAAGTGGATATGTTAGTTGAATGACGAGAGAAAAGCCATGAAAAAATGAGTGGAAAAGACCAACAACAAAATTTGGCTCGTTTAGAGCCCATAGAGCAAGTAGCGCAGGAAGAGAAAAAGGGGAAGGAGGAAAAGGGGGAACATGTGAGTGTGTCATTTAGCGCAGAGACCTATATTTATGAAAAGAGCAGGTGAATGTTTCAAAATTAAGGATCCTAGGTCTCCCATCAAGTTCGGCATGGACCCTCTTTTACAACCCTCTGCTTTGATGACTTCGATGGCCATATTACTGGATGTTTTCACAAATGCAAGGGACTTTGCAAAGATTTGTTTTGAATCCTTACACTGCTCTAAAGAGGGTGAGTTTATAAGGATTTGCTTGACACATCCTTATGAATCTCAGATTAAAAACAGCATGTACTATCGGGGATAAACTTAGTATGGGATCAGAGCTTACTCTGAGACCAAGGTAGTTTGCACACACCTATAAATCAGAGAATTGGGATCAATATCATTTATCCCAATGGCAGCAGACATGAGCATGTTTAATATTTGCAAGAGACTTGGTAATGAAAGTCAAGTCAGGGGCTTTTATAAGGACTTTATTAGAGAGACTAGAATTGGGTTTAATTCAAGTTCCCTACTTTGAAAGCACTTATTGGCACATTGTAACTTGACCTCTAACTTCTCCAAGCATGGATTAAACTCTTGCAGGACACTGACTTGTGCCCTTTGAGGCATAGTATTGCTATTAGAAAGCTCAGCTTAAGTGCCATCATTGCATCGGATTGCTATACTGACTTAATTAGCATAGCATGAATATGAAGAGTGCTATTAATATAAATTGCCCCTCACAGTCTCCCTCTCTGGGGTTCTGGATGGTATCACATGGATTTGCTAGCAAGCTTCCAAATAAGAGTGGACTATTTTGCAGAGAGCAAAGTTAACCCTCACTTCTGTGTGAGGGATCAGAGCCATTAAAAACAACAATTGTATTATTTTGTATTAATTATCATTTAGAGTGTTTCTTCCTGTGGACAGAAAGTGACCTGCCCAGCATCAAAGAGAGCTATTCCAGAGAGCACTGGAACAGACCTCATCTAAATTCATTAGGATGGCATAAAATTAAACCCTCAGCATATTTCTTGAAGACTTCAGAATTGATGTCCAGTAAATTTCAGGGCCATGGGTTTACTTTAAATTGTCTCAATAAATCCAAGTTTGCATTATCAGTTACTTAAAAAACAGAAAAACAATCAAGAATAACTTCAGTTCTGACAGCTGAATTAGCCTTCAAATAGCTTATATATCTGTTCACTTATTTTGTATTCTATTTAGAAAACAAAGAAATGAAATGAAATACGCTGTATGCAATAAGGAAATGTAGCAATAATCTTGATCAAGTATGTTTCTTTCCCCCAATTTTGTCAGGAATAGTTATGAGAATTTTACTGTACAAGCTTCAGAAGTAAGGAATTGGAAAGGGGACAATGCACCTACCTTGAAATATTTCTATTTATAGTGTGCCAGATGGCCATCTTCTTTCCCCATCTCCCAAAAAATATCTTCTCTGCTTTTCTCCCGTGGAGCAGAACTCCAACTCAGCATACCTGAAATTTCTACTGTTAATTTTACTATTTTTGGATTAGTTAACAAATGTGCATGTGCTATAGCTAATGGAACACATTAAAATACAATCATATACTTTTTCAAAAAAGACTTTCATTGAACACTTGCTTGGTAGGGAAAATAAGGATGAATGGGGAATAAATCCAGGAGTTAGTCAAGAAATCTTTAGATAGTAGAAGGATTGGAATATGTACCTAAAGGATGATGGGAGGCTAAAAAGGGGTCAATGAAGGGCAATGGGAGTTTTAAAAAGGATGAGATTTTTTTGTTTGTTTGTTTGTTTTTTTCCAGTTTCTTTATGGGAATGCTATCAGCATCTTGGGCAGAATAATACGTTTAGAATCCCTAGCTCCTGTCACCCACCCATTTTGTAAAGATTAAAAAGTTAAAATATTCACATATTTCCATGAGCCATCCAAACAGCATGAATTGCCATTGTTGAAAATTAAATATTTCTAGAAGATTCGAAGGAGATTTCTTGGAAGACATAGATCTTGGACTGTGCCTTTGAGACTAAAGATGTTCTAAGCATGCAAAAATGGGATGGCAAATCCATCTAAGTCTGGGGAACTGCATGAGCAAAACCACAGAAACTGTATCTATAAAACAGTGGGTGGTCCATACAAAAGCTTATAGGAAGATAACATTGTGTTGCTTTAAGACGCACTCAGGGCAAATTGACCTCATTAGGACCTTTTTAAAGTATGAAATCCAAATTATTTGGGGAGTCAGAAACAATACCTCATAAATATGTAACAGGAAATTCTTAAAGCAATTGATTATAATCATATGTTCAAAATTTACTCCAGACTTACTTCAAAAGCAAAAATGATCTAGGAAAAAGTAATGCAAAGATTTTTCTTGGACTAGAAAAAGAAAAATGGTGATATAATAAAGGCACACTTTGTTAATTTGTCACAGGGATATTTCAAGGTCAGTAATTTATGGGAAGGGGAATTATTCTAACTTACTACATGGGATTTTTTTAAGAGTGTCCTATTAATTTTTTTTATTGGAATAGTTGACATACAGTGTTATATTAGTTTCAGGTATACAGCATAGTGATTCAACAATTAGATACATTACTCAGTGCTCACCATGGTAAGTGTAGTCACCACATGTCATCATAGAATATTATTTTAATTTTATTGACTGTATTCCCTGTACTTTTTATTTCTGTGACTTATTTTATAACCGGAAGTTTATGCCTGTTAATCCCCTTCACCTATTTTGCCCTTCCTCCATCCCTCTCCCCTCTGGCAACCACCAGTTTATTCTCTGTATTTATGAATCTGTTTCTGTCTGTTTGGTTTGCCTTGGATTGTTGTTTAGATTTCACATATAAGTAAAATTGTATGTATTTGTCTTTCTCTGTCTTATTTCACTTAACATGATACCCTCTAGGTTTACCCATATTGTCCCAAATGGGTAAATCTTATTCTTTTTTTTATTGCTGAGTAATAGTCCATGATGGATGTTCGTGTGTGTGTGTGTGTGTGTGTGTGTGTGTGTGTGTGTGTATGGGCATAATATATCATACATCTTTATCCATTCATCTATTGATGGATACTTGCATTGCTTCCATATTTTAATTATTGTAAATAAATGCTTCAATAAACATAGGGATGAATTTATCTTTTTGAATTAGTATTTCCATTTTCTCCAGGTAAATACCCAAAGTGGAATTGCTGTATCATATGGTATTTGTCTTTAATTGTTTGAAGAACCTCTATAATGTTTTCCACAGTGGCTGCACCATTTTACATTACCAATAGTGCACGAGGGTTCCTTTTTCTCTACATCCTTGCCAACATCTTAGTTCTTGTCTTTTTAATATTAGCCATTCTGAATGGTGTGAGGTGATATCTTATTGTGATTTTGATGCACATTTCTCTGATGAAGAGTGATGTTGAGCATCTTTTCTTGTATCTGTTGGCCTTCTGGATGTCTTCTTTAGAAGAATGTCTATTCAGGTCCTCTGCCTATTTTAATTAGATTATTTGTGATTTTTTTGATGTTGTATAAGTTCTTTATATATTTGGATATTAACCCTTTATCAGATATATCATTTGCAAATATCTTCTCCCATTCAGTAGGTTACCTTTTTGTTTTGTTGATGGTTCCTTTGCTGGGCAAAAGCTTTTTATTTTGATGTAGTCATAAAGATTTATTTTTGTTTTGTTTCCCTTGCCTGAGGAGACATACCTATATATATGTTGCTAAGAACAACGTTCAAGAGATTATTGCCTATATTTTCTTTTAGGAGTTTTATGGTTTCAGGTCTCACATTTAGGTCTTTAATCCATTTTGAGATTATTTTTGTGTATAGTGTGAGAAAGGGGTCCAGTTTCATTCTTTAACATGTAGCCGTCCAGTTTTCCCAGCACCATTGATTGAAGAGACTCTTCAATATTGCATATTTTTGCCTCCCAAATGTGATGCTTAGTCTGATTAAATTCCTTAAATGTTGCTCAAATGTTTTATCAAGAATATTTATTATTTTTTAGGAGCCGTAAATTAAAACAACCTCCCAATTCCTGTCTCAGAACCAGTACAGGCCAGTTTTCTTTCTCACGTCTTAATATTCTAATGCCAACTACTCAAAAATAAAATGTAAAGAAAAAAGATAAATAAAATTTGTTGTGGAGCGCCTGGGTGGCTCAGTTGGTTAAGCATCTGCCTTCACCTCAGGTCATGATCCCAGGGTCCTGGGAATCTCTGCTCAGCAGGAAGCAGGCTTCGACCTCTCCCTCTGGGGCTGCTCTACCTACTTGTGCACTCTCTTTCTCTCTCTCTCTGTCAAATAAATAAATAGAATCTTTAAAAAAATATAAATAAAATTTGTTGAATAATATATAAGCAGTGAGAGCCAAACTAGCACTGAATACCTCTTTGGTTATTTATATTTCATTTTAACAGTTTTTCCATTCATCCTCTCCATTCATTCATTCAAGCTGCAGAAGATTCAGAGATGGCAAGTCTATCATTTCCACGGAGTTATATGTTCAGGGAAGGGTAGACTAAAACAAGTAAATATGATAATTTTAAATAGGTAGCAACAAGTGTTAATGACAGCAATGAAAAAGTATTAAGGATAAAGATATGGGGGAGGAGAGAATGTTTTGCAAGGAATGATCAGACATGGCATGTCTAAGGAAGAAATATTCGAACAGATGTCTCAAAGATAAATGAGTCATCAGTGCAAAGATTTTGGCTAAGAGAATTTCAAGTAGAGAAATAAGTTACAGAAAGAAACTAAGGCAGATATGGGATGGTTTTATGAACCTGATGGAAGGAAGGCCAGCCGGGCTAAAGCATAGCAAAGGGGAGTACTCATGGAACGAAAAAGAAGTCAGAGAGGTAAGCAACATCTACATACATCATGTAGGATTTTGTAATCAATGGTGAGGATTTTTTACTTTATTTTAAAATCAGTGGAAAGTCCTTAAGAACGTTTAGGCAGAGGAAGTTTATGATGATTATGGCTAACCTAAGGAAAATGGAAACAACAATGGTGGGAGGCAGTTATAATTGTCCAGGTAAAGAGATGGAGTATTTTAAAGCTAGTGGGGGCAAGAGTAATGAGAAGCGGTTGCAGTCAGGATATGTTTTTAAAGTAGATCTGACAGGACTTGCAGATGAAGTGGATATAGAAACTGAAGGAAAGGAAGTAAAGGTAACTGATATGTTCTTGTTAGAGGACATAAGTAGGTTAGGGTAAGGATGGTCATCATGTTAGGCATTATAATTTGATTCTACAGATATGCTAACTCTACTCGTATGTATAAAAATTAATTAGAGCTTGAATTTTTTACTAAAGCAGCTCTTTTAGATCAATATTTAAAATTATATTGTTAACATTTTCAAATTTTTAATTGTATTAATCATATTGTCATTCTGTTAATGTATAAGCAAATCGTTTTTCTTGTAAAGTAATGTAGAAGGATAGTACAATCAGTGAAAGTTAAAAAGTTGAAATTTAACATAATTGTAAGGCCATCTAAACCATACTTTTCTTTAAAGAAATGTCAGTGATATAGGTTCAAATATGAATATGTGATAACACCTTAAAGTATTTTTAATTTGATTACCACAAATAGAAGATTTTAAATGACTTTTTTTAAAAAAGATTTATTTTTCTTATAGAGAGAAAGAGAGAGTGTGTGAGCGGCACTGGGGGGATGGGAGCAGGTGCGAAGGGAGAGGGAGATACACAGACTCCCCGCTGAGTGCGGAGCCTGACACGGGACTTAATCTCAGGACTCTGAGATCATGACCTGTGCCAAAATCAAGAGACGCTCAACTGACTGAGCCACCCAGGTGTCCCTGAAGATTTTAAATGACTTTTAATAAAAAGTAACACTTATCTGCTAAAACACATTGACAAGTCAGTTGACAGTAAGTTTGGTCTTGATCTCCTTTTACCATTTGTCCACCTACATACCTGTGGCTCTAGAACTGTCAGTCTGTTTCTCACATGTTCCTCTTCATAAACCAGTTTGACAAAGTGAATACTTTGGTCACCTCTGATTTAGCTGTGTTTGTGTATGTATTTAGCTTTTATATATATTTCAGAAACGTTGGACAATATTTTGAGGTCAGTCGAGTTTGCTTCAGGCAGCCATCATGACCTCCATGACTCAAACGTCTTCTTTCTTCTAGTAGCGCTCAATGATCCTCATCTTGCCCACCTAAATTATGCAGGTTAGACTTAATTATGTCACAGCAACAAACAGTATCTGTAAGGAGAAGGTTTGGTTTTTGTTCATGCTCATACTCATCTATATATCCACCCGTGGTTACTTGGGAGGTTCTGCGCATCATAGTCATTAAGAGACATGGTCTGGCAGAGCAGTAACCACCCTGATCATTGTCAGTTCACTACCAGAGGGAAAGAGCAGGAAGGAGAATCCTACATATGTCATTAAGTACTGTAACTCAAAGTTGATGAATATTACTTCTGTTTATAGCTCAGTAAACAAAAATAGTCATGTGACTCAACCAATCATACATGAGACAATTCTAACATGTGCTTAGAAGACAGTCAGTAATATTTAGTGAATGATTAACATACCTGCATCACCAACATTACTACTTTTGATAGATACATAGATAGATGATAGATAGATAAATAGACAGACAGGAGATAGGTTTAGATATGGATATGGATTAGATAAATATATATAGATAGATATAGATCTCTATATATATCTATGTCTGTATATTTGCTATGTTGATATTGGTGTTGCAGGTCAGAGGTATGTTAGTCATTCACCAAATATTACTGAGTATAGATACAGATCTATCTATCCATTCATCTACCTATCTAGAAAGAGAGCCATAATACCTTCTATTATATACTAGCTTATTATTGAAGAGTAATTATACCAGAATATGCCTGATTCTTGCTTGTCATTAAATGTCTCTCACGTGTACTCCAGTGGTTTATTTACCTTTATAAATTTCACATAGGCATAAATGAACAAGTTAGGATTTCTACAGAGTATCAACAGTAAAAATAAAAGGCCGTACAAGGCTTCATGGGTACTCGACAATGATGGATTTGTATAAAATTCTCTATGTCCCCAGGAATTTATTATTTTGAATTCTACACAAAACTGTTTAACAGCATTATAGATGAATGGATTGGAGATCTCTGGTTTATTAATATTTGGTATTTGCATATTGGAGTATTTTTTCTGAAGTACATTTTAAAACTGGCATAACCACAGGAGTATGGTACTTATGCAAGGGAGATAAGGCACATTTTATAAGAGAAAGGTCCTTCTAGCTGGTGAGGCTTGTTCATCCAGTCCTTTACTTACGAGTCCTATATTATGGTTTATAGAGCATAGCAGAGGTTCAGGGCTGTATCTTTGACCTTAGATCTGGTCATACACTCAGATATCAGACAGCAAAGGTCATGTTGTTACTTAGGGACCTCTGCCAATATGTATACCCCATTTACTTTATTTCTTCCCTCCTCCCCACATCTGATTTTTTGGTACTCTTAATCCTTCATAGTTCGGCTCCACTTTTAGTTACCTCATAAATGGGTTATTGATGTTTATTTGCTTCATCCAATTCTGCTATTATAAAAAGACAGATATATAGCTTTAGATCATGAAAGTAGGTGATGGAAGAGACTAAAGACTTTCATAATGTTCTGATATCAAAGTAAATTATAGATAATAAGAGCATTTGTAAACAAAGTCAACCTACCGTCTGTACATATTCTAGTTAGCGTATATTCTAGCACCTTGCCACTCAGTGTATGGTGTTTGGACTAGCAGCATCAGCAATACCTAGAATCCTGTTAAAATCTCAGGCCCATCTCAAATGTACTAAATCAGATTCTGCTTTTTGACACTCCTTGTGCGATTTATATGTACTCCAAAGTTTGAGTCAATATATTTTTGCTTATAGTCAATATATTACCATGCTATATGTCTCTTTCCTTTCCAGCTTTGAGTTAAACAAAATGTCACTTTCCATTGCCTTGCCTTATTTGGTTACAGGAGCCTGATAAATAGGGGGGAAGGAAAAACTCATTTCATCACCCTAGTTAAGAAACCATTAAAAAAATAATAAAATATTTGCAGAAGCCCTATAGCAAATTTTTTATAAAAGACAGACCCACTCTTAAGAGTCAAACTTTTCCCAAGTTAAGGAAGAACAGATTACTTTCACAAATTTGAAGTCTCGTTTAGTTGGGGAGCTAATGTTTCTTGAATTACATGAAAGTAATTCAAAGCAACTATGATGAACCATTTATTGCATATAAAGCCCATAAAGCACAAATGACATATTGCTAAATCATACTGATTTAGATACTGATCCTGTTTTTCAGCACAAAGTTGTTGAGGCTTCTCTGACGGAGTATCGAAGGAATACTTTTATTGCTTTCTTTAACACATTGGGTACTATATGATCAGAAAGCTGATATGAAGAAATACATAGTAAAGAGAGACCCCTTTATCTTATGCAAGGAGGACAGAAGTCTTATGCTCACACACAATATTTAAGCATGCAATTTTCTACTAATAACCATATTACATATTCTTACTAGGATTGTAACTATAATCAGCGGAACATTTCATTTACAAAGAGAATAGTTTTACCCTTTCAATCATGCCCTACATAACTATAACTGGAAGTAGAAAAGAATTTCACTTACATGATTTGTAAAAAATGACAGTGGTGATTTTTAAGTCACTGAATCTATACTGGTAAAATTCTTGTTCGGTCATAAGCCATTGCACTTCTATATAAATGATTGTGTGTTTTAAGGAAGTCTGACACAAATAAGTACAATCTGATGATTAAGTATAGCAGATTTTTCCAGAGGAATATATTTAGCTACCATTATAATAGTTTGTTAGATGAGTATCTAGACTTCTAAGGAATATACATTAGCCAAATATGTAGATGGAGGTACTAACTATAAGAACTATATGAAAGTAGAATGAGCTTCTTAGGGGCTAATGAGTCTTTCACCAACAAAGGAATTCCCAAGGAGGTACAACATGGAAAACATACTGGAAGGCTTCTCCCAATATAAGAAAAACTTTTCAGTTCTGAGCCTTTTAGATTCTAAGTTTTTTAAATCTTTAACATCAAATATATGCATATATAATTGGATATGTAAAGACACTTAATAAAAAAGTGTCTGATCACAAAAAATTAAATATTATAATCAAAGAATATTTTGTGAAATCAAAGAATATTTTGTGAAAACCATACAGAAAACAGGCACAAAATCTGTTCTTTAAGAACATAAAGTAGAAAAACGATAACCAATTTATAAAGGACAAGAAGATTCCAGCTTTCCTGATGATCTCTATGTACCGCTTGCCTCAACCACTTCCCCCCAGGCCCCTGATATTTCATTTGCATAGAATCAGGACATTAAAGCTGCAAGGAAACTTACTAGTCATGTTACAAAGTCTTTTTACATAAGAGGAAATAATCTGGAAACTGGTCTATATTGTCACCATGTTCTTTTAATATTAAATGTTCTCTGTTTTCAAAAGTATGTGTATATCATGCTAGACAGCTAACATTTAAAGATGAGAAATTTGAATTTAATATTTTCTAATTTTTTTTTTACAGAAGCTAGTGCAATAGCACGTGAATATTTTTGACAGAAACAGAGCACACAAGGTGTTAGAATAATAATGTAAGACTGATCAACATATTACTTTTAGTTATTAACAAAGTAGTTTAATTTTTTTAATGTCAGCTTTAAGGGTCTGAGCTATCCGAATAGTTTATTTGAATCTGAGCAGAGGCAATCAAGCAATTTATGCTTTCAAATGAATAAATGGTTTCAAAATTAAGGCAATGATATTTCCCAAAGGCAGTTTTTGCCACTCTTGGATTCCATATTCTTATTAGCAGAGGGGCTTAAATAATAGAGAATTTATTTCTTCACATAACAGAAAAGCTTGAGGCCACAGCAAGTGTCAAGAAGAGTTTTATCAAGTTTCAATTCCTCTTCTCCGTAATTCTCTCAAGTACACACCCTTGTTCCATGTGTCTGCTTTACCCTTAGTGCTCATGGTGGCTTAAGTTGTCAGAAGTTCCTGGGCCTACACTTTTCCTCATTCCCAGTTAATTCTTGGATTGAATAAAATCATTGAGCAGAAGGTTGAACATAACTCTGATGAGAACAAATGAAGTATATGCCAACTTTGGAAACAGTCACAGTGGCTAGGGGAGGGAATGGGATCAATTTCACCCACCTCAAGGCTATGACACCTTGAGCAAGAATTCAAAGGGGCTGAGGGCACAGCACAATGTCCACTGTATAAAGTAAACTTACTCATGTCTAGCTAATATTGGCCAACTATAGAGATTACATGTTTCCATGCATGAAAGTAGTGTGAAGGAGCTACAGCCTTTAAGTTTAACAAATAACTACTTATTAATATGAAATGTGATAATCCATTAAAATAATTCAAAAATCCTACTGGGTTTTGTAATGTCTTCTGCAGTATGAGTGAAAATATATATATAATATATATATATATATTATATATAATATATATATATATATGATTATTATTCCTTTAAAAATGGTTAGAATTTTAAGGCTTTATATACAAATTTTTCTAAAAGTATTTTAAAGTATCCCAACTGGGAAAGCAATTTCATGCTTGCTTTTTAAAGAATCTATTCAAAGAACTCATTAAAACCATTCATTTAAATAATCTCGTGTATGTTCATTATGCTGTGTCCTTTGGGAGAAAAAAGAAAAAGTATGAACTGCTGCCAGAAAGCAAATGAAGGGAACAAATGTTAAATGTAAAAGGTTAGTCCTTCATTAAAATTGTTTAAATAAGCAATAACTCCCCCTGTACAGTTAAAACCTCTTCCAAGAAACATTTGTACACATTCAGGACAGCGAATTAAAAGTAGAGACTAAAAAAACCTGGTAGGTCAGTTTCATGAACTGTTAGCATTTGGATCATTTTTGCTTTTCATTTTTGGTTCTAGGTGGTGGGAAGGGACACTGTCTACACACATAATGTGAAATGTTCATGGATAACATGAACCTGAATATTATGGGAGTACTGTAAATGGCAGATTTTAGAAACTTGCTTGTGTTGTGAAAAGCATCTATATTTTACATAAAATCCTTTGCATACTTCTAGGTTAAACTTTTTCACCCTTACTTTTTGATAACTGCCTTTAGGGTCTGAAAAGGTCTTGATGAGGGAGGCATGAATAATCTAAAGTGATTTGGTTTACCTTTTTGGACTAGGTTATCATATGCATTTCTTTTACCTTTACTTCTTTTTTAAGTATAGAAATCACTGTAATTTTACCTGATAGTTATATATGTCTAAAGTGATGTCATTTCTTGGCAAGAAAACTTCTTGTTGCTTTTTTGGGGGGGTTTGTTGTTGTTTCTTTTCCAGTTGAATTCAGTTGACTGTTGGTAATCAACGGAGTAATAACATGACAGGTTGGACATAGTATTTCATTCTGTAGTCACTATTTTTGAAATAATGAGGTGAACTATTCTTACTTCTAGAATTTATTGGTCTTTAACACATTGGTTATAGTCTCAGCGAATGATATGCACCTGAGGAACTAATAGAAGACATGAACGAGGAAAAAGACATATCATGATCTTAGATAGGAATATTTAATTTGGGGATGATGTCAATTATTTCAAGCTAACATATAAATTAAAAGTGATCCGAATAAAAATATCAACAGTATTTTCCTTTGATAGTTTACCAAACTGATTCTGAAGTTCATTTTTAAAATAAATATACTGCCAAAATATTATAAGGCCTTAATAACAAAAGCAGTTCATAAATGGAGACATGAAACTGAGTACAAAGTCTAGAAATAGAACCAAATACATATACAAGTATATGGTAAAGTGTCATACCAGTTTTTAGGGTGAAGATAGATCATTTAATATAAGTGTTGGGGCAATGCCATGGCCACCTAAATTCAATAGCCTGAATGAGTAAAGAACTAAGGGGAACATTAGGTGAGTTAATTCTATTGAGATTATTTTTCCATATCACATGTTCTCCTAATAGTAAATCTCTATCTCTTAGCATTTAATACAATTATAATTTTACTTTGTTTTATAGTTTCAATCAATCTCTTTCTTCTCCTGGAATATATGCTGCATCAGGGCAGGAACTGTGGATGATTTTGCTAATTGTTTTTTAGACCCTAATACACTGCCTAATTCATAGTAGGAGTTGCTAAATGTTTATTGAATAAATGAAACTAATATGAAAAATCCAATTACTTCTATGAGATAGTTTGAAGAGAGGAAAAATAAAGGTTGTAAATTTAAGCAATTTATTGGGCTCTAATATTAATTTGGGGAGATTTTTAAAATGCAAATATTTTGTTTCATTAAGGCATTCATTACCTCTGATATCTTAGACTTCCTACTCATCCACTTCCTCCCACAAGCTTGTGATTTATGAGGTAGTAAATAAAAAAAAAAATTTACTTGCTAGACATAATTAGTCCCCTTTAAATGTATAAGACTATATTAATATCATGACTTTTTTTCAGGGTGGCTATTTTGCAGTGTTTTCTCTAAGTTCTACAAAATCAGACATCGACCTACAAGATTGAATATAGGACTATGTTAGAAAACTTAATGAAAACTATTTTGTAGCTACCTCAGATATCCTTAGGAAAATCATTTTTAATTATCAGACTCTGAGAGGGGCATTATTTAAACAACATGGTACACATAGTATTGCAAAAGTTGTTAACTTGGGTAAAGGGCATTGCTTCTGTACAAAGGAGTGCCCATAATTAGCTTAGTATTTGCATGACATTTTTAAATACAAGTAACAGAAAAATGCATAATATAAATGGATGTAAAAATATAGGACCCAAATCCATATGTTAACATCCTAGGCATGATAGTATTTGGAAGTAAGTGGGGCTCTTAATAGGAGATTAATTTTAGATCAGGTCAGGAGGCCTAGAGCCCCCATGATGGGATTAGTGTCCTTGAAAGAAGAGAGAGTCTCTGTCTCTGCCAAGTGAAATTACAGCAGGAAGGCTCCCGTCCCCAAATGAGGATGAAGGCTCTCTTACCAGACACTGACTCTGCCAGAGCCTTGATCTTGGACTGCCCAACCTCCAGAACTGTGAGAAATAAATGTTAGCTGTTGAAGCCTCCTAGTCTACGATAGTTTGTTAGAGCTGCTCAAACTGACGCATGCAACACTTTTACGTAGGGTAGAATGATCTCCATAGGCACGTGAATAATAAGCAGCTCAGTGATGTTGACCGAGAAGCAGCCACCAGCTACTGATTGGCTTAAACTAATCAGGATCTGCACCTGTTACTGTATCATGTTTTGCTGAGGAAAGGATTCTATTTAGGAAGGAAAAGGGAAAAAATACATTTTGGTGGGGCACTGGGGAGTGTGCATTAAAACGCAGTTATAGCATTCTGCAACTCCCACCCATAAAATATCCCTTTGAATAAAAATACACATTGCAGTAAAATGAAGGCATCTTGAAACTTTATTTAAATTATTAAAGCGAGCAGGTATTCCCTGACAGGCAACATAAAGGATTTATACAGTCAGAAGAGGTTTTTGCATATGCAGATCGGGCACCCTGATAGTGAGTGGGAAGTATAGAAAGGCGGTCTCCAGGGGACTGTTATCATCTTTATTCCTCCTTAGTGTCATTCAGACTTAGAGTGTAGCTAGTATTAAGGGGGAGGGGTAAATTCCAGACTAAAAGAGGACTTGTCAAAAGGAGAGTGGCAATTTTTGTAAATCAAATATTTCATGTTCCAGATACCTTAATAATGCTTTCTAAATTTATCATCGACTTGTCTGACATGATGTGAATTTTGAAAGCACATTTCATGTTCCAAAAAGGCTTTACACAACTTTTAGTTTGTTTTAGCTTACCTTTTTTTGCAAATTCTTTAAAGGGCTGAGTGTGTCTGGCTTGAATTATTCTTCATACCATACCACTTGCACTTTGTAGGCCATTTTCCTTTTCTGTTAGTTTGCCATAGTTTGTCAAATGAATAATTTCTTTATAAAAAAGAGAAGTGACTTATGAATTTGACAGGGAATAGAGTATTTTAAGAAAAAAGTATTAAGAAGTATCTGCTTATATGGAAATGTGATGTTTCCTTATTAGAAAATCTCAGGAAATATATTTTCTCTAGGCATGACAAGATTTTCTATTCAACTAGTAAGAGCTTCTGTTATTTTTTTTTTTTTTTAACTTTAGGCTTTGTTCCAAGTACCTTACAAATATGGAAGATGTAAGTATGGCAACAGTTTCGACAAGTAGGTGTAATTATTCCATCTTTGATGAGTTTGATGAGTTTGATGTAGGAAAGATGATAGGGTTCAAAGCCAACAGCCAAGAAAGAATTCTTGCGACGTCTTTGGTGCAAAAAGGTGATTTTATTAAAATAAACAGGACCAGTGGGCAGAAAGAGCTGAACTGGGGTCATGAGGAGTGGCCCATTATATACTTTCAGGTTGGGAGGGGGTTAGGGATAGCATAAGTCTCTAAGGAATTTTGAAAGCAAGTTTTCCAGGACCTTGAGGGGGCTAGCTAGTGTTGGGAAAATGTCATTTATTACCATGTAATAAAACCTGAGTCATGAGACCCTTCAGATATATACTGGAGGGTCATATGCTTGGAGAATGATTGCCAACACATATCTTGGGGAGTTTAGAGACAAAGGAAGCTTCCAAAGGAATTTTTATATGTTAAAGTAGGCTTACTGGATTCTGGAAGGGTGGGGAGTAGGGCAGGCTAAGATTGCCTTTTGCCCTTTGGAAAGTATTAACATCGAGGCAGTTGAGTCCCTAAAGGAATGTCACTCTGCCTGTTTCAAGGACTTGACAATGGGCTGTAGGTAGTAAGGAAATTTAATAATTTTTCTTCTGCCTTTGTTTCAAGTATATAAAGTATATAAAGCTAAGACAGTAAATGTATTTGCCCAAAGTCGCATAGCTATAAAGTCTCAGGGCAAGATGCAAACCCAGGCATCTCTGGCTAAAAGATCCAGAATCTATACGGTGCTACTCTCTACTACAGATTCTCACTGAAGCGTCTTCCCCGGACCAGTAGCTTCAGTATCAGATGGGTGCTTCAGAGCACTGTAGAGCCTCAGTCTCCACCTGAGAAAACCGAACACAATCTTCATTCTTATAATTTTCCATTAAAGCTTAGAAAGTGGTGCTTTAGGTAGGTCATTTGTGCCATTGAAGACAAACTTTCACCCTAATAATACAGTGTGCCAGTTATTTTCTGTAGATGGGTAGGAAAAAAAATTATGAAAATACTATAGCATGTCTAACCTTATAGATACTTGGATTGCCAGACATGAAATCATTTTGTCTAAACCCCTTATAGAGAAGAAACAAAGACTGAGAGAGATAAAATGATTTGTCCTGTAATCCATGAACATTTTACCAAAGGTGAATTGTGGCTACGTGTTCATTTCTTAATAAATACTCCCCTAAAATTACAGGGGGGTTTTTTTGTTGTTTTTTTAAGATATTTATTTATTTATTTATTTGAGAGAGAGAGAGAGTGAGAGAGAGCACGAGAAGGGAGAAGGTCAGAGGAAGAAGCAGACTCCTCCCGGAGCTGGGAGCCAGATGCGGGACCTGGTCCTGGGACTCCGGGATCATGACCCAAGCCAAAGGCAGTCACCCAACCAACTGAGCCACCCAGGTGCCCTAAAAATGCGTTTTTGTGTACAGATAGTTGATTCCATTAATTATCCACTAAGTTGTGGATCTATCTATAGGTAGCAGTTATTTGTAATACAGAAGCTTATAATGTTATAAAACTGAATTTTAAAATTAAGCAAATGAAAGATTACTAGTATCAGTAATGGCAGAGTGTCTCACAGAAGACAAATCTATCCCAGATACAACTTATGAACTTAGGATAAATTATGAAAGACAACTATGTAAAGGACCATCAGAGTAACAAATGTAGGCAGAAACTGTAAGATATGTTTCCACTGAGAAAAAGAATATGCCTGAGAGCAACCTGCGTTTAGCAAATTAGAATGCTAAAGTAGTGTTAAATATTTAGAAATTAAGACACACACCCCTGAAAAACAGATATACCAAAGCAGAAATCCCTAGGGAAAATAAAAATTATTTCAAACTGAATCGAAACAGAAACATACATATGAAAAGTTGTGGGATATAAATAATACAGTTTTTAGAGGAAATTATAGGCTTTAAATTCTTATGTTAGAAGAGAAGAAACATCTAAAGTAAATTATCTACTGTACCACCCTAAAAAGCTAGAATAAAATGAACAAATTAAAACAAAGATTGAGTAGCTGGTAGGAAATTCTACAACTGAAACAGATATCAATGAAAGAAAATACACAAACAGAAAATAAGTTAAAAAGCAAAGTGTTTTTTTGAAAATATCAATAAAGTTGATGAAACTTAAGATGATTGATCAAGAAAATAAAGGAGAATACACAATATCAAGAATGACAGAACATATTATTGCAGATCTGACAATATTGAAAGTACAATAACGGTATTATGAGAAACATTTTACTAATAAATTTGATAATTTTGATAAAATGACAAATTCCTTACATAACTTACCAAAACCCATTCAAAAGAATAAGAAAATATGAATCATTCCATATCTATTATATGCATAGAATTTTATTTGTATTAACCCTTTCATAAATAAAACTTTGAGATGTTTTAATTTTCCAATTTTATCAAACATTTAAAGAGGAAACAGTATCAATCTTACATAAACAATTTTAGAAAATCGAGGAATAGGGAACATTCATTTTACAAAGCTAGGATAATCTTCTATTTTTGAACAGTTTTATTGTTTTTTGCCATACAATCAGGCAGCTGGGTGATATACAAATACCACATATAAAGTGTATGCTTTGATAATTTTTTATAAGATTTTATTGATTTTAGAGAAAGTGAGAGAGTGAATGTAGACAGGGGGAGGGGGGAGGGGAGTGAGAGAATCTCAAGCAGATTCCTCACTGAGCTGGGAGACTGACATGGAGCTCAATCTCACAACCCTGAGATCATGAACTGAGACGAAACCAAGAGTTGGTTGCTTAACCAACTGAGCCACCCAGGAGCCTGATTTGATTAATTTTGAAGTGTGTGTGTGTGTAAATTGATCCTTTGTGATCTTTCCCACCTGCCTTCAATAATCTCCCACTCTGTCACCCCATGCAACCACATGTTAGCTTTTTGTGTCTATGTGTTTGCATTTTAGGGTTATATATAAATGGAATCATACAGAATGTACTCTTTTTCTTTCAGCATAATTTGGGATATACCCATATTGCTGCTTGTAATAGTAATTCATTCCTTTCTAATGGTGAGTAATATTCCATCCTATGGATAGTCCACAATTTGTCTATTCTTTCACCTGTTGATAGACATTTAGGTATTTTCCAGTTTTTTTTACTATTACAAATACAGCTGCTATGAACATTTATGTAGAAGTCTCTGTGTGGACATAATCTTTCCACCCTTTTGGGGTAAATAAATAGCAATAGAATAGTTAGATCATAAATTAGGCATTTTGTTTTAAAGGAAATTCCAACTGTTTTTCAAAGTAATTATACCATTTTATGTTCCCACCAGCAGTATATGAGAATTCCAGTTCTTCCACAGCCTTGCCAACACTTGGTATGGTCAGTCTTTTTAATTTTAGACATCCTAATTGATGAGTAGTAATATTACATAGTGTCTAATTTCCCTGATGATTAAAGATGTTGAACATCTTTTCATATGGTTATTTACCATTTGTATATTTTCTTTGGTGAAATATTTGTTCAAGTCATTTGCCCATTTTTAAGTTGTTTTGTTATTGAATTTTGAGAGTTCTTTGCAAATTCTTGATACAAACCTTTTCTTAGATAAGTGACTTGCTGATATTTTCCTCAGTCTGTAGCTTGCTTTTTTGTTCCCTTGTGTCTTTTAAAAGCAGAAGTCCTTCATTTTGATTAAGTACAGTTTTTTTTGTTTTGTTTTGTTTTTTACTTCTCCCTTGGCATAGGTGAAATAAAAGTCGAAAAAACAGACGCAAATACCTGAAGCCGAACTAGGGCTTGCATAGAGAATAGAAAAAGGACTTGCATAAATCAATACTTAAAGCAAAACAACTCATTAAGAATTTGTTGAAGATTTGAACACAACAACAAAAATATGTTCACTATTATTAATCAGGGAAGTCCAAATTAAAACTATAAGATACCAAAATATTGAGATAACACTATGTACTTACTAGAATAACTAAAATTGATATGACTGATAACACTAAATGTTGGTAGGGATATATAGCAACTTAGTCACTGGCATACACAAAGTTAACCATATATTTGTACTATCAAACAGGAATTTCACTCCCAGGTATTTACCTAAGATAAATGAAAACATGACCACAAGGATGTTAATGGAAGCTTTATTCAAAAGAGTCCCATTTTGGGAATTACTCATATATGCATCAACAAGAGAATGCATAAACAAATAATGGTATATCCATATAATTGAATGCTACTTAGCAATAAAAAGAAAGTACTAATGCACACAGCATGAATAATCATAAAATCATGAATAAATCATAAAATTCTTACCCTAAGCAATGGAAGGAAGATAACAAAGAATGTATATTCTTTCATATGAAGTTTAAGTATAGGCAAAATAAACCTATGGTGATAGAAATCAGAACTGTTGTTGTCTTTGTGGGATGAGAATGGATTGTAACAGTGAATTTTCTAGAGCAATAGAAATGTTAAGAGATGTCCTAAATCATAACTGGTGGTTGCATTGGGTTGTGTTTTTCTTAAAACTCTGTGAATTATACACCTAATATCTATGCATGTCAATGTATATGCAGAAGTATCCTTCCATGATTATTGGAGACAGAGCCTTAAATACCCCAACACAGATATTCTTGGGTAGTCATCTTCTATAATTTGGGATGGGAACTTGAAGAAAAACATTCTAATGGCTAAAGTAAGTCTCTTGCCACAATATAAGCCTAGTAATTTATATTCAGTTCTCTTAGAAATGAAGGAAAAGGGGTCAATAGTTTGGTTATATAACTTCTTAAATACTACAGGAAATCATTAAGAGATCTATTGTTTTCTTTTTAGCAGGCAACCTGTATTCCTTAACCTGTCCTCAGAGAAGCAGTTTTCTTGATATAATACAATATCATATCATATCATATCATATCATATCATATCATATCATATCTAGTTGATATAATCCAGTTGTTGCTTTGAAAGCCCAACTTTATAATGATGAAGACATTGCTAATACATGAAAGATTTTCATTGCTAAATATGAAAGAGATTCTCCTAGATCATCAAATAAATACCACCTCTGTTTTGATCTCCCATTTACACCTTTGTTTTGATCTCCCATTTACAGCTGATCTCCCATTTACAACTGCTTGGGTTAAAAATGACTTCACTTCATTTAAGTATATAAGTACCTCCCAATCCCACTGGGCCCATCTCTGCAATAATGAGATGTTTTCAATCACATAGGACAAATCAGTGTCCCACTGCTATCATTATTTTTATCTCCTTGTTACAGTTATCATTTCAAAGGATACAAAGGCAAGGCTATTTTATCCAAGGCCAACTTCTCCAGCCGTGTGGCATTTCTTCCACTCTCACATTCTGTGGTATTGCCTTAAATTTATATATTCTGTATCTTACTTAATTGGCTGCTACTTTTAGGTCTCTTTGGCAGAGGGTAATAATAAGTGTTTTCTATTAGTAGCTTTTCTCTCAATAGATTTTTAGTTACAGTTCTTTTAAATATGTTTTTAGTATTTGCTGGAGTAGTTACAAAATGTACCTTTACAATGGACTGAATGTTCATGCCCCTCCCCCGCCACCAAATTCATATGTTGGAATTCTAATCCCAGTGTGAAGGTATTTTGAGGTGGGGGTCTTCCTGAGGTAATTAAGTCATAAGCATGAGACCTCATGAATGGGATTAGTACCTTTCGAAGAAAGAGGCTGGAGAGCTAGCTAGCTCTTTCTGCCATATGAGGATACAACAGGAAATTTGTAGTCTGCAGCCCAGAAAAGAGCTCTCCCCAGAACCCACCCATGCTGTCACCCTGATCTCAGATTTCCAGCTTCCAGAAATGTTAGAAATAAATTTCTGTTGTTTATAGGTCACCCTGTCTGTGGCACTCTGCTATAGCAGCCCTGACGAAAACTTAAAATCACTACATTATATTTAGAATTGATATCCTACCCTTCTACTTCCCACTTGATACCTGACACTTTCCACTTCCCAATTCACAAATATAAGACATTTATGAGAGTCTAACTCCACATATGCCCTCCCATACTTTGTGCTATTGTTTTACCTTTTGTTCCTCCATGTCATAGCCCCATCTTACAGTGTTACTTTTTTTTTTTAAAACAGTAATTTTCCTTGTAAGGATATTAAGAGAGGGAAAAAAAAAATATATATATATATAATATCCCCACATGTATGTGTGTGTGTGTGTGTGTGTGTGTATATATGTGTATATATATGTAGTCATCTTCTTTGGTAGTCATCTTCTATAATTTGGAATAGGAACTTGAAGAAAATGGTATACATTTTGGAATGGTATACATGTATACCATATATATGTATATGCATACATGTATGCATATGTATGTATATGTATGTATACATATGCATACATGTATACCATTTCTGGGATTCTTCATTCTTCCCTCAAGATTTTAGTTTGCATATACTATCATTTCACTATTTACAAGGTTATTTTCTTTTGATTTTTGAACACAGTTAAAATAGCTGCTTTAAAATCTTTGCTAATTCTGGGGCACCTGGGTGTCTCAGTCAGTTAAGCATCCGATTCTTTATTTCAGCTCAGGTCATGATCTCAGAGTCTTAAGATCAAGGCCCACGTGGGGTTCTGCACTGAGTGTGCAGTCCACTTAAGATTCTCTCTCCCTCTCTCCCTCTCTCTGCACCTTCCTTTCCCCACCCCCAGCAGGCTCTCTCAAAAAAAAAAAAAAAAAAAAAAAAATTTGTGCTAATTCCAACAGCTGTATCATCTTCCTTTTCCCTTTCCGGTGTCTATCCTGTCTTTTGCAAGACAACAAGGCTCTAAATTTTCCATTGGATTTTTAGTCTTCTTGCACAGCACAGATTAGTATTTTCTGTTTCACTCACAGCCATTAAAATGTCAAACTAACTCAGGTTTCTCTCCCTTCTACTAAATGCCAACTTACCTCAAGTTTCTGTTTGTTTTGAGTCACTCTCTAGTGCCTTCAATTAGGTTTGTTGGTGATATTATTGTTAATTTGTTTTGTGTTTGTATTTATCCAGAGCTTATATTTGTTATCTGTGGGGAGTTTGAATCAATCAGAGCTACTTGCCCATAGTTAAATTTCAGGTTTTTGTTTCAGCTTTTTTTCTCTTAGTTTTTCAGATTAGATAATTCTACTGATCTGTCTTTAAATTTGCTAACCTTTTCTTCTATATCCAAGATGAGTTTTAAAGCTATCTGGAGAAATTTTATATCACTTACTGTAATTTTCCATTCAAAAATTTACCTTTAAAAAAAAAATTTACCTTTAGTTGTTTTTGTAGATTCCATTTCACTTCTGAGATTCCTTTTCTTGTCATTCATTAAGACTTGACTTCCCTTTGAGATCTTGATCATATTTTTAATAGTACCTTTAAATTCTTTGTCAGTTAAATCCAACATCCAGGCCATCTTTATGTATGTATGTATGTATATATATATGTGTTTACTTATTTATCTATTCATTTATTGTGTATCTAGTAATTTATATAATTAGACATTTTACTTAGTATACTGTAGAGACTTAATTCTGTCGTCTTCTTCTGAAGAGTGTCAATTTTTATTCTTTCATGTAGTCAATTGGTGGCTGGTCCCTTTCAATTTCTGTACTCTTGACTTTAATGCTTTTTCTGTGGATATACCAAAGTGTGTACCAATCTCCCTGAATTTGATGAAATTCACTCCAAATTCTGTCTTCTTTGTGGAAAAACTTGTAAATCGTCCCAAGACAAAGAGCCAGGGTGGACATGGGGCTCAACTCATCAATTTTCTTTTCACAGATAGTGCAGTATTATGCCACATGTTGTCTATAATTGATTGTATTGATTATATATTTTGTACAAGTTCATAATTGTGTATGATAGAAGGGTATTCTAGTGTTAATTATGACCAGATGAAGAAGTCCCTATCTTCTTTTTCTACCAGTTCTTTATATCAATATTTAAATATTATCATATCTCAGGGCACCTGGGTGACTCAGTTGGTTAAGCATCTGCCTTTGGTCATGATCCCAGAGTCCTGGGATGGAGTCCTACACTGAGCTCCCTGCTCGGTGGGGAGCCTGCTTCTCCCTCTCCCACTGCCCCTTTCCCCTGCTCATGCAGGTGCTCATGCTCGCTCTCTCTCTTTCAAATAAATAAATAAAATCTTTTAAAAAAAATATTATCGTATCTCTTCCCAAAAGAAGCTAACAAACAGTCCTTAAAATCACATGTCTCCCTCTACTTACTACCCCATTTCTGCACTTTGCTCTATAGCCATCTTATTAAAGTATGGTCAGATATCATTAGATAAGATATAGGAATCACAAATACAAATTCATAGAAAAAATATTTCATTTGACAGATGTTATCCTAAGGGTTTTTTTTGTTGTTGTTTCATTTTTTTTTTAATATTTAAACATCAGAAACATATTTTTTAAATGTGCTGTATTTAAAACAATTCCGAGGATACTGAGGGTGATGTATTAGGGAATTCTATTTTAAACAAAGTAAAATGTCATTCTATGATTATGGAGACATTTGTCAAAGACAGAGGTAAAGTATTTGAATAAAATTGTCTCATAAAATATATTAGAGTTAAGTTTCTGCAACTCAAACAGGAGTTATGATATTGAGGTGAGAGAATCATGCCGAGGCCAACTCATTCATGTGTGTATGCTGGTGAGCTATTCACATTATAAGACTCGCCTTAAACTTCACTGTTTCTTTGAAATCAGCTCCAGTTACCATACTCTTACCTAACCCCACAATCCTAGTGCTCTTACAAATTCACTTATTTTAATTCACTGCTAGTCATTAAGTTGTAATTGTTTGTATATGCGCCATGTACCCTTTAGAACCCCTTTTGCTGGATATGTTATATAATTCTTTGTTTTCGCATCTTGCACAAAGTTTGGTCCTTAATAGTGGTTGGATTAGTACTAAACACATTGTATAATTATTTCCCCCCTTTGTCTTCATTAAGAATGGAAATCAATTAGAATAGCAATTATACCAATTACGAGTACAATGAAGTGACCCCAGCTAACAGGCAGGTCAGAAAGAGAGAGAGATAAGAAAAAAACAAATCTATATAAGTTACAAGAACTTGTAACCATGTGTATTTGTTAAACATTTAGTTGTTTTTCACTTACTGGCTAGCATTGCCAAAATATTTTATTTATGAGTACTGTTTTTAATTGCATAATTACTTTAATACCTTTACCTCAAAATCTTTCTAACAATACTGTTAGTATTTGTCTGAATGTGAAGTGATGTTAGGCATTTCTGATCACTCAGCTCTGAAAACAATAGTGATAATACTCCTGGGGTTTAGTAC
>CM052883.1:114955127-114992419 GCA_028534135.1 Potos flavus
CAGGTGAACATTACATACAAATGAGTATCATCTATTCAGTCAACAAACTCTTGGGAAGGACTGGAATAGGTAGAGAGAAATGATGAAAAAACAGATCAATTCCCCATTAAGATAGAATATAGAAATATAAAAACCTAAATATGAAATGATGAATTAAGTTCTGTAAAAAGGTAACTGGAAAGTGCTAAAGGAACACTGAGAAGGTCAGAGGCAAGTAAAAAAAAGGGTTTTGGGGGGAGGGGGTTGGGGTAGTCAGGAAACTTCAAAGGAAAGGTGGCATTTGAACTGATTTTTAGAGTGTATAATACATTTTATCCTTCAAGTATCTGTGTGGAGAGAGGCAGTGAGAGGTATTTCAGATACAGACAGCAGAAGTTCAATTTAATGAAGGATGAAGAAGCATGAAAGATTTGGGACTAGAATATAATTGGGTATGGTTGGATATCTATTAAATGAATATTTTGGAGTAGCTGAAGAGTTTACTCCTAAAGGAAGTGGCTTAGAATGTTATCAGAAAAAGGGCTTTAAAAGAGTGTCTAAATGTTAGACTTTATTCTCGAGGCAATGGAAAGCTTTTGGAGGTATTTAGGTGGTAAATAAAATAATGAACTTGATATTTAAACCAATAACTCTAGTTGATGTTACAATTAAAAGTAAAAAATACAAAAATATATTTAAGCATATTTTGTGCACTTTGTCTTAATACATTGTGTTTCTGTTATAAAAGCTTCATCCACACTGGAAAACTAAAATCAAGTAAATTGCAAAACATTTGATTACTGGGGTAGAAGTGCCTAAATTAGGATGTCCGTTTTTGTTGTTGGAAGGTTTTTAATTATGATTTTCTAGTCAGGGCAGGAAATAATTTCTATGTTCTTCATTCTGATAAAGCTGTTAAATTCCTCATTTCAAAGTTCATATAAAAAAATTAAAAATATTTTTGTTTGTGAAGCATTATAAGGAAAACCAAAAATTTTGTCTATGAGGATATTATAAACAATAGAAGGCAGAGGCCACCATTGTTTATTAATTGTGTATTATGTCTCAGTCACCTTTTTGGGTTGCATTTATGTACATGTGCCCATTGATTTTCATTTAGCCCCATGAGATGTTTAGATGTGGAATCTGAGGCCAAAAGAAGTTTAGCACCTTCCCTGAGTTCATCACAGTAATAGTGGCAGAGCCATTTGACTTAAAAAAAAAAATCATTGAATTTTAAATAACAGTTATTTTCAAGACATTTTATTAGTGAATTTGATTTCCTACATGTAAATGTAACTAAAACATTTATAATGGCAAGATACTAGTCCTCAAACGGGATAGAAATACAGTGTAATTTGTAAAAGAAAAATGCCCGTTATTTAGAATAAAATGTATAGATTCTCACAAAAGTAAAAGAATGGACAGTCCTGATATTAGCTCTCCATGTGTAATCTCCATTTATAACTAACATCCGATACAATGTACCAGTGTGTTTCTCAAGTGGATTAAAATAACTCTTATTATATTGCCTGGCATCTATGGGTTTCCTATGTAGCAGACAGTCCAATTATCTACTGACAAGAAATGATGAATTCAAAAAAGAAAACAACTAAAATACTTTAAAAACTACCATGTGGGGGCGCCTGGGTGGCTCAGTGGGTTAAAGCCTCTGCCTTCGGCTCAGGCCATGATCTCAGGGTCCTGGGGTCAAGCCCCGCATCAGGCTCTCTGCTCAGCAGGGAGCCTGCTTCCCCCTCTCTCTCTGCCTGCCTCTCTGCCTACTTGTGATCTCTCTCTCTCTCTCTGTCAAATAAATAAATAAAATCTTTAAAACAAAAAAAAAGTACCATGTCGGGGGGGGGGGGCGGGGAATAATTTTATTGTAACTCTTTGGTGTGATACATTTGACAATAACAAAAAATTTAGAATCAATTTGGGGGCTCTTCCCATTTTTCTGAGTATATAATATGATAAGAAAGTAAGTTACTTCCCATCCTGAGTAAATAACATACTCTTCCCACTTACTCTTTAGAAGAAGAAACAAGAGTGAATTTTTAAACATTCTTCTTCAGAGTAGATTAGCCTAGAGCAAGGTACTATCTTCTATCTGTTTTGTTTGTCAGTGCAGTAACCACCAGTGGGGAATCATAGGATGTTCCAGCTGCAGAGAACTTTTGAGATAGTAGTGTGGCTCTCAAGTCCATCGTGCACAGATGAGGAAACTGAGATCCAGAGAAACTAAGGTCACCCAGGGAATTAGTGGGTGATGAAAATGTTGAGAATTATTTAGACCAACTGAGAATCATTTAGAATAAAAATTTCTAGAACAATTATAAAGATTTGGGGGATTATTCAAAGTACAATTGAGAAGATTGTAGAATGAATGACCCCATAAGTAACCTCTAGTTATAGAGATTACTCAGTAGAACTTATGTAGCTGTCATAGGTTTATCCATAGTTTAGCATAGTGTGGGAAGAATTAAATTCTTCGATGGTGGGGGGAGTGGAGAAAGACAAAGAAGAGTTTCTGGAAAGTACTGGCCAACTATTACATATGCCAGGAAAAATTACTTTATTGAAAGAACTGACCAGTTACACTACTATTTGCTGAGCCAAGACTAGAATCAGCTTAATTCTTGACATCCCTCTAGCTTTGAGTTTAGCGTGTGTATGAGGGTGGTAGCATTGTTCCAAGTCTATTTAGCCTGGTGCGTGCCACAATCAGAACCATAACTCTTGTCTTAACTATAACTTTAAAGTATTTATGTGATGATTTAAGGTTGGTTTTACTAGTTTTCTAGGGCTAGCATAACAAAATACCACTGACAGTGTGGCTTAAAAAACAGTAATTTATTTTCTCTTAGTTCTGGCAGCCAGAAGTCCAAGGTCAAGGTATTGGCAGGTTCGGTTTTATTCTAAGGCGCTCTCTTTGGCTTGCAGATGGTCACCTTCGCACTATGATTTTGAATGGTCTTTCCTCTGTACACAATCCTGACATCTCTCTGTGTGTCCAAATTTCCTCTTCTAAGGACACCCAGTCAGATTGGATTAATGAACCCTCATGCACTCATTTTAACTTAATCACCTCTTTAATGGCCCCCATCTCCAAATATAGTAATGTTCTGAGGTACTGAAAGTTAGGGTTTCAATGTATGAATTTGGGTGTGTGGGGGGGAACAAAATGCTGCCCATAACATCTGTCTTTCCTTAAGAATGTAAAATTCATGAGGCTGTGTACTGTGTTAATTTTATTTCTCACTGTATTCCAGAATCATAATGCTGTGTTTGGTATGTTTTAGATGTTTGATGTTACTTTTGAATGAATGAATGAATCAATGAGTCAGTCAATCAATCAATCAATCAGGATGATGTGTTAAAAAGAAGTCACAAAAAACATTTTGAGGAGTTGTAAGATATCCGGAAATAAAAATGATGAGAAGTTGCTACTTTTGTTTTCCACAAACTACATGTGATGTTAAAAGCTGTCAAGATTTTTTCCCCTTGGGAGTCCTAAAGGAGGATGTAGATGGTAAAGGAACACACCATTCTGTGAAAAAAAAACAAAACAGGAGGTATAGAAGAACCAAATTCTTTGACAAAATGAGAGGAAAAAATTCTGGGATTGTCCAAGTGGGAAAAGTAAGCTAAAATCTTGTATATGAACTGCACTATTTTTTTTAAAGACCCTTGTCACTTATTCACAGATAAGGAATATTCTTCTGTGGAAAGCATGTGTATAATTTCTGCTTTTAAGCTGAACTACATAATATTACCATGGGGCATAGAACTAGCTGGTGCACAAGACAGCCCCTTCTGAGGTGGAAAATGATAACGTGTTATTCAGAGGGAGAGCTCAGCTGAGTACTTAGAATCCTTTGAGTGCAAAGGAGACCAAGCATCCCAGAAAAGTGCGTACAGTTTTTCTGTCAGTAGCTGGGTTAAAAATCCTTTGGGTGAATTGAAAGCACTGTTAAAATTCTATCTTATCAGTAAATTTCTTTCTGTTTGTAATACTTTTCTTTCTTTGAATAATATTCTGACCACCATAAGGATTTATCTTATGTGCTTTACCTTTCTCATCCTTCTCATACTCTCACCTTTTCCATTCTTCTCTGACACGTTTTCTTTAAAGCTGTTCATATTTCTCTAGGGTACTCCAGAAAAGTAGTATGACAATCTATAGGAACAATAATGAAGACTTCTATGGATTCAGAATCAAAATAATTAGATGTAATACACCAAAGGAAAATGTCCTAAAACAATGTAACTTAACATAAGCAGCAATGTTTTATTAAAAATAACACTTTCTTTAATTTGTGGATATTTTGATTTTTCAAAGATGGTGGCAATAATCTCTATGTTACTAGAAGTACCTATTTACATCCAAAAAGGCTGATTTTTTTTTTAACCTAAGTTAATGATCCACCTGGAGACTGTACTGAAGAGTAGGAGCTAAAATGAGATTAGAAGTGATTTAGTCGCAGATTCAGAAATCTATGTTAGAAAAAATATAGCATTACTACAAATGAGATATGAAGTTGAAAGAAACATTTCTAAATTATAGGATAAATCAGCCAACCATGCCAGAGAAAGAACTGTTATCTTTCTAATACCTAATATAATAATAAGAGTATTATCCAAAGAAGATTCAGAGTGTATATAGTCAAAAATATAGGGTATTGAATATTCTAGAAGTATATCAGATGTTTAATTAAAATATTAGGTAATTTTTTAGATTCTATAATGTTTGTCGTATTTGGCATCTTTTGGAAATGTACTTTATTGGATATTTTCTCATTCTAAAAAATAATTACTTCTGGGGGGCACCTGGGTGGCTCAGTCGGTTAAGCATCTGCTTTTGGCTCAGGTCATGATCCCAGGATCCTGAGCCCCACATCAGCCTCCCTGCTTGGTGGGAAGCCTGTTTCTCCTTCTCCCTGTGCCCCTCCCCCCACTCCTGTGTTCTCTCTTTCTCTCTTGCTCTCTCTATCTCAAATGGATAAATTAAATATTTTTTGAAATAATTACTTCTGTACCTATTTTATATTCCAGTTGTGTATTTCTGCTTGTTTTTTTAAAGATGGCTCCTCAAATTGCAAAAATTTCAGATCCCACAAAGCCAGGAGCCATCCTTGGATTAAATTTACTTTATTTCAAATACTATCCCATCATAGGACATGTTGCTAGATCTTTTTTCTTTACGTTGAATTCAAACTTGTCAGCTCATTATCTTTTACCTGTAGACCCAGGCTCAATCCTCAGTGACCAAATAAAACAACCTTAATTTTTTTTCCAAAATAGACCTATTATTCTCCTGTCGTCTGTCTTATTTTTGATGGAAAGTATGCTCAGTTCCTTCAAGTGCTTTTCACATGAAAATAGTAAACCAATCTCTATTTTCTGTCTATGCTTCATGTTGCTCTAAAAAACAAGTGAAACATGATAGTATGAATTTATAATAAAGCCATAAAATAGTGTTATAATACAACAGTTTTTCTGCTATTCCATTTTAGATGCTATTTATAATGTAACTTAAAGAAAAATCAACTTTGTTGGTGACAGGTATGCTCACAATTAGCTTCCCTCCAGGGTTAAATTGTCTAATTAAGCAATATCATTTTTTAAATAATCTTATTCTCATTAAGTCAGGTCTAAATCTACCATTATATATTATTGTTCAATTTTCCACAAGGAAGTCTTCTAAAATTCAAATATATTATGCCTGCCAAATTTCTTTGCAAAAAAATAAAACTTTTTCTGAGAAGAATAAACTCATTTCTTCAGTAATCTGTTTTTTTCAAGGGCTCACAAAATATATTTTGGTAATACAATATGTAACTTTAACTAGAATGGCATTGTTTATATTTTTTGGCTTTAACAGAATTTGCCTCTTCCATGTTTTGAATATCAAAATGACATTTGGAAGAATGTCATACAATCCTCCATGGATCTCTCCTACATTTTTGCTATGGCTGAGTATATAAGACTGTAGGGAACTAACTGCTTTTATTTAGTTAATATCTCAGGATTGTGTTTGCAGAAAGCAACTTTTAAGGATGAAGTAATGTCTTCTTCTGGGACAAAGCGCATGCTCGCTTACTGGTATAATAAGGTAGTAAGTTTCTTAGACTCAGAGTTCTTCTTGTGTAACATAATTCACTATGTGCACAGGTACTCATGTAGGCCCATTTGCATCACCCTTGTTGGAAATGGGGCTCAAGAAATTGATATCAACATGCATCTGTAGACATCTTTTGCTATAATAAAGTTTTTTGTCTCTGACCCGGGAAATTCATGTCTTCTGGCACCATGCATGACATATGGCTGGCTAACTTACCAGTTTGTGAGTAGGTCAAGTCTCAGACCCTTTAAAGTTTGTGACAGACTATTTCCTCATCTTTTTCTCTTCACCCTCATTTCACAATTTCTGAGAGAGGTTAATAATGGCAATTAGTAGAATTCTGGTATAAAATTGCTAATACTTTTTTTCTTGGAACCAACCAAATACAACAAGAAAAATAAAAAATAAAGCTTTAATTTTCATTTGGGTAGTAGAAGATGCATGTAATTGCCTCCAAAATACATGTAAAAACTGCCAACATCAGCAAAGAGTAAGCAGAAGTCCTATGGGGGAAAAATGAAGAGCCATGGAGAATGATGAGACAGCCTAGCAGCAGTATATCTCAGTGAAATATTTTTCCTAAAAGAGAAAGGTGAAGCACAATTAGTATACATCATGCATTTTGTTTTGAAAACTGGTACAAGAATGTGATAATGAGTTAATATGGCAAAAGAAGCCTCTGTGAACCAAGTTTGGTTTTGAGGAGGTGGCAATACCTAAATAATCACCCAGAAATGTAATATATTCAAAAAGTTCTCTATGTGGCAGCAGAGAAGAAAACCACTGAGTTGTAAGAAGAAACAAAGCTATAAGACTAGACTACCCCTAATACCCTAACATACATTAGAAAACCTACCTCATGAAATGATATAAATGTAAGGAAAGAGCAGCAAAACATAGTAACTTGATAACATGGTCCAAAATTAACATAAATATTGCTATACACACACAACGTCCAGATAAAGATATAATAGAAAAAAATATCTTTTAGAATACAAACAACGTAGAATATCTAGGAATACCTAACACTATACAAGTCTTATATGAAGAAAATTTTAGTTAAGAGTCTCTTGTGGTTTTTCTCCCTCTCTAATGACTTCCCATTCAGTTTTCCCTCCTTTCCCCTATGATCCTCTGTACTGTTTCTTATATTCCACATGTGAGTGAAGAGTGAAACCATATAATTGTCTTTCTGTGATTGACTTGTTTTACTCAGCATAATACTCAACAGTTCCATCCACGTCAATGTAAATGGTAAGTATTCATCCTTTCTGAGGGCTGAGTAATATTCCACTACACACACACACACACACACACACACACACCCCACATCTTTATCCATTCATCCATCCATGGACATCTGGGCTCCTTCCATAGTTTGGCTCTTGTGGACATTGCTGCTATAAACTTTGGGGTGACTGTGCCCCTTTGGATCATTACATTTGTATATTTGGGGTAAATACCTAGTAGTGCAATTTTTGGGTCATAGGGTGGCTCTACTTTTAACATCTTGAGGAACCTCCGTACTGTTTTCCAGAGTGGCTGTACCATCTTGCATTCCCACCAAAAGTGTAAGAGGATTTCCCTTTCTCCATATCCTCACCAACATCTTTCGTTTCCTGACTTGTTAATTTTAGCCATTCTGACTGGTGTAAGGGGATATCTCATTGTGGTTTTTATTTATATTTCTCTGATGCTAAGTGATGTGGAGCACTTTTTCTTGTGTCTGTTGGCCATTTGTATGTCTTCTTTGGAGAACTGTCTATTCATGTCTTTTTCCCATTTCTTGACTGGGTTATTTGTTTTTTGGGCATAGTTTGATAAGTTCTTTATAGATTTTGGATGCTAGCACTTTATCTGATAAGACATTTGCAAATATTTTCTCCCATTCCATAGGTTGACTTTTAGTTTTGTTGACTGTTTCCTTTGCTGTGCAGAAACTTTTTATCTTGATAAAGTCCAAATAGTTCATTTTTGCTTTTGTTTCCTTTGCCTTTGGAAATGTGTCTAGCAAGAAGTTGCTGCAGCCAAGGTCAAAGAGGTTGCTGCCTGTGTTCTTCTCTAGGATTTTGATGGATTCCTGTCTCACATTTAGGTCTTTTATCCATTTCGAGTTTATCTTTGTGTATGGTGTAAGAAAATGATTCAGTTTCATTCTGCATGTGGATGTCCAATTTTCCCAACACCATTTGTTTAAGAGACTGTCCATTGGATATCTTTTCCTGCTTTGTTGAAGGTTAGTTGACCATAGAATTGAGAGTCCATTTCTGGGCTCTCTATTCTATTCCATTGATCTATGTGTCTGTTTTTGTGCCAGTACCATACTGTCTTGATGAGTATAGCTTTGTAGGATAGCTTGAAGTCTGCATTGTGATGCCACCAGCTTTGGTTTTCATTTTCAACATTCCTTTGGCTATTTGGGGTCTTTTATGGTTCCATACACATTTTAGGATTATTTGTTCCACCTCTGTGGAAAATGTCAATGGTATTTTGATAAATATTGCATTGAACGTGTAGATTGCTTTGGATAGTATAGACATTTTAACATATTCGTTCTTCCAACCCATGAGCATGGAATGTCTTTCTGTTTCTATGTCATCTTCAGTTGCTTTAATCAGTGTATTATAGTTTTCAGAGTACAGGTTTTTCACCTTGTTGGTTAAGTTTATTCCTAGGTACCTTATTATTTTGGTACAATTTTAGTATATGTGCTGCCGAAGCGAGCACATTTTGGTACAATTTTAAATAAGATTGTTTTCTTAATTTCTCTTTCTGCTGCTTCATTATAACAGATTTTTGCAAATTGATTTTGTATCCTGTGACTTTACTGAATTCATTTATCAGTTCTAATAGTTTTTTTGGTGGAGTCTTCCAGGTTTTCTCTGTATATTATCATGTCTTCTGCAAATAATGGCAATTTTACTTCTTCCTTACCAATTTGGATGCCCTTTATTTCTTTTTTGTCTGATTGCTGTGGCTAGGACTTCTAGTACAAAATTTTAAATGTGTGTATCACTTGACCAGTTCCACTTTGGGGAATTTATCCTTAATATATATTCATACATGTGTGAAACAACTTATATATGGTTATTTATGACAGTATTACATGTTATAGCAAAAGATCAGAAATAGCCTAGATGCCCATCGATAGAGGATTAGTTAAATAAATTAGTGTGTATCCATACCACAGAATAATATGCATCAGTTAAAAAAAGAGGCAATACAATTGAATGATGAAATAGGGCAATTAAAGCTTCAAAGGAATTATGATTACAGCAAATTAAAATATATTAAATATATAAAAATTCACAAGTTCAGAACAACAAAAAAAAAAACAGTACCCCATCAGTCACCATTACAGGATGCTGAAAAACCAATTCTTTATTCCAAAAATACCTTAAATATCCTATCCTTCCTGTAGGTATTTCATAGTACCCCAAAAGTTGGTGAGTAAAAGTTCTTTATCAAAAAATTACAGCAAACTAAAGCAAGAAGGATGATAGAACTATTAAATTATCATTTTGCAATTCCTTATGAGATAATGGATCTAAGCAACCATCATCAATGGCTGCTAAAAGCATTAGGGAAGACTCGAAGGGGAATTTTATACTGAATGAGCCAGGCCAATACCACCTAAATGTGCTGATTAATTACTACAAGTGTAACTATCCCATGATACATGCATCCTGCTGAGATGCATCAGGAAAAAGATAGAATCACTTATGAAGGATGCTTGTAAATAGTTACACTTGAATCTAATAAAGCACCTGGTAAATAAAGCCTCTAGTTCTAACTATTCCTTTACAGGAAGTAGAGTGGGAAGAGGACCACGTTAAATTGCAAGAGGTTACAGTCATCCACACTTAAATGTGGAAACAACTAAACCTGAATATGGAAAATTTTATAAGACAGTGATCCTTACATTTAAAAAAGGGAGCGGGAGAGAAGTCAGGGAGAAAAAAAGAGAGAGAAATATAAATTAGAAGAGACTTTGAGACATATCAACCAAATGCAATCTACAGACTTGTTTGAATAGTGATTCAAATAAACCATTTGTCAAAATGGATTTTGAGCAAATGGGGAGGGACTTGAACACAATCTGAGATTTTGGTTACATAAATGAGCTATTATTGGTTTAGCTGAGTGTGATAGTGACATTGTAGTTATGCAAGTAAATAAATATCCTTATCTGTTAAAGATATATACCAAAGTATTCATTGATGAAATAAAATAAGTGAAATCTGTTTTAAAATACTCCCCCCCAAAAAATACTCCAAAAGAAAATATAGAAATGGAGATTAGATAAAGCAAGAGTAGCAGAGTACTGATAATTATTGCTGGAATTTCATTATACTATTCTTTTTACCTATATTTGTTTTTAAAGTTTCCATAATAAAAAGTGCAGGGGTGCCTTGTTGGCTCATTTGGTTAAGTGTCAGACTCTTTTTTTTTTTTTTTTTGGAAGATTTTATTTGTTTATTTAACAGAGAGAGAAAGATCACAAGTAGGCAGAGAGGCAGGCAGAGGGAGAGGGGGAAGCAGGCTCCCTGCTGAGCGGAGAGCCAGATGCGGGGCTTGATCCCAGGACCCTGAGATCATGACCTGAGCCGAAGGCAGAGCCGAAGGCAGAGGCTTAACCCACTGAGCCACCCAGGTACCCCAAGCGTCAGACTCTTGATTTCAGCTCAGGTATTGATCTCAGGATTATATCACAATCTCCACAATGCATTCTACATCTATGGGCCTATGTTCCAGAGTTGAACTCTCCTGTCATTATTCTGAAATAACTAATCCATGTGTTCATTCTTCATATCTTCTCATCTCTATGTCCTTGTAAAACTTACTTTTCAGCTCCAGTGGTTCTTTCAGCTACATTTCTGTTTTTTCTCCATTGGAATTGTAAGTGAATTCTTTTTGGAATGCTTCTCTTCTGACCACATCTCTTTTAGAGACTCAGGCGAAGGGATCATATCCAACATTCTTTCAATTTTTTTTTTTTTTGAAATTTACTTCCCCTAATCTAGCCTGTCAGTCTGGCTATTCCTTGATTTCCCTTGTTATCACAGACTAAAACAGCTAACTGCTTCACCAACATCCTATTATTTCTAATTCATCAGTTGGTTCTTCCATGATGGTAAAAATTAGGACAACAGTAGTAAAACTTCTTGTCACTTGTTCTTCCTTCTCAGTGATAAAATCGACATTGCCATCAATTAAAGTGAAAAATTTGTCAGCCATCCTGCTTTTACACTGAATCATCCAGAAACTGTCTGCCTAGTTAAAATGTCCACCATTACTATATCTTATCTTTGGTTCAGTTTTGTCATTTCTTCTAATAAGACCAAGACAGTTATTTTCTCTTTGCCTTTATTTTCACCAGTTTTCCAGTTCATGTCGGTTCCCCAGTACATGAATTTTCATGCAAATATATGAACTGAAATGCTGCTCATTGTTCTTCCCTTAACTTTTTTATGAATATGTTATACCAAAGCTTCCAAGATTTTGAAGTATGATTTTCAAAATTAAATATATCAAAAGGAACAACCAGTTCTAGAATGAGAAATAATGATTCTCAATTTGATCCTCTTTCCTATCTGCTGATGTAGACTTTAATGAACATAAGAATCACCTGGGGACCTTGTTAAAATGCAGATTCTGATTCAGTAGGTCTGGGAGGGGCTTAAAAATCTACATTTCTAACAAGGTTCCAGGTGATAATGATACTTCTGGTTAGTGGATTTCTCTTTGTATAGCAGAGCTCTTCCTCATATTAAAAAATGTATACCAAATACCTTGATTATACAAGAAGCCCTAAAATAATATAAAGAGTACATATATGAAAATATAGTAGTATTAATACTACTATATAGTAGTATAATAATATAGTATTTATATAGTAACTGCAACACTATTCTTTTTTGTATTTGTTAAAGACAAATCTGTCTGCCATTTTAGTATAGTACACACTTGTAATGTGATACTCTTAATATTTAGCCCATAGATCAAAAAGTCACTTATAATCAAATGATACCTGGATATCTTACATATTTCATTTTAGCTTTGAAATTATGAATGTATATTTAGACACAATCTTTTCACTTAGGTCCAAGGTGAGTATACACTTATGGATCTTACCCTACCATACTCTAAGGTATTGACTAAATAGCTAGTATCAGTTTTTTTAAAGGGGTATGAGAACTAAAGACTCTCGTGAAATAAATGGAATGCAAATCATTCTAGAAATTCAGCATTTAAGCAGTTTTATCATCGCCTTGCTTACAATTAATCTAGCAGTAATGATTTTTAGTAATTATCTGTTGTTGAGATTTACATAGAAACTATAACTCTTTTCATTCTCTCTCTCTTTGTCTTATTTTAATTGATTTACGATGTCTTGTCCACTGCTAGTTCATTCAGGCTTCCCCTTTCAGGGAAGAGGCAGACCAATGTGTGCTAGCAAAAACAAAAGAGAAAATCAAGGATCACCAGACATCTGAGGAAAACCTATAGAATGAAAAAAAGCCAAAATAAATGAAAGACCATCCAAACTGAGAAGAAACAGATGTTTCAAGGACTATGTCAATATCTAGCAAACTAGCTACTAGATATAAAAAAAGATCTAGTTATAATACCAGGGAAAATCAAGAATATATTGCTTCCACAAAACAAGAATATGATTCTATAAAAAGAAAGATTACAGAAAAATAAAGCTTTTAGACATTTGAAAGATGATTACATTTTTTAAAAATCTGTGAGAGGACTTGAGGATAAAATGTGATGGAATCTTTCAGAGCAAAGAGCAAAAATACAAAGAAGTAGAAAATATAAAAGGAAAGATGAAACACAGAACACTTTAATAGAATATCAGACCAACAGAAGGTCAAAAAGTAAATAGTGAAACAAAGGGAAGGACATTACGGAAGTTAATTTCCCAGAGTCGAAGAGATGAAATCTTTTCAGAATAAAAGGACCCATGAAATGTTGAGCAGACAGCATGATGTAATAGTACCGATAATAACTAACATTCTTCAGCTGTTTATCGTATGCCATTTTCTGTGCTAAATGTTTAGCCCTCTTTTGTAGTTGGGAAAACGGAGACTTATAGAGGTTAAATCATTTGCTCAAAGTTACATGGCTAATAAGTAGTGGAGCTGGATTCAGACATCACTCTAATCTTCCTGCTCTTTAACCCTACAGCAATAGAGCATACTTTATTGCCACCTGATCTCACCTACTTGTTTAGATTGTCCAATTCAACCATAATTTTGCACTTCCACCAATCTCCTTTGAAGATGAAAACATTCATACAGGTTTAAGCATAGCATGCCTGGCTTTTCCTGTGAAAATGAATTCTTTCACAGGACCCTCCTGAGTCCACACATAAGTTGGTCGTTAAGAGCTCACCAGACACCACCTCATAAACTAAACTCAATGTAGACTCAAATCTGAATAATTTTCTCTTTCCCTTTTGATTGACACCCATAAAAATTGCATAGTTTATTAGACATAGTGTGAGAATCTTTGTAGCAATTTTTATAGTATGTATTATTGCTAGTCAGCCAATATAAATGAGTAGAGGATGCCATTTCCCCCTACTTTGAGCTGTCTTCAATATTCTAGAATCAGTCATGTATATGTATATTTGTAGGTGTTTTGAAGTGGAAATGATGATATAACTTGTTCCATTTCTCAGCTGTCTTCTTTTTTCACTCTGGATGGCCATCCTGGGTAATCTTAACCACTCTGAGAACATTTATTATATATGTTAACATTTACCATATCTTTGTCCTACCGATTCTCTCTCCTGACCTTCAACCCATGTATTGAACGGGAAACACTACTTGCATTTTCCCAAATTCATGTACCCAAATTCATGATATCTGGTGCCTTTTATGTTCTGTTCTAAGACTCCATGTTCACTATCTTCACTATCCTTTGTTCAAGTGAATCTGTAATTTAACCATGTCAATTTCCTCCTTATCATACTTAGTCCATAATCAGTCAAACCAGTCTTTGTTGATTATCACATAATCTCTCTAAACTTTGTCCATTACTCTCCATTCCTACAGTCAGTTTTACTAGATGTAGTCTGTCCTCTTTCCTAAATCAAATACACCTATGTTCCTTTCTTGACAAAGCTGAGTGAATCTAATAAAATGCAAATCTTATCTAGCAGTCTCCTTTGGTGGCTCCCTAACCCCCTAAACAAAGACAAAACTCCTCAATGTGGCAAGACAAAACAAAACAAAACAAAATATCATAATTCAGTTATTTTCTACCATTTTGCTATGTCTCTTTAAAATTCATACTCCCCTGCATACCATTTGTACACAGTGTTACAATCAGAGAAAACATTGATTTATTCAAACAAGTTGTGTTTTTGCCTCTTTATTCCTCTGAGAAGCAGCTTCCCAGGTAGAATTAGATGAGAAGATGTTTATTGGAGGAAATGCCTGTGATGAATGAAAGGGAGAAATCAGGTGTAGTAGGCAAGGAGGGCATTCAGGTCTGCTGGCATCTGTAGATGAAAGGAGAGAAGTAAGGAAGGACGAGTGAGCAGGATTCTCAGCCTGCAACACAGTTCAAGCAGGTTTCAGCCAAGCTAAAAGGAAGTCCTTGAACCGAATTTACCCATTAAAGGAGTCCATTGATCCTCCCAAATGAAAGTGCGCTGGCACTCCCATCATGCTCAGTCACTGACTGGGAGTAAGAGAGAGGAAATGTAGCTTTGGGTTGCCAGCCTGTTAGACGGTGGTGGTTCTAACAGGCTGGCAAACCATATTGTCATTCAGCTACCTGTTTGAGTTTTAGGTTATTACATTAATCATAGTCTCCTGAATTCTGGCAGTTAAGCAATGCCACCTTATCCCTAATACTGGGATGGATGTTAATCCATGGATGTTAATCATCTTAGCTCTGTGACTGCCTTTTCTAGCATCATCCCTGGCCTACAGAGGAGAATCACCACTAAACTCCTTAATGATGCCTGAGCATTCTCTCTCCAGTGCATTCTCAATGGTCGTGGTGAATGCTGTGTTCTCTGGGCCTTCCTGTAGAACATAATCCCCTGGGAGGTCTTCTGGTCCCATATAATATATCTATTCTAGTATGCTCAATTCCCTCACTTTTGCACATTGCTCTACCATCTGCTAGTGCAACTCAGGCATTTCTACTTTGCTCAGTATGGGGAATAACTTCTTCAGGCCTGTAAGAGCCACCCAAGCAAAAAATTTGCCTCATCCCCTAGGATAATGCCAGGGTGTTAAATCCTGCACCCCTCCCCCCAAAAAGTGCCCCCAAGTAAATAAGTTCTTGATTACTTAACCTTACACCTCACCCCATTAATAAGATGTGTTCAGAATTCAATCCCAGCATGTGCTAATGCTCATATTTCCTTCATTGTGTTCTATCTTTCCTCCCTTAAGTATTGGGATTTAACCCTCGTTATCAGCCTGGGAGCCAGCAAAGGAAGTAGGTACAGCTCCTGAAGGATGTACTTGTTGCCTTGAAGGTGAGAAGCCTCTATAGCATCTTCTAGCACAGCAGATGTCCTACCCCTTACTAGGAAGAGGAGAGCCTCCGTTGCAAACTCTGATAGTTCAGGGGATTCTTCATGCCAACATCCTCGGGGCATTCATTCATCCAGCTGCCCCCAGCCCATCCTAACCAGAGTTGTGAATTCAGCATAAAGGATCTACCTTGTCTGAACATTTGAACATCTATGGAATTCTGTGAGTCTAAATATCAAGTCATGAGTTGACCCAGCTCGGTCCACAGTTGCACTTCAGGAGACAAAACTCTTTGCAACCTGTAGCCCTCACACGTAGACTGTTCTGCTTGCTAACATTCCTCGGTTTCTCATTATTCCCGTGCAAGAAGTCAACTCAGTGTAGCATTAACCATCCAACTCTGAGGTCCTTGTAGGAATTGTTGCCTCCATATTTTTTAAATGTTTGAATCTTTGCACCTTCATGGGGCTTCCCTTGTACCAGGGCATTTTCCCAGGTTACATTCAGTGAAATCATCAGTAGTTAGGCCACCACATTTGCCAAGGACTAACCATACCCAAATACCACTCAGGATGGTGTCTTCTTTACTTACTACCCTACAAGTGAACCAGTCCCCAAACCCCATTTTCCTTGACCACTCTCAGTATCACCTGTGTTGATTCAGATTTTCCAAGCAGTTTCCAATAGAGGATTAGTCATGAAAGAGATATTTTGAGAGTAACAAATATGAAAGATTAAAGGGGAGGAAGAAGAAATGAGAAAGAAACAATTCAGTACATGGTAAGAGGTCTGCCCTGAGAAAAGAGAGTGGGGAGGAAGGAGGACCTGGAAGATTCTGTCTTTGGCACAATTCTAAGAAAGCTTGGAATTTCCAAAGTCATCCATTAGAAGAAGCACACATCCCACAGGAATGGGCCTGAACAAGGTCCCCGCGGCTCTCAGTTTTAGACTTTGAAGAGGCCAAGAAAAACATAACTTCTTTGTAAATAGAGTCTTGAGTCCAGCTAGGGCTGTCAGTCAGCTATGCTCCCTGCAGTAGAAGATGTGAACAGTGCATTTTCTTGGCCAGCAGAGACATGAAGCACCATTTCCCACCACTTGCTGACATTTACCAATAATTCAGAATTTGACTTACTATTTATTTCCACTGGGGAAATTTTGCTTCTCACCTCCCTTCTCTTTCTCTGTTTCCTTATAACATGCAAAACTTTTCATACATCCCCCAGGATCCCAATGTACACTAAAGTCTGCTTGCTTTGATCTTTGAGGTGAGCGCCTGGAAGGCAGGGAATTTTTGGTTTTTGTTTTTTAATCTTTGCATTCTTACAGTCTAACACAGTTCTTAGGATGTGGTAAATGCTAAACAAGTATTTGCTGAGTGAATAGATACGTGCGCAAGGGACCAAAGGAGGTCTACTTAGGTTAGGTGTTGAAAAACTTGAATACCACAGTCATTAAGACAAAGTACCAAGGAAACTGAAATCTCTCTGTAAACAGTGAAATATTTTTAACTTTCTGAGATGGTTTAGACTTAAAACTTTGAAGTAATTTAAGAAGTAGATGACTCCTCAAGGCACCATTCACTCCCTGCTGTTATCAACATCTGAGAGGCAACCTATAAAAAAAAAAGTTTGTATTTTAAACTAATAACAAAATATACACTCTGACTACAAGAAATAGTGACTCCAATAATAATACCATGAATGACAAAGGTTAGATGAAATAAGTTACCACAGAGAGGGTAAGGAATGGATAATATTATTAAAAAGAATGAGAATTTAGGAGAAATATAAATATAGAGAGCCTTGACCTCTTTGCTACAAATCTAATCTCTGGGGCAGCGTGGTTGTCAAGAATTTTGTCTTTATTAAAGAAGAAATTCAAAGTGAAAAAGAACAAGGCAATAAAGCAAATGTCAAACATGCCCAATTAGCCAGCCAGGGTTAAGACCTTCAGTCTTGAATTAAACTCAGATTTGCAGTGTTTGCATTCTTTTTTTTTTTTTTTTTTTTTTTACTGAGAGGTGACAATGTGGCCAGAAGATATTTCCATTGATTAAAGCAAATTTAATTTTAAAAATATTTCCATAACCTTGGATTTTTATTAATAAGACATTTGGCAAAAATATCAGGAAAACAGTTATATACTTCAGGGGTTATGAATTCCTAAAGTTATTACACTTTCCCCATCTGAGAAAAATATCACATTTTTATTAATACATAAAAATGAGATACATTTTATAGCAGTCATTTCTATTGCCAGTCTAAGTGCTTCTATTTGTAGTGAGATGATTTTTTTTTTAAACGTGTATTTTTACTATCTGGTTTTCAAAAAACTTACTGTGTGATCACAAAAAAATGCATTATTAGCTTTCAGGGAATAGATACTAATATCACTCATTCTTTGAAGCATAATCAAAGTGTGTCCTCTGATGATATTGCTGCCATCTATATTAGAGGATGTGTTTCAATTTTCATGGAGGCTGTATTCAACCAAAATTAAAAGTGAAGAGAAATCCAGTATGAAAGAATGTGTAGGTGACCCTAAAAATTAACACTAAAATCTTCATTTTTATGTCATCTATCAGGCAAAAGTTCATTAACAAAGTTTTTAGTTACTTAAATAATTGCTAAAAATATATTTATATTATATTTAAACATAACAGTTAATAATGAAAGATACATAATAACCTATCAAGTTTCTGTCACCAAAGGCCAAAGTTATTTAATCTTTTTAAAGCAAACTCACATGTGTGTATATGTAGATGTATAGAGTATATTATATATACTATTATATATAATACATATAATTACATATTTTATGTATGTATACACACACACATACTATGGTATTTAATATATAACACCATGTCTTTTTTTATTAACATATAATGTATTACTTGTTTCAGGGGTACAGGTCTGTGATTCATAAGTCTTACACAATTCACGGCACTCACCATAGCACGTACCCTCCCCAATGTCCATCACCCAGACACCCTATCCCTCCTACCCCCCTCCCCTCCAGCAACTCTCAGTTTGTTTCCTGAGATTAAGAGTCTCTTATGGTTTGTCTCCCTCTCTGGTTTCATCTTGTTTCATTTTTCCCTCCCTTCCCCTATGATCCTCTGTTTTGTTTCTCAAATTCCTCATATCAGTGAGATCATATGATAATTGTCTTTCTCTGAATGATTTATTTCGCTTACTATAAAACCCTCTAGTTCCATCCATGTCATTGCAAATAGCAAGATTTCTTTTTTGATGGCTGCATGATATTCCATTGTGTGTGTGTGTGTGTGTGTGTGTGTGCGCGCGCGCGCGTGCGCGTGCATATATACATCTACATACACTACATCTTCTTTATCTATTCCATTCATCTGTTGATGAATATCTAGGCTCTTACCATAGTGTGGCTACTATATAACACCATGTCTTATATAAATTGTGTATGTGTATGTGTATTCTAACTGAAAAGTTCTTTTTTAATTATGATTTCTTGAGAATAGGAATCAAGGCAGCTCAGTAATGTGTAACTCCAGGTGTCTCACACTAGACAATACAAATGTAAATTCATTAACCGATGGCTTTTAACTCTTCCTAAATTCTTCAAATGAGGGAATTTATCTCAGTATCAGCTGGCTTTCTTTCCTATTTCATAATTCCTCATTTTATCTCTGGTATATTTAATATCATCACACCTTCTTCTCAAAGGACTGAGTAACATACATTATGTTTATTCCTGAACTTATTTTATTAACATACTATTTATTTCAAAATATAATTTATTTACTTATTGTCGAGTAGAACCAACCCGCTAATCCAGTGGTCTTCAAAGTCTATTTCTCGGATTCTTATGTTGACAGGGGTGGTCCAAGTAAATGTGTCTCCAAATCACCCTCTAATTCTTCCAGAGCCTCCTTCTCACCCCTGGTTGCATGTTAGCATCACTTAAAAGGATTATTATTTTTATTTTTTTTAAGATTTTATTTATTTATTTGAGGAAGAAAAAGAGTGTGGGAGAAAGTGGGGGAAGGGGCAGAGGAAGAAGGTGAGAGAGAATCTCAGGCAGATTGTGCTTAGCCAGGAGCACACACAGAGCTTGATCTCAGGACCCAGAGACCATGACCTGAACTGAAATCAAGAGTCGGACACTTAACTGACTGAGCCCCCAGGCACCCCTATTATTTTTAATTGTCTGTGAGCAAATCTATTTACATGCTTTTAAAATTTCCTAGATGATTTTCACATAAAATCATTTTGACACCTATCATTCCAGAGAAACTGTGCTTTCAGATCGTTTTACAGTGTGATTACTTGCAAGATCTTGTTTGAATAAACCATCCCACTGCAAAAAAAGTTTGAGTGTTATGCTTTATTGCTCTATTTGCAATGTAGTTCTTTTGCCAATGACTTCAATAATTTTTGCAGGGAAAGTTCCATGGGTATATAACTACTTACTAATTATATTCTGATATCTCTGTTCCCAAAGTATATTATTTTTAATATATTGTGGTAGTTCAAAATTTATTATTAGTAATATTGAACTTTATTAAAGCTCTTACTTTTGAAATAGAACTTTCAAGCTCCCTATCCCCCCTTTTTTTATTGGTGGTCTCTAAAATTTGTTGGAAATTTTCTTTTAAAAATTGCCATTATGGAGGGGCGCCTGGGTGGCTCAGTGGGTTAAAGCCTCTGCCTTCGGCTCAGGTCATGATCTCAAGGTCCTGGGATCGAGCCCCGCATTGGGCTCTCTGCTCAGCGGGGAGCCTGCTTCCCCCTCTCTCTCTGCCTGCCTCTCTGCCTACTTGTGATCCTTCTCTGTCAAATAAATAAATAAAATCTTTAAAAAAAAATTTTTTTTTCAAAAAAAAAAAATTGCCATTATGGGGTATCTAGGGGCTCAGTTGGTTAAGTGTCTACCTTTGGCTCAGGTCATGATCCCAGGGTCCTGGGATTGAGCCCCGAGTTGGGCTCCCTGCTCAGCAGGGAGTCTGCTTCTCCCTCTCCCTCTGCCACTACCCGCCCTTCATTCATGCTCTCTCTCTCACACTCTCTCTTGCTAAGTAAATAAAATCTTTTAAAAAATTGCCATTATAAAAATGATTAATTAATTACATGAAAAATCTGTAAAATTGGTATCAGCTTTCTTAATTATATTTTAGATTTATTTTGTTTCAACATATTAGTTCTTTGAATTTTGAAAGTTACAGAAGTAAATGTCCAAAATATAGAATAAAGATGAAACTTTAATAACTTATTCACATCTAATATATTAATGACCACCATAGTAGTTTGTAGTACTTGAAGAACTTTTCAAAGCAGCTTTAAAACCCCATGGTCAAGATTGTAATATAAAACTTAATTTTTTTCTCCTAGACCATACACATACACACAAATGTACAAATGTTAAGGTGGAATACTTTAATAGACAATAGAATAATATCTAAACTTATGGTGGTAGCAGGATTTGGGTTCCTGAGACAACGCCAAATCCTATGAAACATCAAAACTTTCCAAATAATATGAATAATCAACTTTATAAAAATTTAATGGCAGATAACCTGAAAATAAGTTTTATAAAATACATGAAAGATATGAGTAGTTTATTAATCAATACCGCCCTGTATTTATTGAGTGCATATTGCTGGATATTATTCCATTAATTTATTTAATTTTGCTACAGCATATCCATCATATATTATGTGTCCATTCTTTCAGGCAAGGAAACAGGGGTCTGAAAATGTTAAAAACACATACAAAATAAACCCTGCAAAATCATTGAATTAGTAAGTGATAGAGCTGGAGTTTGTACCAACATATATTGGTTTCAATCATTGGGTCGTTAATCACACCACTCTCCCACAGGGGTCAGGGGTCGCAGATACTCCTCTAGAGGCAAGTATAAAGAACCATAAACAGGTAAATATTGAAAAATGAACTATTGACAATCCAATTTGAAAAAAATCCAAACTTCACTTGTAATCAAATAATTGCAAGTTAAACCGCCAAGTTCTCTTTCCCTAATAGTTGTTTAACAAATGTTAAAAATGATGGTTAGGGTATAGTAAAATGAGATTTCACACACTAATGGTAGGACAATAAACTGTTATAACTTTTTTGGAAAGTGATTTGATACTTTAAAAAACATTTTATTCTTTCTTACATTAGCTCTACAAGCATAGTTCACATTATGATAAAGCCTATTCAATATAGTTTTATTAAAATTTTAAACATTTTCCAATCACAAATGTCTGACAATAAGGAAATTGTTGATTTAAATTATGGTAGGATTTACTCTATGCCAGGCATTTTATTAAGTACTTTATTTGCAGTATCTCATTTATTTCTCACAACATACATATGACCTACTAACTACAATTATAGGTGAAAAACCTAAAACCACAAGATATTATGTATTACATGACCAATGACATAAGAAAATGTTATAAATATTAAATAAGGAATCAAGATACAAGACTGTATGTAGAAAATTATCTGAACTCTATGAAAATATGAGAAATATAATGACTGCAATAAGCCAAATTTGCAATTATATCCAAAAAAGCAAGCATTGTTATTTCTAAATGTTGAAATCACTGGTGATTTTTCTTTTATTCAAAAACTTTTTCTATATTTTATAATTTCCTTCGATCAGATTTATCTTTTTTGAGGCAGAAAAATAACAAGGTAAATTAAATTAAAATAGCAAATTGGATGAAATCTAATGTTTGCAAACATAGAGAAAAGAGCAGTTTGCCAAAAGTTTCAATTAGTGTATAGAAGTATTTTCAATACAAATATTTTTACTTTGTTTAAGAAATCTCACATAATTTACATCAACTCTATAATATATGACAGTATTTCCTTTGGCGTTGTAAGAATTTTTAAGTGAAAATTTTAAATTTCTTGCATTGCTATCTTTATAGTTCAATGTGCTACTGTTTATAACTGTCTTAATTTAGGACTATGTAAAATTTAGTAACTTTGTTATTTATATCATCTCCCCAATTGTTAATGAAGCTTAAAGAGGCCCTAAAAATCAGTAAAGTATGCCTTACTTGCATGTAAGTACAAACTTTTTCTAACATACTTTATTTTCATCTTGTTCCAATCAGTACCCATAAAGATTATTGTGCATTAAATGATCATTAAAGTCCATGAATAATGGATGTAAACATTATCCTATATATTAAGATTAAGGTCTTGTTCCAGAAATTCTATTCAGAGCAATCTTAGTTTTTTATTTTTTTAATCTTTGTTACTGACATAAATTATAAAATTAATGAGAAAAATCCTTTCTTGCTTTTCTGTCATTTGCCATTGTACAAATAGTAAACCTAGAATAATAAACATTATTAAATAATAAATATTATTTAATTTTTAAAAATAGAGTCTTCATTATATTCATACTAATAATCTGAAATGTAATCTCAGTGATTTAGAGATAATAGTTAGTGGCACAGTCCTCATGACCTTGGAAACTTTGACCAGTCTGGTTGTAAAACCCAGAATATTAAAGCGTTGATAAGGATTGAAGAAGTGTGTGTGTGGCTGTGTGTAGGCACAGAATAAATCTACATGGAGCCACTCATGTTAGTCAGATCACTAAGAAACCAAACCAAACCAAAAAAAAATGTACTGACATGTTCAATCAAATTTCTATTCATGATGAGATCAAAATAGTTGAACACACCAAATTTTCCTAACAAAACTTATTTTCAGTATAAAAATATTAAGTCCTTGAATCTCTTTTATGTAGTATTTTTCCAAGGAACATTCACTGTATTATTCGATTTGATCTAGACAATAACCCAACATGGAAGATATACACACACATAAGTGTACCTACATTCAACAGAAAAAGAGCTTGTCACAAATAAAGACAATTCTAAAGAGCAACAATAACTCTAACTTTGGCAAGTCCCAACCTTTGTGAGAAAAATACATTTGTTTCAGTGGTTTTACTGTCCTTGTTTATAAAGCCATCTAATTTTCCTGTATTCATCTGTTCATTTATTCAATTATCTGCTCATTTATTCAACAGTATTTGCTATATGCCGGACACTGCAAGTTATTGTTAGGAAAACACACAATAAAAAGATGTAGAACCTCAGAATTCAGGTGTGAGAGAAAACAAGGTCAAGGAAGCAAATAATTTTGAAGCAAGGTCAAGAGTAAATTGCAGGGAAAAGAACAAGTCTGTCTGGAGGGAGTTAAAGATAACTTCTCATTCCTATAGCTAGGTGGTTGAGAGAAAGGGATTCTAAAAGATAGAACAATATGAAAGAATCCACACACACAAAAAAATGGTATGGTGGGAATGTGTGGAAGGGGAGGAGTGGAGATAGTGAAAGCCAAGGTTGGTACACTAGGGGAGACTGACCTTGTACATCACACTGATTATTTGTGCTTTCTCCTGTAGGTGATGGGAGGTACAAAAAAGTATAGACATTTACATTATATTCTAATTTATATGCTTGGCTAATTTTAAATTGTAACAACATATTGGAGGACAATTTGATGCTGTGTATTCAAACTGAAGAGACTCATAACTTTTAACTGAACAATTTCACACACAGGTAAATATGCACTAAAAATTCTCACACATAAGCCAAAAAAAAAAAAAAATGATATATATATCATTGTTAACTACAGCAACCTCTGTAATAACAACAATAGAAGCAATCCAAATACTTATTAGTAAGTGAATAATAAAATGTGGTTGTTCTATCATTTTTTTTTCAGATTTTATTTATTTATTTGACAGAGAGCACAGTGAGAGAGGGACACAAGCAGGGAGAGTGGGAGAGGGAGAAGCAGGCTTCCTGCTGAGCAGGGAGCCTGATACAGTGATCCCAGGGTCCTGGGATCATGACCTGAGCCGAAGGCAGACACTTAACAATTGAGCCACCCAGGCCCCCCTAAAATGTGGTGTGTTCTATAAAATGGATTGCTATGAATAGCAATGAAATACACTGAAGGGAGATAATCATATGATTATCTCAATACATTTTTAAAAGCATTGTATAATGTTTAACACCTATTTAGTATTTTTTAAAGTCAGCGAACTGTGAACAGAAAGAAAATTTCTAATTAATGAAGAAACTCAATAATTAATGAAAAAATATTAAGTGAAATCCCTGTAACAGTAGGAAAAAATAAGGACATCTACTGCTTCAACTACTATTTAACATAGCATTACAGATTTTGATCAACATTGTTATAAAGAAAGAAAAGAAAAAAAAAAAAGAAAAAAAAAAAAAAAAGAAAAGTAAATCAGAAGGGTAAAAATTAGAAAGGAAATGAAAAACTCATTTCCTGATGATATGTACATGTACCTAAAATATCAATAGAAATAATAAATAAACTAACACAACTAATAAAATAATTCAGTGAAATTTTAAACATTAATATTAACTACAAAACAGAGCTGACAGTCGCAATCACCACTTATTTACAGTTAATAGCAGTTCTGATATGCCAGGCATTTATTTTGTTAAGTCTATGGCCATGCAAAAGCACTTTTGAACTATTGTGAAAATGATTACTCCTACAAGGTTCAGTAATGAAGGTAATGAGGCAGAGTGCATTTAGAGGAATGCATAAATACAAACTTAAAAATCCATCCTGACTAGACATGTTCTTTTGTTTAGTAGTTGTTTAAGTTTAGTTTATCACTATGTAACCAAACAAAACCTACCTAAATATTTTACCAGGGCACCTGGGCAGCACAATCTGTTAAGCAGCAGACTTTTAATTTGCTCAGGTCATGATCTGGGGGTCATGAGATGAAGCCCCACCTTGGGATCCGGGCTTCGTACTGAGTGGTGGAGCCTGCTTGGGATTCTCTCTCTCCCTCTCCCTTTGCCCCTCCCAACTCGCACTCTCTCTCTCTAAAAAAAATAATAATAAATTTTATTTTATCATAATGATAGATCTATAGCATTGCTCAATATTATGACTATGAATGCTAACATTTATGAAACATTAACTTACCCTTTTTTAATTACAAAATTAGCAGATCTTGAGCTCTGATTAAATATAAGTTCCAGAAATGGAATTTTTTTGTTACAGTTAGTGATACAAATACCTTAGCACTATTTCCTTGCAAAAAAAAATGCATATTTTAGTAGAGCAAATACAAGTTAAATTGTGAAGCTTGTATTTCTACTAATAAGCTTTCAAAGATTCTACTAAGCATTAGTGAAAAATTAATTTATCATTAAATATTTTTATTGAGCAACTTCTACATAGGTAACACTCTGCTAGGTGTTGTGAAAGATACAAAATCATGTAATATTTGGACTTTACTCTCAAAGATCATACAATTTGAGATAAGACATAAACATTTAAAGAGTTAAACAAGACAATGTGATAAATTACAGGTTGAATGATCGATATATTTAATAAATACTGTGAGTGTACTGGAGAGAGATTTTTTTTTTGTAAGCCAAAGTGGTTGGGGAATAGACGAAGCAAAGGAAAACATTGATCATTATAGTAAATACATTATCCTAGAAAATTAATCCTTGAATCATTTCAGTGAGGACACTATGCTGTGCAATATATTTACTTTGAAGATAGAACACTTGAAACACTGATGACCTTGCTTTATCACTAAAACAGAATTAAGACTATAAAAAGTACACAAATAGGTATTGAAACAGAGTAACTTCTTATATGACCTATCTGCCTACAAAGACATTCATTTTAAGATGTTTATTTAAAAAAAAAATAGAAAGACATCTCAATAATAAGGACCATCAATTCAGTTGAATAATTCCTCATAATTTTGAAACATTTATCTAAAACTCATGCAATGATTTTAGATCTGAAGGAGACTTTAGATATCTCATTTTATAGATAATGAAGGGTCAGGGAATTTACATGATTTCCTCAAATTCACACAAGTATTAGGTGATAAAACTTGAATTAGGTTGCTATATTAGTTATCTATTGTGGTGTAACAAAATACTAAATGCATACTGATTATACTAAAAGATAAATATTTTTTCTGTCTCCATTTTAAACACATACACACACACACACACACACACACACACTCACTCACTCTGCTAGGAATGTTTTGGGTATTGCATTCAACTTAATCAATTTGGTGAGAATATACAACTTTATAATATCGAATCTTCCATATTATGAATGTGGTATATATTCTTTTATTTGGGTCATCTTTAATTTTTTTTGCAAAAATTTTACAGTTTTCTCCATGTTCTACATCTTTTGGTAGAATTATTATTTGGTATTTGACATTTCTAATGTTATTATAAATGATAGGTTTATTTAAATTTCTTTTTGTAAATTTTTTTAGAAATTACTGTTATGTACTGTATTGATTTGGGGGTATATATTGCATATTCTGATTCATATTAGAATTCTAGTTCATCTATAGATTTCAGAATTTTTCTGCATACAAATATGTTGTCTATGAAAAATTACTGTTTTCTTTTTTTCCCATCCCTGTGTATTTTTTCTTGCCATAAGGCACTGGCTAGAACCTCTAGTACAATATTGTATGAAAGTAATAACTGGCATTCTTATCTCATTCCTGATCTCAAGGGGAAGGCTTTAAATATTTCACCATTAAATGTGATGTTTGCTATAGGTTTTTGCTAAGTACTTATGATTAATTTATGCTGTTTGGTCATTCAATCTTGTTAAGACTTTTTATCGTAAATAGGGGTTGAATTTTTTTAGGTGGGGGTGGGGCAGAGGGAGAGGGAAAGATAGAATCTTAAGCTGGATCCATACCCAGTGCAGAGCCCCAAATGGGGCTTGATCTCATGAACCTGAGATCATGACCTGAGCTGAAATCAAGAATCAGCTGCTCAACCAACTGAGCCACCCAAGCGCCCCAGCGTTGACATATTTTATCACATAATTTTCCTTTTTAAATTATTAATTTAGTCAACCATTTAATTCCTGGAATAAACTTTTATTCATGAAGTGTTTATTTTTTATTATGTTTTTTAACATGTATTTTAAACCTCACAAGTCACTGTTTTCATCAATGTAATCCTTTAACATTCTTTTTTTCCTCTCAGACACTAACCTCTTTTCTTTTCTTTCTGCTTTCCTGCATTCTCATCTTTCTCTCTACAGTAGTTTTTCTTCTTCCTGAAGATTTCTTAATATCACCTTTGGTGTTGATTGATGGTGACAAATTCTTAGGGTTTGGGTGGGGCTTTGAAAAGGAGTGTGTCTGGAGATATTTTTCAGTTGCTTTTAGTATTGAATAATATTTTCCCTGTATATTGAATTTTAGAGTGGCAATTATTTTCTCTCATCACATTTAAGATATTATCTCATTGCCATCCAGTTTCCATTGTTCGATAGAGAGATCAGTAGTGAACCTAATGATGATCCTTTGTAATTAACTTATCTTTTCTTTTTTCTAGTTTATTTTAAAATTTTGTCTTTGTTTTTTAAGTATTTTTACTCTGATATTCCTAGGTATGGTTTTCTTTGATTAATACCACTTGAGGATCTAGAATTTCTACAACCTGTGGTTTTATGTGTATGTATGTGGGGGAGGGGAGTTTAATCTTGGTAAAATTTTTATCAACTTCTCTCCAAATATTGCTTCTAATCCATTCCTTCTCACCTCCCTAGTTGGCCTAATTATACAAGTCATATACATATTTACTGTGATCAATATGTCTCATAACTTTTTTCTGAAATTTATTTGTATATTCTGTACTCCAGATTATATTCTACTTCTCTATATTGATGTGAAAACTGGAAAAGAGTCTTATTTCTCTGTGCCTGCTCTTTTCCTCCATGATCTGTGCATGAAATTCTGGCTGCTTTCATATCTGTGAATTCTGTTTTTATCCTTCCCAGAATTGTGAGATTGCTGAAAGCCTTACTGGTCTCTCAGCCTCTTAGCTGCTTCCCTCTGTCCAGCTTTAGGTTCTTCTCCTAAACTAAAAGTAGGCAAATGCATGAAAGGGAAAATTAGTATGCAAAGGTTTGGGCTTACATTAGTGAGTTACTTTCTAAACATTTCCACCCTATACTTCTGTCCCTCTCCCTCTCGCATTGTTTTTCTCTATTTCTGGCTCTTTTGATGTCTGACTCTAAGATGTCTTCAAACAGACTTTTTTGTTATTGGTCTTTGTTAGTTGTTCTCAGTGTCATTATTGGTCTGGTGCAAGCTTTGCCACCTTGGCCAGAAATTGAACTGCCTTTGATTTTTCAACTTGCTTTTATTTTAAAATTTTGTCTGTATTTTGTTTACTACCAAATGAAAACCAACATGATATGTAGCTAAAGCATATTACATTTGCTTTGCTTGTATTTAAAAAAATAAACTGTTAACAGGACAGAATGTCATAGTTTATATTTCTTAACCACTTACTGTGTATTTCACAGATATACTTTACAAATAATGGAGACTCTACACAGAGAAAATCACATAAAAAATGCATGGTTCAACTTACTCTTTCCTTAGTTCATAATCTGTTAAAACCCTTTAATGAATCCTAAATTTATATCTTCTGTGCCAATCTATCGAAAATATTTAGCACAGGAATTATATTTTCACATCCACAATAAAAACATTAGAATGTTTGAATTAGCTTTTGTCTTTCTATCTGGTATTTTTGCTGGATCCTTTTTGGGAAACACTAATTCTTTTCAAGTACCAATTCACTTTAAATGAAGAGAAAACCAGAATTAGAAGATAAATGAAAAATGATAGTGTGAGATAAAGTAAAAGTAGTAATGGAAACTATGTGGTAGGAAGTTTTCTGCCAGGAGCCCATGATGAACATAGCAGTCTTTGTTTCCTCTCAGCTACGGCTGCTATTTACAAGATGAAGGATTTAAGACTTCACATTCCCTCAGGCTCTGATTTGGAAGAAGCTATTTCAGGAATGAGTTTTGGATGCTAGCTGAGTTGCCACACATTATGGTTATATGGAACTTTTTTTTCCACTTCAGTACTTGAAATTTGAACAGCATCTGTCTTATCTATGCAGAATAGTGTTCTATTCACTTTGAAAGCCAGTTGCCAATTTACTTGATTTTTTGTTTTTCTTATTGTTCCTAATGTGACTAGTGATGGAGTAATTGCCACAAACCTGAGCTATTGTTCTGAAGTACAAGTTACCTTTCGGCTGTTACATGTGGAAAAGCATACTCCAGTGATATAGATAGGATTTTAGCAGTGATTCAATCTAAATTTTCAAGTCTCTCCAGACTACTTGGTTATCACAGATTTACATGATGGTCATATGAAATCTGTGGAAACAGGAGCTCTAATTAACACATTTGAGAAATGTAAGAAGTATAAATATAGTTACTTCTATTGTTTATTTCATTATCTAAGTGAAACCAAAGTGATAGGCAAATCCAGAATACAACAAGGGATTGTATACCTGGAAAGTCACTATAAGACAAAATAATGTAAATGAAATGATACTTCTGCATATAGTTGTTAGAATGGAACATACACACTGGACCTAATAGCACCAAGCAGAGAGTGCTAGAAAGAGCAATCTAATGGAAAAGAAGTCCTAAAATTTTTCTCAAAGATCATATCGCTAAAGAGAAAACTTTGGGAAACTGAGAGATATGAACCAAAGATTAGAATCTGGTAAAATCAGGTTATTAGTGGAACTAGAGGGCTAAGTGGGGGTGAAACAGAAAAAGAAAAAAATAGCAACAATCAGATGCAAGTGGAAAAAATAGAATGGTTCAAGACTGATACTGTAAATATTGAGCATCTGCCAGCACGTTTCTTGTATAATTGCTCTGGCTGCCTTGTTGGACAGTGGGGAAGAGGCTTGAAGGAGATGCATAACACCACTGAAATGATGTTCTGTTGTCTACTGTAATGAGTTTAAACATTCCCTCCTGGAATTTAAACTTCCATAATATATACACAAAGTTCTGTTTTTATAAATTCTCATAATTCCTCTTCAGGCACTCTAGGCACCAACTAAACCACACTCATCTCTGTTCATGGAAAACATCTAGTACCTTCTTTTCTTAGAGACACTTAGAGACATTTCATACTGGTCATTGCCCTTCCTCCTCATATGTGCACTTTCCAGACCTCCTTTAAATCCCAACCAAAATCTAATCTCTTCTACCAGGTAGTGTGAGAATTTCATGAGGCCTTCTATATCTCACACTAGCCAGAAACAATCCATCGGATCCTAAAACTGTAAGACACTTGTGTCTTTATGCCTGTATTTTTTTCTAAAATGCCTTACCATTAATAGTGTATGTGTCACCAACCTTAATTTATTCTAAGTTCTTTGGTAACAGATTCTATGGATTATACATTTTGCATTGTCCACAGTACTTATAAAAATAACTTGAACATAGTGGACACTAAACAAACAATAATGATTTTCAACACATGAACAATGTACAGTTAGATCAATTAAACATGATCAACTATTTTATTGTGGGTTTTTAAAGATTTTATTTTACATATCATTTTATAACTTTCTTCTAAACATTTTTGAAATGTATTCATTTTAAGGCAACATATCCATTCTTAAAATCCTTAAGACAATATAGCACAATATTAATATGTGGATTAATCATGGTGTTATATTATTATGGGTATGATATAAATGATCCATTTTTATCTATTTGGTCAAAGGATTTCATAATAAAATATTTTAATCCACATAAAGATGATTTACATAAGAAACTTTGGCAAGCACTTTTGAAGAAATTTTCAGTGACAACCATATGAATCATTAACTAAATTATATAGTCTTTCTCTAACTGAACTTGCCTTTAGTAAGCAAATAGTGACATTAAATTTGAACTATCAAGTGAACACCCATTTCTTGAAAAGTTGTCACTGCAACTTCTTAGTATGAATTTGATTTCATAGTAATTACTATGAATATGATTTTATCAATTTGATTCTTTTGTCTTTAAGATGAAAACTTTGAGTTTGTTATTTTATTGCTAAGAAATGAAAAGTAGAATGACTGCCATAAGCTAGCAATATAAAAGCACTTCAGAAAAAAGATAAGACATAAACCCTACCCTCAAGGATATTACCCTCGAGTAGGAAAAAATAAATTACAGCACAATGTAGTAAAAGATTTCATCCTCAAAATAGCCTTGGAGAGTAAATGCTTTTTTCTTCTTTTATATGAATAAGAAAATGAAGCCCAAAGTAATTTCTGCTTTCCTCTACAACAAAATTTCTAATATTTAGAGTTTATTTTATGTTAAATTGTTTTTATATAAAAAATTTAAATGGATAATTTTTAAGAAAAGGAGAGATGGTATCTAAACTCTGTCTAATACAATTAAAATCTATCAGGTTATGATGTTTCATTTTATTTAATGTGTTGCTTTGCCTTAATAGCATGATACCCATGATAGGGTAGGAATGAAGATAGCTTTTATACCATTAAGTCACAGCACGATGTAAGTAATTCACTCAAAATCTGATCCTATCCATAATACAAAAGTATTATCTTGAACCAGATAGTCTACAAGATCACATGTGGTATAAAATACCTATGATTTTCTTCCATGAATCTATCTAATAGTCCTTTTTAATTTGTGAAATGATATTCATTTATTTATGGATAGTAGGGCTAGAAAGGAAATCAGGATAAATTGAGACAAATACAAAGAAGACATATGTACCACTATAAAACAAAATAAATACTCTAATCAAATGCTATTTTAAAATAATTGATGGTGGAAACATTAGGCTCATTGTTTTATGAGGCCTAAAAGACAAAATCATTTCTACTCTATCACCCAAATAACCTGATTACCAGAGATAAAGTACTGAGTAGAGCTAGTCTTCTTAAAAGACCTAATATAACATTTCTTCTTGAGGAGGAGTTAAGGTGGCAGAGGGGTAGGGGACCCTAATTTTGTCTGGTCCCTGGAATTCAGCTAGGTAGTTATCAAATCATTCTGAAAACCTGTGAAATCAATAGGAGCTCTGAGAAAAGAATTGCTGCAGTTCTACAAAGAGAAAAGCCACCACATTTTGCAAGGTAGGAGGTGTGGAGACATGAATCTGGGGTGATACACTCGAAGATAAACTGCAGAGGGGAGGGAGCCCCTAATCAGGATACCAGAAAATAGTATAAGCAGCAGAGAATGAAATTAGAACATTTAGAAGTCTGCTACAGTTGGGGACATCCCTAGCTTAAAGGCACTCAGGTGGTGAAGCGGGGTGAAATCACAGGTGAGACAGTGTGGTCTCAGGATCCCTGGTGTCACAAAAAGAAAAAGATCCCTGGTGTCTGCCTGAGCGTGGCAGAGTTCCCAATCTTTGGAGTAGGGAAGCTGGCTGCAAACAGCGAGTCTAGGCGCAGGTTTTCTGCTCTGTGTTACCATAAACTACAAACCGATGTATAGCTGGGTGACTGCTCTCCCAGCAGGGGCCCAGGAAAAGGCAGAAGCGAGCTGAGATATTCCCAGGGTAGGAACGGTAGGAGTTCATGTCACATGAGACCAGGGAGACAGGAGTGATTGATTGCTTTTCCCTGAGGGTGCACTGAAGAGTGGGGGGCATGAACTTTGAGCTCCAGGGCTAGAGATCAGGGCACCACCATTTTCGTCCTCCCCATCAGTGCTGAAAGCCTTCTGGGAGCAAAACAGCACCTAGAGCAATCCAGGTGTGCTTGCACTAAGCCCAGACCCCTGGCAAGGGCAGTACAATTCCACCAGGGCGAAGACACCTGAGAATCAGTGCAATAGGCCCCTCCCCCAGAAGACCAGCAGGAACAACTGGCTGACACCAAGGTTATGATCATAGAGAACTGCAAAACTTTAGCTCTTGGGGAAAACAGTATATAGCACTCATTTTTTTTATTATTCTTTTGTCTTTTATTTTTATTTTTTTCAGCTATTTTCTTATGAAATATTTTCTTATTTTATCAATTCTTTTTAAAAATTCTTTAGTTTTATTTTTACATATATGTTGTGTGTGTGTGTATATATGTGTGTGTGTGTGTGTGTATGTATATATATGTATGTATTTATTTATTTTTGGTTTCCTTCCATTGTATTTTATTTTTATACATATATAAGTTTGTTTTTTTTTTCTTTCCTATTTTGGGATCTAGTTTCCTTTAACAAACAAACCAAATTACACCCAGGGTCTAGTTTATTATTTTATCCTGTTTACTTCTTGTTTGATTTTTTTCTTATTTTATTTTATTTCTGTTTTCTTCTAATTTGTTTTGTTTGTATTTTTCTGGTGTTGTTGCTGCTATTTTTGTCTTTTTTCTCTCTTTCATCTATTCTTTTCTGGACATAATGATAAGATAGAGAAACCTACCCCAAAAGAAAGAACAAGGGCAGTACTCACTGCCAGGGATTTAACTGATGTGAATATAAGTAAGATGTTGGAACTAGAATTCAAAACAATGATTATAAAAATACTAGCTGGGCTTGAAAAAAGCACAGAAGATGGTAGAGAATCCTTTACTGTAGAAATAAAAGAACTAAAATCTAATCAACCCCAAAATTAAAAATGCTATTACTGAGATGCAGTCCAAAATGGAGGCTATAACTTCTGTGATAAACAAGGTAGAAGGGTCAGTGATAGAGAAGACAAAATGATGGAGAATAAGGAAGCTGAGAAAAAGCAAGAAAACATCTACTTGATCATGAAGGGAGAATTTGAGAAATCAGAGATATTATAAAGTGAAATAATACTTGAATAATATTGGTCCCAGAAGAGGAGGAGAGGGGGTGGGCAGAAGGTTTATTTGAACGAATTATAGCTGAAAATTTCCCTAATCTGGGGAAGGAAACAAACATTCAAGTCCAGGAGGCACAGAGAAGCCCCCTCAAAATCAATAAAAATCAGCCAACACCTCAACATATAATAGTGAAGCTTGGAAATTTCAGAGATAAAGAGAAAATCCTGAAAGCAGCTCAGGAAAAGAGGTTCTTAACTTACAAGGGTAGAAATACAAGGGTGGTAGCAGACCTGTCCACAGAGACCTGGCAGGCCAAAAAGGACTGAAATGATATATTCACTGTGCTAAATGGGAAACATACACATCCAAGAATACTTTATCCAGCAGTGTTGTCATTCAGAATAGAAGGAGTGATAAAGAGTTTCCAGAACAAACAAAAACTAAAGAAATTCATGAACACTAAACCAGCCCTACAAGAAATACTAAAGGGGTCCTTTGAGCAAAAAGAGCCCAAAAGTAACAAAGACCAGAAAGGAACAGAGACAATCGACAGAAACAGTGACTTTATAGGTAATACAGTGGCACTAAGTTCATATCTTTCAATAATTACTCTGAATGTAAATGGACTAAATGCTCCAGTCAAAAGACACCGTATCCGTTTGGATAAAAAAACGAGACCCATCAATATGCTTTCTACAAGAAACTCATTGTAGACCTTAAGAGACCTCCAGATTGAAAGTGAAGGGTGGAGTACCATTTATCATGCTAATGGACATCAAAAGAAAGCTGGAGCAGCAATCCTTATATCAGACAAACTTGATTTTAAGGCAGTTTTACTCTAAGTAATCCTGTATATTAATAGGATCATGAAACATTTAATTTGAAACTTATAATTGCTGACCTTTGACATCTTACATTCCTCTTAGTTCTCAAGAGATCAAACAACAAAAGCACATTGCTCAGTACGTGTTCATGATAATAACAATGGAGGAGAGTCAGATGTTCTTGGTAAGGAGCAGGCTGAGCAAAGAGACACTGAAAGTTGTATTATTTTGAATAGTTAACTGAAATAATATTTCAGGGAAATTATTTACATGATGGCTGAAGAATTACCTTGTATTTGCCCTTGAAATTTTCCTAAACATATTGGGAATATAATTGCAATAGTTTCCACAACTTAAGTTGACAGACTAAATTTCAGTAATGGTATGACCTCTTAATATTTGAACAGATGGCCAATATAATACTTTGCATTGATTGCCTTAAAAAATGTACTAACATAGTTTTTATCACAATTTCAACTAAAAACCACAAAATGAACAGAGAAATATCCTTACCGTATCTCTGTTTTCAAGAGTTGATTTTCACACCAACTAAAATAGATGCTTTGCAGGTTTTGATCACTAATGATCGTTCTTTGATAGAAGGTACTTAACATCTTTGCTTAATGCTTTAGCAAAAACAATTATAAGATAGTAAAACTAACTCTCTAGTGATTAACATAGTTCTGAGGTCTGTAGTAATCAGGATCATGTTTTATCTGACTGTTGACTTACCATACTTGAATTAACCTTTACTGGCAAGATAGTGTATGTGACTTTCCAGACCCAACTGAAAGTTATCTTAATTATCTTTGTCTCTGCCTTTGTTCCTCTCTTTCTCTCTCACTCTGGCTCTCTCTCTGTATGTGTGTGCCTGTCTGTCACTATCTCTCCATTCATGTGCTCATAGAACCTAAAAGATGACACTGACATTTGAATTTACCTTCCAAATTAAAATAGATTATTTTGAACCATGATACACTAGTTTTTGTTACAGTAAAAAAAAAAAACCATTTGAAACCTTGGTTCTTAAAATGACAATTATTTATTTAGCTCACAATTCAGTGGATCAAAATTTCAATCTGAGCTGGCTGTAGGGTTCTTTTAATGTCTGAGCTCAGCTGGACTGACTCATTCATCTGTGGTAAACTGAAGGTATACTAGTTATGGTAGAATCAGAAACACATCTAAGCCTCAGATAAGCTTCTGTGTCCTTTTTATTATACCTTAGTATTTTGTGAAAATGTTGAAAATTCCTTCCTTTTTAAACATGCTATGGACAACAAAAAGAAAGGTAGTGCCCATGATTGAATAGGAATTGAAAAAAAAAGAAAAGGGAAAAAAAAAGCAGCGTGTATCTGAGGACTAAGTGGACTAAGTGAGGGTAGAGAAAATATAATTCAAGACCAACTGATGTGGAATAACTCAATCTACCTGCAATCTAACTACTTCTCACCAGCTAGTGATGATCCTTCTAGTAGTAAAACATTGAGGCTTTGTGTGTTTAGCTTAATTAAGGAGGAAATTCCTTACAATAAGGTAGTTTTCATCGAAGATATTGTGTAGAATACTTCATCTAATAAAATTATAATTATAAATTCTATGCTATAGGAATAAATATGAGAGAATTTACATGTCATTTGCTGGAGATTGTCAGAAATATAAGCCTTTCTCATCAATGATTCTAAAACATATACCTTGTCTTAGTTTGGGATGCAATAACAATGGACCATAGTCTAGGTGACTTATAAGCAAGAGGAATTTATTTCACACATTTCTGGAGGTAGAAGTCTGAAAGCAGGGTGCCAGCAGTGTCAAGTTCTACTGAGAATCCTCTTCTGGTTTCAAATTGCTACCTACTCCTTGTATTCTCACGTGGTAGAAAGAGGTCAAGAAAACTCTCTGGGGTCCCTTTTATAAGAGCATTAATCTCATTCATTAGGGCTCAACTTTCATGACTTTACCACTTCTCAAAGGCCCTACCTTCTAGTACCATCACAATGGGAATTAGTATTTCAACTGATGAATTTTGGAAGTTACACAAATATTCAGTCCATTGTACCCCTCCTGACCAAAACTATGAAATGATAATGTAGCCTCATCTCTGAATATGCTTATTTTACTCAATAAGAAACCCAGGCAAATGAACAGATTCATTTATAAATTTATAAATGAACAGATTTATAATACTA
>CM052883.1:114992919-115059437 GCA_028534135.1 Potos flavus
GAGAGGATGTGGAGAAAGGGGAACCCTCTTCCACTGCTGGTGGGAATGCAAGTTGGTGTAGCCACTTTGGAAAACAGTGTGGAGATTCCTGAAGAAATTAAAAATAGAGCTACCCCATGACTCTGCAATTGCACTACTGGGTATTTACCCCAAAGATACAGATGTAGTGAAAAGAAGGGCCACATGTACACCAATGTTCATAGCAGCAATGGCCACAATCACCAAACTGTGGAAAGAGCCAAGTGCCCTTCAGCAGATGAATGGATCAAGAAGATAGGGTCCATATATACAAAGGAATATTATGTCTCCATCAGAAAGGATGAATACCCAACTTTCGTATCAACATGGATGGGACTGGAAGGGATTATGCTCAGTGAAATAAGTCAAGCAGAGAGAGTCAGTTATCATAGGGTTTCACTTATGTGTGGAGCATAAGGAAAAACATGGAGGACATTGGGAGAAGGAAAGGAAGGGTGAATTGGGGGAAATCAGAGGGGGAGATGAACCATGAGAGACTGTGGACTCTGAGAAACAAACTGAGGGTTTTGGAGGGGAGGAGGATGGAGGGTTGGTGAGCCCGGAGGTGGGTATTGAGGAGGGCACGTATTGCATGGAGCACTGTGTGTGGTGCATGAACAATGAATCTTGGAACACTGAAGAAATAAAATAAATTTTTTTAAAAATTTTTAAAAAAAGAGACTATATATTTGGGCAGCAAATCATATTTTTTAAACAAATTTTTAACTCTAGAATAGTAAGTAATGTGTTTGAAGCTCACTTGTAATGCCCCATGAGACCTCAGAACAGTACTAAGAAAACAGTGCTATTTTAACATGCTTTGGTACAAAATCAGCCAAATAATAGTATGCATTTCTTTAAATGACTAAATATATAGTTGCATAGAGGACTATTCAAGGTCATTATAGACTACTAAGTAAATAATAATGTTCAAAGGTACATAACTGCACCTTCTGTAATAAACAACTGTTACCTTCAATAGACTGAAAAATGTAACTTCCCCGCCATGGTCTTCTACCAATATCCATAATACCTTACATAGATATTTTTTAATCTAATCTTGAATATATATAGGGAGAAAAAATATTTTTCTTATGTAGAAGTTATGATTAATATTTAGCAATTGTTTCTAAAACATTTTGGCATCAAATACTATTATTATAAAATATTATTTTATTGTCTTGCTCTAGAGAGTCTTATCTTCCATTATAGAGCCTTCCTTCTGGTTGGCACATAGAATGGTGGTTGATCACCTTAATATAAGCAGGGACTGTGCTGAACTGAAGCTGGTTAAAAGCCTGATAATATTCTGTCTACCTCTGCTGTAACCATGATCCTTCAGCATTTTTTATTAAGAACATGGTATAATCTGCAAATCCCTCTGTCTACTGTGTCCTACACTCTAATCACCATCTTGTCAGAATTCTAACATTTCCACTCTGCTTTCTAGAGGGTTTCTGCTCAAATTTTTAATCTCCTACCCTATGCATCTCAATATTTAGAAAATATCCTAAGGGCAAAAATGGCCCTATGCTTGAAACCTCCCAAGCCTCTGGTGTCCACCCTGAACCCGCCACCCCACAGTGGCCTTCTTAAGGATTCCCACCAAACTTAAATCTAGATTTTCAATTTCCTGCCCATTCCCAGAATTTGCATATACCCCTAGATTGGGGTTCTCTAGTTGGTTCCCTCTTTGTCGTCTTAGCCACTCTATTTTTAATTGCTTCTGTAATTCTCCACTTCCTTCAAACAGATGATGCCTGTATTTTATTTGGTTTCCCTAGCTTTTCTAGGAAGGAGTGCTGTCCTGCCATGCGCTACCCTATCTTGTTGGAGGCAAAGAAATTTAAGATGGCTTAATATTTAAGCAAAAAATCATCAGCTTAGCCTTCTACAGTCTGACCTCGACCTATATTACAATCATATCTCTACATATCTATTACATGCCTGAATGTATGTAATGATTCAGTCCTAACTTGCTGAATGTTCCATATGTTCTCTGAATATTCTTGACTGGAATTCCTTAACCTAACCCGTCTAGATCTTTGCCTATAGAAGTCATATCCACTTAACTCCTCTCCATAGTCACATACTCCTTGAAGTTAGAGACTGAGTCTTGCTTATATTTGGATTCCCTGGTGTGTCACAGCTCAGAGCTTTGCACATAGCAGGAACTCAGTAAATATTTGATGATCTTTGTTGAGTGGCCTTTATTTAGTGTTTTGACACCCTTTGGCCTTTCTTTCTATGACCTCCTAATCTAGGAAAGTTCAGTTTCAGATAAGTCTTTTATTAGCTAGTTGATTTCTTGTTTTTTTTTCCCCCCTGATAAAAGCATCACATTTTTAGCTCACTGACTTTCAGGTTAGCCACATAGAACCACATAAACAGAAAATCTGATATCTAAATGAATTTTAGTAACTGAACAGGCTAGTGAAATTGAAATCTTTATCTTTGACATATTCTGAATTTAATGACTGAATATAGTTTGGAGTTTAAATTCAGATACATTCTTTAAAATGTCCATAGGACCCAGATGGCTATTTCTTATCACTCAATAAAAATAGCCTTCCTTATCATATTTTTATCTGTTCTTTTCTTTTATGAGTTTTTATTATAGGGGCAGACAATATGTGTGCTTGTGGAAAGTTTGCCATTAAGACTTTTAAAGACTTCAGTTGGAGCAAACCAGGTTAACCGAAAGTTATTTTATCCATACCATGATTTTGGCATTTTTCTTTAAAGAACAAGTTCATCTTGATGCCCTTTTGTCAAATTGATTCAGAAGGGGGAAATATCTTAAAGAAACAACAATATGCAATAGCAATAACTATCGCTTCTCGGAAATTTGTTATATTGACATCACTGCACTGAGCATTTGTCCAGATTCTCTCTCATTTAAAATTCACAGCAACACCACTAGGTGAGTATTCTATCACCCTCATTTTGTAACTCAGGCTTGGGAAAATTAACTAGTTTGTTCAAAAGCAACCATCTAGCAAGTGCCAGGATGAGGGATTTACCAAATTTTTTTCTGAATTCCAAAGCTTATGCATTTAATATATGGGTCATTAGCTCTCTACCATGACATAGGAAGTCACCAATAATGATTTATTAGGGAAAGAGTCAAATTAAAACAATGTAGTATGAACAAATGTGATTTTAAGTATTGACCTGGATTGGGTTAACAGACTATAAATGGATTTTTACGATTAAACCATTATGAAGGACAACATTTTGTCTAGAAAATTTTATGAGTTAATAAATTAGAAACAGTCTCTTGAAACTATCTCCACCAAAAAGTGTCCATCATTAGGAAATAATATGTCACAATACAAGAATTCCAAGATAAGCCTAAGGTCCATATACTGCTGTAGTTCCAACATATCTGAGCATGCGTACCTCAGGAACTAGAGAGGACTGTTGTCAGAAGTCTATTTTATTTAGATCTAAAATATTTTATGGGAGCAAACTTATAAAAGAAGCTTGGTCTCATACTAAAGCCATAATTTTCTGAAGGGAAAGGAGATTCTAAATATAGGGTGGAGTCTGTCACCCAGATTTATCTCCTGGTTTATTTTCTCACCTATTCTTATCTGCATGGGGGGGAAAGAGCTATTAAACTATGTCAGGCAGCATAACAAAACATGAGAAATAAGAAAAGGGAGAGAGTATTATTAACTTTATGTCTGTTGAAAGCCAACAGGCCTTCAAGCAGTGGGCGCTCTTGAAAATGCGACACATTCCTGGTTCGGTATCTGATAAATGTGGCATATCTTCTGTGAGAAAACATAGCATCAGTCATTCGCAGAGTGCAGAGGTAAACAGGTGGAAAATCAAGAGCCCAGACAGGGAATACATCTGGTCACTATCAACATCCTATTTGATGAGAGACTTTGCTTATAGATATTTGTGAGGCATTATATCTAGAAATAATTAACAGGAACTTAGCAGTGAACTATTATATGCGGTACATAGAATATGGTATTTAAAATAATGGCTATTTAATATAACAGCATAATGGGGTAAATATTTTTAAATATGTAATATGGGTATATGTGGATATAATATACATATAGATAGGCATGTGTATACAGATATGTGTGCATGTTTGTGTGGTATGAGTGTTTCTGTGTATGTGTAAATACATCTATACATACATACATAATTGTTCCTGTTTATAGAAACTAATATTTTGCCTCTCAGGTGATCATTTATATATGTTTTATTTTATGGGGAAATACACATAGAAAACAGTGATTTCGTATGTTTTACATAATACTTGCCAAAAAATTGAACATATTAAATTAGTAAACATGTAATCCTTGACTGGATTGCTCTTTTCTCCACTTTCAGCCAAGTGGACTCTACTTTTCCTTTACTTGATAAAATTGTCGTTTTTCATTCTAGGTCAGATCGCTCTGCTGTAGGATCATCTTATACTCTAATTCCCTTTGTCATAGCACTGATTATACTTCTTTAATATGACAATACCTATGTCCTATTATTCAGTATATATAGACTATGTATTATTCTATATCCTCAACCCAAGTAGAGTGCCAGGCACTCAATAAAAAAGTTCATTTGAACTATATGTTCTCCCAAATCAAGAGCTTCCTTCAAATGAGTATTTATCAGACTTATACACTTCCTGATTTATTATTGGTTCACCTCTACAATCAATATATTTACATTGTAAAAACATCATTGTTTAAATAAAAATATTATGGTCAAGTTAAGTTTTTCCATCCTACAAAGCAGTTAGGAAGCATTTGAGGGTTCAAAAGGTCTTCCCTAGCCTCTTAAACCAGATCACATAGAGGGCTACATGCTATGCATAAACTATATTTACAACATGCCATAGCATAATTTTCTTTTTTTATAGCATAATTTTCAAATATGGATTTTTAAAACATTGTACATTTTCCAGTTTAGTCTTATTCTATTGGTTAACAAAAAATAAAAAGATTTTTAAAATTTCAAAAACGACGATTCATTCAGTAAGCCAAAATAATGATTTTAAAGAGGAATTGAAGATCACTACAATTCATTTAAATACACATCAAACGATCATTAATTGAATCTCCCAGCTTTGAATTATTATTTCAAAATGGCTTATCTTTTTCTCTGAATCACCTTCCATTATCTATGAAAGTTGACCTTTGATCTTTTAGTTTTTTCTGTCCAACATTTGCTCTAACAATTAGTAAAGCAGTACTTAAATGTCTTGAAGAAGATATCCATTTTTAAAAATGTGAATAAATTCCTTTGTAATATAAATAACTATTTATTTTGTCCTTTATTACATAGTGAAAACATATGAAACAAATAAATTTTTATCTGTATAGGATCCATGTTCCTGTTTTATAAAAGAATTCTACAGTAGGTTATTGGTATGTCCAATAATCTACTGCAGCCTTTCTTTCTTTTTCTTTCTTTTTTTTTTTTTTTTGATTATTATTGTGTTCAATTAGCCAGCGTATAGTACTGCATCCTTTAAACCAACTTTACAAGATCTGCCACTTAACTTTATTTCAGTCTTTGCATTGAGCTTTCATGGAAACAGGTTATCAGTGTCATCACATTCATTATTTAGTGCCTCATTAAGATTCAATCCTTCTTTTGTAGCAAATGTCTACCTGTCTAAACCCACTGGTAAAATTAGAAGCTTGAGTAAGGAACAAATAGATAAATTAAATTTAAAAAAGAGTTTCCTTAGATGTATCAGTCAAAAACTCTCTGTTCTCATAACTGTGGAATACTTTCATGTATATGTGACCCTAACTACACTGGGGCCAGTTTTCCATTTATTATTTCTGAAACTAAATAGTGCCCTTTATGTTAAGCAGGAAAAACATATACAGACTTAAATAGTAAATATCTTAGATTTATAACCTCATCTTTGAATGTCAAATCAAGTTTAAGGTGGTATTTTTAAGATTTTTATATTTATTTGAGAGAGAGCATGCAAGTGGGGGGGGCAGAGGGAGAGGGAGAAGCAGACTCCCCAGTGTGTGGAGAGCCAGATATAGGGCTCCATCCCAGGACCCTGAGATTATGACTTGAGCTGAAGTCAGACACTTAACCGTCTGAGCCATCCAGGCACCCCAGCAAGTTTAAATTTTTAATAGTATAGTTCAGCTTAGCAGTTTTAAATATTTTTTCTTCACTTCAAACTTTCATTTGGCTATTTGTTTTCCCTGAAAGTCAACATGCTTTGGGAGAAAATGAACTGGACCAGGCATCAGAAATCCTTGTTTCTAGCACCATGTTTTCACCATTTAATTAGAAAAGTGATCTCAGACATCCACTTATAAGAAGCTCAAAATCATCAGATATAAAATGAGTGTTGGATGACTTACCTTCATGTTTGCTCCCAGGCTTAATATCTACAATGTGTATGTGTGTGTGTATTTTGTTTTGTTTTGTTTTCTCAGTATAAATCCTGTTAATTATTTTTATCTCCATAGCACTTAGAACACTGTCTGGGCCCTAGTGGTACTGTATGTTTTTGTTTTTTGTTTTATTTTATTTTTTTCCCTAAGAGAAAGAAGGAGCAAAAAACAGAACAGAGATGCGAAGGAAGGAAGAAAAGAAGAGAGGGAGGGAGGAGAGAAAGAAAGATGGAAGGAAGGAGTGTTTTAAAATGTGGCATAAAAAATAACTATTGCCTATTTAGTAGACTTTTCAACCTGGGCAAACAATATCAAGAAAAGATTTGGAGAGTTATTTGCTTTTTACAATCGAGCCCTTCCCCTCACTTCTGGAATGACAGTTAACTCACACTCAGGCTCATCATTTTTAACAGTTTCACAGCTGCTCCATCTAGGTCGTGTCATCATTTCTTAACAAGAGACAATTTTATTAGATTGTTAAAAGTTTGCTTCTGAGTGTCTCTGGGTTTTTATTTTCTCTGTCCATTTTTTTTGAGACATCATTTACATCCAGAACCAATATTTTAGAAGAGAGTTAAGAATCCTCTTGTCTCCTTTTGTAAGGCTTGTCTTTCAACAAGGTCTAATGAGTGTGCACTTTGCCAATCCTGCAGAACAGGCACTTTTTTATTGGAGTTCTCTTTGAAGGGAAAATGGATTCTTGGAGTATAACCTTCAAAATATGCGGAGGATGGTATCATGAGAGTGAGCGACAGATGTGTACTAATTATGATAGAAAATGGTGGCTCACTTCTCTAGCTTTTTTTCTGAAATGTAAATGATCTTAAATTATTAGGTATTCAAATGGTAGGTGAAAGTTAGGGTAACATTTCCAAAGAAATTTAGAAGCGATTTATATGGCATCCAGGCAATTTCTGCTTTAGAGTATACTCAATCTTTTATTTTAATGCTGACACTTCAAGCTGAAAGTCATTCAGTTACTGTTGAAGTTAAAATAACACAATAGAGGGAGGTGAGTAAACTGTTATAAAATACATGATGAATGTTCAGAAAACATTGTCTATTATATGCAAGAGGAAGTCCATGGAAGAGGGAAAAATGAACTTGCAAAATGAATCAAGAAATAAAAGACAGTTAATATACAGAAAAATGAATACAGACTGGAGAGGGAAGGAATTTTATTAAAGAAAAACAAGGGCAGAATCTTCTTCCTTAATTACAGTTTGTAAGTGCTAGAAATATTCTCTCTTTGCTTTTTACCAGTAATTTGTTAGACTTCAGTCTAGGTGAATTTACATGTTCGAGTTGTGAAAATTATTTTTGAAATGGAGGATTCACTGTGTTCATAAGCATTGTATGTACAACTGTCTTCATTTTGCAAGGAGGAGATACTAAGGAAATATTTTTCCATTTTAAGGTAACAGCCACTGTGATTATTTATTTGTTTTTACTTTGTTTTTCTGCATTACTTTGGGGGAAAGAAAAGCAATTATGTAATGAAGGAGAACCTTTGTGACAGTGAATAGAGTAGTTCGGTGAGTTCTGTCAGATTACACTTAAAAACTAGTGTTATTGTCATTTTAATGGAAGAGTATTCTTCTCTGATATTACACTAATTGCCATGCTTTCTTGGTATCTATAATGAAACATTTATTCAAAAATAATTATTGAGTGCTATTATGTGGCAGGTCCTAGTTTAGACACCGAAGATGGACGAGTTAAAAGAAAAGATAAGCAGAATTTTTTCCATTTCACAGCTGATTTTCAGGTGAGAGAACATAAAATAAATGAATCCATACACAGTATACCCTAAGTGCTAGAGAAAAAGAATAATGACTAGTAAGGGCACAGCAACTGCAGAGGTAAGGGGTAGATTAGGATTTTAAATAGTGCAACCAAGTCACTGAAATACATCTGAATAAATATCCAAAGCCATAAAGAAGTAAGCTATATGGAAACCCAGGGAAACAGTAGGACAGAACAGCAAGGAGTAAGACCCGAAGGCAAGGGCCTGTCAAGAATGTCAGAGGAAAGACCTATAAGCTGCTTTTAAGGATCTGGCTGTTACCCAGAGTGATATGGGAAACTGTGGAAGGTTTTGAGCAAAGTAGCACTGTTTCAGATTTGTGCAAGATTATTTTGGTTGTCCTGTTGAAAATAGACTGTTGGTGTGTAAAAAGAATAAAAACGGTGACCAGTTAGGAGGTATTGCAATAATCCAGGCAAGATACAATAGTGACTTGGACCCAAGGAGTAGCATTAAAAAAAAAAGTCAAAAATGATTTGATTTTGACTATGGTATTGTTTGCTGCAATGGTAACCCTAGTTATTTAGACTAAGTCTAAAATAAAGCTGCAGGAAGACAAAAGTAAGAATTTTTCTATGAGCGCTTCAAGGAACTGACCAGATAGCAAGAAATCTCCAAATATATCCTCAAACAAAGCCAAATTCCAGAGATAAAACAAGACTGTTAAAATGCATGGGCCCAGAACATTTGCTGGTACTGCTGCAGTAGCTACTGTGATGGATTTTCAAAGGGGGTAGCAGAAATTAATGCCAGGGGGGTACCAAAGGGCAAGAATCCAGTGAGATAACATGTGCAGTAATGTGCAATGATGGAGGGGATGATAAGGAATGCCAGAAGTAAAGTCAGGCCCACTCAGCCTCTGGGGGATGAAGAAGAGCAAAGAGGTGGAAGGAAGAGAGGTGGAAACAGCTCAGTCTCATTAGAGAGGTTTGAAAACAAATACATATTCTTGACTGAATGAATTAACTCATGAATTAATTTACTGTGTGAATATTAGTTTGTGCTTCAGAGTTCTGGAATAAGAGCATTTCTGTCTGTAAATTAGGATTCCAAAGGAACCTTTCCGTACATAAAAGAACCATTTCTGGAGAGAAATATAGCATTTCCATGATCACAGTTTTTTTTTCTTTTATTTAGCCACATTTTTATAGAAGTTTAATAAATGTGATGTTTAAGATTGAACTAAGGATATATTTTATAATTTCTAAAATATTAGCTATGAAAACTTTGAAGGTTTTTTTTTTAAAGATTTTATTTATTTGACAGAGAGAGAGACAGCTAGAGGAAACAGAAGCAGGGGGAGTGAGAGAGGGAGAAACAAGCTTCCTGCTGAGCAGGGAGCCCAATGCAGGACTCGATCCTTGGACTCCAGGATCATGACCTGAGCTGAAGGCAGTCGCTTTACCAACTGAGCCACCTAGGCCCCCCAGCTTTGAAGGTTTTGAAACAACGATATGTAATGACTTTCTGATCTGTATAACCTCTGTAATAAAATGAGGGCTCCTGGGTGGCTCAGTTGGTTAAGTGTCATGGTCTCAGGTCATGATTTCCAGGTCCTGGGATTGAGCCCAGCATCTGGCTCCCTGCTCAGAGGGAAATCTGCTTCTCCCTCTCCCTCTGCCTCTCCCCTGCTCATGCTCGCTCTTTCTCTCTCTCATAAATAAATAAAATCTTTTAAAAATAAAAATGAAAATAAAACGATATGACCAAGAAATACTGGAGGAATTGTTTTAAGTCTACTTTTTAAATTTACACATATATTTATATTACTAAATGAAATAACTACATAGATCACTTCATACTGTTATAGCTTTCAAGGGAGCCAAAGAACCTTCATTCCTTCCCACGAGAAGGAATCAAAATATTTATTACATGGTTACTTTCAATAAGAAATTGTCTTTTATTAAGATAATAGATGAATTGAAGACTCCTCTTACCTAAAGCATTTTCAATTTCTGAAAAATCTGTGTTATCTTTCGTTATTTATCTAAAATGAAGATTTGCCTCTCTCTTTTTTTCCTGCAGATTTTATTTAAATTCCAGTTAGTTAACACACAGTGTAATATTAGTTTCAAGAGTAAATTTAGTGAAAAACCTCTGAGTTGAAAGCCAGAAATTATTTAAATATAGATCCTTTTAACTTATGACTGGAATAAAGCTATTCAAGACTTAACAGAAACAAGCACATGAAAATGTATAGCCGGCTTTGATGTATGATTTCCTTTTAAATTTTTAAAAAATACTCAAGGGATATCAAGTTTGCTGTGAGAAAGAATATTTAGGACTAGTAGAATCATGCAGTTTTATCAATTTAACCATGTATTATAACCAATTAAATGTATTCACATAAAAGCTTATCAAAATATGTAAATCATGTGAAAATAATTCACTGGGCACTATTATATTGCTGGCAATAGAGATCTTAAACTTTTCCTTTGGAAATAATAGCAAGTTTAGATGGGCAAAATCTAGGATATATAGAATTATCAAATTATGAAATTAGGCAAAAATTAGAGAAATATTGATCTGGCACTTGTACAACATTTTAGTTATACTCTCTTCCTGCCTCAACCCAAAAAAAAGGAAGTCTGTCAAAAATTCCTACTATTCTTTATCGCACCCATCTCTTTGGTATCCTTCGGGTGTTCACGCCTCACGTTCACCCATTCACTGAAATGTATCCTAGGTTACATTTCCGTGTTTCAACACCACTATCACTGCACTAGCGAAAGACACGTCATCTCTCTTGACTTTTTCCTGAGGTCCTGGATTCAAGCTCAGATCCATTTTTCACACTATGGCCAGAAATCTCTTTTTTTTTTAAGTTTTTATTTTTTTATTTTTTATTTTTTTTAATTAACATATAATGTATTATTTGCCCCAGGGTAAATGTCTGTGAATTATCAGGCTTACACATTTCACAGCTAAAGTTTTTATTTTAATTCTACTTAGTTAACATATAGTGTAATATTAGATTCTTGTGTGCAACATAGTAATACAGTACTTCCATACAACATCCAGTGCTCATCACAGTTCAGCCCTTAATCCCCATCACCTATTTAACCCATCCCCCACCCACCTCCTCTCTAGTAACCAAAATTGTGTTCACTATAGTTAAGACTTTTCTTGGTTTGCCTCTTTCTTTTTTTTCTGTTTGCTCATTTATTTTGTTCCTTAAATTCCATATATGAGTGAAATCGTAAGTTATTTGTCGTTCTCTGACTAACTTTTTTCACTTGGAATAATACTCTCTGGCTCCATGTGGGCTTTGCAAATGGTAAGATTTCATTCTTTTTTATGGCTGGGTAATATTCCATTGCATATTTATACCAAATCATTTTTTTCCCCTCACATGTAACATTAGGGTTTGGTTTAGGGGGTAAATAAGGGTTAGGGTTAGTGTTAGGGCTAGGGTGAGGGTATGTGCTTATTATCCTCAGGATAGAGACCTCTCCGGAGGGATAAGATTAGGGTTTGTGTTATGGTTTGGTTAGGGTTAGGAGTTAGTTGTTAGGAGTTAGGGTTATTGTTTGGGTTAGGATTACATATTCACCTAGAATAATACTCTCTACCTATAGCCATGCCACTGCAAATTCCAAGATTTCATTCTTTTTTCTGGCTAATATTCCATTAGCCAGAAATGTTTATTTTTTCCTCTGCTCTTGGATTAGGGTTCATTTTAGGGCTTGAATAAGGTTAGGCTTGGGTTTAAGGTAAGGCCAGGGTGAGGGTGTTTGCCTACTATCCTTCAGTTCAGAATGCTCTTTGGAGGGATAAGTTTCCTGTCAGGGTAATGCTTGGATTTCCCTTATGATTATTTGTTTTGTTTTCTTAAAGCCCATATATGAGTGAAATCATATGATATTTATCTTTCTGTGACTGACTTATTTTGCTTAGTATAATACTCTTTAACTCCATCCACATTGTTAAAAATGGTAAAATTTCATTATTTTTATGGCTGAATAATATTCCATTGTGTATATATACCACATCATTTTATCTATTCATCAATGAATATTTGGGCTCTTTCCATAATTTAACTCTTATTGTTAATGCTACTATAAACATCAGGGTGCACATATCCCTTCGAAATAGTATTTTTGTATTCCTTGTGTAAATACCTAGTAATGCAATTGCTGGATCATAGAGTAATTCTGTTTTTAACTGTTCAAGGGACCTATATGCTGTTTTTCAGAGTGGCTACACCAGTTTGCATTCCCACCAACAGTGTAAGAGATCCCTCTTTCTCCACATCCTCGCCAACATCTGTTGTTTGCTGTGTTGTTGATTTTAGCCATTCTGACAGGTGTGAGGTGATATCTCATTGTCATTTTGATTTGTATTTCCCTGATGATGAGTGAAGCTGAGCATCTTTTCATGTGTCTGTTGGCCATCTGGATGTCTTCTGCCCATTTTTTTAACTGAATGATTTGTTTTTGGGGTGTTGAGTTTCAAAAGTTTTTTATATGTTTTTGATAATAACCCTTTCTCAAATATGTCATTTGTGATATCTTTTTCCATTCTGTAAATTACCTTTTAGTTTTGTTGATTGTTTCCTTCACAGTGCAGAGCTTTTTATTTTTATGTAGTCCCAATAATTTATGTTTGCTTTTGTTTCCCTTGCCTCAGGGACATACCTAGAAAGAAGTTGCTATGGCCAATGTCAAAGAGTGTTCTCCTCTGTGTTCTCCTCTAGGATTTTAAAGGTTTTTTTGTCTCACATTTAAATCCTTAACTCATTTTTAATTTATTTTTGTGTTTTGTGTGAGAAAGTGAACCAGTTTCATTCTTTTGCATGTTGCTGTCCAGTTTTCCCAACACCATTTATTGAAGAGACTGTCTTTTTCCCATTGCATATTTTTTCCTGCTGCGTCAAAGATTAATTGGCCATATAGTTATGGATTAATTTCTGCATTTTCTATCCTGTCCTATTGACCTATGTGCCTGTAACATTCCATCTTGATCACTACAGCTTTGTTATATAACTTGAAATCCAGAATTGTGATGCCTCCAACTTTGCTTTTCTTTTTCTTTTTTTTTTTTTAAGATTTTATTTGACAGAGAGAGAGAGATCATAAGTAGGCAGAGAGGCAGGCAGAGAGAGAGTGGGAAGCAGGCTCCCCGCTGAGCAGAGAGCCCGAGGCAGGGCTCGATCCCAGGACCTGAGCTGAAGGCAGAGGCTTTAACCCGCTGAGCCACCCAGCGGCCCCTGCTTTTCTTTTTCAAGGCTGTTTTGGCTCTTCTGGTATTCTTTTACTAATGTGATGCATCCCATTGATTGATTTGAAATCGAGCCCCTCTTGCATCCCAGGAATAAATCCCACGTGATCCTTATGAATGATTCTTTTCATGTGTTGTTGGATTCAGTTTGCTAGTATTTTTTGAGAATTTCTGCCTCCATGTTCATCAGCGATGTTGGCCTTTCGTTCTCTTTTTAAGTGGAGTCTTTATCTGGTTTTGGTATCAGGATAATGCTGGCCTCACAGAATGAATTTGTAAGTTTTCTTTCCATTTATATTTTTTGGAATAGTTGGGAAGAATAGGTATCAGCTCTTCTTTAAATGTTTGGTAGAATTCACCTGTGAAGCCATCTGGCCCTGGACTTTTGTGTATTGGAGGTTTTTTGATTACTGATTACTGGTCTTCAGTCTATTCAAGTTTTATTCAAGTTTTCTGTTTGTTCCTGTTTCAGTTTATACGTTTGTAGGAATTTATCCATTTCTTCTAGGTTGTCCAATTTATTGGCATGTAGTTTTTCAAAACATTGTCTTACAATTGTTTGTATTTCTGTGGTGTTGGTTGTTATTTCTCCTCTCTCATTTGTGATTTTATTTACTTTGGGTCTTTTTTCTTTTTGATAAGTCTGGCTAGAGATTTATCACTTCTATTAAATTTTTTTCGAAGAATCAGCTCCTGGTGTTATTGACCTGTTCTATTGATCTTTTTTTTTTTTATTTCCCAGTTCCTATATTGTTTATTTCTGCCCTAATCTTTATTAATTCCTTCCCTCTGCTGGCTTTAGGTGTCTTTGTTTCTTGTTCTTTTTCTAGCTCCTTTAGGTGGAAGGTTAGGTTATTTATTTGGGATTTTTCTTGCTTCATGAGGTAGGCCTGTATTGCCATATGCTTCCCTCTTAGGGCTGCTTTTGCTGCATCCCAAAGGTTTGAAACTGTTGTGTTCTCATTTTCATTTCTTTCCATGTATCTTTATATTTCTTTGATTTCCTAGTTAACTGATCATCGTTTAGTAGTGTGTTGTTTAACCTCCATGTATTTGTGGTCTTTCTAAATTTTTTCTTGTTTTTGACTTCAAGCTTCACAGCATTGTGGTCAGAAAACATGAATGGATAGATCTCAGTCTTTTGGGACATGTTAAGGCCTGGTTTGTGACCTAGTATGTGATGTATTCTGGAGAATGTCCCTTGTGTACCTGAAAAGAATGTATTTTCTACTGCTTTTGGATGAATGTTCTGAATATTATCTGTTAAGTCCACCTGGTCCAGTGTGTCATTCAATGCTATTGTTTCCTTCTTGATTTTCTATTTACATGATCTGTCCATAGATGTAAGTGGGGTGTTTAAATTCCCTACTATTCTTGTATTGTTGTCAATGAGTTCCTTTATGGTTTTTATTGTTTTGTATATATAAAGATAGATAGATAGATAGATAGATAGATAGATAGATAGATAGATAGATAAAGGTTATATATACACACACATGTGTATGTATAATACATATTTTATATATATATATATAAATATGTATATATATTTATGTGTTGGGCACATAAATATTTACCATTGATAGATCTTCTTGTTGGATTATCCCCTTTATTATGATAAAGGGCCTTCTTCATCTCTTGTTACAATCTTTGGTTTCAAGTCTAGTTTTTCTTATATAAGTATTGCTACTCTAGGTTTCTTTTGATGTCCATTAGCATGATAAATATTTCTCCATCCCCTCACCTTCAATCTGCAGGTGTCTTTAGGTCTAAAATGAGTCTCTTATAGGCAGCATATAGATGGGTCTTGTTTTTTTATCCATTCTGACATCTTATGTCTTTTAATTGGAACATTTGGTGTATTTACATTCAGAGTAATTATTGATAGATATGTCTTTAGTGCCATTTTATTACTTATTTTATCATTGTTTCAGGAGATTTTTTCCCTTCCATTCTTGTCTTTGTCACTTTGGTCTTTCCTTTCCACTCAAAGAATCCCCTTCTACTAGGCTACCATCTTAGCTCCCCTCCAGAAAGATATTTTTAAAATTCTGATTGAACTGGAGTGCCTGGGTGGCTTAGTGGGTTAAAGCCTCTGCCTTCGGCTCAGGTCACGATCTCAGGGTCCTGGGATCGAGCCCCACATTGGGCTCTCCGCTCAGCAGGGAGCCCGCTTCCCCCTCTCTGCCTGCCTGCCTGCCTGTCTGCCTACTTGTGATCTCTCTATCTCTCTGCCAAATAAATAAATAAAATCTTCAAAAAAATAAAAAATAAATAAAATTCTGATTGGACCATGTCAAGGTCCAACTTTAAGCCATCAATAAATCTATCTTCTGGGATAAAGTTCAAAATCTCTAATTAGGTCCATAATATTCCAGGATTGCAGGGTGACCAATCACTTCTTCAGCCACCATGGCCGCCACCCCTTTTCTTTTTGCTTGAGGCATATTGACTTCTCTTAACTTTCTAGCATATGTTCCCTGCTCTTTCATAATTTAAGTTCATTGGTTTCCTTTCTGGAAACGCTTTCCTATCCTTTATCCTAATCAACACTTGCTCCTCATTCAGGTTTAGCTTACAGTTTACATTCTCTCAGAAAAGCATTTATTTCACCCCAGACTAGGTCACACTTCCATAGCACTCTGAATTCTTCTCATGCATCTAATAATAAGTTCATTCTCTGTCCTTTGTATTAGAATTTCTAGGAGGTGGGAGATTCTGCCATTTTCTCTTGTACTTAGCATATAATTATCTTTCAATAAATGCTTGGTAAATAAATGAATAAATTAATGACCTGATAAAAGTAGAGTAACCCTTATACTGTGATCCTATCATCTCAGTATACTAGCAATATGTCACTTTGGATGCTATTGGCTTTGTCATCAGGTAAGCCACTTTCTACCTTACAAAATGGTTATCATAATTCTGGGCATCACAGGCAGAAAGGATAATGTCCAGTGGAGGAAGAGCAACTATTAGGGTGTCTTTTTTTATAGCAAAGAATTTTTCCAAAAACCCATTATAAGACTTCCCTTCATGTCTCTTGGCTAGTCTATCAAATTTTAAAATCTAAATAACTATAGCTCATCCATTAATTGTTTTTTCAAGTAGCAATGGCATTCCATGAAGAAGCAATTAGTTCATCTCCCAAATGATACAATCACCTGAATACTTTTTCTCCAGACAATCATCCTACTTTAGCATGCAGGCAAAATGCTTTATGGCTACTTCCCATTATGCCACAAAGAATACTAAAAAGATGTGTACTCAAATGTCAAGCTTTAATAAAATCAATTACTTCTACTGCTTCACAAAGGACATTCTTTAAAAAAAAGATTTTATTTATTTGTTTTGAGAAACAGTGAGAGAGAGAGAGAGAGCGAGAGAGCACGACTTGGGGGAGAGACAGAGGGAGAGGGAGAAGCAGACTCCCCACTGAGCAGGGATTCCAACCTGAAACTTGATCCCAGGACCCTGAAACCATGATCTGAGCCAAAGGCAGTTGCTTAACCCACTGAGCCACCCACGTACTCCAAGAAGGACATTCTTAAGTAGACATGTGTGTGTGTGTGTGTGTGTGTGTGTGTGTGTGTGTGCGCGCGCGCGTGTGCGTGCGTGTGCGTGCGCGTGTGTGTTGTTTTTACTGCAAATGTGTCATAGAGCAGAGGTCAGCAAACTATAGTCCACAAGTCAAACCTAACCCAGAACTACTTTTTTTAAAAATAACATTTTGTGGGGATACAGCCATGCCCATTTATTTATATATCATCTGCTGATGATTTTGCTCTTCAACTGCAGAGTTTAACAATCAAGAGAGAGACTACCTGGCTCTATATATCTACACTACTTTTAAAGCTTTCCAATGCCTTCAAAAACTTTTAAATATTGGTCCAGCTTTTCAGCTAATTAGTCTACCATCATTGGAAGTAAATTCTGGATTAGAACATCTCTGTGATTGCCTATTCTGCATGTCACTCTTCATTACCTCATTTTGTTCGTACATTCTTTTCTCTGGAGTAACACATAGGCCTAATATTATGATATCCTCTAATATTATGATATGTTTACTTTTTAGTATGGTGGATTTAATATTATGATATGTTTACTTTTTAGTATGGTGGATTTCAATAACAATAGCAAAGTTTTCTTAAGCTCTCCATCTGCAAGTGATATTTTCATGCTTGAAGAAAGACCTTATCATTGCACTTTTATTCTCAATTACATTCTAATCTTAATCACACAGAATTGTCCAATAATAACACTAAAAGCAAAGCAGTTTATAAAAGACATTCCATCAAATAATATGCTTTTTGAGGAAAGGTATTTTTCCCTTTGTGGCATTACAATTTATTATGATCTGTCCCTGGACTGCATTCTGAATTTAGTTTCTATGTTGAATCTAAAAAACACTCCCAATCAAGCAGCATTTCTTGGACTCCATAATAATTCTTGCCAATTATCTTTAATAACTTTTTTGGCTTCCTGACTTCGTCATGTACAGATTACACAATTAAATATACCAATGCCATGGCCCCATTGTGGTTTACCCAAGGATCGGCTATAAGAAAAACATAGTTATAGGGATGATTATTATGTTGATGATTATTTGTGAGTTATAGAGAGAGATTTAAGCAAATTACCAGCCAGATACTGATCTGGAAATTGAAGAATAGTCAATGTTACTGAAGAATAGTGAATTTTAATTGGAGCATAAAAAGACTATAACAGCAAATTTAAAAAAAATCTGGTATATATATATTCCCTAGAAAAGTAACCGGAATTGAATGCTTTATTAAGCTCTATGATAACATGATTGTATAATGGATGCTAAAGAAAAACATATTTGTGCAAATCTAAAAATGAAAAATTTTTTCTTATTCTATAGTATCCTAGCTTTAACTTGTACCACAGTTTTTTAACTTAAACTCTTGGAAATAATGATGTAATGTATATATAATTAGTTCTATTAATTAATTTAATAATGCCACGATATATAACAATATGTTAAATAATACTAAGAAAATATAAATAATTTATGTAGTAATATAATATGTAAAATATATAAATCAATATCTATTGATATATATATATGAAAGCATATATGTGTTTTTTTGATTGCAACAAAATTCTTGTACAGATTACCTCATTTACTCCTCACAACAATAGAGAACTGAGGTCAGGAGAAACTTTACAGAAACGACTCTGTAAAGTCATTTACAGTGACTTAGTTGAATTGAGATATGAACCCAGGCTTATCTGATCCCTCAAACCATGCTTTTCCCACTACACCATATTGTCAAATAGGAGGAAAAAATTGCAAAATCAAATATTTGTTTACAAACATATATAATCTATGAAATATTGTGCAAGGACTTCTGGTTATGACTAGGATGGTTAATTATAAAAAGTTTTTTTAGGAAACATTCACTTCTTTGAAATTTTTTCAAATTCCCTTTTTGTCAAGGTGCATAAAATCTCTAAAGTTCAAGATTTATATGAATGATAAATAACATAATTGTTGCATGAAAATTATTGAGCCATATGTGACATGCTAGCCTGTCTAGATTTTTATCCTGAGGAGAGGCTCTCCCATTTAGTAACTCCAAACTGTCCCCACGGACACTGACCAGTAAAAACTATAGTACTTTCCTTGGCCTAAGAAGAAAGCTACATGTAGTGTTAATATTTTCAGCAGACTCCTTTAGCAATTACCGTCTATTATCACTCACCTGGGACCAAGCATATGTTGTGCCGAATTGTCATTTGTCTTCCTAGATTAAAAGCAAGTAAGCATCTTGTCTGCAATAATCACTCAGGAAATACTGGTTGATGTGAAATCAAAGAGCTCCCCCTTGTCAGATCTGTGAGTGCTTTGATCTTCTGACCTCTATCCTCCCCTTACTCCTTCCATCATTAGTAGTTCCCTGCTCCCATGTCCTGGATATCATCATGTTTTAACACATCTCCTCATTCCTTGCAAGAAAAATAAGTTATGGAGAAAATAAAGCAGAAGTTTATTTCTTACAGGTTCAAATAAAAAAAGGATTTTTTTGTGCTACTTTCTTTTTTTGTTTTTACTGTTGTTCTTCATTCTTTTTTTTTTTTCCCCTAATATCTTTACCAGATGTTCACGTGAGGTCACTTTAAGGTCACTTGGAGACTAAGAAAAAAAACCCTGATTCTTTGAGTTTGTAATTTTGCAAACCTGAGATTTAGTCATTTCTTCCCTGTATTCTAATTCTACAGGTACAACTAAAAATTATTTTGCATTTCATATATCAGAATACTATCTAGTTGCAAAAAACATGAAGAAGGTTTATATGTGATGATATAAATAATTTCCAAGTTTTATCGTTAAATAGAAATTAATATATAGGACTGTGTGAAGAGTATAATCTCATTTGTAAAATATGGCAAAATTATTTGAGTATGTACATACATACTTTTATATGCATTGACTATGAGTAGACTGTTACTTGAGAGTAGTTTCGGAGTTCTGTGGTAAAAAGGAGACTTACCTTTTACTCATACACTTTTTTGTACCATTCAATATTTTTTATGAAACGCTCAAGGTAATTTCAACCAAAAAAAGTTTCAAGAGTTCTCAAAATATGATTATACAGAATATAACACATCCATCCATCCATCCAGCCAAAAACTACTCATTAAACCTCCATAATGTGCTACCTTTTAAACTTGAGTAATTTTGGAGGAGAAGAGTAGGAAGTAGGGAAGTCAATGTGCCTCCAGGAACAAGTAGAGGGGTGGTAGCAGCATTTTTGGAAGTTAAAAATGAATGCTCGTCTGGTCAAGATGAATTTCACAATCTGTGTCCAGGTTGTCCTAGTGCTCATTAGTGGTCTCAGCTGAAGGTTTTAATTGCTCAAATTGGGAAGTAAGGGAGAGTTTGAACCTTGGTGGTAACTGCTTGATTGAATTAGCTAGGACACCGCTTCACAGGGAGCAAACTAGATATTGTGGAAACTGTCATGAGACATGGAGGGGCATTACAAAGTGTAGATGCTAGAATGAAATCAGAATCCTACAGCAGAGGAATCCTTTGAGACTGAGATCATCCTTTTTCACTGGCCATCTTTATGTGCCTTAACATGGCTATGTGAACCACTTTTGTCAAAAATAACTGCGATAGCAGGCATACTGATATGCATTTAAACTACTTAACATACAAATAAACATTATAAAGAAACAATTAACTTAAAGACAGCTAAGAATTATAGGTAAAGCTTGAAAGCACGCTATGTGTGAAAACTACACTTACTCTATCACTAATCTAGATATATTACTATGAAGAATTTCATTGTAAATCTATCATTTAAAATGGTGAAGATACCAATTTTTTTAGATAGAATAAATTTATAATATGTGCTCTCCTTTAACCTCTATTTAAAAAAACCATCTTCAGAAAGATCAGAAAGCCAAAGAGACTACCAACTCATTTTTCATTACACACTTCCTCTGGTTTGGACTTGTGTCACATTTCCCCCACCCCCAATTCCTATCTCTCTACAGGATATAGCAGACTTCGTTTAAGTAGATTTTGTGTTCAGCCACTATTTGGTTTCCAAGTGAATGATTTTTTCCTTTGAGATTCAGGTCTTATTCTTTACCTCCTGAGCCATTTTATTAATATATATTTTTTTATAACTGGTCTGTCAGACAAAAGATTAATTCCTATAAATAAAAAGAATAATACCCATTGGATTTTGCCTTCTGCAGTCTACCAGATTAACTTTTTATTATTATTACTTTCAAAGAAAGAATTGTATCTTATTTTGACACAATACTTGGAGAATTGGCTTTTTTTTTTTCTCTTTTCCAAATTGAAAATCATTAGCTATGCTATCTGAAGAGGATAATGGTCTGTTACAGACAAAACTTGCTTTAGCTTTTCTTTTTTTCTTTGCAGTTGCTCTGTGTTACTGGCCTCTTCTGGATTTGCACAGTAAAATCTTTCTATATTTCTTACCCAAACAGGATTTTCCAGCAAATCTCGAGATTTAGGAAGTCACTGTTGCTTCCAGGAATTTATGTTGCCCAAAGCCAGCAAACAGACTTAGCCAATATTACAGAATGCTCTGGGCTACAGGAAAGCTGTTATTTGACCAGATGTTATTACAGAGTAGAAAAACAGATTACTCTTTATATTTTGGTTCTACAGAAACCTTTCATAACGTAGTTATACCTAAGGAAATACAGAAATTCATTTGTCAGAAAACACTTTAGCTAAATGGTGTCAAACACTAGCTATGTCCTTGCCTAGCCATATAAAAACTCATGCTTATGACTTCACTTTTAAGAAAAAAAAAATTAAATGCCAAGGCCAAAATGTAGCTAATTTTAAATGTAGCTACTCTTATCACTAGACTCTATTAAGCTACTGCATTATTACCAGCACAAATTATTGTTTTTCTGCCCTAATCTGTATTCACCTTGTTGGGAAAGGGAGCCAGCCTGTACTCCTAGTGAAACCTTGAATGTTATAGCTATTGTTAGGGCTCCTTTAGAATTTCTCTTATAAAGTGTTCATTTGGGTTTTGCATGAGAACAAAAACTAAGCTACCAGCACACCAGCTGACATGAACTGATGCTCTTCTATGATTAATTCTTAACAAGAAATTGTCTTTTATTCTCATGGTTTTTCCTCATGAAAGTTTTTAGTATTTTTACTTCTTTGGAATAATCATCTTACTTTTTGCCATAGAATTTATCTGAGTATTTTTCATGTTTCATTTTTATTTTCCACTTTATTCATTTTAAAATTAGTGAAGAAAAAACATCCTGGCAAAAAGTTAAAAAAAAATCAGCGCATATAGAATAAAAATTATAAGTTCTCCTTAACACTTTTACCAACTTTACATAACAATTTTATTCCTTCCCCCCATATAACCACTATCCTTGCAGAATATTCTCAATTTGCATTTATATACTCTCACATTCTAATTTTCCACTTCTAACACATCAAATAACCAAGCTATTTGAAATTTTTTTCTGAAGTAAAATTAAATGAATAAAGTAATGACCTGAATCAAATGCTTGTGCTTTATTGTTTGAACTTAGTGACATTTCTTGGATTCTTAGAAATATTTGTTTTTATGTGCCTTTCTGAGTTCTTAGTAATCGTAGTTGCCAAATAAATAACCGCTGGGTAAACATTGTGTTTTTGTAGCTTTATTTTAATGTTGCTTATTTTATTTCTTCCTACTTGAAATTGAGTTTTTGTTATCATTAGTAGTGTTAGACATATGTATGAAATGAGTCAGTTGACCCGCAGTCATAGTCATGATGGATTTATATCATCACAGCTACTTTCAACTGGCTCTCATGATCACTCACAATGCCTTTTTATAATAACATTCAATTATTATTGAATGCACCTGCCTTTTAGCTCATTTAAACAGATAGTCCAAATGATGAAATCATCCAATATAATTGTTTACTAACTGTAAAACTGAGTTCCTCAACAATTTTTTTTTGCTAAATTGATCTATGAAACATTGAGTTAATATAGTTGAATAGCAAAATCTACATTTTTTTAAAATTAAATTATTTTAATTAGGAAAATATATTTGATGAGCAATACATGATCCATACAAGTGTCATTTCAAATTTATCACTATTGTTTTGTCTTTTTTTTTAAATTTAAACTCCAGTTAATTAACACACAGTGTAATATTAGTTTCAGGTGTACAATAGAGTGATTCAACACTTCCACACAACACCCTGTGCTCATCACAGTAAGTGCACTCTTTAATGCCACCACTTATTTTACTGGTCCCCCTCACCAACCTCCCTTCTGTTAATCATTAGTTTGCTCTCTACAGTTAAATTGGAAAGAACATAAATACATAGAGGTTAAATAACATGCTACTAAACGATGAATGAGTTAACTAGGAAATCAAAGAAGAAATTAAAAATACATAGAAAGAAATGAAAATGAAAACACAAGTCTCAAACCTTTGGGATGCAGCAGAAGCAACCCTAAGAGGGAAGCCTATAGCAATACAGGCCTACCTCAAGAAGCAAGAAAAATCCCAAATAAATAACCTAACCTTCCACCTAAAGGAGCTGGAAAAAGAACAAGAAACAAAAACACCTAATGCCAGCAGAGGGAAGGAATTAATAAAGATTAGGGCAGAAATAAATGATAAAAGATGAATGAAATGAAAAGGCAAATGAAATGAAAAAAGGTCAATAGAACAAGTCAATAATACCAGGCACTGATTCCTTGAAAAAAGTTAATAAAAGTAATAAACCTCTAGCCAGACTTATCAAAAAGAAAAAAGACCCAAAGTAAATAAAATCACAAATGAGAGAGGAGAAATAACAACCAACACCACAGAAATACAAATTGTAAGACAATGTTTTGAAAAACTATATGCCAACAAATTGGACAACCTAGAAGAAATGGATAAATTCCTACAAACATATAAACTACAAAAACTGAAACAGGAACAAATAGAAAACTTTAATAGACTGAAGACCAGTAATCAGTAATCAAAAAACTCCCAACACACAAAAGTCCAGGGCCAGATGGCTTCACAGGTGAATTCTACCAAACATTTAAAGAAGAGCTGATACCTATTCTTCCCAACTATTCCAAAAAATATAAATGGAAAGAAAACTTACAAATTCATTCTGTGAGGCCGGCATTACCCAGATACCAAAACCAGATAAAGACTCCACTTAAAAAGAGAACGAAAGGCCAACATCGCTGATGAACATGAAGGCAGAAATTCTCAAAAAATACTAGCAAACCGAATCCAACAATATATGAAAAGAATCATTCATAAGAATCAAGTGGGATTTATTCCTGGGATGCAAGAGGGGCTCAATTTCAAATCAATCAATGGGATGCATCACATTAATAAAAGAATACCAAAAGAGCCAAAACAGCCTTGAAAAAGAAAAGCAAAGTTGGAGGCATCACAATTCTGGATTTCAAGTTATATAACAAAGCTGTAGTGATCATATGTTACAGGCACATAGGTCAATAGGACAGGATAGAAAATGCAGAAATGAATCCATGACTGTGTGACCAATTAATCTTTGACACAGCAGGAAAGAATATGCAATGGGAGGGCGCCTGGGTGGCTCAGTTGGTTAAGCAACCTCCTTCGGCTCAAGTCATGATCCCAGAGTCCCGGAACTGAGTCCCGCATCGGGCTCCCACCTCCGAGGGGAGTCTGCTTCTCCCTCTGACCTTCTCCCCTCTCATGCTCTCTCTCACTCTCTCACTCTCTCTCAAATAAATAAATAAATAAAAGGAAAAAAAAAGAATATGCAATGGGAAAAAGATAGTCTCTTCGACAAATAGTGTTGGGAAAACTTGATAGCAACGTGAGTGATGGGCATTAAGGAGGGCATGTGATAAGATGAGCACTGAGTGTTATACTGAACTGATGAATCATTGAACATTATATCAAAAACCAATGATATATTATACCTTGGCTAATTGAATTTAAATAAATAAAAATAATAATAAAGAATGAAACTGAACCACTTTCTCACACCAAACACAAACATAAATTAAAAGTGAGTTAAAGATCTAAATGCGAGACAGGAAACTATTAAAATCTTAGAGGAGGGGACACCTGGGTGGCTTAGTCATTAAGCGTCTGCCTTCAGCTCAGGTCATGATCCCAGGGTCCTGGGATTGAGTCCCACATTGGGCTCCTTGCTCAACAGGGAGCCTGCTTCTTCCTCTGCCTGCTGTTCTCCCTGCTTGTGCTCACTCTCCTGTTCTCTCTCTCTCTCTGACGAATAAATAATAAAATCTTTTTTAAAAAAAATCTTAGAGGAGAACCAAGTTAGAGGACACTGTTTGACATTGGCCATAGCAACTTCTTTCTAGGGATGTCTCCCGAGGCAAAGGAAATAAAGGCAAACATAAACTCTTGGGACTACATCAAAATAAAAAGCTTCTGCACAGTGAAGGAAATTGTCAACAAAACTAAAAGGCAACCTACAGAATGGAAGAAGATATTCACAAATGACGTATCTGGCAAAAGGTTAGTATTCAAAATATATAAAGAACTTATAAAACTCGACACCCCAAAAATGATTAGTCCAATTAAAAAATGAGCAGGAGACATGAACAGACATTTTTCCAAATAAGATATCTACATGGCCAAAAGACACATGAAAATATGCTCAGCATCGCTCATCATCAGGGAACTACAAATCAAAATGACAATGAGATATCACTTCACACCTGTCAGAACGGCTAAAATCAACAACACAAGAAACAATAGGTGTGGGCAAGGATATGGAGAAAGGGGGACCCTCTTACACTGTTGGTAGGAATGCAAACTGGGTGTAGCCACTCTGGAAAATACTGTGGAGGTTCTTCAAACAGTTAAGAGGTGAACTACCCTACAAGCCAGTAATTACAGTACTAGGTATTTATCCAAAGAATACAAAAATACTAATTTGAAGGGATACGTACACCCTGATATTTACTGCAGCATTATCTACAGGAGCCAAATTATGGAAACTGCTCAAGTGTCTATTAACTGATGAAGGGAAAAAAGAAGAGGTAATATATATAGTATATATAATATATAATATATATTATATATATCCCATATATAATGGGATATTACTCAGACAGGAAAAAGAATGAAATCTTGCCATTTGCAACAGCATGGGCGGAACCAGAAAATATTATGCTACATGAAATAAGTCAGTCAGAGAAAGACAAATACCATATGATTTCACTCATATGTGGAATTTAAGACTTAAAACAAATGAGCAAAGGGACAAAAAGAGAAGGAAGCATACCAGATTCTTAGCAAAGAAATAGACTCTTAGCAAAATCTACATTTAATTAATAATTACCACAAATGACTTAATAAATTCATTTTTTAATTAAGCTTTATTATGAAAAAATTAAAAATTTATACAAAGTTGTAAGAAATAATAGAAAACCTGTGCACCCTTTACCATGTTTCCCCCCAACAGTGACATCTTGCAAAAACTCTAGTACAATATCACAACCGATATCACAACTGGGTTATTCACATTGGTACAAGATAAAAAATATCACCTCCACCACATAGATCCTCCCTATTCCCTTCCATAATCACAGCTACTTCTGCCTCCTCAGCCCTGGACTAACACTGATCTATTCTCCGTTTCTATTATCTTGTCATTTCAGGAATGTTCTATAAAAGGAATCATGCAGTGTGTAACCTACAATTGGCTTTTTCATTCAGCATAACTTTCTGGTGATCCATTCAAGTTGTCGAATATATGTGTAAATAGTTTGTTTCTTTTTATTGCTGAAAAGTGTTCCATGATATGGATCTACCTGTTTGTTTAAGCATTCACAAGTTAAAGGATGTGTGTTGATTGCTGTTTTGGCCCATAACAAATACAGGCACTACAAACATTCACGTATAGGTTCTTGTGTGAACATAAATTTTAATTTTTCTAGGATAAATGTCCAAAAGTGCAAATGTTGCATTCTATGGTAGTTTCATGTATAGGTTTTTTTTTTTAAAACTGACAAATGTTTTTGAAAATGGCTGCACCATTTTATTCCCACTAACAATGTATAAATGACCCAGTTTCTCTACATCCTTGCCTGCATCCTTGTTTCTACATCCTTTTGATGTTAATACTATTTTTATTTTTACTATTCTGATAGTGTGTTGTGATAGTTATTGAGTTTTAGTTTATAGTTCCCTGATAGCTAATAATGTTAAACATATTTTCATGTGCTTATTACTATCTGTATATTTTCTGAAGTGAAATATCTTTTTGTGACTTTTGCCCATTTTCTCATTGAATTTTGGGTATTTTTTTATTTTTGCTATTGAATTTAAAGAGTTCTTTGTATATTGGATACCAGTCACTTGACATGTGATTTGAAAATCCTTTCTCCCAGTCTATTGCTTGTCTTTTCAGCCTCTTAACAAGGTCTTTAGTTGAGCAAAAGTTTTTACTATTGATATAGTCTAACTTATCAATGTTTCTTTTGTGATTCATTATTTTGTGTCAAGTCTAAGAACTCTTCACCTAATTCTAGATCCTAAAGAATGTCCCCTATGTTTTTTCCTAAATGTCTTATAGTTTGTACATTTTACATTTGAGTCCATGATTCATTTTGATTCAACTTTCATGTAAGGGGTGAGGTTTACCTTGATGTTTTTATTGTTGTTCATTTCTTTGTTTTTGCCTATTGATATCCAGTTGCTCCAATAATTGTTGAAAAAGCTAAAAGCTATGCTTCCTCCATTAAATTGCTTTTGTGCCTTTGTCAAAAATTAGGTGGGCATGTTTGTATAGGCCTTTTTCTAGGTTGTATACTCTTTCCCATAAATCTATATGTCTACTTATATTGATTACTGTAACTATATAATAATTCTTAAAATCAGGTCAGTTGCTTCCTCCCCACTTTATTTTTTTTACAAAATTGTTTTAGCTCTTCTGGTTTCTTTGATTTCCCTACCCAAGAATAATCTTGTCTATAACTACAAAAAATGCTCTATTTTTATAGGAATTTGTTAAACCTGTCTATTAATTTAAGCAGAACTGGCATCTTGACTAAGTGTTCTAAATCCTGAGCACAATATATCTCTCCATTTATTTAGCTCTTCTTTTAGTTTTTTCATCAGTGTTTTGTAGTTTTTAGTGTCTAAGTACTGAATGTGGTTTGATACATTTATACCTAAATATTTCATTTTTGAACAATTATAAATGCTACTTTTTTTACTTTATTGTCCACGTGTTCATTAATATATATATTTTTAAAGATTTATTTATTTCTTTGACAGAGAGATCACAAGTAGGCAGAGAGGCAGGCAGAGAGAGAGGGGGAAGGAGACTCCCTGCTGAGCAGAGAGCCCGATGCGGAGCTCCATCCCAGGACCCTGAGATCATGACCTGAGCCGAAGGCAGAGGCTTTAACCCACTGAGCCATGCAGGCACCTCTAACATGTTCATTGCTAGTATAAATAAATTCAATATTTTTACACATGTGTATCTCATATCCTGTGACTTTGCTGAACTCACTTTTTAATTTTAGGGAGTTTTTTGGTGGGTTGGGATATTTTATGTAGATGACCATGTCATCTGCAAATAAGAACACTTTTATTTTTTCCTTTCCAATATGCATGCTTCTATTTCCTTTATTTGCCTTTTGTACTGGCTATAATTTCTAGTATTATCTTGAGTCAGACCAGTGACAGTTGACATCATTACTGTGTTCACCATTAAGTATCATGTTAGTTCTAGGTTTTTCATAGATACTTTTTATCAAGTTGGGGAAGAGCCCCCTTTATATTTACTTCTCAGAGATTATTTTTTAAGATTTTATTTATTTATTTGACAGAGAGAAAGAGATCACAAGTAGGCAGAGAGGCAGGCAGAGGGAGCGGGGAAGCAGGCTCCCTGCTGAGCAGAGAGCCTGAGGTGGGGCTCGATCCCAGGACCCTGAGATCATGACCTGAGCCAAAGGCAGAGGCTTAACCCACTGAGCCATCCAGGCGCCCCGACTTCTCAGAGATTTTTAATCATGAGTTCATGCTTCATTTTGTCAAAAACTTGTCTGCTTTAAATCATATGATTCTGAGATTTTTCTTCTTGTACCTATTAATATGGTAGGTTTCATAAGTTGATTTTGGAATACTGAATCAGCCTTGCATCCCTGTAATAAACCTCACTTGTTTGTGATATAAAATTCTTCTATATACAATGAATTGTATTTGAAAATATTTTGTTAAGAATTTTGTACCTATATTTATGAGAGATGTTTGTTCGTAGTTGTTTTGTTTTGTTTTGTTACTACCTTTGTCTGGTTTTGATATCACTGTAGTAATAGCTTCATAAAATGAATTGAGAAATGCTCCCTTCTCTTTTACTTCCTAAAAGAGATTCTGTACAATTTGTACTAATTCTTCTAGAAAGATTTGGTAGAATTCTTCAGTGAAACCATTTTGAGTTTAGATATTTCTTTGGGAGGATTTCTGAATTACAAATTCAATTTCCTTAATAATTACAGAGTTATGAAAATTATATATTTCATGTTGGGTAGATTGGGAATTTAGTGAATTTCGAGGAGTTAGTACCTTTCATTTAAACTGTCATATTATGTATGGAAAGATGAACATATAGTATTTCTTTCTTATCCTTCTGATGTCAACAAGGTTGATAAGGAGTTACAAATATATAGATGGAAATCACAGAGATGAGATTATTTATATATTTAGAGAGAAGAGAGCCATGACAGAAAGAGAAAGAAATAGATAGAGTGGCCAGAGAGATAGGAGAAAAATCAAGAGTACAGTGTCAGAAAAGCCCAGGGAAGAAGATAATTTCAAGAGAAGGAAAGATCCCAGAGTGTTAAGTGAGTTAAAGACTGGGACATGTCCATTGATTTAAACAGCAAGGAGGATACTGATGAGATTGACACCATGGCAAGTCAATACAGTGAATCAGTAGAAGCAGAAGCTGAATTGGGGTGGATTGAGGTGCAAATGAGAAATAATGAAGTGGAGGAAGTGGCAGTAGACAGTTCTTTCAAGGGCTTTTGCAGAGGAGGGATAAGATAGAGAGATCTTAAAAAGGAACCAGGACACTACATCAAAAACTAATGATGTATATATGTTGGCTAATTGAACATAATAAAAAAAAAAATTGTATTTGAGAACAAAAAAAGAAAAAAAAAGGAACCAGGAGACGATTGTGGTTTTCTTATTTAATTTTTAACATTAGATAAACATTGCCATCTTAGAATGTTCTCTGGGAAGAATCTAAAAACTGGAGAGAAGTTATAAGTATTTAAAATATAATTTTCAAAAAGGTAAAATCATAACAGACAAATGAAAGCATAAAGTCGAAGATTTTTATATAACTCATTAATTAATGAAGATGGCAGTGAGATATTACGACTTGTTCCAAAACCATCCAAGAAGCTAAGATATTTATAAGCAATACAACAAAAATATGTTAGGATATTACTAGGTTAGATGTAAAACTTGTTTATGTCCAACAGGCCATAAATCACTGTCGTTATCAGCCCTACCAGCCAGAAATTATTTGCATCTCTATCCAACCAAAATACACACATTAAGATATGTCTTCTCCAAATCTTGGTCTTTGGACTTTTGATGAGTACTAAACGTATGAGGTGGCTTAAATACATTCCACACTGATTTCATCTTCTAGATAATATTTTTGATAAGATACATTAGAAATGCTGCATAACTATAGAGTACGATGCCCAAGATAACGAGAGGACAGTGTTCTGATCTTGGCTACACATTGGAATCGCCTAAAAAAGTTTTAAAAAGTAGTTAAACTCTGGTCCCACACTGAGGGATTCTGATTTAGTTTGTGTAGAGTAGAGCCCAAACAAAAGCCAAAGATGAACAGTGGCAGAAGGTGTGCTAATAAGAGTGCTCATGAGAGAATTAGCCTTAGAGAAAAGGATGATAGCTCTTGTTCTATAGAAAAGAAACAAGGGTGGACTGTTGATGCAAGTTCATAGATTTGGGGGAAAAAAAATCATGGCTGTTTTGTTTCATCTCAGTGAGAAAGCAGATACAGTTTCTTTGAAATGGAGCAAAATTTTAATTGGGTTAAATAGAGTCACCTCTCTTATTTCCTATGTGCATGGACAGAAAGAACATTTTAAGGTAAATTTAATGGTCTTCGTAGAATATTAGATGTTAAATTCACCCTATTTAACTTAGCTTCTTAGGTGTTCTCCATTTACAAATGTGATTTGTTTTCTTTTTTTTAGAAATTTTTTAACTTTTTTTTTGTTGTTGTTAAATTCAAGGGGCTTTATTCAAGTTCAAGGGGCTTGAACTCATGACCCTGAGATTAAATGTCACATGCTCTGCTGACTGAGCCAGCCAGGCACCCACAAGTGTGATTTCTTAAACAAGAGCCAGTTTTGAAAGCAAAAACCAAATGACAAATGACTGTTTCAACTCTCAGTGTGAGACTGAGTAGTCTCCATGGCCTAATTTCTACGCACATGATAGATGGTAGTCATAACAATGATGCTTTTTCCTAAGTGAAAAATTCATGGATTTTTGCTACAGTGTTTGGACTTGCACCCTTTCTCAATTGAAACAGAGTGAAGAGGGAGTAGACATGGGCCATTGCAGAGTTCAACACTAACGACTCACTATGTCTCAGAACCTTTGCACTGGTCCATTGGTGCTTCTGCCAGACTGGGAGCTCCTGAAGGACAAGCTCTTGACTGTCCTTTGTAAAATCTCAGTATTTGACAAAGTTCTGGCATTTGTTAGGTACTCAGTAATATTTGCTGAATGAACGCATGTATTATGGTTATGATGCCCACAATTGTTGCAATGTCTACAGAAATCATTACAATTCAAAGCACACAGGTTCAGAGTTAAGAAGATTGAAAATTTCTTAATATGGCACATGCTAAAGTTCAGTAGTTTATTTATAGGATGATTTTGTTTCCGCTTCTCTCCCACATTGCTGTACATGTTAAACATCAGTCTGTCACGCATGCAAAGTGCTGATCTAATTGGCCTATAAGAGCACTGTGTTCTCTTTCAGCATCATAAAGATGTGATATGGATAATCCACTTACAGCCTCCCATTCTGTGCTACTATATTTAAAATAGTCTGTTGTGTTGTTCATGGGGATTTATAAAATGAGTTTCTGGGAAATGAGAAATCATTGAGTGCTAGGGTGCTTTTCACTTTCTACGGAGCCATTAAAAGGATTTACCTCAGTCGCTGTGGGGCTGATTTCCCTTGACATTTTGTGACCGTCTGTAGTCCAGTAATGTGGAAACAGAATTCTCTCAGGAAAAGCTTTAGAAAAGATGAGGTCCTTTCTGTACTTCTTCGGTGCCACTCCATGAACCCTTTCTCTCAGGGGCCATATCTGGCTTCCTTGAGCTCCACATTGTTATTTCCAGAAGAGAGCACAGTCCCCAAGGAGGGAAGAACTTCAGAAAGCTTTCTCTGCCATCTGTTCCTCCATCGTGCTGAGTGTTGTTTCCGAAGAACAGCACATAACTGTTAGAGTGGGCAATACCTTCATGAGTCTCAAAATTTCTACGCCTTCATTCCGTACAATTCTAACTCTGAATGAGAGCACGCTGCCTCCAAGGCATGTAAGGCATTTTGTAAGCATTGTTTTAAGTAATTATTCTCATTATTACTGCAGCAGGTAATGATTCTCATTGCCCTCATTTTATAGTAAAGAAAAAGAGTTAAAGGGAGTTTACGTTTAAGTTCTCAATTGCTCTTAAGAAATGAAAGAAGATAAAAACCCATCTCTTTTTTTTTGATAATTAGAAGACTCTGTCTTCTATAAAATATGGACAGCTAAAAAGTTTCATAAAAGCATGTGTATCAGGCTCTTTTCTTACAAAATCTCAACAGGGCATAATTAGCCCATGAATATAAATATTTATACCTTATGAGGATCACATTTTTCTTGGATATCCAATTTAGTGTCTAGAAGAGAGTTAACAGCCAGAAATCAAATGCACTCCTCAAGAAATCTCTTAAGTGTCTCTTTGAATTTAGAAGATTTAGTTTGCTTCTTAGCATTTCACTGAAGATTGTTACAATTTTGTATTGAAAAATCTATGGAGTAGCCACCAAGTGTTGAATGCCTACTCTACCAAAGGCCATATTTAGTATGGCAAAGTAAGTGATATTATCATAATTTTACAGAAGAAGAAATAGAAGCTTACAGAAGTGAAGTAATTTTCTCAAGTTCACTAAGTTGGAAAGTGGTGAACGTGGGATTTAAATCCAGATCTGACTGACTTCTAGACATTTTTCAACACGTCACCCCGACTCAGCACAATTATATGAATGTTTTACTTGTACTCCTCAGGTAAACAGAATTGAGTCAGTGTGAGAATTGTTAGATCATTATCCACACAAATATACATTTTTCACTTTATTCTTTTGCATATCTTTAGTATGATAGGTTGAACACAGAAATTTGTTTTTAACTCATTCATGCCACTCTAGGGAATATCACTGGGTTATCTCATTTTCAAAAAGTTAAGGGGAAAGGAAATAACAAATGAATGTAAGAATAGGAAAAGAGAACACTTTGCATGCTAACACCTAAATCTCAAATGGCACATCAGTTTGAAAATGTGTTAAAGCAGATTAGCTTTAAAAGGTTTAGCCATTAGGGATTTTTTTCCACTGCCAGTAATATGGTCAATTGAAACTAGTTAGAATATTTTAATAGAAGTTTTATTTTATTAGAATTATTTCAAGCCTGGATATAGTCTCCAACTAATAAAGATAATCATAAAATACTTTAGGGCCCTATTTAAGAAAATGGGAGTGAGTAGGGCAAGTTGCAGAATTTTATTCTTGACTGAGAAGGGAAAGAAGGCATTATTTCTGCTTTATATGGAAAATTAACTGCCTAAATGTGATGCCAGCATGAAAATAAGGGCACAGAGCAGTAAAAATCTGCATCTCATGGGGGATTTGTGTTCAGTTCTCCCTGAGCATAAAAATGGCACAGGCTTTCTTCGGAACACAGCAAGTCAGATGAATATGGTCTCTGAAGAAGTGAAAAACAAAAGAGCATAATGATATACTCAGCCACTCAAAACTCAAATAGCAACATGTTTTATTTTTGTACATGGGAAACCTCAGTGAACTTGGAAACATACCTCTTTCAGTTTTGCAGCATTCTTTCTGTTAGGTCAAGAGCAAATAACAAAATGATCGTGTACATGCCCAGCTTCTAAATGAGATCAGTTAATCTAAAGAAATTAGGAAATGTGCGCATGTGCCTTGAATCAGCTTTTCTTCTTGAAGTCTTTCTTCTGAGAATATTAAATAATGATGTATGCACATAGGCAGAATATTTTCTTTCAAAAAATTAGGAAATATAAGTTATAATTTTGGACCCAACCAAAAATGGGGTATGAGCCAGGACTGTAATTATGACACCTTTGCATTTAATATCCTCCACCTAGAAAATAGAGATAATGACATCTAACCATATAGGCCACACTACAAGGTTTTGCAGGTGAACATGTGCTGAATGGTTTTAACCCATCTGCACATTCTAGAAGTGAGGAGGAACAGGCTCATTCTGCAGAGAAACAGCGTTAACAGGAGTCTGAAAGGTCAAAGCACTCCCCATAGTTAATAGCGACATTGTTTCCAGCCCCAGAAGTGAGGTTTGTGTGACAGTGTTGGCCTGGATGTCTGAGCTTACTGGCCTCTCCGGCATGCCACAGGCACCAGAGAGCATCCTCTGAAAGCCCCTGGTTCTGCCTCCATGGGGATCAGAGGTCCCTGTGGCTGAGTTCTCCGGAGTCCACAGCTACATGGCTGCCCACTAGCTGCATTTGTGAGCGAAAGGCTCTTTTTTTGAATAATATATCTATCAAATCCCTTGACAATATGGTAAGGATTGATTGGTGCCTCACACTGAATGATCTACAAAAACTTAAGAAACTGTCTTTTATTTTGAGAACCTTTCATAGTACAAACCTGCTCCAACCCTAGCCCCCTTTCCTAAGTGGGAAACATGAAAGACAGAGGAGGCGTAGCCTTGTTCCTGAGGGCTAAGGCATCCATTTAGGAGTCTTACAGAAGAAATGATGGGGCGGAGTGGGAGAGTGGATTCCAGTACTCATCTCAAGTTTAGGGATCATATGCCAGAGTGATAAAATTCAGGTTGTCTTTATATCATTCTGGAACCAAAGTCAGGGTGAAGAATGGCCTTAAGTGGTGAATCTAGAACTAAATGACAAGAAATTAAATGTAACACAAAATAAAACATAGAATGACCTTGATGGTCAATGCTATTTATGCATTCATAGTTTTTTTTTGCTTTCCGTCTTTATGCCAGGAAATTCTACGGGACTTTGTGCCTTAATTTGTGCTGGCTTGTCAAGGGCCAGATGGCGCTTGTATTTATTTCACCCGAGGACCTAAAAATCTGTCAAAATTTAATAAAGTTGACTAGAATTCAGGCAGAGTCACGGTGGGAATGAATTTGAAAAATTCAGCATTGTAAGACTGTATCTCATTTTGATCGGGAGGTTATAAAATAGCTAGGCTACCTTTGCCTGTGGCTTTGTCTCAGAATCTAGGGCCTGCATACCTTATATCACATGTGAGCCTTAAACCCAATGCAGAATAAACGTGGTGGGACGAATGTGCATTTATATGAGTGTGCAACTACTTCGATTGCTGTTTTGCTAAGTTCATCCAGTAAGGGTGCAGCAGAATTGGTAGTAGTTAGCAAGGAGTTTTTAGTTTGGCTGTTGAGACACAACCAGTTAAATAAATCTATTGATTTAAAGCTACTGAGGGACTTATAACTTTAGTAGATATATTCAATGACCAGTTATATCATTATTCCCTCCATTCTGAGTGGAGCATATTAGTTTGCTGGGGCAAACACCACCGGTGGGTTGGTTTTAAAACAGAGTTTGTTTTCTCACTTTTCTGAAGGCCACAAGTCTAAGATCAATGTGCCCGCAGTGTTGGTTTCCTATGAGGCCTCTCTCCTTGGCCTGCAGATGGCCACTGACTTGCTACCTCTTTGCATCGCCATCCCTCTATGCATGTGCACCCCTGGCATCTCTTTGTGTGTGTCTCAATTTCCTCTTCTTATAAGGACACCAGTCAGATTGGCCTGCTGAAATCGCCTCGTTTTAATTTAATCACTTCTTTAAAGGTCCTATTTCCAAATACAGTCATGTTCTGAGGTTCCTGGTATTAGAGCTCCAATATACAAATTTAGGGAGAAACACACCATTCAGCCCATTACAGTAGTAAGTGAAATGAATTCATTAATGTGGCTGGATATGCTGAGCATACAGGAGTGGAAACAGGAAACTATAGAACTACTTGGAGAAAGTGCCTTTTTGAGTGACATGTATGGTGTTGATTTTATGGCCATACAGTAAATAAAGATTGATAAAAGCAATATGAAAATCATAAAATTTATTGATGCATTTTCTTCCTGGGAAAATGGTAGCTTCTATTTTTTATTCAATGTTTAAACCCATTGTGGAAGAAGTAATAGAAATACCATGAGCACTGATGAACCATATTTTTAAAAAAAGGAATTGTTGTATAATGCTTTAGAAAAATGCATGTTTTTCTCATTTATAGACAATAATTTTAGTATTCCTATTATTTCTCTTGTATATCATGGATTTTTGTTTGCTCAAAGATTGAAAAATTATGGTAAAGTTATTTTGCATTTCAGGTGCTAAGTTCTATCTGAAGGGACATTTAAACATATTGGCAGTAAAGTTTTGGTTCATCATGCATAAATTTTGTTTTCCCTCTCTACCCAAGGGAGTTAGCCTGTTTTCTTTATGTCTGCCCCTTTCACTCTATGAGACATGTCTTCCCCATCTTTGGACATTTTTAGAATGTATTTTCTTCTGAATGCTTTATGTGAATATAAAATCCAAGTTATTTGAGTCCATTCAACAAACATTTAGTAAGTATCTGCAGTGTTCAAGGAAAGCAATGTGTTAGATTCCATGTGGGCTATAAAGATGAATAAAGCATGTCCTTAATGAGCTGACAGTGTAATGGGAAAAACAAGATGTGTCAAAAATGACTAGCATACAAGACGGAATGGAAAAAAGGCACTGAGGAGACTGCAAATGCTTGAGGAGTTTTGACATAGGAGGGACTGATTACTTTTAGCTGTGGCATTAGGGGAAGGCTCCCTAAAGCAAGTGGCCCTTGAACCTCATGGGAAAAGACAGTGGTAATTTCTGTGGAAAATTATGGCAAGTGGAGTCATTGGAGAGTGCTCTTTAGACAAGTACACATCAGCACAGGAGGAACAGAAAGTGCTGAGATGATTCAGGAAACACCAAATGTTGTTTGAGAACAGCCGGAGGGATGGTCCCTCACACCAGTGGGACCTGGTAGAGCCAGGTTAAAAGGTTCTAAATTCCAAGTTAGTGAGAAGTTACTGGGAAATGAGGCAGCCCAGTTAACTGAGCTGATAAACCCCACATCGAAATTCTTTATCAAGTGTGGTTAAAATGTGGGGGTGGTTTCTCTTGGCCCTTCTTGGGTGACATGCGCCTAGAGTGTGATCATGTTGTGACAATCATTATGATCTCCCCATCTAATTATTGTCTTGGCCTGTTTCCTTTGCTTCTGGTCCTGAATGCTATGCAAATATAAAATGTCATGAGATTTTGAAAATTCAGCTCAATGTTTCTTAAATGCCCACTGTATATAAGGCATAATGCTGAGTTATGAGGAGGAAGAAGACACGCTTATAACTGTTAGGTGCTTATATTTCACCTGCCATCCAATTCTAACCCATAGTACTTCAGTTTCCAGGACAAATTACACTAGATAAATCAGTAAATTACACTAGCAAGACACGCCGATGTGGCAATGAAAAATACTGACTTAGAGCCAGGCTGGCTTTTGAGACCTACGTTTATCTTTTTCTATTGCGTGGCCTTGGGCAAGTCACTTAAGTTCTCCAACCTTAGTTTCTTCACTATAAAACAGAGGTAACTTCCTCAAGGTACTGTTAGAAGTATTAAATAAAAAATGATGTACGTAGAGCAGAGCAATTGTCACAAAGTTACATTAAAGAAATGCCAGCCTTGGGGCACCTGGGTGGCTCAGTTGGTTAAGCGACCAACTCTTGATTTTGGCTCAGGTCAAGATTTCGGAGTCCTGGGATGGAGCCCCGTGTCTAGCTCTGTGCTTAGCAGGGAGTCTGCTCCCTATCCCTCTGCCCCTCCCCCTGTGCCTTCGCTCTCTCTCAAATAAATAAGTAAATATTAAAAGAAAAAAAAAAAAGAAAGAAATGCTAGCCCTTATGATTTCTTCAAGGAATATTTTTTTTCTCCATTTTCCTATGTCTGAGTAGAAAAATGAGGGCCATGCAAGCTGAACAATGGGATATATACTGTGTAAGGATAATATTTTCTGGGTATTTATTACTGTATAACAAGCCACTCCCAAAATTTGGTGACCTAATACAATTTATTTTTATTTCTCCTGCTGTGTGGGTTGCCTTGACTCAACTGGGCAGTTCTTCCTGGGAATCTTTCCTGCAGTTTCCATCTAATGTGGGCTAAGGCCATAGTTCATAGCTATCTGAAGGCTCTACAGGACTGAACAGCCAAGGTGGCTCACACACACTGAGGTAGCTGATGCTCCTTTCATCTGTGAAATCAGTTGGGACTATAGAATGAAGGACCCACAAATGATCTCTCCAAGTGGTCTGAGCTTTTCAAAGTATGGTGATGGTTTCTGAAAGGGAGCATTCCAAGAGACTTGACAGGAAGCTGCAAGAATTCTTCATTTGCATATCGCATGTGCTGCGTGCTTTCTCGCCTCGCCTCGCCTCTCCTCTCCTCTCCTTCTTCAGGGCTTTTACTCCATGGTAGTCAGTTGTAAGCACACCTGCTGTATTCATTAAGGAAAGCTGCCACAATGACTACCCTGACTCAAAGAGGTAGAGCGATAGACTACTTCTCCACAGGGGAGTGGAAGGTGACATGGCACATGAGCATGTGAGTGGGAACTACTGTTGTTGCTTTGCAGCAATTCCTATAAAAGCACTGTAAACTAGGGTAGACAATGGTTGTCTTCATTTTTTCTGATGAGAAACCTGAGGCTCAAGAATGTTAAGAGTTGGCCGAGGTAACTTTGTTATTAAATGGAGGAGCTTCACATTGAACTCTGGCCTTCTGAATCCAAATTGGGTCTTATGGGAAAACTATCCTCTGCCTTTCCTCACATAACTCATCATGAACTTTCTTTAGAAATGAGAAAGACCACCAAGGCTCAAAGCACTGATCTCCTTCCCACTCCCTATACATCTCCGTATCACCCTCACCTTCTGTGCCCTTGTCCATCCTCTTCTATGAGCCTGAGTGTTATCAGCTTTAAAATAGGGATAATAGGACCTTCTCATAGAGTTGAAATGATGATTATGTGAGTGTAATACATGAAAAGTGCTTAAAACAGTGCCTAATATGTAATGAGTATTCAATATTCTCTAGCTATTATTATTATTATTATGAAAATTCAAATACCTCAGGATTAGGATAGGTATTTATATCATTGTCTCTGTTCCTTATCAGTCCTTCTAAACCAACTACCTTATATAATTTTCCTTCTATGGTTTTTACCTAAGTCACCTCATAATTCCCCAAACCAGGGGATATGGTTCATTGGTTATTTTTCTCTAAACTCCCTGCTGCCTTTAAAATGCCCTACATCCTTAGTGTTCATGGCTTTTACTCTTCCTTGAAGAGTGTACATATATAGTTGTGCAGATTGTAAGCTCCCCAAGGTCACACATCCAAGGGAAAGAGGTGCACATCAAAAATAAGGTAGAGTGGCACTGGCACTTCTATTAGAACATTCTCCAGCAGGTGGCAGTAACATGTTCTGACCAAACAAAATCAGTATATTGTGACAACTCTGACAGACGGGGGCAAGTGTCTCGAGGAAGAGGATTCTTTTTACTAATTCGCACAGAGGCACCGTGTGGGCTGGGAGTGGCCCTGCTTCTGACTTCCTCCTCTGTTGCCTCCCCAGATACTCTTCCTTTGCCTGTCCCTTGAATGCCACTGAGCTGCTTTTCTCAGCTCGCTGCACTTATTTTACATACTCTAATTGGGTAATTTAATAGACTCTTACTATTATAACTATCACCTTCTTGATAATGAGTCCTAAATCTTTCCCTCCAGCACAGACTTCTCTTTTGAGAAATCTAACTGCCTCCTGGGTATCTTCATCTGGATGTCTCATGGAAAACGCATATTCAGCGTGTCAAAAACTTCATTCACTGCCAGACCCTCAACAATGAAACCCAGGCATCATTTTTGAACCAAGATAACGTGTTGTTCTTTATCAGTGGAAGGAAAGGACTATATAGTTTGTGAGACTCCCCTTGTGGCTCTCTTCCAGAGTAGGTCTGCCTCAAAACTGATGTCCCAGGATCCCTCCTAGATCACCTGGCACATTGTAATAGGTCCAGAAGGGAACCTGAAATTGGCCTTCACCTCACTGAGGCTCCGATTGTTTGGGGGAAGAGATTCATCTTTTTGTATTAATTTCATAGAGCCATCACATTAGAACATCTATGAGTTATGCTAGACTTTTTCCACTCCTCCTACAAATTACTTTATCCTACAAATTACTAATTTTATGCTCACGTGTTTTTTTTTCACATGTTCTCTCTCTCTCTCCCTCTCTCTCTCTCTCTCTCTCTCCTCCACTACTCAGTATTCTGTTGTAGGCTTTTTCTGTTTCTTCGTTGGAAATTTTAATAAATTCCTTATTTAACTCTATACAATGCTGCCATCTTATCCCATTAGTATATATTTTTCGTATAACTGACAAATATATCTATCTAAAGTATAAATTTAATCCTGTCACCCCTATTTAATTCATGTTTGAGGTTTCCTGTAACCTATAGGATGGAGTTCAACTCCAGCCCATGATTCAGCTCTGATATAACTTTCCTCAGGAAGTTTTCTCTGACCCAGGAATCCTCCTTCTGTGTGTCCATGTCTCCTTGTTATTGTGTGTGTGTCCATGTTTCCTTATGATGTGCCTATGTTTCCTTATTATTACACACTCATTTTTGTCCTATAAGGCTCAATTGGTGTATCTGTCTCTGCCACTAGACTATGACCTTCTTGAGGACCCCAACGTGCACCTTAGTTATCTTCGGTGTGCTTCAAACAGTGCTTGAGACATATTAAATGTTAAAAAAATATGTATTTTGAATGAATGAAAGATGAGTATAGAATGAAATGATTGGAAGAGCTTCATAGAGGAGGCTGCACTGCATTGGGTTATGAAGAAGGGATACTTTGAGTACAAAGAGGGAGGGGGCAAAGTCTTCCAGGAAAGGGACTGGCAAGAAGGGAATATAAAACAATCTTCTTGGGGTGCCTGGGTGGCTCAGTCAGTTCAGCATCTGCCTTCAGCTCAGGTCATGATTCCAGGGTCCTGGGATCGAGCCTTGAATCGGGCTCCCTGCTCAGCAGGGAGTCTGCATGTTCCTCGTGCGTTCTCTCTCTCTCTCGCTCTCTCTCTCTTTCTCTCGCTCACACACTCTCTCTCAAATAAGTAAATAAAATATTAAAAACAACAACAACGATCTTCTTGTTCATTCATGCATTGTTCAAGCCATGATTGGAATCCTTTTCCTCACAGTGTAACAGAATTCATTATGAAGAGATCTCTTTTCTTGTATCTTGTATTTTGGTAATTTCCCTTTCTTTCTTTATGCCCCTCTCTTTATGTCGGCATAAAACTTCCTACATTTGCGTATTTCAACATTTTTATTTCTCTAAAGGCAAAAACGCACTGAGTTTGGGAATGTACATGAACTAGCTCAGCATTTTAAATATAGACAATTCCAAACAGTTTCATTTTATTAGTCTGTGCTCATCTTTCACCTCCTCCCTCCTCAGTGACTTCTTCACTCATGGATCCATACGAAGATGAAAAAATATAAGGTAATAAGGCAAACCATTTTCTTTTGAAATACCTGGTAAGATGTTCTGAACATTTTAGATGATCCTACATAGCTCCATGATCTCTTGTGAAGTAAACGTTAACTCATGATTAAAGGTTGTCATTTTCCATTCATATATAATAAAAAAATATATATAATTTATCTTCTAAGATTATAATTTATACATCATGTTAAAGAAAGAAATGTACATAAATAACAAAGAAAAATTATCTCATTCTCTTTTAAGCTTAAGTTTTCCATATTTTCCTGGTTTCGAGGTGTCTTAAAGCTAGAAAAAATTATAGACATTATTGAGAAATTTTATTTATTTAGATATTATTTAAGCCAGAGCTTCCACCAGTACTTCTGGTATTACTTCTCCATAATCAGCAACTTCTTCTGTACCCTCAAATTCTTCTCTAAATGCTTCCTCTATCTTCATGCTTAAAAGAAACGTGGCTTTCCCTGAAAACACCACTATCCCTGAATCCTCAAGTAATTTGAGGCCCTTGTCCTTTCTAAGCATTTCTCTCCCACTCTCTTATTAAAAATTTGACTCATTGATCACGCCAGTCAGATGTACTCCCTTGTCCTCCTTCATCACTCCTATTTATTAAATTTTGGTTAAGTTTCCGTTTTCTAGAAGTGTTGACGCTTACAGTCTTTCTCTGCTTTCCAAGCGCTTCCATTATCCTGAGACACGTGCATGGCCTCTGAGTTTTTAGCTTTTCTTCTATTTACTGACTTTCTCCTCTATCCCCTTTGCTTCCATTTTAGTGGTCACAACCAGATCCTAGTCACTGTAACTATTCTACTACTCAAGTCAGTAAAGCAGACATCTTGGTCTCCTCTCTTTCCAATTTGCTCTGCCAAGTATTCACAGTACAAGTGGTCTTTAAATTCATCACGATTTCAGTCTGTTGATCCCTTTACTGTCTTCCAATCTACACTTCCTTTACTTTCTTCCCTTTTAATCCATCTTACATTCCATGGTATATCATTCCCAGTCACTCTATCAATTGTCTTAATAGTAACCTACTCTTGTGCCTGGTCAAGAGAATGTGGACCTTAGCCTACCCTGCAACACACATTTTCTTTTTATTTTTTCCTCACAAAACCTCTACCTGGCTGAAGTCTGCTCCCTACTTTGTCATCGCCTGAAGTAGAACTGTGGAGAATTTTCAGACAAAGTCACTCAACAGAGTCTTTGTGTAGCCCTGTAAATATCACCAACCCCAAATGAGTTCCCAGTGCAGCATTAGCCGTGGTCATTTCTGTTTGCACATCTCACTTCCCCGTTCCCCACAGCAATGAAATTAAACTTTATTCTTTGCAAATACTCCTCCTACTTTCATCAGACCTCACATCCTACCAGAGAGAATAAATAATGTCAGGCAGGAGTGTACTTATCTTGAGACTACCAAGCATACAGATTATCTATATATACATCAATGTCACTTTCCTTCCCCTCAGTGATAACAACAATGCCTTATGTTCTCTATATTTGGGTTATATGTCTCTCTATGCTTTGGGTTCCATCTTCTCACCCCTCTCAGGAGTTTTACATCTTTATTTTTCCATCTCTCTTCTGTACAGCCAACCTCTCCATCTCACTAAATCCTTCCAGGTGGCTTTTCAACATATGCAGTCCCTCCCTTTAAAATGAAACTGTACAAAATATGTCTTTCAAGTTATTGCTCTATTTCTCCTTTCCATTTTAACACTAATTTATTCAAGAAGTTATCTACACTCACTATCTCCCACCCACTACAATCTGCCTTCCAACCTTTTTACTTCCACCAAAATCATTTTGCTCAACAGTTTATATCCCAAGTTGCTAAATGCAAAGGACATATTTAAGTCCTTACTGAATTTACACTCTTAATAAGCGTTCAATATTGTTAAAGATATCATTTCCTTCTGATTTTCTTCTTTCTTCTTGTCTGCTCTTGCTCCTCTACTATAAAATTAAATGTCGGCATTTTTCAGGGCTTGGTCCTGGACTTGTTTCTTATCACACTCGAAGCAAGTTTATCCGCATCTGTTGTTTCCATTACCACTAAAAGACAGACAACTCACAAACTGCTTGTTCAGTTAGGACCTCGCCTCTAAGCTCCAAGGCTACACATCCAGATGCCACTTGTACATCTTGATGCCCAAGTCGTGATCTGTTTTTTGTCCCAAACCAGCCTTCTTCTGGTGCTTTGAGCTGTTTAATGGTACTATAATCCCTTTCATTGTATTTACCAGAAAGAAAAATGAAATTCTCTCTCCTTAGACTCAATCTGTTAGCTAACCTTGTCAGTTTTGCATCATAGCTTTCAACTTAGTTCACTTCTATCTCCATCACCACTCTGTCCAAGATGGGTATTGCTTGCCTGGAGCACTGTCATAGGCTCCTCACTGATCTTCCCATGTATATTTTGACCTTCCTCCAGTCTATCCTACTCTAGAACTATCCTCAAACAGGGGTGATTTTGCTCCCTGCACAAGATTTGGTATGACTGGTGAGGGGGTGGGTAGTGCTACTTGCATCTAGTGGATTGAAACAGGAAATGCTCTTAAATATACTGCAATGCACAGAAGAGGCCCCCATAACGAAGAATTGTTTGTTTCAAAATGTCGATGATGCCAATGTTGAAAAAACCTGCTCTGGGAGAAGACTGAGCTTTTCACAATGCAGACTTGATTATGTGATGTGTGCATATGCATGTGTGCATGCACGTGCACACACACACACACATGCACGTGCACATATTTGCTTAAGATTCTTCAGTAACTCCCCATTGATTAGGAGCACAGTAATTAATATGGCCCTCCAGATCATATTCTAGCCTCTACCTACCCCTGCAGGTCATCCAGTATTTTGTTCTCTCTCAGTCTCCTTGCTTCGGTCTCATTTCTATCCACTGAGCTTCCTCCCACCCAGGACATTTGCATATGTTGTTCTCACCACCTGAAAAGTGCTTCACTTAGTTAAGCTCCACTTCTCCTTTAAATATCGGCTGCAGATCTTTTACATGACCTTTGTCAGTAGGTTAGTTCCTCCATTTTAGACATTCACTATTTATATACCTCTTTTTTTCTGATCTGTACCTAGTTGCATATTTACATTGAATTATGTGCTGTATTACTGTCTCCCTCACTAGAGTGGAAGCTACAAAAGATGAATAATAACCTTTTATTTTGTTTTATTTTATTTCAGATAAAAATGCACAACAAATAGTTGGTCGTTGAATGCTAGATATTTAGTGACTAAATCTCTTTACAGAGCATATGAGAAAGCTTAGTCTCAGATTCATCAAGGAACCCAAACAAAGTCACAGAGGTTCATAAATAGTGAGAGGGCTTGAATCCAAGTTTCTCATCATCAAGTGCTTCATATTTTCCTTCTAAACTGGTGTTTTGTGCATTTGTGTAAGCCTGTAGATTTTTACTTAAATCTTTTTGTGGAAACAGTGCATAAAACAGATTAAAAGAGATTAAAGCAGATCATGGCTGTGATTAGAGACAGCCCAATTCAACCTTATCTAAGATCTTTTCTGTCCCTACACAAACACCTCCCTCCCACTTGACTTAAGGAATTTACTCTAAGGAACTTGCCACAGAATGACTTGGATCTGAAGGTCAAGGCTTGGAAAAAAGGTCTACTGCATTCACATGTGGACTGTGGGGTCTTTTACCACCTCGGTATATGATGTACCTTTGGTATTGTGAATTTGAAGTCAAGAACATCAATATAGCATAAGTTAGTGTCACACTGACTGAGATATTTTCTCGAACAGTTTCACCAAGTCACATTACCATGTTTCTATATTAAACAGAGAGGTGATCTTCTCATGTCATCGATTGAGTCCAGGGACCATATTTAGCATTCCACCCCTTGTCAAAACAAAATTTTCTAAACAGGAATCACTGCTTTTTAGGCATCTTCATTTTTTCTTTATCTTATTTTATTTTTGCTGATGCTAGGAGTTGGCTTAAATTGCTGAAACAAAAGCCAGATGAATACTGCATCCATTTCATAGCAATCACTTTACATGACAGTGAGAGAGGATACCAGAATGAACTGTGGTGAGGACTCTGCATGGTTACTAGCTAAGGGACTCACACCCACAGGCCAGGCATGTCTGACATTGTGTCTCAACAGCAGAAACGTCACTACTGTTATGGACCTTTGGGTTTTTTATAATAGTTGCAAGCGCAAATGTTAAGGGCAATGCCCTGAAAAAATGGAAGCCCCTTTTCCTCTGTTTTTCTCCTGTAAATGTTTTTAGTTCCAGACCAAGTTCACAGTAATGAAGATAGTATACATCATGTATTTGGAGGGTATTTGAAGATGAGATGATTAAACGCATACCACTATTTTCTAATTATGTATTGACATATACATTTGATATGATGATATATGTAAATGGACGTGAAAATTAGAAAACATAAGCATGCTAGGAAGTTATTTTCCGAAAGCCTTGCCTTTCCATCCTATCATAGACATAGAAAGTGTATCTATTCTAAGAGATATATTAGAGTTTATAGCTGTCTCTCAGACTTAACTCATTCATTCCAGTATATTTTAAATGTAATGAACGTGAAGAGCAATTTGTCACATCACTGTTTGAATTGCTATTGTTTAGAAAATATAACTTCATATACAAAAATCTAAAACTTACGAGTAGCTATTGAGACAATTTTCACTATATTATTTGATTTTTTAAAATATATATATATACTTTTGCTTCTCGAGCTGTCTTAGCTCTTTTATGAGCTTTATACAATTTTTTAACCAAAATAATTAATCTGATTGATATGGTTTGTTTTATTAGATTCTATTACTTAATCTATAAAATAAGGAACAGTGGATTTCCTCTATTTGAAATACCCTTTATCCTTTTTTCCTTTGGGAAACTTTTATCGCTTCGATTTTAAGTCACTTTCTCAAAGAAGTAATTTCACAATCTTTATGAATTGCCAAACTTACTTACTTACTGTATGGTGGCTGAATGGGTTTGTAATTTGGGAACTCCGTAATTACTCTGTAATTTGGGAGCATGACATTAAAAAAAAACAACACCTCATTTCCTTCTCTCTTAAGCATGTAATGTCAATATATGGCTATTTTTTTGAAGTCCCTTGTGGACATTTCTCATGTCTTAGGAAGTTGCATCTATTAACATATATTACATTGTATTGTGACACTTGCTTCCACTTTCTCTCTTTTATGAGAGCAAAAAAAGCCACATGAAAGAGAAGCTAATTCAGAAGTGGAACTAGTGGCAGAAAAGTAAACTAAGTGTCAGATATGTGTTTGCAATTCTTGACTAAGTTATAAAAATTTTACCCGGAGCATATTGGAAAACATCAGTCATGGGAAGCCCCCCCTTCTCTCTCATTCCTGCCTCTAAACCCTCTGAAAACCACATCTGTTTCCCACTGATAGCTTTTAATATGCATCCCTTTAATGTCTTCTAACAGGAAGTGGAAATTGAGAGGAGTTTATGTTCACCAACCTTTAAGAGTCACCCCGAGAGCCAGTCCGATGATTCTGTGAATGATTCAGACAAGAAAGGCAAGGAAACATCTTTTGACAAGATGTCACCTGAAAGTGGTCACAGCCACATCTTTGAAGGTTAGCACAATATTTTGATGTGATTTCTTGGGATCATATATTGTACAACATGAGTGGTTAATAAGAAAATATTTAAGGTTTTGTTTTAAAAATTAAGAAAAAGTGAGAGAATATAACTCAAGAAACATAATTTCTGAAAAATAGAGGTATATTTAAATACTTCTATCCCTATTATATTTACTTTAATTTTTAAAACTAAATAAAATATATTTTAATTGATTCTAAACTAGCACAATAGCATTTTCAGTATTAGGCTTTTTGAACAGTCATTTGGCCATCATCTGACTGTTTCTTTTGTGAAAAGAAAGGAAACATATTTGTCTCTCTCTCTGTGGGATAATAAAAGGATAAAATACAAGTAACTGTCAATGGCAAAATTTAAAAAAATTAAAAATGCCTTCAGCATCTCTTTTTCAGACAATCAAACTAAATGTGCTTAATGAATTTGGAATAAAAACTGACATGAGGGTGTCATAATTTAGGAGAAAACCTCATAAATTTGATTAATGTTTTACAAATGTCATTAAAAAGTTAATAGCTCATATGTTAGAAATTGCACTATTAATAAAATTTTCAACTATGACCGAGGTGCAACATATAAATAATTTATTGGAAAATACAGATATCATTTATCATTTCTGATTAGTCACATTTGCTTTCTTTTCATTTTAGCCAAGTAATGCATATATAGTATTTGTGATGTTTGTTAAAGGTCATAATTAGTACGACTTTTAGGATGTCAAGTTGCCAGTCAGCATGGACAGTGTGGAATATAGCAGGCAGTTCACAATTTGGGAAAGCCAATAATGCTCTGCTTTAAACCTTTGCTATTCAAAGTGTCATCTGTGAATCAATAGCAACATCACCTGGAGGCATATTAGAAATGCAGAACTTTGGGCCGCTTACCAGTCCTATCAAACCAGAATCTGCATCTTAACAGGATCCTCAGATAATTCAGGTGCACATTTAAGTTTGAGAAACTATGCACTTCTGGATAATTTATATGTGATTCAGCCCATTCTGATTCCAATTGATTGAGTATTGTGATTTGGAGTGGGAGGTGGGTGTGGGAAGACTAAAGGAGAGTTTGCTAATGATGAACTGGATGGACATGGTTTCTAAGTACAGGTAATTTGGGATCTCAATTTCTAGTTTTCATTTTCAGTTCATTTTTGTATGCCCGTTTGATATCCTCCTACGATTAGTATCAGTCTTAAGGAATTTACTCCACATATTTCGGGCTTGTGATTCAACTTTATGGGCACTTTGCTGAATGCGATAGAATTAGATTAGAAGAGGCCAGAAAGGGGAAGCTTTAGGAATGATTTATGTTCAGATCAAGCTGGCCTGTGGAGATCTTAGCATAGGGAGGCAAAGATGAGGTTGGCACACTGACCAGTGTTACATGAGATAAACACCTTCACTCATTCTGCCTCACTTCTCTCCTCTGTTTTCTTAGATCCCATGCAAAGATTTTCTAAAGCCTCTTTATTTTACACACTTAAACAGGTATTCTGGAAGGTAACCATTATTGAGTGTCAAGATAGGACTTAAATTTAAGAGTGACCTCAGGTTTAAATTTCCAGGTATACTGAAAATATCAAGAGCTAAACTGAAAAACACAAGGGGGGACAATGGCACTAAGGATGAACATGGCAGCTAACTTTTATTTTATCTGCACAATGCACAAGAACTGTAATTTCTATGTGTCACTACTTTTAAAAGAAAGAAACTCTCTTCATTATAGGATCCTTTTAACTCTTCCAAGGTGCCCAAAATTTCTATCTTTGGTGGGGCAAGTATGAGCCCTTCTAATACTTGTGGTTAGCTTTGACAGGCTTTGTATGAACTTGACAAAACCTATACCACTAAGGAGTACACTGATGTTACTATTCTGCTGCCAAGAGATTTACTGCAAGAAGGTAAACATGTGTGTCTGAATAAAAAGTGGTAACAAAGAGGTCAGAGTGTAGGATCATATGAGTAACTGTGATGGCTCACATGCTAAACATCTTAAGTAGCCTCAAGAATTTCATACTTGAAAGCAGTATTTATTTATAGCGCTTTCATAAACAGTAGAATCTTAGAAACTTCAGTAGATCATCACAGTATAGCTACCTAATGACCTGCATTCTTAGAATTTAGTAAAATCAATGCAAAATGATCAAAAGTTGCATCTCAGGACTGAGGAATAGCAATGGCTGTTGGATTAGTTCCTGCCCCTTATCCTCAACTGCAGCTTCTGGGTAGCTGCACAGAAAGGCACTGGGAACCCCCCAGATTTCTTTCTAGTCTTGATGATCCACCCACTCCCAGGTTGTGTTTAATTGCTTCCACTACCCTTTATTAGGTTTGCTCCACTTTCCTTACCTATATACTTGTGTCAAAAAAAATCAATGCTTCATGTGAATGTTGGTGCATTTCATTCACATTTTCTTTGGGATGTACTCTAATTGTTAGCTGTTCCGATGATTCTAGGAAGACTTGGCTCATTTGAAATTAAATGTCAAGCATGACAAATCCATATTTTGACAAATCTGAGTGATGTAATAAATACAAGAAAAACAAACACATTTGTATAAATGGTTTGATGAACTGTACCACAGTGATATAAAATCTTATCTGTGAAGTTTCTTTTGGATATTTTAAAACCAGTAAGTTGGAGAGTGAATATTGGGAGTCTTAGATACCTATTTATATGGTTTGATCTACTTCAGACTGATCTACCTGTATGTAGAGTAAAATATTTATTTTTTTTGCAGAAAAATTCTGGATCAAAGGGTGCTTCAAATAGCACAGGTGATTGGGTAATGTCCATCAAGTTTAAATGTTTTAATATGACAATTACCTGCTTTTCACTTTTAGTCCATTAAACCATAATTTTAATATTAATCTTCTAAGTCATCAACATGTAAAATGCTAACAGATAAAATATACATTCAAACTCCTTCTTTCAAGGCTTTTGTAATAAACCTTAGAAATTACCTGCTGTATTTCTCTTTTTATTCTGCTCCATTAAAGCAGATTCATTCTTTATTCTTATAATGGCCACTCATCTTCTCTGATAGATTTTACAAATCAAACTGAGGGCTCTGGTTTTTCTTTTTTTAATTTTCTACTACTCTTTAAGTGGTGGGATCCTTTCAGTTATCAGCGTTTCTGAAATACTGATGTATGTGCAATATATGTGTTTGTGTATGAGCTGTTGTTGATGTATCTTATTTTTTCATTTAAAATCATTTTAGAGAAATGCCTTCTGTAGTATAAAAGTGCTCCATATGTCTGCTGTCCGGTGTGCTAACCACTAGCCACTACCACACTGGTGGCTATTAAGCACTTGAAAAATCGCTAGTGTGACAAAGCAACTTGTTGATTTTATTGAATCCTAATTAATTTAAATGTAAATAGTCACCATTTTTGGACAGCCCAGTCTTCACAGATATCATTCCTCCAAAGAACTCCTCCACCCTTTTCATTGGAAGGGATTCAGATGCTAGTTGTTGATTTTAAGTTACTCTTTCTCTGCAAATTTACCTTAATTAAAATGTATGTGGATAAGTGTAAAGATAATCCGTGTTTGTAAAAATAAATCAGTAGCAATAATCCACATATTAAAAAGATCGCCTTTAAGAGCTAGTGATGGTCTCCTCTCTGTAGTATTTCCTAGTGATAAAACAAAGAAAAAACCGTTGCACCTGCGTTTCCTCTTCAGCATACTGAAAACAATGCTTTTATCATTGGAACATAAATACCTACTGTGAGACTATGCGTTTTTCTGTAACCTCTTTTCTAGGACTTAATTTTCTTGGGAATATGAATCCTCTCAGGTCAGGAAGCAAACCATTTTCTAAATACCTAAAGTCAACAAATTTAAATGAAATGCAGGAATAGGATACTTAAAAATTAACAGAACTATTCCTTTAATAAAAAAGGGCTTTGTTTGGAAACAAAAATAAATCAGACATTTGGTCACAGAGCAGGTCCAGTGAAGGCCATCAGCTCTGACTGATTTGTTCTGTCTAATGAGACTCAGACAACAGGCTTTAGACCTGGTCTCTGGACAAACACCACGGTGGACCCAAGACTCCCAACACAGGCTCCGTATCTTCTTTCATGCCCCAGACTATCTCCTATAAAACAGCCTTGTTATTTTTATTCACATAGGAGACTTTTTGTTAGTAAAAATGTTATCAGTGAAGCACAATTTTAAATAATCCTGAGAGAGGCACCTGGGTGACTCAGTTGGTTGAGCATCTGCCTTCAGCTCCGGTTGTGATCTTGGGGTCCGGGGATCAAGCTGCACTTTGGGCTCCCTGCTCAGCAGGGAGTCTGTTTCTCCCTCTTGCTCTGCTCCTCCCCCTCCCTAAGCTTGCTCTCTCTCTCTCTCAAATAAATAAATAAAATCTTAAATAAAATAAAGTAAAGTAATCCTGAGATAACACTCTTTACAAAATGAAGAATCCTTTTGTCATTTCATAAGTCTTCGGTATGTTTCATCTGTTTGCTCAGACGGTTTCCCCCATCCCCGTCTTTCTTAAAGTGGGTTTTACCTGCAGTTTTTCAATGACTCCCACATGTTTCTTTCAGTTGCTTTTATAGCCAGTGAGTCAAAATAAATTCCAGAGTTAAATCATGGGCTCTGCTGGAAGGGGCAGCTGGGAGTTTGCTATTCTGAGGAAATTGTAATGAAAGGTCTATTCATGAGGTCTTTCACATGGAGGCTATAAATCAGCACCTTGGAATGCTGGAAAATTGCCATTGATTAATAATCAAAATCCCAGGACCTGATTTTGAGCTTGTGTATAGTCATACTTAATTTTAAAACATGATGCCATCAAAGAAAGAGAACAACAAATATAAATATCCCTCTTGAAACTCATTCATTCATTTTACCTCCTTGCAACTCGAAGAATTTTTTTTACTTTTTGTTTTGTTTTGTTTTGTTTTTTATTTATTTAATAAAAAAGAATATTTTTAAATATTATGATTATAGAGTCAGAATGTATATCTATTCCTAGAGAACATTTTTGATGTGGTATTTTCATTTGTCCATTTATTCATTCACTCAGTAAGTATTTATTGAGTGCCTAAATCTGCCAGGTACTAGTCTAAGTGCTTGGGGACATCAATGAATAAAACAGACCAAAAAAAAGAGAGAGAGAGAGAAAAGAAAATCCCTGCTTTTGTGTGACCTGTATTATAACAGGCAGAGACACACCATGAAAAATGAAAATAATGAAGAAATAAATTACACACCAGAAGGTAGTAAGTTCTATAGAAAATACAGACTATGATAGAGGGGATGGTGCATGGTGGAGGTTCGCATTTTTTATTGGAATGGTCATGGTCAGCCACAACAAAAAGGTGACATTTAAGCTAGGACTTGAAAAAAGTATTTTCCCTTTTCTTTCATTCTTAAAAGCATACAGAGTTATATTTTGATGATATTCAGGAAGATTTGGGTCAGAATCCTCCCTGGGTGATCTTCTTTCCCATCATTGGAGTAACCATTCTGCTAGTTTTTATGCAGTAACTTGAAGCAGAGGAAAGATATACATCAATAAAACCCTTATAACTTACCGCTGTTGCCAATACAAAGTGGAACTACTCCCTTTGTTCCTCACTTTACGTCTTGCATATTTGGAGTATTTTTTTGCTCTATTGTGGTCTCCAGAGGACAGATCCAGATAGGAGGCAAGGAGTACAGGCAGAATCACAGAGCTGGCTGAAGAGGTGGAGTCCATACATGGGAGCCAAACAAGGAATTGGTTATTCTAGGGAAAGGGACTTGAGAATTACCTAATAGGTTTGAAATTAGAATGTTAGCACAAAGGTGAAACACAAGAACCCAACATCTTAAACTGAGTTTATGATTCAATGTGTTTATCCAGGTTGGCACAGCTCATATAACCATCAGTGTTCCAAAATAAAGGCAACATTAGAGGTTCACGAATGCAGTAGGTCCATACTGGACAAGTTTGGTGACAGGTGTTGGTGATGCAATCCTAGTTGGGTTTAAGGAAAAAAAGCCCTGTCACTAAGGATTAGCACATGACTAAGAGAATGCATTGGGGCAATGATTTTTAATGAAAGGAAAGAAGGAAAAAAGAAAAGAAGCAAGAGTGAGAGGGAGAGAGGATAGGACGGGGAGGGAGGAAGAGAAAGGGACAAAAACAGGAATGGAGAGAAAAAAAGAAGAGAATGGAAAAAAATAATAATAAAGCAGTTCTATGAAGCTTTTGAGAAGTAGAGTCCAGTTATTAAAGAACTGGTGGTGGTGGTGGTGGTTGTGTTTTTGGTGTCAGAAACTAACACAGAAAGGAGTAGTAGCAATATCCATAACTTCAGCAAACATTTACTGAGAAGGAAGGGTGAAAATTCCACGTAGATTTAGCAAAATCATGAAGGAGCATTGAAAGTAAGAAATCTGGGAGGAAATAGGGATGCTTTTATATGTTTGATGCATAGTAATTCAATAAATGTCTTTCTGTCCCCATGAGGTAGGGCAAGAGGAAGTTCTAGATTCTAAGCTTATAGTAGAACAATTCAGGTTAATTATACTGAGCTGTCAGATTAAGAAGGATGCCAGGTTTAAATGAAAAGGGAACACTTGATTTCTGTGCTTTCAAAGTTGATTAAAATGTTCATTGACATGTTTTAAAAATGTTTACAAACTTGAAGGAGTGGAGTATTTGGCTATTTTTCACTATGATAGAAAACTAACATTCTAGGGGCAATCCTAAACTCTGTATATCCCCAGATATGGGACAAGGGCAAAGAGCCACCCAGAGTATTCAATAATTAACAATTTTTTTTAAATCCATTTTTCAAGGCATATGAAATTTGTAATGTAATTGTATTTTCAGATTTGGGGCCAAATATTTTTATTAAAAATGTGTATTTTCTCTGTACAATTTGTATGGATATTTAATATTAGAAATACTTTGTTTACTTGAAATCAAAATTAATTACAAATACTTAACTTAAAACTTCTTATTCCTGGTTAATGCAGATTCACATGCCCTTTAAAATATATAGTGTCTGTGATGAATTCTAAGAATAACAACCTATTAATAATAAATTTCAAACACAAATAATAGCACATGAAACTTTCTCTTTGTGAAGAGCTACATGATTCTATATTTGACTCTTTTTCCACATCTATAAATATGGGGATGGGGCTAAAATAATCTTCTATGAATAAATTCTGCATGTCACAGTTAGGATTCTTTACTTGCAACACCAAACTGATGAAACAGTATATGAGGCCTCAATTAGAAGAGTACACAAAGTCCTAGCCAGAGGGTCTCAGAAATTCTTAGAGAATACCATAAACTTTGTATTGCCTAAGACAAAGAACCAGTTGTTCCATTTGTTAAAAAAAAAAAAATTCTTTCTTGCCAAACTCATTCTGTTTAATAGTTATTTGGTCTAGTATTTCAGCACTTAAAATTCTAGATAGTTCCGGATTTATTAGAGGATAGGTAATCACTCTCTTGTGACTTGGTAGGACCATTGCTTTTCAAAAACATCAGGGAAGAATTTGATACACTACCTTCAAACCTATTTTATACCATCGAGTCATAATACTTTTGACTCATTGCTGGAATATCTTCATTCTCCATTCCTAAGGCTGACGTACTGCACTAGGAGACGGTATCAGAACCAGGTAGTCCATTAGTTTTATTTATATTACAGACAGGAAACTATTAAGGAATTTTAATATTAATTTATAATGGATCCAACTCAGTAAATGACTAATAGAAGCGAAATATAAATCCTCTCTGGAGGAATGTAGCTTCAACTGGGGCCTCAATAAAATCCCAAAGATAAAGTTCCAATGAACATGAGCTCACAATCAAAAATCACAATATAGATAAGAGATAAGACTACATAAGAGCCAACAAATATAATGAAGTAGGACTATACCTATATAGACATCAGGTATGAATTAGAGATTCAGAACCCTGTATCCTATGGAATTTAGTTTGTAAAACATTTAGCATTCAAGTTAGTTGAAAATGGATAGACTAGCAGTGAAATAGTACTTGGATAATTGTCTGTCAAAATAAATAAATAAACAAAAAGATCCTGCGTTTCATCATACACAAAATCCCTTCCAGATGTTTTAAAGTGCCAAACATAAAACTCAAAACTCTAACATATATTAGAACAATTATAGAAGGTTATTATCAAAAAAAAAAAAAAAAAAAAGAAAGTTATTATCTATTAAACCTTCAGAAGGGGAAAGAAATTCATAAGAAACACTAAAAAAAGAAACCAGAAAGAGAAAATATGAGATTGATATCACAAAAATAGTTAAACTTCTGTTCTATGAACAATATATTAACTAATTAAAAAACTAGAAAAAAGAAAGAAAATACTGTAGCACATATAAGCAACAAAACGTTAATATCCAGGGTATATAGGAAGCATATACCAAAGAAGACACAAGCAAATTTAAAATTGGAACAAAGTATGTAAACCAAAGCAAAACTATAAATGGATAATAAACATATGGAAATGTGAAGAGTGTTACAAATAATTGAGAAAATAAAATTAACATAATTAATAATTAAGCATAATATTTTTCATCAAAATGAAGAAAAAGTTGTGTAACAATTTGCATTTGTATCATATATAAATAGACCCTGTCATATGTTGGTGGTGGTAGTACAAAAATGGTATGCTCTCTTGGTGGGACAATTTAATAGTGTTAATTAAAATTCAAAATGTCAACCAAAAAATTCCATGTCAACTTTTATCTATTTATGTAAAAGAAATACTATGCATGAGTACAACCAACAATGATGGAGGATATTTATTGCAGTATTGATTTTATAAGAGAAAAATTGGATACAACTTATATGCCTATTAATAGGGGAATGAGTAAATTATGGTTCGTTCATATCACAAAATGTTATACAGAATTGATAAAAATGGGATAGTTCAGTTGGTACTGACATTGAAAACTTTCTAAGATGTATCATTAGGTTGTGGTGCTGTTATAATTCTTAACAGCAAGAAAGCATTGTTAATGTATTACTAACAAATTTTAGAATAGAAAAATCTCTAAGAGTGTGATAACTTTCTAAGTTACTAAAATTTCTGTAGTACTATGATACTAAAATTTTATAGCCTATATATCCATGAGCTTAAGAACTGTAAAAAGCCGTAAAAAAAAGTTAAGTTTAAATTTTGTAATAGCAACACAAACAAAACTATCATATTAAAATATGGTCACTTGGGCAGTGAAACTGGCCTTTAATTGTTCGATTGCACATATTTTTAGATACCACTGCTTCAATTTCTGTTCAATTTTGTGAAAGATTATTAGAGATTTGCAATTTTAAAATAGTAGTGAATAAAATATTTTAGGAGAGGTAATATAAAATGATATAACTTGAAATAAAATTTATTTTTAAGCACAGTTCAATTTATGACATTGCATTATCTGACAAACAAAATCTAGATTCTTTTACTGGTTTGTAAAGGAGTGAATTCAACTTTTATTCATTTGTCACTAAGCAATTTGAATGGGTCCCAGTGGCTATAGGATTTTGTCTAAGTTTTTGTGTTCAACTGGCTCTTAATAAACAATTCAGATATCTTAAGTGATGTTGGAAGTTGCAAATGCCGTAAAGAAGGCTCTTATTAAATATAAGTCAATAGGTTGAATTTCTATTGTGGCCAAGCCAAAGCATAGGACAAGAAATAATAGGAACTGAATTCTGGGGCGGAAAGAGTTTAACAAAAGAAAATATATCATGAAAAAACAGATTGCCTAGGGAGCATAGACATCTACATTTTAAGGGAGGTTGTAAACACCAATTATGTGTCAGGCATAGGTACTGACAATGCAAGGATGCATGAAATATCCTTTTAAACTCCCAAGTCTTATGATCGGGCCCAGAGGTCTCAAATCACCCTCCTAGCATGATTATTAAAATTCAGATTTCTCTGTGCAACCTATAGTTTAAAGCAAAATGTAGCTAACTCTCAGTGATTTAGACTCTCTGAATATCAGTGCATTTTTATAAACTTCCCAGATGATTTCTTGTACTCTTGTCTAGGCTGGTAAGCTATTATCTTGGATTTTTGTTTGCTAAGGGAAATACCACTGAATTCTTATCTGTACCAAGATCTAGCCTGTGTTTGGAGAGAGGCTGGAGTAGGGCTGGAGTGGGATCAAAGTTCCAAGGTTTGGGTACGGGTCAGTCAACATGGAAATAACTAACAATATAAGGCACATAAACACAGAAAAGTACTATAAAAATTCAAATTAATGAAAAGTTTCTTTAGATAGAAATAGGCAAAACTATTTTCAGTAATCCTGGGATCTTTCCTCTCTCTCCATTATAGTCTTTTTTTTTTTTTTTTAAGATTTTATTTGTTTATTTAACAGAGAGAGAGAGATCACAAGTAGACAGAGAGGCAGGCAGAGAGAGAGGGGGAAGCAGGCTCCCTGCTGAGCAGAGAGCCCGATGCGGGGCTTGATTCCAGGACCCTGAGATCATGACCTGAGCCAAAGGCAGAGGCTTAACCCACTGAGCCACCCAGGTGCCCCTCCATTATAGTCATTTGATGAAGTTTTATGTTGGAATTGTTTGCATCAGTGAAGCAATGTTGCAACATCTGGGTGGAATTAATTCACTTAACACTAAATGGTTGAGTATCTCAGAAGACACAAATACAAGATTATAATCTTGTTCTTAAGGAGTTCATCTTTTGGAGAAGAGGTACATGTATACAAAAATATTGAGTAAATACTAATAGAACTACAAAATCACTATTCATTTTTTCAAGCAGCAAATTCATGGAATGACCCTGGGTACCAGGCACCTGCTATACCATGGTGAACAAAAACGTGTTTCCTGGGGCGCCTGGGTGGCTCAGTGGGTTAAAGCCTCTGCCTTCGGCTCAGGTCATGATCTCAGGGTCCTGGGATCAAGCCCCGCATCGGGCTCTCTGCTCAGCAGGGAGCCTGCTTCCCCCGCTCTCTCTGCCTGCCTCTCTGCCCACTTGTAATCTCTGTCAAATAAATAAATAAAATCTTAAAAAAACAACAACAATGATTTAAAAGAAGAAGAAGAAGAAGAAAAAAACGTGTTTCCTGCCCAAATGGGACATTCATTCTGGTGGGGAAGGTAGACAGTAAATACATAATCCCATAAAAAATAGGCAGTTCTGAACTGTGAGAGTAAAGGAAGAAAACTGGGTGCCCTGAGTGGCTATGAGATTATTAGGGACAAGGGAACCACTTAAACATACTTTTTAAAATTGAATTTCTAACTGGACTTCAATAGAGTTAGCTCTTGAATGTGGCAAGATATTTTCTGAATTCTTTATGTGCTAGCAGGCTGTCAGATGATTGTAGAAGTGGTATCAATTCTCTTTTCCTGTTGGCATATTTGTAAATCAATTTACAGCAATTCCTGAAGTCAGCTCCTGTGCCTCATACTTCTTTCTGTGATAGAAATGTTCCAACCATCTATTTTCATTACAGTCAGCTCAAGCTTACTTTTTTTTAGTCCTGCTATTATTGCTTATTTTTTATACTCTTCATTTATACATTTATAATTGTTTACTTTCTCACAACAATAGATTTGATATGTCTTCTATGTCCAGCACATCCTGGACTTGAAAAGCAAGAAGACAAGTCAAACTATCATTAATCAGGACTGGAAAGACAGTATAATAGAAACCTCAGCTCTAGATATGTGAATGGCTGTTTCGATAAGAGACATGAGTCTGTGGAAAATTGTTCACCTCTTTGATGTCCCCCTATGAAATCACTTTAAGAAGTACAGGATTCTACAAAATAGAAAATGCTGGATGGCTTAAAGGGACATTGGTGTCCTGAGCCACTGGCATTAGAGTGACAGATGACATGATCCCAGGATGTCTCCTTCTGATGCTCCCCCAAATGCAGCTCCCCCTTCAAATGCACAGTCATCCTCTACATACATCTATGTGGTGATTCTGGCATGTTCTATACTGTCTTATGATTTATTTGTCTGTGTTATTCACAATTGCATATCAGTATGTGCCCTGTGTGGAGTATACATTCAAAATACTTCATGAATACATTACTTAATTTCAGAATACTGAGAATCATTGAACACAGCTACAATTTGTGAACATTTGAGAGTATGCTCTTTCATATACAGACTCATGTGATAAAATTGTTAAAAATATGCTTTGGCAATAGGCAAGCCCAGGCTAAATCCTGTATTTGGCATGTAAAAATTGTGCAATCTAAGAAAGTTACTTCACTACTCTTGACTTTAGTTTTCTACTTTTTAAGATAGTAAAGTTAATAATAGTTTCTCTTGGACACGTTATGGATATTACCTGAAATATTACATGAAAAGCTGCATAGCATTCAAAATTGCATTAGTTTTAATAGAAATTTAAAACAGAGATTTTGGGGCGCCTGGGTGGCTCAGCGGGTTAAAACCTCTGCCTTCAGCTCAGGTCATGATCTCAGGGTCCTGGGATCGAGCCCCACATCGGGCTCTCTGCTCAGCAGGGAGCCTGCTTCCCCCTCTCTCTCTGCCTGCCTCTCTGCCTACTTGTGATCTCTTTCTCTCTGTCAAATAAATAAATGAAATCTTTAAAAATAAATAAATAAATAATAAAACAGAGATTTTGTTTGCCAGCTAGGGCAAGTACATTCTATGAAACTTCTGTAAGATACATTTATAATCAGAGTAAACTATTTTTTTTAAAGATTTTATTTATTTATAAAGCATCTCTGGAAGATGTTTGTTTTCAAGTTCTTTGAGTCAGTAAACAACTGTAAGTTCATCAAGTGCAAGGCAAGTTTACTTGCCTACTCTGTGCCTAGCAGACAGGCAAAGAACGTTGTTTGTGTGAATACATGATTTCCCAATTTGGGGCAAGGTGATCAGCTGTGGACTGTGCTTCTAATACAACAACTTAAATGATGAGCTCTGAAGAAATTTTGTGTTAAATAGAGCTGCCAACATCCACGTTTTTATGACCTGTCAGTATCATTTTTTTTTTAAATGACTGAGGCTTGAAGAGTAAGAGAAACTGACCTATCAACCTAAAATGATAATTGAAGCAAAACATGACCAGTTGTTGGGCTAGTCAGTAAAAACAGATGAGGAAACAGTGTTCAGTTAAAGCCTCAAAGACAATGACACCGGTTCTTCCATGCCCCAGTGAATTTTTGTTTGGAGTTTTATTTCTTCTTGCTTATTTTTTCAATTCACAGTCTAAAATGCCCATGCTAAGCCATTCTTACACATTCTCCCAATATAAACAGATCAAATGTTACTTAGGAATGTTGACTATGCTTTGTTATTTACGATAACAAAATGCACTGAGAGCAATGAAGGATGCAAACAAACATTCTTCATAGACACAGAAAGCAGTTTATGACATTCTTAAAAAAGTGGTCAATTCATGGGAGAGCCCAATGTTTCTAGTTGTGTATTGCTAAATCTATCCCTCAAAAACTCTCAACTTCCATTCATTCATTCATTCACTCACTTATCTATTTATTTATTATATATTTCATAAGACAAATATATGCTTTGGGTGTGTTTTGACTTAATTCATTATTCTTGCTTCAGATAGCATTAGATCCTAGAACAGTCAGTGGGATGTTGTTAAATCACAAAGTCAGTATCTACTTTATACAGATATTGTTTTAGTATCTACTTTATACAGATGTTGTTCTTAATTTATGTAAAGCAAAAGGAAAATGTCTACATGTATATTACACTGTGTAAATATATACATATAATGGCTCAGAGGTTTTCCTTTGTCTCCTTTCTTTTTGGAAACATCACAGACACACAGACATACACACAAAGGAAGTCCACTAAAAATAAGTAAATTTTTATTACTTTGAGAAAAAGTGTTTGGAATCCAGAATCCTTGCCTTCCTTTCCTCCTTAAAATCAGTGCAGTTTGTGAAATGTTACTAATTCTACACTCTTAGGGAAAAAACAAAAAACAGTGAAATTCCTTGACAAAGCTGCTGGAGATCATTAAGGAAAAAATTTTGCAATGGGAGGAACAAACAGTATATATGTTCACAAGCCCATGTACTGATGCAAGAGGGAAAAATTATACCGCTTCCTCTCGGCCATAGTGACATATTTTAGCTTGATATCTGTCTAAACTTTTTGGTGAAAATATTGTAGGAAAGACTATTGAGAGTGAAAAATAATTTATGAAAGTAATTTCTCTTCTCCCTTAAAATAAAGGGCATCAAATGTGAAGTTTTTTATCCAACTTAATAAATGACTTAAACAGTTTTCAAGGTATGCCATAATATAAGCAGTTTGCCATCAGAACCTATCATTTTCACTTAAAGATAACAAAAGAAGAATTGTAGTCAATTATATGTGTTTTATCAGGTTGCAAAGAGTGAATAACCTTACAAAATGCAGCTGAAAATAGCTAATTAAACAGTGCACCAAAGTTTTAGTCTCTGATCACATAGTTTGCTTCATTTTTTCTGTCTTTGTTTATAACAACATATATGTTTGAGGCAAGATTCCAGAAGACTTTGGGATACAGTTGAAGAATATTAGGTATATTTTTTATGATATAATAATTACCTTTTGCAAAGTTGAAAGCACTTGATTTATTTTTGTGACATTTTTGAAATTCAGTTCAAATAGACCTAATAAAAATGAAACGAAGTAATAGAGATGTGTTTATACATCTGTTCATCAAACCAACATTTAGTGAGCACCCACAGTGTACCAAACCCTGTGAAAGACAGTGGGTACCCAGGAATGGCAGGATAGAAATGGGCCCACCCTCACAGACGTTACTCTCTAGTAATAATAACTTGCATTTCTATTGTGCTTTCACAATATGTAAAGTATTTTTACAAACGTTTGTATTATCTACTCCTGTACTTTAAGATAGTTGTTATTATTTCTAGCATATAAATGAGATTATTGAAACTTGGACATTTTAAGACTAGGAGGTTCGGAAATAACCATAAATACATATATAGGATATTCAGCCACGAAAATAGCCATTTATATTTTATAGCATTGAATTTTTTTTTCCAGTAAGAATTCAATGAGGAGACAAGAAATATATAGCAATTCAAAAGGGGGAAGTTTAAAGAATCATTAGCTATCACAGGAGATATGAGTAATGGAATTGGGTACAAAGGGCTATATAGAACTCTAAGGAATATGCAAAAAGGGAAGAGCTATGACCTCTAGGGGAGCACCAAGCACCCACGGAAGAACCAAATATGGAAATGGACCCCTATCATGTAAGTCTGGGATTCAGACCTCACTGGAGAGGGCATTACTGTGCCCACTGGATAGCAGACAAATTCACTGAGGAGCTACGCTGGAAAAGTGACCAAGAAATCACCTTCTCAGGTGCTGAGAGATGTCCCGTGGAGAGGTGCCATGTGCTGCTGGCCACAGAGCACTACAGGAGCCTGCCAGCAGAAAGGATGTGCAGAAACCAAGAACAGTTTCTCCTCCAGGATCCCTCCAGGGTCTTCCACTGATGAAACTTACCATCTTGCCAGCTGGCAAGGGAGAAATGTTCCAGTATCCCAAGCAGAGCCCACAGAGGGTAGATCCGCAGCTTAGAGGGATAGAATGATAAATGGCACACTGGTATAGCAAGAACATTTAGATGAATTATATCACATCATTTATTTGTTACAACTACACTATGGGGATCTATTTTATTCTTATATCATGGGTAAAGTCATTTAAAAACGTATTTTATATAATTATTTCTAAAGATATTATTTCTAAAAGATAAAGAATTTTGATAGTAAGTGTTTTGCCCATTATTGTAGAGAGTAAAACTTACAACCTGGCAATTAAAAGCATTGAATTTGGCACCAGACTGTTTAGATCTAATTTCTGACTGTTGGACTTCAGGAAAGTACGTTGGGAAAAATATTTAACCTCCCTGTATCTCTGTTTCTTCATTCAAAAATAAACAAAAACAACCAAAAAACAAAAAGGGGGACTTTTTTCATATATTTCTTATGAATATATTGGAGGATGTTTGAAATGTGTTGGAATTTAATTGACCTATACATAATGCTTGTTTGTAGACTACTGTTGTTATTATCATGTATTATTTACTTCTTCCATTAAAAAATCTGAAATATCTAGGATAAAGAATAAAAATCCACAAGCATCCTGGAAAGAAAATTAGTCATATACAAAGCAGCAAAAGTTAAGCTGCCCAGAGTATTTCTCCAACCTATAAAAATGCTAGAAAATAGTAGAATGACATGTGCAAATTTGGGGGAGAGAAGATTATTAATAAATAATCCTATAAACGGGGCGCCTGGGTGGCTCAGTGGGTTAAACCCTCTGCCTTCGGCTCAGGTCATGATCTCAGGGTCCTGGGATGGAGTCCCGCATCAGGCTCTCTGCCCAGCAGGAAGCCTGCTTCCCCCTCTCTCTCTGCCTGCTTCTCTGCCTACTTGTGATCTCTCTCTCTCTCTCTCTTTCTCTCTGTCAAATAAATAAATAAAATCTTTAAAAATATAATAATCCTATAAACAATTTAGTTGTTTCTTATGTATATAGACAACAGAAAAACAAGACATAAAAATCTCTGGCCACAAAAAATTCATCTACTTATAAATACGTATTGTCTGATGGCAAATGACAGCATATTTCTTTTTTTTTTTTTTAGCATATTTCTTATTTGAAAGGGGGGTTTATTGTTATCTTATTTGAAAGGGGGTTTATTGTTCTGTTCTTGTTATAAATCCAGTATGTGATTTTCTATTAAAAGATAGAGAAAATTGGGGTGCCTGGGTGGCTCAGTGGGTTAAAGCCTCTGCCTTCAGCTCAGGTCATGATCTCAGGGTCCTGGGATCGAGCCCCATGTCAGGCTCTCCAGTCAGCAAGGAGCCTGCTTCCCCCTCTCCCTCTGCCTGCCTCTCTGCCTACTTGTGATCTCTCTCCTTTCTGTCAAATAAATAAATAAAATCTTTAAAAAAAAGAGAGAGAGAGAGAAAATTTAAAGAAAATAAAAAATGATTGATATTCCTACTTAGTGAGAAACAGATGTTTTTCCTCCTAGTTTTTTTCTTTGTGTATGTACGTGCATGTAAGCATATAGAAATATTCATTTTTAAAAATGGTGTGCTGCTAAATGTGTTGTGGTATTCTACATTCAACTAGATGTGTGGTGGTATTTGATTGTGCTTCTACTAATTATAGTAATTTTTTGGAGTGTTTAAAAATATATAGTCTTGTTATCTGTGAATAATGATAATTGTACTTCTTCCTTTCTCATGATTATGTCTCATATTTCTTTTTCTTGTCCTATTATACTGGCAGGACCCTCCAGTATGATGCCAAAATAAAGGAGCAAGAGGAGACATCTTTGTTTTTTGTAGTTTTTTTTTTTTTTTTTTAAGTAAGCTCTATACCTGGTCATAAACTCATGACCCCACCATCAAGAGTCATATGCTCTATGAACTGAGCCAGCCAGGTGCCCCCATCTCATTCTTAGTAAAGATAAAGCATTCACTTTTTTATCATTAAGTGTGCTATTAGCTGTAGGATTTTCTGCAAGTGCTGTTTGTGAAGGTGAAAGTCCATTCTCAGTCGAAAGTTTTTAGTCATGAATAGGTGTTGAATATTTTCAAGTGTGTTTCTTCAGTTATTTTTTTTAAAGATTTTATTTATTTACTTGACAGAGAGAGAGAGAGCACAAGCAGGGGGAGCAACAGGCAGAGGGAGAGGGAGAAGCAGGCCCCCCGCAGAGCAGGCAGCCTGATGCAGGCTCGATCCCAGCACCCTGAGATCATGATCTGAGCCCCAGGCAGATGCTTAACCTACTGAGCCACCCAGGTGCCCCTGTTTCTTCAGTTATTGAAATGAGAAGTAACTTTAAAATTTTTTAATAATTAATTATGGTAAATGACTTTATTCAGTTTGATGATGGAAATGGATTTGCATCATTCTTCGGTAAAAACTAACACTGGGTATATAATTTTCCCATTTGTATAAAAATGAAAAGTACGGTTTTATATATAGACATATATGTATACATGTGTTTTATGCATGTATAAACACATATGTCTGCTTTTATATACAGAGAACATTTCAGGATACATGAAAAATTTAACAGCAGTCTTTTTTGCATATGAAAAAGCATTGTGTGTCTGGGCTAGGAGAAAGTTTTTATTTTATGCATACTCTTATGCTGTGTGAAATGTTGACTATATATAACTTTGAAAAAACGTACTTCTATTTCTTATTGTTATTTATTGCATTTACACTTAAGTATTTTATTAGCTTGGAATATGTTTTGAAGTATAAGGTGAGCCTTCGAAATAATTTTTTCCCCTAATTATTTAGTTGAGTTTCCAAACTCTGGGAAATAACGTCCATTTTTTTACATTTACTAAGCACTGTTGTTTAATTCAGAATGATTATTTTTATTCCATTGAAAGGAATGTTGATTTCAATGCTAATTTCACTACATTTGAATTAATGTAGCTTTGTAAATTATCATTTTTGTTAGAGTTAGTAGGCCATATTGGTTTATCAAGTTCTTTGCCTCATTCTTTTTGTTTCTTTTTGTATTTATTCTGATGAAATTTAAAATTTGGTCAACACCTTATGGTGCTTACCCTGACTACTCAAATTAAAGTGTTCACTTTTCCTTATCATACCACTGATTTCTTCTCCTTCATAAAAGTATCCCACTTTATATATATTTCTTTTCTTTTTTTTTTTTTAAGATTTTATTTATTTATTTGACAGAGAGAGAGATCACAAGTAGGCAGAGAGGCAGGCAGAGAGGCAGGCAGAGAGAGAGGGGGAAGCAGACTCCCCGCCAAGCAGAGAGCCCGATGCGGGGCCCGATCCCAGGACCCTGAGATCACGACCCGAGCCGAAGGCAGAGGCCTTAACCCACTGAGCCACTCAGGCGCCCCTATATATATTTCTT
>CM052883.1:115059537-115210955 GCA_028534135.1 Potos flavus
TCAGTTTTATTTCCCTTGCTTTTCTTCACTTTCCACATCTACAGAATCTATTTTAATTGGTTATTACAGCCCCAAATTATTATTAAGATAAGATAAATGTCATGAGTATCTAAAATATATTCTTTTCTATATACATTTTTTAAAGTTTTTTTTGCATTTACATTCAGTTTTGTAACTGCATTTATAATATTAGTTTGGTTTTAATTCAAATAATAAGCATTTTTATAAAATAAATTTTCTATTCTTCTATTCTTAATTTGGAATCATCTTTTGCATTCAGATGCAAAAGGCTTGCAGATATATCTTAGTTTCCTCCCCAGTGAGGATAAATTAATCATTTTCTTTATCTAAGATTTTTTTTATATGTTGAAAAATATGCCTCTAATCCCTCATACATAAATAACAGAATCTTGTCTATAAAGAGAATTCTTCATTCAAATTTATGTCCATCATGAAAACAAACAAAAGTAAAACACCTTATACACAATATTCTACTCTATCACAGATATAATGTCTTGCTGAAGATCTTTGAGACCAGCTTGTCTTTTTTATTATTTGTTATATTTTTATCTTTACAATTCAAAAATTTATAAGGGCATATCCAGGTATCTTGACGCGCCTTTGGTTTTGTCCTCTCAGATCCTTCTTCAGCTTGAAAACTTTTCTTTTAAGTTTAATTTTATATGTCCTTGCTCTTTTTCCCTTTCTTCCTTTGAAACAGTTATGTTCCTTTGATCATATCTCTATCCTTCATATCCATCATTATTTAGGTCATCATTCTCATCTTTTGATTTTGTTCCTGTGTTACAGAAAAATTTCTCAGGTCTTTCCCCACTCTATTGATGGAATTTATTTTTTTCATAAGTGTTCTTTACTATCTTGAATTCTATTTTAACTTTTCTTTTAAATTTTGCATTTTCTTGAAACCTATTTTGGCCTTCATTTTTTCCCTTTCTTTCATTTCATCTTATTCACTCTTTAATAACACCTATAACAGTTCTGTAGAAGCTTCTCTTCCTGAATCTTTTTGAGCACATCAGGACTATAACATGTAAATTTTTCAGCTATTTCAAAAATGAACTAATTTTAAAAGCTATGTTATCGGTTTGCCTCATCAAGTCAGTGCCCCTTACCATCCTCCAGCATTGCTTCTTTATGATATCTTGACTTACTTTACTCGTATTGTGTTGAGATTGATTCAAGTGTGGCATTTCTTTCAGATAGGGCAGGCAATTTTTTTTCTTTTTTTTTTATTCTACCATCACTGAACCCTTGACTCTTATAATTTTTCTCAATTTTTTTTTTTAATTTTTTTCTTCTGAACTACATCTGAAGTCTTTAATTTCTGGTCCTATCCAAATTTGCTGAGTAGAGCTTGAAACTTCTACCCCATACCTTACAAGATTAACTTAGGTTGTCAGATACAATGCGTAAACTATCTTTTGTATAGTACAAAGCATAAAAAATTATACAGAGTTCCACCATGTGTCTCTAAAGTGCTTCCTTAAGAACCTGAGGGCCCACTTCATCTTCTCCCTTCTGTTCTGAGAGATGTGGTACATGGCTGAATACATACTGAGAGGGGTAGGAGTGGACATGAGTTAGGACTATAGCTTGGGTGGGTCCGAAAGGTATCTCACGTGGTACTGAAGGAAGACCTCATAGTTTGGGTCATAGTAACATGAGTCAAAGTCTTTTTCTGTTATTTGGGAAAGCTATGTGTCCCCTTCTGATTCAGAGGGTGCTCAATGCAATGTGTCATCCATTCATGTTTGTTCTCAGTGATAACCACTATTGGAAATTCTGTAAAAACTTCAGCATATTTTCTCCTCCTTTCTTCTCTTCTTTCCTTCCTCTTCCTCATTTTCTCCTTTGTGTTCATCTCTCTATACAAACATAAAAACATGCAAATTCTCTCTCTCATTATTAGCAATTCGTACTATTTTGTGCTTTTTCCTACTTATTTTCTTATCCTTATTTTATTAAAATTTAATGAGAAGTCTATCAGGAATGTATAGTACTCTGTCAATTTTTTAACCAGGTAGTTCCCTAATTATAACTTACTTCTCTTTTTTTTTTTTTTGGATCAAATTTCATAGATTCCCTGGAGTTCTTTAATTCACTCCAGTCTCTGTTATAAGGGGCAGGTTTAATCCAACTTATATTTAAACGATAGGAGTTATCCACACACTGAAGTACCTTGGAAAGCACTTTTTTTTTTTCTTTTTTATGCTGGAAGCCAGGTCACTAGAAATCGCCCTGCGTGTGGACACCATTGGTGAGTCAAGAAAGTCCACATTTGGCCTATTGTCGGGTGATTCCACATCCCTGTTTTCCCTGGACTGTCCTAGATTGTGCTAGCATGATTATTTTAGTGTTCCTTTCACTCTCACAAGCACCCTGGTTTGCATGACAAATCATATGATCATCTTACATAAGATTATGAGATATGATTTAAATATGAGTCTATATGCCTGAAGGCTTCATTCATGTATCCTTAACATCATGACATAGTTTTAAAAGAATTACACTTGAACAGGTGAAAATTATAGTTAATTAAATTGAATTACAATTCAGTTACTAATACCTTAATTCTGTTTTCATGACGACTGAATGGGTTATTTCCCCAACAGTGTCCAAAGCATATTGCTCAACCCTAACTGGGGGGCTTAGATAATAATATAGATTTGAATATTTATATGTTCAATTTCTTTAATTCTAAAAACTCTAGAATTTTTGTTCTTCATAAAATCTTAGATTGACCCCATTGGTGCAGGGATTACATCTCAGATGACTGAAGTTTAGTTGTCCCAACTTTAAAGCCCTCACTCATCCATTCTTCTTGTCTCTAGAGTGTCTGCTCATCATTCACTTTGTTACCATGCAAAATAAAGGCTTTGTCAGAACCTATCTACTATAGACCTACCCTATGCCTAACTATAGGATTCATTAGTATGTAAAAGAGGTGATCTCTATCAAAGTATATCATCCAGCCTACATAATAATGATTGGATGGAACTTTTTTAGATTAAGGTCGGGATAAATAATATATCCCAAATAATCCAAACATTTAGAAGCAACAGAATTGAATCCATCCCCATTTTTGCTGATTGTTAACTTTTGTCTTTGGAAAAGTTTAACTTCACTCATCCTCAATTTCTTTCTATGAAATGGGGATAACACCAACATTTTGGGATTACCGTGACCATAAGAGAAAACAAATGTAAATCACCTACTTAAATCTCTGGCAGAACTCTTTTATAAAGTATAGATACTATTGTTAAGGGAAAATTAAAAGAAAAAGGAATATTCACTAGCTTTTCTCGGAAAGCTTTAATATTAATGAACAAGAAAAGAAAGTAAACCAAATGAATTCCCAGGTGATGTCTATATTTTATGTCAAGGAGAATAGGCTTCCGGCCACAAATGGTAGTACCAGCAAAAGTAGAAAAGGGAACAAATTCAAGATGACTGATGACCTAGTAAAGAAGCACATAGAATTTCAAAATCCCTTAACCAGATACTTCTTATTTCAGGTTATCAAGAACACCTACAAATGCAGACACATGAGTAGACCTAAACTCATATATGTTTCCCTGCAGAGGGAGGTCTTTAGAAGTAGACTGGCTTCTACTTCTGTTCAATATCCTTTATCACAGACTTAGATAAGACATATATTGCAACCCGTGAAGAGAGCAACAATACTGGATGCCAGAAGCAAGCTGTAATAAGGGGATGGCACTATTGCCCTTCACTTAAGCATAAACTAAACAAATATAAGAAACTGTAGATGTGACTTTTCAGTAACATATGCAAAAAAGACTTAGATTTTAATGGACTGTAGTTGTAAGATCTAACAATCTTATATTGCTGCAGAAAATCTAGCGAGCACTTTTTGATATTCAGTATAAAATATTCAAATCAAATCTTTCTATTCCTTAACCATTTGTCTTCCAGATTTCTAATCTTGTCTTTTGCTGTCTCCAGTCCACAGTTAAACTTTCCATTGAGTTCTTAGTTTCTGATAATTGTATTTTTCAATTCCAGAATGTCCATTTCAATATCACTTTGGAATTTTAAATTTATTATAAAATTGTCCCTATCTTCATATACTTTGTATGTTATTTCCTATATTTTCTAAAATGTATCTGTCATTCTTATTTTAAAGTTTTTATCTACATACTCAAATATCTACATCTGCTTCTTTTCCCTGTTTTTTTTCTCTGTTACTAGTGACAGTGTTCTGTCTCTTTGCTTGCTTACTATATTTTTTTTAATTGAAAAGTAGGCATTGTGTTTCCAAAAACAAAAATGAAAAATTTCCAGATGATATTATTTTCATAATGAGAGGTTCAGCCTTTCCTCTGCTAGGCAGATAGAGTGGAGGGGGGAAGAGGCTGACTACCTTAATTTAGAGTTTCATTGAGACTCGTCAGATCCCTTTTTTGCTCTACTTTTCAGAAGTCTTCAGCTTGGATATTTAGCCTCACATCCTGTGAAGCTTCAGAATTTGATAATGTCTTGATGGGGAGACTGGTTGTGTGTGAGTGTACTCAAGCCACCAGTTTTATTACCCCAAGCCAGATCAAGTTCCAAAATCTTTCCTATTTCATCTCCTATCTTCCAGTAAGAATCCTCATTCCTCCTCTAGCTAATTCCATACTATTAAGCACCTGCAGGGACAAAGCAGTTACTGCAGATTACTTTAGTCATTTCTCCTTTCCTTTGAGGTTGTTCAACTGTCTCGTTCTCCTAGTAGATCTTGTTTCCTAAGTAGCATGAATATGTGGGCTATTCATTTTTTTTTTTTCTGTATTTGGGCTTATGATTATACATCCAATCCCGCGAAATGTTGGAATTCAGCAAATATTTTGGAGAGAAAACCGAATTTGAGGTCCCACTACTCTCCAATTTTGTCATTCCAGTCCGATGTAACTGCCAAAAGTTGTGTTTACCTGTTCTCCAGCAGCAGTGCTCTTCCTGGCTGAGCATGGATTCTCAGCCTCTAGCTGCATCCAGATCAACAAATAACCTCCAGGGGCAGCCTCAGATCCTCGGCTCACATTTGAAAGGTTCTTGCCTTTCTTGAATTGTACTCCCTCTGGTTCTTATTGTTTCGCTGATCCCTAATGCCATATATATATATGTAGTTATGTATATGTACACACACACACACACACACACACACACATCATACACACATTTGTAATTGATCCCCCTTTTAAAATTAGTCTCAGTGAGGGCATTGGTCTGATCCTAAGAAGCAACAGTCTTATGTAGGTTTCAGCTGAGTACAATACAGGTTTTAACAGATATAGGTATCAGGCACTGTGGAGATAATTTAAAGTACGTTTGTGTATTGGACAGGGAGCAAATGTTCCACTTCAACTTTCTAAAATATTTGATACAAGGAATCACCTTATGAATCTTTCTACCTATTTATCATCTATCTATCTACCTATATATCTATCTTATAATCCATCTGCCCATTTATCTATCCATCTAACCACCTATCGGATGAGGAATGAAAATCACTGTCTGAAACAACTAAAATAATAAATGGTAAGAATCTAGGTGCTGATATTTTCATTGTCTTCATGACTAAAATGAGTAAGCCAAATTGTATGTTAGCTAATCAATTCCGTAACTGCAAATTTTTGCTTAATCTTAGGTTAATTAATTTATGCATGCTACTATAGAGCTGACACTTATTGCTCTTAATCCATTACCAATTATATTATGATGTTCCACCAAGTTTTCTTTTCCTATCTGTTTTTTTTTCCTTTTAACGATGCATACATTGAGTTTTTGGATGATTATAAACATTGGAAAATTTATAATGAGAAAAAATAAGAAAATATAATTTTATTTATCTATATGTATTTAAATCCTGAAAGGGTAAAAACAGGAGGTTTGAAGAAAGGTTGTCTTAAGTGAAATTAAAGAACCAATTGAAGAAATCTAACACGTGGTGGGATGAGAAAGCAGGTAGTTTTGAATAAGAAGAGAAAATGAAGGAGCTATCAGTCATATCTTTGAGTAATTAACAATATGTAGAAAGAAATAAAACCACCATAAACATCATTAGCATCTGTATGCAAATATAAAAGTAAAGATGATTGCGTACACATTGTAGGATCCATCTTCATAACTTCAATCGAACTATTGTGATTTTTAGATCTAGTGCCATTTTAAATATATAGCAAGGTAACGTAACAATAATCATTTGAAAATAAACATTTTGTCCTAGATTTAGACCGAACTGAATATTTTATATATATTATTTATTTTTATTTTTTTATTTGAAATAGAACACAAATGGCAGGGAGGAATCTCTGGAATCTTCTGTAACGATAGAAACGTGCTATATAGGCACTAACGCATCACCACTAGCCAAGTATGGCAACTGAGTACTTAAAATGTAGCTAATGCCACAATGAGGAACTGAATTTTTAACTTTACTTAACTGTGATCAATTAAAATTTAAATGGCCACAAGTGGCTACCACACTGGACAGCACAGTCTAAAATAATTAGACTATACTGGCTCCCAGCCCTGAAAGATCTCATGGAGTGCACAGGAACATCATTTTAGAAGGTTTTTCTTGGAGTTGATCAGCGGGGATATCACTCCTTGACCTACTTTTAAAAGAATTCAATATTGTATATGGAAAAATGTAATGTAATTACTGGTCTTTCTTAGTAAATGATATGAGAGAGAGCTCACTTGTAAACATTTTGTACAAAATAGAGGATATACACATGTCAAGTGCTTTCCTTAAGTCAAAGGGCAATTTCCTCCTTCTTTATTTGGATTTTCTCTGAGGCCATTAGCATACACACATAACACTGCATAAGGAAAATAATATAAGAGAGGAAAGATGGGGAAGCTGGTTGTTTTATATTTACTTAGGATGTATTAGGTCTTGGCATTGTGGAGCTAAATAGCAATTCTTAGTGAATTCTACTTTCTTCTAGGTCAGGTCATGCTGAGTAAGTAGGGTGGCAGCAAAGGACATTTAATATTATTATCCCAGGAGCATGTGAGGTGACTCCTTCCCCTGACTGCTCTTCATCATGCCAAATAATTTTAAGCTAGAATGCCTTCTTACCCCTTCTTTCCTCACTTTTTTAACCAAAGAGCTCTTTCTTTATTTATACAAACATTACAATAGTGTTTTCCTTGCATCCGAAGGCTCAAAAAGCAAACATTCTCCATATCTAAGCACATTTTCTAAATAAAAATAATGCTTCCTCTTTCTGAGGATCCAAATTCCACCAAGGTACATTACAACGTTTTCTACATGGTTTATCTTCATATTCTTGACTCTTAAAAGATTAAAGTTTTTCAAACAGATGGCAGTAATTCGAAGCCTTTAAGCCCTCCTTTTCCTTATCAGTGCTGGTTGTCGTTGAGGCTTCGTTTTGAAGTTGAGAGTTGGCTTGATGGTTATGACTGCAGAAGGGGGTTTGATTGACTGCACATGTGTTAAAGCCGTGCATACATTACTGAGGACACTATGAGGCAGAGTGCCCTCAGAGGCACATTTCTGAAAAGAGTAGTTGACTCAGGCCCCACCTATACAGAGCTCAGTTCCTAAAAATAGGTGCCAAGTTGCACCCTTTAGACACAGGGCTAAAATAAATTCAGCCGTCCCTTCTACTTGCTTGATAGACCCTTCAGTGGAGCCGGCCTCCACTGCGATTGCTTTCAGGGGACTGGGAAATTTGCTGTACATGAAACAAGGGAGGAAGCTCGCCGGTGAGGAACTGTAAAGATATATGACATTTTCACCGACTTGGAGTTAGGTCTAACTATTACGGAAGGTATGTGTGATGATAGTCATTGAGACATATCCGCTTCCTGGGGTGTAATGTGTTCTTACCGATTGCTTGAGATCCATGAAGACCATAGGTCAAAATGTAATTGTTATAAAAGAAAATATCCAATCAGATTTTGTTTTTATGACAATACTTGGTATTACTTTATATTATTAAATGTAAGGCTTCATATATTAATCTCTGACAAATAGTGTGTTTCATATTTAGTGTTGAAGAATAATGAACCAGACTTTAAGCTAGAAAGTCACGAATGAAAATTATACTTCAGCTTATAGTTAAAAGAGAAAACTGCAAAAATGAGTGTATCTTCTATGACCATAAATTAATGAAATATACAATGAATATACTAAAAAAATATAAATTGTGTTACTTGGAATTTGGTGAGGGAAAGGAAGAGTTTAAAATATCTTCAACTGTTGCAACTTGCTCAGAAAAATGTATTGAAAATTATTCTTTCTCCAGCCTCAGTTTGATTTTGTACTTCTTGCCCCAGCCACAGTCTCTTCTCCTTTGGGAGTGTTACTGGAGTAAGGATTAAAGAATCAGGTTCTTAGATGTTTTGCAGAATTAAGAAAACCACTGCCAGTTGGATCTGCCAGCCCTAATTATAGTAACTACAAACTTAAAGAGAGAAGACTGAGATTTTACTTTAAAGGTATCATGGCCTATATACTGTTTCAAATGGATTTTTTCTGTCTTCGATTGCCTGTGAACACTTTAATTTGATCCTGTTGTGCCTTAAGTGTTTAGATGTTAGAGACTAAAGTGATTTGGGGCAGGCATTATAACAGAATATCTTAAGACACCAACTAAAAGCAAGGACACTTTAAGATTACATAATATAGAGTTTAAATATAGCCAGCTGGTGCTGAACTGAAAGATATTTATTTTTACCAGAGCTCCATTTGGTCACTGACGAGCTGTAGGTTGTTTAAATTATTTTAAAATTTCATGTGCAGAGTGCCAAAGGACGAGTAAAATATTTACCTCAGCTACATTCAGAGCCATGAATTTTAATATGAAAGAGCACCTGTTTTGAGTTTTAAAGATACTACCATTGAGTAGCAAAATATTGGATCAGAAAGGAGGGAGTTTTGAATTCTATGCTTAAATATTTCCTACTTCTCTGCCTAATCTTTGAATATTTTACCTACCTACTATTAACATGTAAATGCATAACTAGTCCCATTTTTTAAATTCAGCATTTTGGATGTCTGCAAATATGGCAAAATGCCAGCTGTTACAGAAAAACATAGTCCAGAGTACATGTTTCTGCTTTCATCTGATGTTGGGCATCTTTAAGATACCGCTTCCTTCCCCACCTGAAAAATAAAAGTAGACATTCTTTAATGATCACAGAGGGCTTTACTTCAAAAGATGTTCATGTAAAAATGTCAGCCCAGGCCTCAAGTTTTCTGTGATTACAGAGGAAGAGAGGGTTGGTTGCCTTTCCTTTGGTTTATTTTTGGGTAAAAAGCCCACAGAGCTCATAGATCATTTCCAGTTGTCTACCATTGAGAGCTGTCCCTAGTCAGCCAGCTCCCCTGTTCTGTCTCTCAAATTTACCACAATTGAACAACTTATGTTCGTCAGTATTCTTTTTACTCATTTGGTAAAATATTACTTATGATGAGGCGATTTGGAGTTGGATTCTCCTGGTAATCTTGGTCCCGGAAACTATTTCCTCTCCTCTCTGTTTCTCTCTCTGTCTTTGCCTCACACAGACACACAATTCTGGGCACTAAGAGACCATTTTGTAAGACCCGATTCATAGATGGGATTTATGTCTAGATTCAGTAATTTATAGAGCAGGGCAGACACTTAATAAGTGCTTGGCAGTGTAATTCCAACATTTTTGATTGAACAATCTGTGGGGGACAGAACTTAATTGACATTACGTTGTCCTTTTTATTTGCTTCCCACCTCCTATTTTGAAAGCATTCAAGTTACACTTTGAAATTTAATTAAATTGTAATTTGTTTTTTGTTTGTTAGTTTTGCTTCTGAGACAGACACTTGGTCATTCAAATTATAGGCTCATCCCTTGTGGAATGGCAGGGTAACTTCAGCTTTTTCTGATTCAGAAAGAACTTTTTTAGAGCACTGATTTATTCCACATAGATGCATGGTCTTTATATGACAGTGGGATATATTGCATTTTTTTTTTCCTGACAACAAATATGTGGTATTTTCCGGCGCCAACCAATTCTCGAATTCTCTGACACCAGTTGGGTATACAACTTAATTCAGTTTTCATACTGATTGCCAGAGTTAGAGCAGACCCCACAGATTGCCCCCATTTCAGCCACTAATTCAAGAACAGCCAAATAAATGAGATGCATAGGGCAAAGGGGGTGGAGGAGAGTGGCCCAGAGCTCCACACTCTCTCTGGGCTCCATACCATTCAATGTGTTCACCAACCTGGAAGCCCCCCAAACTCTGTTGTTTAGGGTTTTCATCAGGGTTTTCATCAAGATTTCATTACACAGGATGATTAACAAAATCATTGGCTACTGATTATTAGATTCAATCTCTAGCCCTTCTCTCCCTCTCCAAGGTGGGAAGTGGGGTTGAATGTTCTAACTCTTTAATCACTAGGTTGTTTTTTCTGGCAATCAGCCCCCATCCTGAAGCCATTTCTACTCCCCCTTAACCCCTACAAGAGACCAAGAGTTATCTCATTAGCATACCAAAGACACTACCCAACAAGAGTTTCTAAGAGTTGTAGGAGCTGTGTGCCAGGAGCCAGGAACAAAGACCGAAAAATATTTATTTTTTATTATGTCACCTATGTCTGCAAAATCTCTTCTCTTTTGAAATGCTACCCAGGAACTCCAGAGTAAAACTTTCATACTATTTACTTTCCTAATCATTAGACTGCATCTCTCACAAACATAACTAACCTGGGTATTTTTGATTTGTACAGTATAACCATTAAAAGCACAAAGGACAATAACAATTAGGCAACAAAAAGAGCAAAGATTTTATTTTCTTAAAAATGTTGAAAATCAGCAAATTCAAGGAATTATTTGTATCAGTTTAGATACAACGGATGATGGCGTGGCTATATTTAATGAGTTTTTGTGAGCCTAAATGATGGCATAAAAATAATCTGCCAGTGAGCAGTGCAGTAGGTAATCCAAATTCTTGGTAGAGTGGCTGGACTTCTTAAAATATTGCCAAGGATGAAAGGAATTTATTACACAGATAACCCAGAAACCCTCAGTGACTATTTGGTGTAACACTTTTAAGTTCTAGATAAGAAAACCGAGGCAAAGGAACATTAACTAGTAACTTATTAAGCACAGAGAACTAGAAGCCAACTCTCTTGACTTCTATTTCAATGCTATATGTCTTCCTACAAAGATTTATGCCATAACATCAACCCAATCCCATTCTACTCCCATGACTTGCAGTACCTTTTGAGGTACACCTTAATAAAATCCTTTTTTTCCCAGCAGTAGGTTTTTGATACTTTTTGTTTTGTATTTCCTATTCTCTTAAAATTATGAAAAATTGTGGAAAAAGAGACCTGATCCACATATTCAGTTAAAATGAAAAATATGATGATTGCTTTATTTTTTAAATTTTACTAAGCATGTAAGTTTGCTCATCTTCTGTGTTAGATGAACTCTTTCCCCATCCCCCACTATCTTCTCATTGGCACATGATTTTTCAATGCTCTTTTTGGCAGACTTTCAAGTAGATTTGTCTTCTTCATTTTTCTAATTGTATGCAGGATATATCCTGCTGCCTGGTGAACTGAAGACTTTAGATATATCTGACTGTTCAAAAGTAAGTAATTGCCAAATTGCTTCAGGCATACACATGATTTAAAATAAATATAATACTCAAAGAATTTATTTTGGGAAATTTCTCTGTTTGTAAAAAATCCAATAGCATCTTCCTAAAGAATCTGAATATATCAGCATGTGTATTTCTAAACGCATTAACTTGGTAGTTATTAATATTGAAAAACTTTAAAAAAAATCGTATCACCATTAATTTTACAAGCAAAGTCCAGCATTATAAATGGTTTCCGAACACGTTCTCCGTGTTCTTCATTTGAAGTTCAGCAAATGTGGACTGAATATAAACTAATGTTTGAATATCATTTAATTTAATTTTTTAACTCATAGGAACTTAATTGCATTGAAATAAAATGTAGGTAGAATTTACATTATAAAGTGACTGGGTTTTTAAACTATATTAAATTTTGATAAGTAGAGTCACATTTCCCCATTGAATTACATTTAACCTCATGGATGGTTTATCACTATATCTGTTGTTGATGATAATTTTGTTTGTTTGTTTGTAGTCACTACAGTTGTAATAATTTAGCTTTACCTTATCTAGCCAGTAAGCCTTTCTGTCAAATAATTTGAGGTTCATAGGTAACATAGTAAATGAGCGCTCCAGGGAAACAATGAAAAATCTTTTCATAAAACTAGAGGTCACCTTTTAATGTACCTGTTCCGTAAGTTAGAATTTTTGACTCTCCACACAAGGGTTTTATTGCTAAGCTGGAATATTTCTGGGAAAGAGACAAGAATAAAGTGAGTTTGTTCACGTTATTAAAGGTTGTCAATTCCAGCTACGAGCTCTATTTAAAAGTCACTGTGTCTGCTTCTGTTGGATCCCAAGCCATTTTCCTGAGTGCTCTATAGGGTGGAAGTCAGCTGTTTTTGCTACAAGGGTGACGCCCAGCAGCGGTTTTCATTTGGAACACAGGGGCTAGAGTGAGGGATGCCACAGAAAGAGCAACGGACAGCAAACAGCAGCTTGTTCAGTTCCTTCTGTCCTCTGACCCATCCCAGGATGCTCAGAGTGGGAGCAGAACCTCTTCACAGCCCTGACTTCTTCAGTAGACACTATGCTAGCCCTCTGAGTCCCAGAAGACTCAAAATCATATGTTCTTAGGAATGTAACTGTATTAGCACATGTCTGCTTCAGTCCCTGACTCATCCCGGAATGGGAATAATTTTAGGATTCATCACCCATCTGTCAGCCAGAGCTGGACAACAGCCCCAACTTTTACTCTGTAAAATATCAGACAAGCGAAATTTGAAAGGAAGGCCTGTGTTGGTATTTAAGCTACAATCTCTTTTTTCTGAAAAGATCTAGTCTAAGTATTGCAGTTATCGACTCAAAACTACTATTCATAGTTTCTAATACTCCACCCTTTAAATAGAAGCTGTAAATTACCTCAGACTTCAATGTTCACCTCTTTTCATTTACCTCACCACTTCAACCCAACTGGTCCCAGCTTCTTGACTATGTCATTATATTATGTTATTACCGTTTCTTCCCATTACGCTCCATTATGCTCATACATACATATATACACACACATATATATATGTGTATATGTATGTGTATATTCTTTTCTGTAAAGAATGGTGTTACCGATGCCTCTGTATTGTTTTCCATTTCTTTTACGTTCTCAAAGTGCATTTACATGTTCGAATAAAGAAGAGTAATCTTCGGACCAAAGCCAATAACCACAATATCATCCAGAATGACATTTCTTTTTACTCTTTGCATAACATTGTGTGGAGATCTTGACACAAAATTTTGTAAACATTTGTATTGAGAGAGTTCCAAACTACATTTTTATAACAACAGCAGCAGCAATAATAATAATAAACATAAACATTTTCTATGGGATTATTCTCCCTTAGATAGATTTATTTTAAAAGTTCCTGGAGCTGATGTATAAAATCTCACTATCGACATCATCTTTACATTTTAATCAATCTGAAGAATTCTTGAAGTCAGAAAGATTTCTTAAATGATGTAACATGTTCTCTCACCTTGTCTTTCCTTGTCCTTCTTTGTTATCTCATTTCTATTGAAGACCTCTGAAATACATTCCTTAACCCTAAAACTGAATTTATCCTTAAGATGTATGCAGTGCCCTCAGTTTATCAGAATCACAAAACATCATCCCCGAGGGCCAGAAGAGGTTCCAAATGAACCCCAGATAACACTTTATTGGGAAATCAGAAAATACTGTCAGGTGAACCCTAGTTAGTTGAACAAAGACTTTGGAACCAGACTGCCTGGGTTTGCAATTCTGGCTCCTACACTTACCAACTGGATGACTTCAGGCAAATTATTTAATACCTCTGTGTCTATTTCCTCATCTGATAATGGAGATACTATTAGTATCTATTTCATAGTGTTGTTTTGAGGATTAAATAAATTGATAGTTGTAAAGTGACTCAAACAATAGTGTCTGGTACATAGGAAGTGTCATATAAGCTTTTGCTATTACTGTCATTATTATTCTTAATATATGAGGCCAGTGTAACATAATAATCATTATCTCTTTCTCAGAGAACAAGATAAGAAAATAAAGTACCAAGGTTTCCTAGACACTGACCATTCAAAAAAATACCACACTAAAAACTGAGAGAAAATCAGCTTCCTGATTTAATAAGATGTTCTGTTGTTAAAGGCATCCTTACCTTGCAGAGATGCACTTTTCAGCTCAAATTAAATTTCTGTCTTCTCTAGAGTTGTAGAAGCTATTAAGTGCTCTCTTTCTATTATAATAATTTCAACACTCGGAACTAATAACCTTCCTGTTATTCTTGATGTCAACATCGCATTACTTCAAGGAATCAAACTCTTCAACTACCCTCAAACCTAATGACTCTGTCTCCTTTCTGATGGAGCTGCTCCCAGCCACTTATTGGACCTTGTCATTACTTTGACTTAGTTCTTGGACTCTTGACATATAGACCACAGTTTTCTTTATTTTCTACTAAGCCTGATCGTGGCCCTCAGCATAATCTTCCCCTCCTGAACAGATTCCACCCATCAGCTTCTCTGCTTTTATTCGCCTCATTGCTCTGTATCTTGGGTTCACTTGCAGTATCCGAGTGAAGATGAAAGGAGAACAGTCACTCAGGAGGGAGGCACAGAAAGATGGGGCTGTAGGGACCAGACTGTTTATCAAGGGAATCTGAGCAGCAAAGGCAAAGAAGAATCCAATAACTGAAAAGAAAGCAAAAAACCAGGACTCCTGGGTGGCTCAGTCGGTTAAGCATCCAACTCTTGATTTCAGCTCAGGTCATGATCTCAGGGTCATGCGATGAAGCCCTCAGCATCAGTCTCCCCGCTCAGCAAGGTGAGCCTCTCTCCTTCTGCCCCTTTCGCTCGTGCACACACTCTCTCAAATAAATAAATAAATCTTTAAAAAAATAAAAGAAAACAAAATATCATGAGCCAATGAAATGTACAATGCATCATAGTTGAGGGATGTAGCTAAACAATAAAAAGGAAAATAAATGGCAAGGTCAGAAATAAGGAGGACTAGACATAAGATAGAATTGGAGCCTGTGATAGACTCGGGCATGCATTTCAAACTAAGACCAAGAACAATTCAGAGTGTTGGAGGCCTGAAGTTAAGGGCTCCTACGTCCAGGCTTCAGGGATGGGTCTAAGAGTTTAAGGGAACCATACTAGACCTAATGCCCACTCAGCCAGGACCCCACTGTCAGCTGCAATGGTACAGCTTCCATTGACCCCCTGTTACATTTGTCCCCATGTTCTTGAGCTAAATTCACCTCACCAAAAACCAATTCAACATTTTCCCCTAATGTATGATTTTTGCTTCCATTCGAAGGCTGCTTCTCTCTACAAATAATATACTATATATATAAATATATATATATATATAAAAAATATATATTGACTCCTTATCACATTCACCATTATTCCTGAAAGTCCCAGGTGTTGTCTATTCTAATATACAACCGGAAAATTTGAGAATGGAAACAAGTTCATGGGTAATAGTTTTTAAAAAAAAGTCTATGTTGAATTTTAAAAGGTTTGGGAGTGTACAATTAGGGTTTCAGTAGTCACTAGACATAGGCACTGGGTATAATATAGATGATGCCGGGAGCTGATGGAGTGTGTGTGGTAAGACAAAAACAGAAGACTAGGGATGGAGCCCAGGAGACTGTACATGGTTGGGTGTCAGGATTTTTCAGGAGACTGGTCATGGTAGATGAGTGTTATCTGTATCTGGTCTAAGCTTCTCACCAACTCCATACTCAGGTTTGAGATATTATAAAGAACAATGCAAAGAGTGCCGCGAAGCATCAGCATTTTTAATTCCTCCTTCTGAGATACTTTCTGTAATGGCAAATGTCAGGCTTGGTGAGGTTTATGACATTTTCCTCAGGCCCTGCACTGCTGGTGAATGGGACCTAGGGCTTTCTGTCACATCTGCTTTCCTTGGCAAGCTTCCAACTCAGAAGTGCACTGGAACACCCTGAAAACTTACTGAGGTCCTCCTCCTAGATCTCACAAAACAAACAGGGTACTACTTGTGATTAGATTGTCCTCCAAGGAAAAATGTGTGTATGTCAGTGTTTGCATGTTCTACCTGTACTCCTGTACTTGGCCTACTGGGCTGGCGAGGCTAGTATTTTCCTCTGGACCAAACTATAATGGAGACATGAATGTATCTGGAATTTTTTAGCTACAATATTTTTCTAATTGCTTTCTGCAGATATGTAATAACAGGAGAATTTCTGGCAGAGATTTAATTTGGCAGAAAGCCTGAAGTTGACTGGTTTCACTTTCCAAGCAAACATTTTTGTGCGGTTCTAATTTTCACTTGCTCATGTGGTATCCTGTGGAGCATTTTTGGTGATGAGCTGGATTTCATTGTGGGAGACTCACAGGTTCACAGGCAAGAAGTTTATTTTTGCTCCCTCCTGGAAGCTCTAATCCCAACTCTCACATCTCCAGGCTGCTTAAATAACTTCTGTTGCAGAATTTGGAACTTGTTTTCTACCCTTTAAAAAGACATAGGAGAGAGAAAGTAACAAAATCTGTCAACAGGAACCATCAAAAGATGGGCATCGAATCTTACACTGTTATTTCTAGACAAATGCATTTGATAAATACTTCATGGTCATCCACTGTGTATCAGTCATGATGTCAAATGTTAAGGAGCTATGAAGTTGTCTGGATGAATCTCAACTGCCCGTCTAGAATTTTAGTTTCAGATAATAATAAAAATTTAATAACCGCTTCTGCAAAAATGCGAGGAAAGGCTCTGCCACTCATTGTTGGGGAAAGCACAAGCATATCATTCTTAGACAGGCTTTGTATTCTTCCTACTCCCAAATAAGGGCCCATGAGGAGCATTTCTGGCCACTGTGTGATGGCCATCCTTCCACATTCACGATGTAGGTGTTGCCATTTTGTAAATTGATGAAGCTAAGAGATTCTTTGACTGAAATCATGGTAGAGATGGTTAAGCAGACAAGACTTAAGAGATGGAAACTGGTGCTGAGCTCCCAGCTAGTGGTTTATAACCTTCAGTTGTCATTCTGCGTCTAAAATTTTAAAAATATCTGAAGACAAACAAAGAGATGCTTAACATTACAGTCTGAGTTCTTCCCTTTCAGGTGAGTTGTCCTGATACGGTAGCAAGTCACACTGAGTTGAAATGCCTTGTTCCTCTGCCCAAGGCTTTTGGTACCTAAAATGAAGAGTCTAGGGAAGTGATTCTATTTTAAAGCTTCATATGGAATTTTACAATGAAGCCCAATATCTAATTTTTAAATTGCTTTTTTACATTTTACCCCCCCCAACTTCACTCTTTACCTTCTTTCACACTTGAGTTTAAATACCACTGGTCTAAGAACATTTTGTTTGCAAGTTTTAATTAAATTCTCTGTTGTTCACAGTTGTCACTGTCTTAATGTGCATGGAAAGAGCAAGTTTTAATCTGAGTAACATTTAAAGGGTGATTTTTACACTTCACCCTTTAAAAACAGGAGTGAAATAAGCAGCATAAAGTGATGGTGCACTTACAGGATTAGGTTTTGAATCTGAGAAAAGAAACAAATGTCAGTGCCAAATTTGTAAGGATAAATAAGTATAAATAAATTAAGGGATGATGAGACTGAGTAGCTATGTACTTCATGTGTATCGTAAGCAGGGCAGACTATTAAATTACGTCCACTCTTTGGACAGATCCTAGTAATGGCATTTCATTAGGAAACTGACATCATCTTTTTCTTTGAAGTTATAGTCTGCATTTATATGCAAAGGGCATGGAGGGCACCTTAATAGTGACAGGGAGAATAACCCAGCACCTGACTAATTCAAAGTTTTAATACAGAAATTATTACAATTTAACTTATAAACATCCCTGTTCTATATTTAAAAGAGTGTTCAAAATGTACAGAGCATTTTCTAGTGCCCCCTACAATTATGGGAACAGTAACCAGGAAGTATATGGGACAGTACAAACATTTGAAAAAGATTCCGATTACCTTTCATTTTAGAGGACATTAGAAGAATCTATAGCTTTGGTAAGAAAAACAGCATCCTACCTGGATTCTTAACATTTCTCCTGAACATTAGTACTTTTGTCTTCCTACCCAAGATTAAATGATTAAAGACCACATCATTTTGAACGTGTTCATTTTCTTAGGTGGGATTTTTTTAAGTACATCACTGCTCCGGAAAGGTGAACTTACTTCCAGAAGAGTCAGGTATTTACCGAACAATATGTTACATGATTTCAGCATTTTCTCTTTCCCCTCAATTGCTTAGCTTTCCCAAAAAATGTTCATTAAAGAAAGTATGTAGAATAAGTGTGGTTTTCCTTCTTTGATCAAGCCTATCAGCCATTTAGTTCAAAAGGAAAAAAAAAGATATCAAAGGATCTCTTGTTTGAGACTTGGGCAGAGAAAGCACTTTAAACAAAGACTTAAGGTCTTTGAAAAGAGTTTGTGTAAATTCAGAGACTGACTTTCTGTAAGACAAAAGGCTTAAATAAATATATTTTATTATCCAGAGGAAAGGGGTGATTAGTAGGAGAAAAGCTGCCACGGCATCAATTGCCTAAGTTGGTGAGAGTCAGAATCTGATGGTTTGGGCTTTCCTTTAATATCCTTTATCACCTGCTAACCTTAGGAGAGAGATGAAAGTTGGAAAGAGGGTAAAATATCAGGGAATTCCGAAAAACAGATCCAGAAACCTCTGGCTGTTCCAGAATGCGACTAGCACAGAAATGATTTCAAGTAATAGTCACGAAGTAATGAACGTCCCTGCCTCTGCCTACACACAAACCATTTAAAGGCGGGTATGCCAGGGGAATGTTTCTCCAAGCTGCAGATTGTGAAAGCATCATCATCTCCATGTTACTATTGCTCATTTTCGACCTGTTGCTTCGACCCCAGAATGAAGTCACTTTTGTGTAATCTGGAGGTCCTGACGGTTTTAGAGGTGCTGGTGGACGTTTTAACTAGTCTGTTCCTGCACTGCCTTTCGGAGGCACGCACGTGTGCTGCTAAGCACAGACTGAGCTTGATGACTCTCTCTCTGTGCTTGAGAAGTGATTACATTTGCTTGCCATTTCTCAAGTTCCAGCCTAAGAAAAGCCCCAAAACAAAAAGCAAAAAAACCAGAAAGAAGACGACATTCTTCTCACAAAGGCACTGCCCGCTAGTAACTGAGCCATGCATGAAGGAGATTTGAAAACAGGGCAATCACAGGGAGTTTGGAGAAAGGAAAAGCAGTAATGAAGCAGTAGGAATAAAAAAGGAGTGCAGTAGGGATTAACGAGTGAGGAAAAGAAGTTCTGTCAAAAAGGTAGCAACTCAGGGAGACATGGAATAATGCAGAATGACATAAAATTTCTGGACTAGAGACTCTAAGAAGGAAAGGATGGAATTCAAATAAAAGGACTACTCCAAGAGAAAGAATACCTATATCAAACTAAATGAATATAGCAACAACTCTATTTAGGGGTTTGTTGACACCTAAATAAAGGTACTTACTAGAGGTATTTAGCAGAAGTACTTAGCAATGCTGAGTTACTTAGCAGAGCAACAGTGGAATAGATCACAGATGAGGAAATCTAGGACCCTTCTTCTTGCCTGTGATGGGCAGCCACCAGGCAGCAGAGACTAGGGTGTGCCCCCGTCCTTGCCACCTGGCTGGTCCAGACCAGGGTTCACTGTGCCATGCCCACTGCTCAGAGGCTGCATAGGGAAATGAAAAATGTTAACTACCTGAGTGATGGTTTCATGAGTTTACCTAAATTACGTAGAACAGGGGAAACCATGAGGAATATTTTTTGGGAGGGAAGAGAATCAATCTGTCCCTATCATGTGATATACTATGGTGATTTTCATGAACTTTACATTTTCAGAGTACTACCTTGTTGCTGGTAAAAAATTGGTATTCATCAGCTAATGCTAAGACACACTTTGGATGTCATATACATTAAGTTAGTAATTTCTCCTCCTTCATATATTTTCTTTATCTCTGTGGCCAGATGAGTAGGACTATGCCAGCTTCTTTGCCTCAATCTCAACATGTAGTTATCCATTCCTTCATGACTATTGTGTTCTCCTTGTTTCAGGAAACATGGTGGATACCTGATTTATAAAGAGGAATGGAATATCCTTACAGAAAGCTTTAGGCTTAGGTGGATCAGAGTCAAGTCCTATCCTTTCCACTTACAGCTTTGAATCTTGGGAAATTTCATAACTTTCATTATTCTCAGACTTATATCTGCTCGGATTATCTGGATGATTACACTTAGGAGGTATAATAATGCCTAGAGTGACTGGAAGCTAATGATAAGCTAATAACAAGCTAATAGTAAATAATAACTATGTGCAAAATATTCTGTAAACTCTACTTTCGTAAGATTTCCTTCAGTCCTCACAGTAATCCCTAGGTTCTGTTATCATTCTCATGATATAGGGAAGAAGGAAGAGGCTTAGAAAAGTTAAGCAATTTGCCTAAAGTCAAAAGTGAGTGTCAGAAATAGGTTAAATATTGGGCTTTCTGGGTCCAGTGTGGATGGTTAATCCACATGTGGATCTGCCTCCTGCTGGATAAGAGCCCAGGACAGAGGCTGGAGTAGAACTGGTTTACAAAATTAACTTAGTTCTGCCCTGGGCTGCAGGGACTTGCATTTTGGTGGAAGGTGACAGAAGTGGGGGCAGGGTAGGGGGAGAAACTCAAAGATACACTAAAAAGTAATGTCATACAAATAGAAGTTATAATTTTTAAGTGGTGGGAGAGCACAGCAGAGGGAGCTAGTCACCACCTGGATTAAGTGGGGGAAATCTGAAGGGAAATTGAGCCTCACCTGTAAGGGGCTTTATAACCCCATCAAATACTATTGGGCTTGATCCAGCTTAATTTATTTCATCTCAATATAAATAAATGTGGTTTTGGGAGTGGGGATATGGAGTGTGTGCCACCAAGTTCCTCAAGATTCCCCTCCTAAGGAGGGCTGCATTTGGCGTGTCTTCAGATAAGCCCGCTTCCTTTGCAGGACCAGTCATCTGGGAGCCTGTTTTATTCAGAAGTCAGGATGTTGAAATGACGCAACCTATTATATTTCTGTTTTTAGAGATAAGGCCAGATCAACACTTCTTAGAATAACTGTATTTCTTGAGGATCTCTCTGGTGTATTTCTTTTCTTCTCTCTTCGAGTAGAGAACAACTCTATATAATTTGTGCCCAGCCTGGAGCACGGTGCTTGGCCTACAGCAGAGGGGCAGTAAATGTTTACTGAATGCATGACTGAAGCCTTAAGAAGAGGGATTATCCAATACCTCAGTTGTATGCCTGAGATGCAGATTTAAACAAGAGGACACTGTGATGGAAGCATGACACAACTCCATGCCCTGGAGCAGATAGATCAATAGAAAATTAGGGCACTGGTCCTTGCTTTGCATCTCTCTTCCCTTAGACTGAAGTTCGTCCCTTTCCCTGCTTGCTCAGGTCGATACCTAACCCTGTCTCAAGTTTGATCTCTGTAGTGACCAAGGAAATATAATTGAAGAATTTGTTTCAATTTCTAGTTCTAAACTCAAGCTTAGGAGGATGAAAAAAGAGCCAATTAGAGTCATAGATATTCAACTTTATTGGTCTTCCTTTGACTTATCCCTACATGCACTAAAATAAACGTTTAAAAAGGATTTGTGGACAGATGTTTAGGAAGCAGAAAGGATTCATATAGCCTCAATTAAAAGTATACTTTCTAATAAAACATTTTATTTTAATTAAAAATATTTACATATGAGACTGTGTAGAGTTGAATAGGTAGTTCGGAAATACCTGAATTCAATTCCAGGCTCAACCACTTACTATATGGTTTTATCATTTAAATGTTACTTTCTTCATTGACTAAATGGAAATAATACCACCTATCAGATATGGTTGCTGTAAAAATTAGATGTAAAGTGTTGATGAATCAGAGTACATGTAAAATGCTTAACACATAAGCAATACTCATTAACAGACAGTTACTGTTATAATGCAATATAAATTTGATTATGCTAGGGAAATGTCTAACAAGGGACTTATGTTGTAAAAATATGAACCATCAATAGGCATTTAATGGTTCTAATTTATTTGACCATTTCAAAAATATTTAAGTCATTTTAGTCAATTACTGATTTTTGTAACTGGGCCAATTCTTTAACTAAACTAAACAATTAATTTAAAAATATGTAATAGCAATATGATTAAATTTCCAAATATGCCCAAACTGGCAATATTACTGTACTAATAATTATCTAATTTCTGGCTAAATTCTATTCATTCATAACTGCCTTAGTACAAGAATTACTTCTTGTGAGATGATAGGAGCTGCAGAAAACAAGATCAGTCTATATGACAATACAATTACAATTAGAAATGGCAGTTCTCTTACTCAGAGAGATTAACATCTAAATGGACATTTAAACCCAGTCTTATCTAAAGGAAGATGGATATTTCTTTTGGGGGGCGTGAAGAATAACTTCAAGGATATTTCTATATATAAACTGATGTGATCTGGGGAAGCTGGAACTAATATGATTTAGAAAGGATCTATGGTGTGGTGATTTCCAACTTGGGGACATGCATGAATGTGTACCGTGGATGCTCGCATTAGTTTCCTATTGCTGCTCTAGCAAATTACCACAAAAGTAGTCGTTTACAATGGCACAAATTTGTTATAGTATTGTATGGAAGTCCAAAATCCAAAATGGGTTTCGCTGGACCAAAATCAAGGTGTTGGCTGGGCCAAGCTCCTTCCAGAAGCTCCAGGGTGAAATCTTGTTTTCTTGCCTTTTCTAGCCTCTGGAAGCTACCCGCATTCATTAACTCGTGAGACCTTTCCTCCACTTTCGAAGCCAGTAGAATCTGTAGATTCTGTACTGTCCCTCCCACCCCCTCTCTCTCACCCCTACCTCTGCCTCTGTCCTCACCTTTTCTTTCTGTGACTCTCCTGCCTCTCTCTTTCATTTATGAGCACCCTTGAGACTATTAAATGGAACCCACATAGATAATCCAGGATAATCTTCCCATCTCAGAGCCCTTAACTTAATCACACCGGCAAAGTCCCTTTGCCATGTGGAATAATACAGTCACAGATTCTGAGAAGGATGTGAACATCTTTGAAGGACCAATATTTTGTTTCCAACGTTGCTGAATCTTGTCTTCTTCCTCTAACAGGAAACTGGAAATACAGCAGCTCTTCCAGTATCTGGTGAACTGGGAGAGTACTGGTTAGGGAAGGTTGGGTGAGGAGGCAAGAACTAATTCTTTGTATTACCCTGAGAGATTATCTGTTTTTGTTAATGTAGAAAGCATGGTGATCAGATGAGATCAGAGGAATGAATGGATTTGGGGGAAGGTGACAAGTGTACACACAACAACACAGAGCATTTGGAGGGACTAGGACCATAGGGAGGTTAGTTTAAAAAATGGAATCGGATTCACTCTGCTCACATGCTAGATGGATGCCACAGCCCAGTTTTTATGTGGAAGTGTGGCATACACTCCCACTCATTTTACTTTTTGCCCTTCCTCCTCATGTTTTTTTAAGAACTCTAAATGCAAGATTGTACTATATACTAACTCTCATTTTATTCTCTATCTATTTCTTAGTTTTATAATATTCAAATGGAGTAAAAATACAAAACTCATATTGATTACAAATTTAGGGGTGCCTGGGTGGCTCAGTTGGTCAAATGCCCAACCCTCGATTTCAGCTCAGGTCATGATCTCAGGGCCATGAGATCGAGCCCCGCGTTGGGCTCTGCACTCCATACCAAGTCTGCTTGCGATTCTCTCCCTCTTTCTCTCTGCCCTTCCCCCTGCTCTCTCTTTCTCTCTAAAATAAATAAATAAAAATCTTTAAAAAAAATTGATTACAAATTTGACTTAGCAATAGTATTCTAGATGTTTAAGAGAGATGGATTTTATTATTAGCTGAGGGATATGAAAATATTAAGAATTCTAGAAATCTTATTCATTCTAACGGCTGTGAGTCAATGCTATGTCCATCAGTATGATACCCTGTTCATGAATCTAAACTGGGTTATAGATCATGTATTTAGATTTGATGGAATTTAGTTCATCACTCTCCCAATTTAGTTCTAAATCAATTTTCCAAGTACTAAGCAGTTGACTTCTTTATAATGCATCCAGACTACAATAGCAAGGCTATCGATGTGTCACCAGAAGTGTGTTTGCTTTCTTGAAGCTGCTGTCTGTGTTTGCGTCAGCCTCATGGGGTTGTGGGGCATGCCAGACTTCTGTCTGGCTCTTAGTGTGGACTAAATAAGGATTTCTTGAATTGACTTTGGAAAAGTTCAAAGAAAAAAAATCATTACATTCTCATTTATTTGCTCAAGGGATCAAGATACTATTAAACCTTAGGATTTCTTTTGAGTCATTATATACCAGGTTAGCCATCTAGGACTATTTTTTCTATGTTTTTATGGTATATGCGATAGGAGTCAGTGAAGACTCCTTTATCTATTTACTGGGAAGGCGATTATTTGGGTTTGGCTTTGGTTTTTGGACACGTGTATTCTTTGAGAAGTAGCACAGAATTGGAATGTCACAGAAACTGGAGCCAGATTGCGTGGCTTCCCCTTCCAGCTCTGACACTCACCAGCGACCTGTCCTTGAGCAAGTATTGTAACCTTTCTGTGTCTCTGTTTCCTTATCTGTAAAATGGAGATAAAAAATAAAAATAGTCTCTCCCTCAAAGGGTGGTTGAGAGCACTCAGTGGATTAATGTCTGACACATAAAAAACACTTCATATATATTTGCTATTACTTTTTTACTTGTGAATCATTCTTTTGAGTCCTTTATCTATTGTTCAATAATGTTTGCAGTTTTGTTTCTGATGTGTCCATGTTCTTTACTAAAAAAGTAATACTTTTAGCCTATCTATTATAATTGCCCCCTCTAGTGTTCCTTTTGTCTTATAATTGTTTAAAAGGTTTTTTACTTCACACTTTTTTTTGTGCTTAGAAAGTCCAACTGAATTCATTTTCTACTCTGAAGATTTTCCATTATTTCAAAAAGCGTTTAGCTCTTTACTCCATCTAATACTCTGTAAGGTGCTGTGAGGTGAGGAAGTGTTGAATGTTTTCCACAAAATCATTACCCAGTTTCCCCAACATGACTTGTTGGTAATGCGGATGTCTCATCCCGTTGCTCTCCCACATACTCATGTGGCCAACTCCTTCATGTTTCAGCCCAGATGTCCTACTTCTCAGGATGCTTTCCCTGACACCTGCTCGTTGACACAGCCGAGTGTACTGTGTCCTCCCTGGGAGGCTCTCAACTCACCTGGTGCAAACCCTTTAACTCTTAGGTTACAATTACCTGTCTTTCTTTCCAACTAGTCTGAAAGCTGGAAAGCATAGTGAGTGCATCATATGCTTACTGTAGATAATCAATAGTTGTTTAATGGTAATGAATAAATATATTAAAGGAAGCCATATTAATTATGTAATGTGAATCATTTCCTTTTGAAATTTCATATGGCAGGGCACCTGGGTGGTTCAGTCAGTTAAGAATCTGTCTTCATGATCCCAGGGTCCTGGGATCAAGCCCCACCTTGGGCTCCCTGCTTAGTGAGGAGACTGCTTCTCCCTTGCTCTCTCTCTATCTATCTCTTTAAAAAAAAAAAAAAGAATTTCATATGGCAAAGATGAAGGGAGATATGTGAATGTCACCCACAGCAATTAGATTCCCATAGAGTTCTCCTTTTTCTTGTTATTGATGGTGTTTATATGTTTCTATACTATGCTAGTCCCCATGTAGGGGCTTATAGTGTTATAGCTTCATGGTGGGATTAGTATCTTCCATCTGTTGATGGCCCTACTATCTCATTTAGGACACGTTGTCTTTAATGTAATTTTGCATGAAAAGAATATAGCCACATGACTTTTCTTCATTTTATATTTGCCTGTTACATTTTTACCTAATATTTTCTTTTTGAATTTTGTGTATTGTTTTAGGTTGATTTCTTGTGGGTGGCATATGGTTGGATTTATTTGTCTTTCAGTGTGGAGTTTGACCTGTATTAATTTTTATGACTATTACAACTGATCTTATTTCTACCTTCTTGTTTAGGTATTATATGTTAAGGCCCTTTGTTTTCTTTTCGGGTGACTCTTGTTATATGGACTGTCTTTGAGTTCATGTTGACATCACATCAATACCAACTTGGATTCATACAGACTGTAGCTCACAGAACTAAAATTTCAGTAACCAGTAACCAGTTTTCTAATTCCTTTTGGTGTTCAGTGCTATAAAGAAGACATCTAAGGGGCACCGGGTGGCTCAGTTGGTTAAGTGGCTGCCTTCGGCTCAGGTCATGGTCCCAGGGTCCTGGGATCGAGTCCCACATTGGGCTCCCTGCTCAGCAGGGAGTCTGCTTCTCCCTCTCCCTCTGCCTGCTGCTCCCCTTGCTTGTGCTCTCTCTCTCTCTCTCTCTCTCTATCAAAAAAATAAATAAAAAACCTTTAAAAAAAAAAAAAGAAGACATCTAAGGATGTCTGAATTTTGTTTCTTCATCACAGAAACTTTTCATAATTTTAAATAATTGTAGACTTTTTCTCTTTCCTTATAAAACTTGCGATGTTTTAAAAGGATTTACTGTTGTGTTGGTGTTTGAAACTTAATTTTATTTCTGGATTATGGTACATATTTTAAATCTGTGCCCAAATTTTATTTTCAGCAATTTTTCTTCAAATATATCTTATTTGTTCTGCCTCCCACTCCCCTCATCCCAGCCTCTCACTGAAATGCTATCCACTTACAGTTTGGATTTTACTCTCTGTTTTCTGTCATCGCCTTTCACATTGCCGTTAATGTTAGAGATTTTCTTTTCCACAGCATATACTACACTATTTACTGCCTCCAGTGTGTATTTTAACTCTTCTAAAAACTTTAACACCCCTAGTTCTTTTCTCATCTCTGGCAGCTTTCTTTTCTTCTGACTTTACCTCAGCCAGATGCCTGCTGTAAATCAGACACAGCTAATATCAGCTTTGCAACACTAGCGAGTGGTCTGTCAATGAAATGTAGAGGTCAAAGTATCTTACTTTATACTACAGACTTCCACATAATCCATATTGGACATGCAAAAGAGGAAAGAAATAAGGTGACTCACAAAAATTTAAATAGTATTTGGGTAAGCCAGTTTTGAAGCCCTGGAGTTTAATACCTACCTTTCATCCAATTATGTCCATTATAGTATTGTTATATGGTCCTCCTTTCCATAAAATTTTATCAAGTCCCTCCCGTATTTTGAAAGTAAGAAATATTTACATTTAGAAAATGTGCTGAGGTGGAATCTTGCTTTAGAAATAAGATAATGACAGAGCACTTGGCTTTGTGAACTGTGCCACACTGGGTGTTTTCTAAAGAGACATTGTTCTGCCTTTGCCCGTATTTTTGAGCAAGGCACTGATCCCAGCACTATCGTATCAAATCATTGAACTTTACTTCCAAATTCTTACTCTATGAAGATCTTAGGATCTTATATATAATTTATTACTCCAGAGTTCTAGGCAATTATTTGTTTAATGGGAAGTGAAGAGAGATCTGTTATTTGTTAATGTTGTAAGAACGTATCCTTTTATAGACCACTGAATTCCAAACTTAAAATTTCCTGAACAGCTGGTTAGAAGAATGGTTCATAATAATGAACCCTTTTGAAATGTCTGTTAATACTAATCTGTGCATATTTCTAAGAATTCTTTCACTGATAATAGAAGTTGTGAACTGAGAAGAAAATCCTCCAGTGTATTAATTACATTGATTATTCCTCATTGTTTTCCATATCTGACTTCTTAAAGCTATTATTTTACTCCGTAGAAACACAGAAGGGTGACTATGCAATCCTTCTGTGACTGACTACAGGCATGTGAATAATTGGTCAGGAAAGGAAGAGCATTCTATCTTATATTGTACTACTTTGCTTTTTAAAAAATGTTTAAACATGAACTCTTCATAAAAACTAAAATTCAGGAAGGTATGAGTTTTGTAACTGGGCAGGTTTTATTGGTTGGTTGATTTAGTTATCTTGTTTTTAAAAACTGCAGAAGAAAAACACATGTTTCAAGCTAAAAAAAATAGATCTGTAGTCATACAGTCTCTCATGATTTAAGAAAATAGTGCATGTTAAGTGTACACTTATGTATACTTATGTATGTATATGTATGTTTAAGTACATACATAAGTATACATAAGTGGACGTAAGTTAGATCTATGTGCAGTATATTATAAAAATAAAAATAATAATATAAATCTTTTCCTTAAGAGCCTCAGAATTCTTATAAAAGACATTCTTTTCCTTGGCATATAATCATTTTCATGATAACAGCTTGTATTTTTTAGTGTTTTATTTTCTTTCAAAGTGCTTCCTTTATATGTTCTTTCTGCTTTATAGGATTTATTCTGTTCTACAAAGAATGACTATTTTGGGTGGGTTAGCAATTATTTTCTCATCAGCAAACAAAAGAGAGTAGTTGACATTTAGGGTGCAATGGATTCTATGTCCAGCTATGCCATCAACTCTGGAGATTTGGGAGAATTCACTGAACTTCTTTGGATTTTTGTTTACTCATCTGAACAAAGAATTGCCACTCAGCCCCAGAGACAAGTCACTTCTAGTACAATGATTTTGTGATGTTAATATTTATAATGCTTTCTAGCAGAAATGGTCATTTGAAAAGTTTGTTTTCCCTTCCTTTTTCACAGACCTCTTTAGCTTTGTGGCATGTTCTTTCACAGTCTGATTTCCATACTTACAGGTATGCAAATTTCCCCCTATTTTTCCATAGGTATTTTATGACAAGAGCATCTTTACTTGTTCTTCTGTGTCACCCCCTCTTTAAAGCTTCCCTAAATTCATTTCACGGTGTTCTCCAATCTCAGGTGCATTCAAGCCTTCTGAGATGGCACAATAGGGGGTCAGGGGACAAATGTCCCTGACTTCTTCCTCACCTATCCCTAAGAAAGGGGCTGTCTAGGGGTACCTGGGTGGCGCAGTCAGTTGAGCATCCAACTCTTGGTTTCGGCTCAAGTCATGATCTCAGGGTCATGAGATCAAGCCCCAAGTAGGGTTCCATGCTCAGCATGAAGTCTGCTCGAGATTCTCTCTCTCCTTCTGCCTCTGCCTCTACTCACCCACAACTCTCTCTCTCTCTCTCAAATAAACAATCTTAAAAAGAAGGGGCTGTCTTATCAACTTTAAAAAGTTATATCAGGTGTCATCAGCATCAGGATAGAAGCAACTGCCTTATAGTACACTGGGCAGGAAGCATCACGTGCTTATCAGGTAAAGAAAGGATAGACATTGACTTAGAAGGTTAAGAAACAATATGGACACAGCTTGTTAACTCAAGGTAAGTTTTCTACTCTATGACTATCTGTGTAGGCAAATACTGATGGTAAGAAGAGAAAAATTAAAATGTAGTGTCTTTTCTGTGATCAAAATGAAAGTCCACAAGGCAATGGAATCCAAATCTCTTAATAATCAAGCCACTGATTTCCTGACCGTTAATCTTGGGCCTTTCCCTGTAGGATGAAAAATGATAAAAGTCAAATATTTGAAAAGTGAATACCATCTGTAAATTTTAGGAAGACTAAACTGCTGACTTTCTGTTAAATAAGAGAATGACATCTTTTATGAATAATATACAAAATGAAATGTATATTTTAATGTGGAAAAACTTTAGGGAGTCATGTTCAGTAAAATCTATATAGTGATCATTCACAACCAAGTCATACAGTTGAATATAAACTGAATTCATCTGTGTAGATAGATAATCCACAGGGGAAAATAGTGATATAGTTTCTTTACATGTGAAAGACTTTCAGTAGCATGTGAGAATGTCTTTTTATCAGAATCAAGTGGAGGAATGTACTTTTGTATGGATATGAGGTTTTGAATGACAGGTGAATTTCACAAACAACTGACCTTTGTTATGAACAAATCAGTGTTGATCGGTGTTGTACAATTATAGCGTGCATATAGCACAACCTCATATTCCTGTATATTTTGTATTTGTGTGAAGTAAAATGTATTTACAATGTTAATTGAAATATGTGAAAATGTTTATTCGAATAGGAAGTCCCTATGGAAAACCAGATACTCAGGGAGCCAAAACAAGTGATTATTAATTTTTTCTGGATCACAGAAGTCGTTCTCACCTGTTGTGTACATAAACCTTAAAAGAAACCAAAAATAGAAAAAGCAAACAATTCTATAAGATGGTTCAGTGTGGGAGCTGGGGAAGGAGGTAGGAAAATTAGGAAAGGGAAGAAACAGCTTAGTTATCTGTCACCTGGAATTGTTTGGGTCTTGGTTTACAGTGATTAAGTCAAACCAATCCAAATAACAAAGTACACCGAGGAGCCCTGCACTATGAGTTCCAGAAATTAGCAGTCCTAAGGTGAAGGGCAGGGGGTGCATGAATGAGTAATGAATATAATGAATATACATAATATATGCATGCATGCATACATGTACGTATGTATCTGTATGTAGATAGGTATCATTCATCGATTGGTAGATGAGCCCTTGCAGATGGAGCCCTTGGGCAGAAAGGGCAGAAAGAGCCCTTGCAATGATTTTGGAGTTAGAGTTCTTTGAGAATGAACAGTAAACCATCAACCAAGGTGATAACAGCAAAGAATACTAGATTGAGAAGAAAATCTAGGGGTGCCTGGGTGGCTCAGTGGGTTAAAGTCTCTGCCTTTGGCTCAGGTCATGATCTCAGGGTCCCAGGATCGAGCCCCGCATCGGGTTCTCTGCTCAGTGGGGAGCCTGCTTCCCCCTCTCTCTCTCTGCCCGCCTCTCTGCCTACTTGTGATCTCTCTCTCTCTGTCAAATAAATAAATAAAATCTTTAAAAAAATAAAAAAGAAGAAAATGTAGTTTTGAGTCCAGCTCTGGCACACATAACCGAAGAACCATGGAGAATCCTTGTCTTCCTTTCACGTAAGGAAACATTTAGACATGTTTCCATATGCCTAAAAGGAGCTGGTTAGATTAGGTTAGACTGTATGATCTTGAAGACCTTTCTGTTTCTAACCACTGTTATTCTGTGATCATGCAATCAATCTTTTGCTCTGTTTCCAAGCATGCAATTCCTGTTACCCTGTATTTTTGTCAGGTAGATGGCTTAAATGGGAAAATATCAGACCATCTGAAATGGGTGACTGACAAAGCTTTTTCTAATGGTACTGTTATTTCTTTCTCATGTAACACATGTCTCTGTGAATAAAAGAAAGAAACCCATGGTCTATAATTCTCATGGCAATCACTTATTTTAGCTAGATCTGTCTCCTCGAGTGTTAAGGGGTGGAGAGAGAAGTGAAGAGCAATTTTTAGACTTGCTAAAGATTTAGTCCACCCATCAAATCTGCCTCTAATTAATTGTGTGATCATGGGAAAGTTTTCTAACCACTGTGACTCTCTATGTTCTTATCTATAAATCTCAGAAAAGAATAGCACCTACCTCATGAGGTTGTTAGATAAGTAAATGAGATCATGCTCTTAACAGCGTTTAACCTAAATTCAACACACGGTGCCTCAGGAAGGCTCATTATTAACATTATGAAGCTCTTAATAACTGTTTTTCATCAGAATAATCACAAGAGTGAGAGTGGAGACAGTATTTTTGTGTTTGACGCGCGCATGAGCATATGCTCCTGTATAGGCATTTTGTAGCTTTGCTTGAAAGCTTGAAGAGAAGAGGGTGACTGTGGGACATTGAAAACACAGTACTGTGAAATGTCACAGTCTGTTTTATGAGAGCAGATATTTAAAATGCCTTTACCGTTCATAAGGTGATGCTATTTTCTCTTCAAAGCCCAAAACACATATCTGAGCATGCTACATTTGCTTTCAGTGACCGTTGGCCCTAATAAGCCTGCGAGTGGATTTGCAGAAGACAGTGGTGCACAGAACGAGGGCACATCAGACCTTGAAGAAGTGGTGACCTTGAAGGAGCGGATGGCGAGGTACCAGGCAGCTGTTTCCAGGGACGACTACCGCAACTTCTCTGCCAATGTAAGCTGCTCCCGGAGGTTCTGCCTGTGGCAATGGGCTCACTGAGGTCTGCCCTTCACATACCCTCCTTCCTTCTCAATACAAGAATACTGCTGGGCAGCGGGATAAAGTAGAAAAAGCAGACCTAGTGTGAATCAAAGTCAGAGGATATGAGTTTAAGCTTAAGCGCTGCTACTTCCTTGCTGTGTGAATTTGGGCTACTGTCTTAACCCCTCTCTGAGCTTCAGTTTCTTTAACTGCAAAATGGGAATAGCCATCCAGCACAGCAGGTCTTAGAGAGAAGTCAAAGAGATAATTTATGTGTAAGCTATAAGGCAGGGTATAAATGTACTATTATTGCCATCATTATCATTTAACCTATAGCTATTCTCCTCAGGAAGGTTGGGAATTACTTTCAGGTTTTAATAATGTGGGTCTGCATGCCGCCCTCCTCGGTCTCATGTATAGTTCATTTAAATTCACTGGCAGTATCATTTTTTTTTTTTGCTTCTCTCATTTCTCTGTATGCACTAAATCCATTAGGAGTAGCTTAATCAACATAGAAATGAGGGAGATTAGCAATGTAGGCACTCTGCTAAACCAATTATGATTATAGGAAACAGCAGGATCCAGTAGGACCACCAATTTTTAGAGCCAAAGCATAATAAAGTCATATTCAAAAGAATTTGTTGGGTTCCATCATCTGTGGCCTTCAATCCACAGGGTTTGACGAGTCATTTTATTAGTAGCAGCTTTATAGCTTAATGGAATATAAGGATACTCTTTTATAATTATAATCTCCAAATTAGCAAAGTTGTTCATTTAACCAAAAGAGAAAGAGAGAGAAGGAATAGCCAAGAAGGGTGGTGTTCTAAATTAGCTACTCTTAACATTCTTCTTTACAAATTATTTAGAGACAAGTCTGACTGTGCCAAACTCATTAACAATATTGTAATTCTAAATGACATTTAAGTTTTTACATAGTCATTAAGATCCATTTCAGATGCAGCATGGATTTTGAATGAATGTACAGAAATCACAGAAGTAGCTCGAGCTCTTCCAAAATAAATAGAATCACTCCAGTGCCTCCCGCCAGTCTTCTTAGATAGCACCCCCTGCTGGATCATTAAGGAACTTTACTACAAATTAGTATTTGAAATTAGAGAAAAGATTTTTGGGGAAACGAACGGATTTTGAAAGTACCCCAATGAGAGAAGGGTTATTTAGTAAACAGTTTTTTTTTATATTTAGGAAGACTTTTATTTTTACAGTCACTAGGAGAATACACCATAAGACAAATTTGTATTTATACAAAAGAGAATATTTAAATCGGGCACTAAGAAAACTTAATTATCCTATTTAATACAAAAACAAAACAACATTAATGCTATTATGAAGGTAGCCTACATATAAGGAATTTAATAATCCTTTCTTCTCTGCCCATTTACAGGCAAAACAAACTGAGAGGAAGTGATTTACGGGAGATCATGCATTAGTGACAAAGCCAGGCTAAATTCCTGGTCTCTCGACTCCCGTGCTCTTTTAACTGAATTCAACTGCCTTCTCTCACATAGGAAAGAATCTGTGGCCCAACAAATGCCTATTATTTGATTTGGCCCTAAGTTAATATTATGCAGGGGTGGGGAAGGAAGAGCACATATATTATCTCAGAGAAATCTTGGTAAATATCTAAAGAAAAACAAAGTAACTGCCTTACTGCCTTATCTGGTCAGACCCATCAAATGTCTGTTCAATTACAAAATCGTGGAAACAGCCTTTAACAACATTTCTTTTTTTTTTTTTTTTAAGATTTTATTTATTTATTTGACAGAGAGAGAGAGATCACAAGTAGGCAGGGAGGCAGGCAGAGAGAGAGAGGGAAGCAGGCTCCCTGATGAGCAGAGAGCCCGATGTGAGGCTCGATCCCAGGACCCTGAGATCATGACCTGAGCCGAAGGCGCTCCTAACATTTCTGTCTATACACATAAACCCAAGTGTTTTATGTGCAAAATCTGGAGGTCTCGGATTCGGCCCCAAACTGAATCTATTATTTTTCAGTCACACTGAGATCAGTTTCTCCTGGTCCTAGCCTCAGCTGGATGGCATTTGGTTGAACCTAAATAAAAGTCATGCCCATGGAAAAGCAGTGGTCTGCGGGAGAGTCCCAGAAGAGAAGGGGGGAGTGACATTTGTTAAGCAATGTATTACAATGCCAGATTCTGTGCTGTGCGATTTTATTTCCGTTATCTTTTTTAATGCAAGAAATATGTGGAAAATATATTGTTATTCACAGTTTGTAAGAAATAAAGCTTGAACTCTAGTCTGATGTTTTAAGTGTCAGTACTGGGATTTGTCTAACTCCCCAAATTATGTTATTTCTACTATGCCCACGGACCCAACAATAATTCCTTATAAAGAAAATAGATAATTGTGTAATATATTAACCCAGGCAAGTGTTAGGTAGTTAAATTACCTTATTATTAAAAGAACTTAATGTTAAGTAAGTATTTAAATTAACTTGTTAATAAAATGACTTAATTATGGGCATACTCATTAGATTCCAAATCTTATTTCTGAGTCCAAGAGTAAGAAACATTGCATAAGGAGAAGCATAAATATGTTTAACACAAAGCAACCTGTTAGGTGGTCATTTACAATAATACAGATTAGCTGAACTGTGTAGCATATGGGGCTAAACAAGGCTAAGTCACAGGCATGTTCTCCTTCTGAGCAAGGAAACCACTCCAGCTTGTACCCACAGACTGCTCCTTGAGCAAGTCCAACCAGATCACATATATAAACCTTCATTTACAAGCTGAGCTGAATAAAGAGACCACATCACCACCGCTCAACTACAATTTAAAGTACTTTCTCACTTAGGTGGGTGAGCAGGAGTAACAGTGTAATAGTAGGACTACTGATAAAATTCATTAACTATATGCATGTTGGACATGTAATATGGTCTGAATCCAAAGCACAATGCTATAGGAAAGAATGGAGATATTTGGTTTGTAATCCATTTGGTAGATGAGAGGCAACATGTTCAGTACAGGAACTGATATTTTTGTGAAAATGCACTTATTAGGTAAGTATTCAGTCATTAGCATAATTAAGCTTACTAGATTAATTTGCACATGATTTGGACATTGTTTATAGTTGCTGGAAAGAGTAGGCTTTTTCTTAACAATAATTGCCTTAATTTCCATAATTTAATACTCATATATTAACTATGTTTGATCAATCGAAGAAGGCCACTTATGTACATTAAATGTCAGGGAGGGGAATAAGAAATATTGTAGCCTTAATTCACTCTTTCCCTTCTTTGTCTTAAATTTCAAAATAGATGCCACACTTTCTCATGACCTTAAAATGTATCAAACAGCAGTAACTGACCAGGGTTTCTACTTGAAGTTTGTTGCAGAATTTGGTAGAATATGTATCTAAAACACAGCAGGATACATTCTTATCCCTTCTTCCCATGCAGAAATATACATATTCTTAGATATCAGACAGTGCATGGAATTGGGGAAAGGTTATAAATTTGTTAAAGCAACCACTTGAATTTGCTAGTAATTCAGATAATCTCGATTATTAATTCATTCTCCAATATTTTGGAATACGGGAAACCCCAAGATTATAGTTGTATTTTTAGTATCTGTTTGAGAAACTACATATTGGGTCATGATTTCAGGATCCCAGAAGTCCACAGTCCATGTTAGGGGAACATGAAGACATCCAGTTATTTCAGGGTCTCAATGCTTCAGGGTTATGTCAGGACTGGGCCAGACCTCAGGAGACCTCCTATGATTTGAAGGGTTGCTGAATCTCTTCCCAGTTTTAAGCGGTCCTGGAAGCTTCTTGGAGGAGGGCTGGTTGGCATGGGGCCTGTTTGCTTGAGAGTTGTCATCCCATATGGGCTTGAGTGCCTGCTGGGCTGGGGAGTGTGTTGAATCATCAAAACCAAAGCCCTTAAGTTACTGCACTTCCCACAGGGGCATAAGATCTAACAAGGCTCCTCAGTGTTTTTCAAGTTGCTCCAAATGATGTCTATTGAATTAGACTTTCTGTTCTGCAAAATGCCAATAGTAGCCTAGAATCCTTCTTTTTTTTTTTTTTTTGGCCTAGAATCCTTCAACCTTAAACCTTCTAAGCTAAGTCCTGGGGTATGCCACCCCCGGAGTAGTTGGTTTTCTGCCTGTCCTTTAGTACTAGTGATTAAGACAGATAGCAGTCATTAAGACAGATATGGTTTCAAATTCCAGCTTCTACCCACACCCCAGCGATGAGAACTTAACAAGCTGCCTTACCTGCCCAAACCTCAATTTCCCTATTTTAAAATGAGAATAAATGCCCATATCTCACAGAATATGGAAAAACAACAAATGACAAGATATATGTAAACACATAGAAATCACTCAGCATTAGTATTAAGTAGTTGTTACTATTACTGATATTGACATTTTTGCATAAAAGAGGCTTATTTTATTCATCTTTAGTGATTTGAATACATTTTGGAATGAGTCAAATGTTTTTAATATTCTTAATAATGTGTTGCTTATGTAGATGTTTGGGGTTTTAATGACAACCGTACTGTGAGTTAAAATTGAATCCATTATTCTAATTTCTTCTAGTCTGTGTATTATTAGAGAAATACATCCTACAGGTCTCATCTCCAGATATCAAAATCTATCTGAGATAAGGAGAATTAACTCAGTATTTTGAAGTTCCTTCTGACTTTATATCAAACACTGATAAATGAGAAAACAACATGGGGAGATTATTTTTTATTAAGGTTTTCTGTAAGAGCCTCCTGAAATAATTGTGTGTGTTCACATTTTTTAATATACCACCCATCAATAATTGTCAACTATAAAAATAATAGCTTGTAAGTCCCATCTTGAGCAAATATAAAGCTGACTTTTCCTTTTTTCTTAAATTGTCTTAGATGATGGAGGAATCTGGAATGTGCACAGTGCCTGGTGGTTTGGCCAGAGTGAAGAAACAATTTGAGAAGGACAAATTTGCTTCTTCTTGTAATACCTTGTCTCAGTACCAATACCAGCACCACAACAGATCTGAGCAGGTAATGTGACTGCAGGTAATGAATGAATCACATACGGTCCAAGTGTTCTCATTTCAGTCCAATGCAGAAAGCCCCCTGTTCGCTGGTACATTTGTTTTCATTACTCATTAATAAATATTGTAATTTTAATATGCTTTAGAAAATCATCTTTAAAGCATATCAATGTATTGATTTACTTACTTGAAGCATTTTGTCATATTTCTAGGAAACCATGCTGGAATATTTTTCTTCTCAGCTTCTCGTGTTTCAAACATAAATGAAAATTAAATAGCCTGGGTTAGACAACAGGTAAATAGAAATGTTGAGAGCCACGTTTATATTGAGCCTCTGCTTCTAGGTTATAATTCATGATAAACTATCTGTTGGTTGTTTGCATAGATTAAATATGAAGCATTATTTAGCTGATTGTTGTGGTGAGTTTTCTGTTTTCTTTAAAATCATCAAAAATTGAGTAGTAGAACCCAGATGTTACATAAAACTGCATAATGGAATTTCTATATTTTATCTTATATAAAAGATTTTCCCCCATTTCATTCCTCCATTATCATATATCACCAAATATTGTCATGGGTTATAATGATTTTTGAATGTGAGAATCTCAGTAATAAAACCCATTAGACTGAGCTCGGCACTTTGAAAAATAGTAATTGCACTGTAAACAGCTGTATTTAGGTCCATGTTTTCCATGAGGAAGAGAGTAACTGGGGTACTTCTAAAATTTTGTAGTGGAAGATAAAAGGTTGTTTTTTGTTCGGTTGGTTTTTGTTTTAAGAAAAATCTTTAGGATATTGGGAATTACCTAAGTTTTAAAAATTAAGGCAATTGTATGGTATAGTATGGGTGAGGGGAGGGTGGGGGGAAATATATCAGATAGAATGATTAAAAATCTGATATGTGAAATAGTATTTGTTTTCTTTTTCTGGCTTTGTCTGAGAAGTAAAAATTGCACAATATAAATAGCTCAATGAATTTAGGGTAAGATTTATTTTAACTTTGCCTAAAGGAAACAAAATGTAAATAAGAAATTAAGACTAGATATATTTGTGTTCTAATATATAACTGTTGCAACAACATAGTAGTCTTTAAGTGAGTCAATTGTGTGTTTGCTTGAAACTGATCAACAATACAAAATGTTGTTAGTTATCGTTAATAACTTAAGTAACGAATTCCAGATAGAAATCTATGTATGTACAGATCCTTTGTTTTGTGGGGAAACATTGTGAAAGAGTGTAAGGGCCATGGGACTTGTAAATCTGACCTCAGAGGCCACCCCTGCCATCTACTAGTTCAGTGACAAAGACACAAGGTCACCTTCAGGGCACATGGCCCTGGGGAGTCCCTCAGGGCCCCATTCTCAGAAGGGCGCGGCACTTAGCTTAATGCTTTGCTATCATCATCTTGAAATTCTTAATACTTTTAGAAAAAGGTACCCAGGCCTGGCATTCTCATTTTGCACCAAGTCTGGAAAATTACATAGTCAGTGCGACATAGGCTGAATTCATCACCCCTCAACTCTCCGTTGCTGATTAAGATGGGGTAACTGATGAAGGATTTGTCCATGTTATGAGGCTACTGTGGAGGTCTCGTATGACAAAGAGCAGTTTCCATGAAAGTATTTCATTGTCCATGAAACCTGAAGTCAGTTAGAACTCCTTAATATTGCAAGAGACAGAAAGCCCAACCAAAAGTGGCTTAAGCCAAATGGGACATCATAGATTACAAACATGCAGTCTTGTGGAAGGGAGATCTGGTGTCCGCTCCAGTGCTATATTGGAGCAGCTGGCTTGTACCAAGCCTCTGGTTATTAAGTGTTTCGGAATGTTGCAAACCACATAATGTCATGTTAATAGCTTGAAATCCGCCACAGCGAGAGTATTTGAAATAGAGAAATTGGCAAATACAACAAATCAGGGATATTCTTTCTTTCTCTCTTTCTTCCTTCCTTTCCTTCTCTCCTTTTTATCTCTTTTTTTTCCCTTGAGAACCCATTGTTAAATATGTATTTCCTTACTCTTGATGTATGGTCACAACAATGTCCCTAGCGTAGTAGCTAAAAGCATAGAAACCGGAGCCAGATCACTTGCGTCCAAATCCATACTCCTTCATCTATTAGTTGTGTGACATTAGGCAGGTTCCTTAGCTTATCTGTGCCTCAGTTTCCTCAATTATAAAGTCAAGATGATAATAGTACCTCCCTCATAAGTTTATTAAGAGGATTAAATGGATTGTATTTGTAAAGTGCGTAAGACTATGCCTGGCCCATTGTAAGGACTACACAGTGTGTATTAGAAAAAACAACAAAAACAATAATAAGTATCACCTTGAACATATTTCTTTTCTTTTCTTTTCTTTCTAACTTCACTTCTTCTGGGCTCGTCCCCCAAATAGTAGTAAAAAAGGTGCAGAGAAAAAGTGAAATCTTTTTCCCAGAAGTTTCAGGACCAAGCCTTACTGCATCTAATTGGCTCTAAATGGAACACTCACGTTCTTCCTAGAACTAATTGCTACAGCCAGGGGACACTGATTGGCTGAAGCCTCTGTACCTATTGACCTAAGTGGAAGTTCTCAACATTCAGTTATCAAGGGAGAATAAATGGATACTGGGTAAAAGCGCAACAAACAGCAGCAACATATAAATGTTACACACACACACACACACACACACACACACACACACACACACACCCCTGCTATAAGCTCCTCGCGAATGGAATCTATTATCATAAGCCGTAGTCCCTATTCTGGAACATGAAATATTAACGCATATGAGTGTAATAAATAAAACTATGCACTAGAAGTCTGAATATCTGCAGGACTCTAGGCCTGTAGCGACCTCTCTGAATTCTAGTTTCATTATCTACTTGTAGACACGCTAATAATACCCAATAATTCCATAGGGAATGACTAAGCCTTGGTCATGATGCCATGTAATATAAATAATATATAAAGGAAATATGTTAGAATGAACTAGTAAATATCTTTTATTGAACTGTATGCTGAAGTCTGTGGGAAGATGAAAGAAAAAAGTCATCTGTACTTTAGAAAATGAAATGACTAATTTGTAATCCTTTTTAGAAATTTGAGATGCATGTCAAATTTGGCTATAGCGGGGAAAACGTAGAAAAATCATGTCTTAGATATTCCCTTAAACTTTTACAGCTATTAAATGCATTCTAAAAATTGCTCCTCTTATCAGTGGGGATTGAGGATGTTTACAGGTAGAGCAGATAGTTAATTCTGTCTTACCTAAACTGTTGTCCACCCAGATGGTGTTTTCAGTCTTTCTTTATTGAAAGTACTTGAGATTTATCTCTCTGCTAAGTCTGTCCCTGGCCAAAAAAAAAAAAAAAAAAATTTATTTTGTTAACATATAAAAATTAATATTAATTGGAAAATCAAGTTTAATTAGAGTTAAAAGAAAGAACATTTGTTTTGAATTTCTGACAATATTTGATGTCACGATTAGTAATAATCTTATAAGGTGTAATAATTAAGTTCAATCTTCCTCTCTTCTTTCTAATATAGTAAAGTCAGATGTTTTGGGGTAATTAGCTATTTGGTAGTCGTTTGGGAGATGAACAACGGGGCTAGACAAGTTTTGGAAATTAAGCTATCTCTCAAGTTAAAGATCCCTCTGTCTGCTGATTGATCAGACTATTTTACCAGACTGCCTTTTATTCAAAAAGGGGTTCTGAAATAGAAAAAAAAAAAGGTATAAAATATAGGAAATTTCATTTATGCCAGACATTTAAAATCTGAGACAATGTCCTATTTGTATATTCTAGACTTGTCATGCTTCATGGTTCTGCCTGTTTCAGTTAGCAGCATCACCACTACTAGCCCGTGGAGTATCCTTATGTAAATTAGAAAAAGCAGCCACTCTGGACCATGAGAGCCACTGGATGAGGGAGGCGTGGGGTGAGGGTTCAGCTTCTTAAAAGAATGTGTTGGGGAAATGTTATTTAATCTTTTCTTGAATTCTTAAAAGGGTGCCTTGAAATACGCTGCAGAAAGTATTAGAATACATGTGTTATTGATGTGAAACTGGCATCATCTGTTTTCTGAGTTCATTTTCACTTGCCTATACTATGGTGTCTGTGTTTTCAAGACTTTTCTTCTTTTTTCTTTTCTAACAGCCTTATTGAGATAGAAGTTGCATACCATAAAAGCCACCCATCTTAAGTGTACATTCAGTGGCTGTGTAGTGTATTTACAAAGTCGTGCAGTGTCACTGCTGTCTAATTTTACGACATTCCCTTTCACCCCCAAGATAAACCTTAGACCCATTAGCAATCTAAAATATTCCTTTTTGTGCCATACTTTCACACTCAGGGTTTGACCTTCATCTTCTCATAGGAATATCTTTGTTTTCTTTCCCCCATACTTAAACCGTCCTGAGTAGCTCTCCGCTTATTAATTTTGAAGTCCTGGAAGCCTGTGCTCTTCTGGGGTTGCTCGGTTTGGTTCGGTTTTTTCTTTTCTAAGTGGCTTAAGTGGGAAGGAGCAGATGGAGCTCCAAAAATTTTGGAAGGAATCAGTGCAACACAGCGCTTAGGCAACTGCTTTTATGTGAAAATGGCTGCACTGAATCCATGTCAAGAATGTGAGATATTCCTGACCTTCACTCCCATAGCCAGCTCTCATGTGGACCAAGAGAAACCTGTGAGACAGTACGTATCTTTCTGCATATATCTGCTGTCTCAAAAACCCAAATGCAAACATTCCCACTCTATAAAATTACGTGGATTTGAAACAATCCCTAGACGATTTTAGGTTGATAGAAAACATTTTTGACAGCTTGTGACAGATATAATCTGACATCTGTGTGTTTTAGACTCTTTAAAGGTGACCCATAATTATTTTCTAGCAGACTAAACGTATTTTTTTTATCAGCGAAATGTCCACATTGCAAAGCATTTCTCATATAAGTGCTTTAAACCTATCTTTAGCTTTCTCCCATGTACATAATGTACATAATTCTTCAAGGTCATAGATTTCTATTGACAGTCCCAACCTAATGTAGATCTCTATCAACAGATAAGCTTGTGATCAAAACCGTGTCTCATATTGTATTTTAATTGTGTATACTATTTTTTAATGACTCTTACAACTTAAAGTAACATCACGCAAACAGGAGTCCAGAGTGATGGTTAGGCCTTCTGGCTCCAAAGCCAGACAGCTCGGGTTAGAATCCTCTGAGTTAGCCACCTGATCTCTGTAAAATGAGGATGAAGTAACAGGTGTGGTTTTTTGTTTTTGTTTTTTAAAGATTTTATTTATTTGACAGAGAGAGAGAAGGCAAGCAGGCAGAGAGGCAGGCAGAGAGAGAGGGGGAAGCAGGCTCCCCGCTGAGCAGAAAGCCCGATGCGGGGCTCGATCTCAGGACACTGAGATCGTGACCTGAGCTGAAGGCAGAGGCTTTAACCCACTGAGCCACGCAGGCATCCCGACAAGAGTGTTTTAAGAATAAAATAAGATGGACCATATAAAGTTGTTACTGCAATGTCTGGCATATATGAATTGTTCAATAAACACCAGCTATTATAATCAGCAGTATTTCCGCTAAAGCTAAGAGAGCATAATCAGGTGATAATTATTCTCAAAGGAGAATATGATTCATAAACATTTTATGTATATGTAAAAAGACAAAGAAGGATAACATTGCTCTATGCCTCACAACTCACACACTTCAATTTTTTTTTTCCGGTTCTTTGGCCCTTGGAGACAGAATCATTTCCTAGGAGCTCATTAAGTAATTAAAGATTAGTTTAAAATTAACATCCCTCTGAATGCTTTGGGCATCTGTTGTACTGAGGTAGTCAGTAACTTTAGTGCATATTTTAAAAATTGTAATAGCAGGTCTCCGTTTAAGGAAAAAGTGCTTAACCCCCGACTTTAGGAAATGACAAGATGAGGGGGATCTCTGGGAAGGCCAAAGAGGGGACTACGTATAGGACATACTTTGCACAGGTACACTGTCACCCCGGGATGCCATTATGAGTAAAAGCATGTTTTTCAAGTGGGAGCAAGTGAATAACATAGCATTTGCTTTTGAAGACTATTCATAGTATTGTGACATGATGTACTGAGAGGAAAATATAATTAATATATGAATTGAATCAGGCAAGAGAGAAAAAAGCCTACCCTGCTTGAATAAATGAGGAAAGAGAAGGAGTTGAGGCAGTGTTAATTTTTTCCATCTCTGCAAGCGCTGTGGCCTCTCAGCTCATTTTAGCTGATGTGTGGAAGGGAGAGAAAAACATTTGTAAAGGAAAGAACCTACCTTGTGACATTTTCTGGTTTGTGCTTCAAAACAATGAAGGTAAAATACATTCCTCCAATTGTCTGAATAAAATATAGTAAGTGCTTTTTTCAACATCAATGCTAATATGTACAAATACTAAGCAATAAGGGCCCCCATTTGCCAGAGAACCATTTCTTTCCCTGACACCGGCCAGGCAATCAGCCTGACCTTTCTCCAGACAGGCCAGCGAATACACATAAATTTCCCACAGGCCAAACCATTTAAACCATCTTCTACAACTCTTTCTCAGCACCTATTGTGAGTGAGCTTTGGTACTGAAAAGAAAACAATAAGATTAATTTTTGAGTGCTGAGTCAGAATCAGAAGACCAAGAGTTTGCTAAATAAAGCGAGCAATAAAACAATGGCCTCAACCAACTGAGGTCTGTAACCCACTAACAGCCAGACCTGTACAAGCTGGTTTATGCAGAATTGGGTTCACTGGAGTTACTTATTAATCAAAACATCCCAGTTCCTGATCCCATACAGCAAACCAGCTTTGCCCTACACTAATAACTCAGTTTCCTTTTCAGTTCAGCAAGAAGTAGAAATGCAGACTTTGATCCATTTGTGGGTTTGGAAAGGCAACACTTGATAAACTGAATTTTTCACCTCTACTTTTACATTCAAAACTCTGTTATGTTCATGATTGGTTGTTTCATTACTGCTTTCCGCACCTGTGCCCTGGCCATGGCTGCCTTGCCACCTTGCCCCTGGTGACCTTGTCGTTAACTCAGTCTCCATCAGTGTCTCTTCCTATCCATGTCTACCTTCCTATGGCTCTGTAGGTCTTGGGGAAAGCCCATATTTTTTCCTAGAGAAATCAAATCGAAAAGAATTATATTTTGTAAAAACAATTCTTTGAAAACAATTCCTTGCTCAAGTTGTGAGGTAAATTAACCACAGTTAGTACTACTCACACCAACTATAATGAAAACGAAAGCAAAAACACAAACTAAACTGTGTGAGAAGTTGTATTTCTCAGGTTGAAAGAAAGGCTTTTCCTACGGGCCCCAAAGACCCTGCACCCACTAGGGCCTGCATGAGCCTGGTTTGTCTAGAAGTGCACCCCACACTCCTTATGAAGCCCCTACTCCATGCTTTTACCTGAGGCTTCCCTGTTTGGGGGTGCAGCAATGTCGTGGTGGTGGGTCTCCAGCGAGTCCTCTGTCCACCAGTTTCTACATCACCTGGAACCTGAAGCAGGGTGGCTTTTCAGAGCTCTTGACTTGTCCCCTCCTATCTCTTCTCTGACAAGATAAGGATTTAGAATCAAACCATTCTCCCTGTGAGGCTGAGACATGGAGTCTCTGAGGGAGCTCAGGTCCCCTGAGTCACCTAGGCCCTCAGTAAGGTTAGACCCTCAAGTGATGTGTAGAAGAGAGAGAAAAACATTTGTAAGGGGAACTCCCCAGGCAGCCCAGGTCATTCCGATTAAATTGTTCTGGCGTGTGGCCAGGGATGGGGGAATAGTACAGCTCTTCCGGTCTGTGGAGAACAGAGAAAGCAAGAGCGTAAGGAAATCATGGTGAATATAATAAATGTCAGTCAGCCAAACAACCAATTTACTGATACCCCCAAACCCTGTTAGCTCCTTTGTTAATTTCAGACACTATTGAAATACTGTTATTTCTATACATACAAAGTTATAGTTCAATATTAAAAATAAACTAATTTAATGATATAAATGAACTAAGGAACGATACATCAAAATTCTTAAGGTAAACCAATTAGAACAAAGATAAACTAAAAAATGAATGAATTTATTAGCTTTGGCCACACTAATATACCAATAATTAAGTAAAACTGAGATTTAACTTATTATTGTAATCTTTTCTTGAAAAAGCTTTAATTTTATAGGATTATACAGTCTGTACACCTAATGTCTCTTGAGTTTATACCTTTGATGTTTCTATACAGATATTATTTTCTGAAAGACACGGGATTAAGCTGTAGAGTGATCAACTTTATTAAAGAACGTAGTAAACCTGCTCATAGTTATTTGGGTCTTCACATAACTAAAGCAACGTGTCCGCTTTCCCCAAGACATGAGGTGTGCCCATAAAGTACAATTAAGACTAATGTCTGTGATCTACTGACATCAAGGGCATTGCTTTGGAGCCGCACACTGTAACTCTCAAAGTCGGCAGTCTCCAGATGAAGTCGATGGTAATTACTAACTGCCTGCTGAGGTGTGACCGTAAAGCCTTAGTCATGGTCCCTTTGCAACTTCCAATTTCAGCTGCTTTCTGCAGAATCGGTTGGCATATGAGTTCTCCTGTTTGTGCAGAGAGGGATTCACTCCTCCCTCCCCTGGGGCAGCACTGCAGGACACTCCAGTGCATCATTAAAAGGGAGAACTCATTCTAACCCCACACTCTGAAGACCCTGGCAAAATGTTTGGCTTTGTCCTTTGTGGAAACTCTGTCTTCTTGGTGAAATAATGCAGTCCTTCCGGTGCGTGCATTCAGCCTGGGCTCCTTTCCTATGCCGTTAATAACTGAATGAGCTAATCTGCCTGGTGACTTGGAGGGGTTGAGAAATATTATCCTACAAAGGGTGCCCTGGAACAATTTTCAGGCTGTCAGAGCCCCAGGGGTGAGGAGGAACCCGTAAGTAAGACTGAGTTGCAAGCACAGATGCAAGTGCTTTCAAAAAATCCCGAATTGGTTGCTATTCTTTCTACGATTCATCTTACTCATGCTCCAAAATAGAATTTGTAGGAGCAATGTTTACCCCCATTATTGGAGTACCACTACCACAGCTTTTCTTCTTAATGGTGTTGTGGGTTTCTGTAAACCTATTTGTTCTTATAGAACCCATTTTCAATTTCATTTGCAGAAGACAAGTGCACTTACAGATACACCCTTCGCTCCTTTCGAGGAAAATGAATTAGGATTGCTTTAGGGCAAACGGAGTGGTATTGTTTGTTCTTATCTCAGGGCCCAGGGCTGTTGAGAGAGGGTCACCAGGACCCTTTCCCACAAAATACAAAAGCACGGCCCTGAGTTTCCTGTTCCCAGTGATTCCCCAAAGTATCTGATGTTGATGAAGATGTAAAACACAGACATTGGGACATGATGGAATTTTTATGGCATCTTGTGTGTAGGGGAGGTGGGAGCTACAGAGGGAAAGCTGGAGGAAGGAATGCATTGATATAGCCCCTCCTTCAATTTGAAGTCTCGTATTAGTTTAAAAGTGGAAATGTGCTCTTTGTATAATTATACTTAATAGAATTCTCAAATATAGAAACAATACATCATACTAATTAAAGGTGCTTTATTTTTGAATTGTTAGAATGGCAAGCTGCTGGATTTTAAGTTCATCGACTTTGCTAGTTTTTGAGGAGCAAGGAAAATTATAACAAAAGAAACCTTAACGTTACAGAATCATTATGCTTGTAGAACTTAGTAGAAGCCGCAAAATGTTTTTTCCAGTTAACTTTTATGAAAATGGGTGTTTTCTGTAAGCACTCAACATAAGATATTATTAGTTCTTGGGACGCCTGGGTGGCTCAGTTGGTTAAGCAGCTGCCTTCGGCTCAGGTCATGATCCCAGGGTCCTGGGATCGAGTCCCACATCTGGCTCCTTGCTCGGCAGGGAGCCTGCTTCTCCCTCTGCCTCTGCCTGCCACTTTGCCTGCTTGTGCTCTCTCTCTCACTCTCTCTGACAAATAAATAAATAAAATCTTTAAAAAAAAAAAAAGATATTATTAGTTCTTTCTACTTCTTCTGTGTCCAGTATTTCTCAAAATAAACCCATCCTCATGGATCTTTGAAAATTACTAGATTGAGACATGTTTGTCTATTCTTTTGCATGTTCATTTATTAGTTTGCATAATTACAAACAAATTAGCATACTCCCCATCCCCCCCCCCAAAAAAAAAAACCCTGGGAAAATACAAGGCCTGAGAAAAGGAAGAGACATTAAAACATTCTGTCCTCAGAACGATTCTATTGCAGAGATAACTGTCTGGGATATTGCTTGGGAAATTTATTTTTTCCAGTTTCTATGCAGATCTCAAGATCACAGCACATGGAATAAGATTACATCTTCTTCCAACAGCCTTGTTCTTTATCTCTCTGTCCAGAGTCATCTACCACGGTAAGGAGGAAGTTATTACCTCTGTAGGAACCAGCTGAGGCTGCTTCATTTCCTACCCCATCAGGACAAAGCACATTGTAGACCCACCACCAAATTGATACCAACAGGGGGAGCCAAGCGCTCAAGCTATCTTCCTTCCCCCCTGGGGAAATACCAAGAGTGCTAAAGACATCATCCTGTTTTGGCATTTGAAATTCATTCCTGTCTTCAGAGTACAAATCACAAAAATTGAAAACTAGAATTCCTATCACACGGTGTTCAGAAACATTTCAGGGAGATCTGGGGGAACTTTGATGAAGTCAGCCCTGTAGGCTGAGGTTCAGTTTGTGAGCCTTTTATCATAAATATTTTGTGTCATAATTCTACAAATATCAATAGTTCCCCCCAAATTGTACGGACTTTTTTTTTTTCTTTTGGAGGATTAAAAAAGGAATTTTCCTTTCTTCCCCTCAACTCCTTTTCCTTCGTGCCCTTATTTTTCTAGGCCTTTTTCATTACTAGAGGGAATTATGATAATGACAAAGTATATCATCAAGCCTGGGTACAGAAAACCGACAAAGAAAAGAAGCAATAATTTTCAGGGAGAAAGGAGTGTGGAAAAACTATGCATGAGAGAATTATAGACACATACAGATCTACTTTTTCTATATCAGAACCAAATGCAAATATGTTTGTGTGTGTGTGTGTTGTTGTTATTGTTGTTGTCGTTTTTCAAACTGCGAGGTCGCTATGAACACTTGGCCGCCACCAGACACTTATTCCTGTGGTAACTTTTCTGACACCTCCTGCCTAAAACCCGAAAGGTCAGAAGGCTCGTGAGGCCCCGCTTTCACAGTCTGTATTCGTACTGAAAATCAAAATCAAGCAAGCTTTTGCCCTTCTGCTCCACGGGAGCTTTCTGTCCTCCCTAAGCTCGCCTTCGGACACCTGCGTTACCATTTGACAGGTGAACCGCCCCAGCCAAATGCAGATATGTTGATTTATTTCTATAAAAATAGTGGTGAGACAGACAACATCTACTCTTTCACACAAAATGCAGGTTAAATCATTTAATAATCATGGGCTCTGTGTTTGACACTTACGTTCAATACAATCTCTCTTCTTATAATCTTGAGATACGAGATCAAGTATCTGAATATTTGAAGTAAGTTGTAAAGACCTATCTTTCCTTTTTATGAATGCCTGATTGAATCTCATCTGCTCTGATCCATCCTTAAAAAATAAACTTGATCTTCAGTTATGAGCCTCCAGCAGGTGGGTAGGTTTTCTGTCCTTTACACTGCACCGGGATTGATAAGCTTAATTGGGAGGACATCCATTACAGATCAGAGAGTATGTCCTTAAATTTCAGTTCATCTGATTTTTTTTTATAAGTCTATAGGAGTTAAATGGCTCAATTTTTTACTAATAGTTGATTTTTTTAATGTAAAATGACACTACATCAGCACGTACTTAAAGCAAATAGTCCTTGGTCCTTTTCAGTAAGAACCTCTTTTCAACTTTGAGACCTCTTAAACATCTGGCATTGATTTTTTGTATTTGTCAAACCTTTGCATTTGATGACCAATATTATATTGATAGGAAAGATGTTTCACTGAATCACCAGCCTTAAAAGAAAGAAAAAAAATGTGTAGTTACCTGGTATAGTAGTGAAAAGGATATTGTAGTGAAAGACCCAGTGATTTTTAAAGAGTTAATATACAATACAAATTAGTGTACACGATTATTAATTTTTGGGTTCTTTGACAGCGTCTCAGAATTGTGCTGTTCTTCAGTATATTTAACTGGTTGAGGATAATGGCTTTCCTTTTCTCTTGTCCCTACCTTAAACACACTCTAAGCACAATATAAGTGCACATAGAATACGTCACTTACTGCTTTTAGGTGTTAAAAACATTGGTTCAAAATAGCTGGCTGATGGAATTCTTATGAAAACATTATATTCATGGTATATGTTTGGTGTTTTTAAAATTTATGTATCATTCTTCCTTCAATCCCTTTTATGTGTAATCAACATGTAGATTTTAAGAATAGTAGAGGTTTAAGGAAATTAGGTATTATACAAGTGTGAAGAGCTTTGTACATTTCCTGACACGTACAACACTCAATCCATGGTAGCCTTTCATATCTATCTCCTTCAGTGCTTCCCCACGTTCTGTCCCAGCAGGTTACAAATGAGGATTCTAAGTGAGACTGAAATTAGTTGTAACTTGTTTACCTGATTTCTCACTTGAATTGATGACAAACTCCAGCGATAATCTAATATTCCTCTCTGCCACTTCAATCTCTTTTCATTCCCCATGTTGCTAGCAGATACATTCACCAGTGAAACTGCAACTAGTTACCCTTTTATTTTTCCCCATTTTTCCTTATTTTGAAGAAAACCCAAGTGATCAGAATAATTCATTTGTAGCCATAATTGATAATTACACTGCCTTGTTTGCACAGATAATCTTGAAATGGTTGCATCAGAGCCAAATCCATTTTATTGTGTTTCTTCCTTCTGTTTGGATTTTATATAAAGATTTAAAATATACTGTGACTGATAGTCACAGAGATGCAGAAGGATAGTAAAAGAAGGAGGAAGGTTTGTACAACAGGAACTCTTTCCTACCTCTTAGCGGGCCAATTGTACTATCTCAAAGTCTTCCTACATGTCCTTGTAGTATCACATGGAACATATATTGCCAAGAAATGGGCCCAAATCAGTTCCATTGTAAGACATGAATAGTGTTTCCTACTATGTTATCTGTTGTCAAAAATAAACACCTTTACTTATGTTTTTAGCTGGTCTTCCATTTGGTTAAGAAGACCTCATTGTTCATGAATTATACTATTGTAAAAGGGGTAATGGCTACTTTTCATTCTTTTTGACATTTGAAACTCCTTCTATACTTGGGAACGCCTCTGCCTAATGAGGCAGAACAAGCCTCCACAAGAAGAAGCTGCAAATACCACATGCTTATTCTCCTAGGCTTCCTGTTATCTAGGACCCAGACTTATGAACTAGATTGCACCAATCAGACACCCTCAACTCAGATTTTGCATAAAGAAATGATGAAATGACATGAGAAGCAGGGACTATGTGGAATTAATTTTAATTATGGCTGGTGGCAGGAGATTAGCAACATCCAATTTCAAGAAATAACTATTCTAGAAGCAACATCCATTATATAGTTTTGATAGCTTCGGCAGTGACTGTGTCTGGTGCTCAGTGACAGCAGCATGAGTGCGTTCACCAGATGGTTCTGCAGCATTATACAGCTCTGTTACTGGCTACAAAACCTCCAAGTCTTATTTCCTGGAATCCTGGAGATTCCATGAATTCCACTCCCCACCTCTGCCACCCAATGTCTCTTTAACAAATTACCTTTCCTGTTTATATCACTCAGATTCTGATGCTTAAAACTGGGAGCTGTGACTGGATAAAAAGATATGTAATATACAAATCTTAACATTCTTAATTTATTATCTAAATGATAGCCATACAGTAGGACCTTTGGGAAAGTGCAAGTGTGGGAAGAAACGCATAATTGTAGATTAAATCACTGTAAACTGATTGTTCACTAGGTATTAGTTCATTAAAGATGAACTGAACAGTTGATCACAAAGCCACACTCTGGCCATGTCTCTGTAGAGTATTTCCATGTCCTAGCAGCCAGAATGATTGGAAGAGTCCTAATATGCACAGGCACCTTTTTGCTTCTCTCTCTTTGAATAAACCCCCCAAACCCACTACTTCTCTGCTAGAAAATATATATATATTAGAACTTGTTTCTTCTTTACTTTCTGGGCTTAGTTCTATAATGAAAAATTCATGGTAAATATCAATGGTAAAATTCATAGACAAAGCCATAGACAATCTACTTTCATCTCATTTTTTTTTTTTTTGCCTTGCTTATAGTGTAAATAGCTGACACAAAGTAAGTGTGCAATGAGTATCTGTTAAGTAAAGATAGCAAACACTAATGTAGCACTTATGAGCCAGGTGTTCACTTATATTAACTTACTTCCTCCTCATAATAACCTTCTGACATAGGCACTGTTATTATTCCCTGATTAATCCTTGTTATTGGCGGGGAGGATGGAGAGGACAAGAAATGGACAGGTTGAAGGGTTAAGTAACTTGCCCAAAGAAAGTGAGCAAAAGTGATCCCAACTCCAGAAGGATGCCTCTGGAGTCTATGCCTTATATTTTTTTTAATTCAGCTGATAGTCATTAAGCACCCACCATATGTCAGGAACAAAAATTCAATGATGTGTGTATATTATTTTGCCCTCAAGGAGCTCACTATATCAGAGAAATAGACATATAACAAATAATTAAAGTACAATTATTCTATGATAGAAAATATAAATGAGGTTTGTTGGGACACAAGGAGGTGATAAACTTTACTCTGAATGAAAGAAGGCCGAGGAGGACATCTGAGAGCAGAGAATGCTCCAGCTGAGATTTGAAATAATTTTTCATGAATATGAAATTACATTCTAGGCAAAAGGAACACCTTATACAAAAGGTAAAATAGTGTATTTGTGAATATAGTGAGGCAAAACTGAGGCTTGAAGCTGGAGATGTAAGCAAAGCCCAGATAATAAAGAAAACTCTATGTTATGGCAATTAGGAGCCATTGAAGAGACTTAAGCAAGCGAGTAAGATGAATAGATCTGCACTTAAGAAAGATGTTTCTGGCTCTATAGTGTTGAAATAAAGGGGGTCAAGTTTAGATGGAAGAAGTAGAGTTAGGAGACTGCTGAAATAGATTAAATATACAAGGACTTACATGGGTCAGAAGTTTAGGGTAAAGACAGCATTGACTCGAGAGATAATTGAACATAGAATTAGTAGGGCTTATAAATCTATTGGATATTGGTAATACGGGGTGGTAATAAAGAGGTAGAATTGTTCTGTTTCTCTATTTTGGTTTGCACTAATTTACATAAGATACATGTAGCCTCTGGTTTTCTTTTTCTTTAGAATATTTTCGTTCTTCTTACAAGGTTTTTATTTGTAATTTTAGTGTTCCTTGAGACTCAAAGTTTTATCCTCTTTTATTGTGCTTTTACATTTATTTATATCCTTGTGCCACTTTGGTTTTAAGATGCTTTATGTCTATGTTGGATTGAAATATTGTATATGTATGTATATCTTTAACACACATCTACATAAAACTTCTAGAGGGCATCCTTTACTGCAAGTTGAATGTTTTTATGTATCTGCTTTTTTAGTTTGTCAAATAAATATTGTTATTTATATAACTAATATGTTTGATGGCCCAGTTGAGAGTACATCTTTTATATGTTCTTTTTATGAATCTTCAGCATTTTTGGATGTATGGATATGGCTCTATAAATAATATTTTTTGGAAAGAAGAGGACAGTCAGAGTTCTAGCAGTTAAAGCTGGCATTGCTTATTCAGAAACCTCTCTTTGAAGTCAAATATTTCTACTTTCAAATCAAGTATTTTTTATTAGAAAAGATAAGTTTTGCTCTTAGTAGCTAAACATGACCAAAGCATAATTATTTTCAGTGAAAAAAAGTTGAAGTTAATTGAATGATAATACTTCTCCCAGAGATTTATGTAATAAAACTACATAATTCATGTACCTGTATTTATTATAAATCTTGCCTCAAGAGAATTTCAAGCTGAGCTTTTTTATTCCATTAAATATATATGAATATACTTTTACATGTTGCACAGATACAGAGATAGATGGATAGGTAGATGATTGATAGGCATTTAAGTATATTGAGATATAATTGTAGAAACTTTTATTAAAACAATACTGACAATGCCTCGCCCAATGTGATGGAGATAGTTGTTTGGTACTTAGAGCTGTTGGTTGAATAAATGAATAGGTGAAGCTATATAACGTCACTTATGTTTAGGGATGCAGTCATTTCAAAGGAAAATGTCACCACCTTACGTTTTTAAGTTTCTTTTGATGTTCTGCATCATCGGTCTCTTTGGATCTGACAATTCAACTAGTACATGCTCATAGCTTTACTATTGAGCCAAATGAAATTGGAGGATTCCCTTCTGAGTATATTGAGTTATACAAAGAATCAGGACTTGCAATTGCCTTGATTATTCTTTCCCCTTGATATCTTTCCCTATTTGTATAAATTAAAAATTAGGATAAAGTATTGTCTTTCATTGTCATCATAAATATCTCAACTTAATTTCTTTATGTCATAGTAATTCTGCTCAGTGCATTCTGCTGTTTCTAGATGATGCTTGACAACACTTCAATTTCATCAACTCAGTGAATACTAATTCACTTAAAAAAATACAAATTAGTCTGTTTAATACCATGAAAAAAAATTTTTTTAAGATTTTGTTTATTTATTTGAGAGAGAGAGAGCAGGAGCAGGGAGGAGGAGCAGGGGGAGAGGGAGAAGCAGACTCCCCGCTGAGCAGGGAGCTTGATGCAGAGCTCAATCCCAGGACCCTGGGATCATGACCTGAGCCGAAGGCAGACACTTAACCGACTGAGCCACCCAGGCACGCCAGCACCATGAAGATCTTTGTATTAAAAAGGCTATTTGAAAATATATTTTTCTATTTTGAAAGGTTCTTTCCCTTTGTGTATGTTTTTTGTCTTTGTGCATTTTTTCGCTTCTTGGTACAGGCTTCTCCTCCCTCTGATGATGCCAATTACTCCTTATAGCATCACCGCACTGCCCATTTTCATTCAAAGATGTTCTGATCCCTAGCAATGTTGTCAAGAGGCCTCTTTCTGAGAACACTTTGTAAAGTGATTGACATGTTATTGTTATACATATCAGCTTCAGTAATTTCACCAACCAATTATGAAATGTTCAGTATCAAAGACTGTTAGCTAAAATACTAAAAAATAAAACCGTAGGATTATGTGGAAAAAATTTAGACTCTCAATTTTTAAACTAGATTTAAAATTATAAAATTTTCACACTCTTGGAAAAAATGTGACTATTTGCCCATGCACTTATTCCTTGATATTTAAAGCTGGCGGTGTGTGCTTGGAGGTGGGGGGTGGGGGAGGAAAGTCATGTACTATCTGCCAGGATGCTAAACACTGAGATTTAAGGATGCATGACTTCAGTTAAATGAGAGGTTCATGTTATCAAATAATGACTGTGAAATGTGATAAGTAGATAATAAAGCTTTGTACTGACAATATGGGAATATAACAACAACAAAAAAAGCAGGAATAGGTAACTATAAAAAAGTAAGGAAAGATTTTTAACGGAAAATAGTTTTTGAGCCATGATTTCAAAAATGTATAATAAATGTAGAAAAGCCTTAACCTGAAGCTCAAACCCTAGGGAAATCAAATTTTATATTGTAAATTTTTAAAGAAAATTTTTAAAAAATAAAGAAAGAGAACCCATGGCCAAAGAAACAGGTTTGAATTTTAATATATCCAAATCTAGAGAAACACAATACATTAACCAGAAATTGTTATGTTCATTCATTTAAAAGAAAGAACTGCTTATTTTTTCAAACCTTGAATCTGCTGACAGTTTTGCTAACATTAATAGCACATTTTTGGTATTGTTTATGTCTGTTTGACAAAGATGCAAATAGCCTTAATACATCATAACTATTCCTAGTTTTATTAAAAATGAGATTAGTAGCTGAATTATTGGCATTGAGCATGAACTATTTCTTCTACTCTAGTGAGGCAGTTACTATGTACTATTCTGCCAAATTTTTATCACATTTTTTTCTATTGGGTATACTTCCAAGAGTCACAATAATAGTGAGTCACCATAAAAAAAAAAAAAATGGTTCATTTCTTTCCTTACTCATTATGCTAGAATGAGTTTGAATTTTTATTGGTAGGAATGTACAATGCCTTTTCCTGTAATGATAATAGCAATGACAAGTTGGGTAGGCAGAACGTGAAGTCTTTTCTGTGCTGGAGAAATTTCCTTAGAAGTATATATCAAGGCCACCTGGGTGGCTCAGTTGGTTAAGCAGCTGCCTTTGGCTCAGATCACGATCCCAGGGTCCTGGGATTGAGTCCTGCATCAGGCTCCTTGCTCAGCAGGGAGCCTGCTTCTCCCTCTGCCTGCTGTTCCCCTGCTTGTGCTCTCTCTCTCTCTCTCTCTCTGATGAAAAATAGATAAAATCTTTTAAAGAAAAAGAAGTATATATCAAGGATAGATTTTTGTAGGATACTTGTCTAACATGTGAGGTGACATCAGATTGGTGAGAACTATACAAGCATCATATTATTTTGAGATTGTGCCACATTCTCTCCGTTAGATTCCAATATTAGAGCACATATATCATCTGTTTCTCTTTCTATAAATGGATGAATGAGATGGAAAAAAAAAAGTTTCAGTGTGATTTAGTGACTTACCCAAGATTACGACATACCCCGTAGAGGAGTGAGTTAATACAAAGTGCCCATTTCTGACTCCTGGTTGATCCAACTTGTGAACAAGACTGCATTTTGTCTCTTGCAGCCTGAGCTATATTTGAATTTAATATTCAAGAACCAATTTTATTACTGGTTTTATGTGAATTTATGTATAGTGTCCTTGCCAGAATTCTTTTATTACATCTTATTTGTGTAATTTGATTTCTCTTGAGCATTATGATGATCCATCCTTTTAGCTAACCCAACCCAGTACTTTGTAGACACCAGCAACTGAGAAGAGTGACAGTCAGACTTAAAATCCAAGCTTGACTAGTTGCAAAATATGAAACACAGTAACGATAGAAATAAAATCTTGGCATATTTTAAGAGAGACTTTATATAAATTACAGCAACCTGGGAGCAGTAAAATTGATGCGTTGACACTAACATACCAAACTCACATGGCAATTACAGTTCTGTTGAGTAATAGCGCAGTAGAAACTTACAACGCTCACCAAATTTATGTACCTTGGTACAGTTCATGCTGTGTCATCTCTTACAAGAAAATAGATTTAGATATGATGGGCATGGATTGTTTTTACTCAAGTATAGAGTGCCCAGAAAATAACTTTCAAAATATGTCAAAGATACATTTATTTATTGTTTTTTACTCTCAATGTTTGCATTTGTCTTTCTCAACGTACAGATTCAAATCACTAACTCTATTCTTTCAGTCTGATGATAAGCAGCAAGTGTAAGAAACTAAAATTTCTATAGGTTCCAGGCAGGTTTTTTTTTTTTTTTTTTTTTTTACAGTATCAACTTGGTGTTACTTAGTGAATGATGGGAACAGTGACCAACTGAAAAGTACATGTCCCAGCTAAAAGGTTGGCCACTACTTTGTTCCAGCAAGAAACTCACATGTCAAAATATGAACCCAGGGTTGTTAGATCTTTAAGGTTTACAAAAGCAGGCAGAAATCTTGATTTTTGTAAGTGTTAACTAATTCTAAATTTAAATACACCAATTGGGCCAGATAAGCATGTCTCTGTGCCATAGCTTGTCACATGGAACTATAAGTAGAGGCATGATTCTATGGTAATGATAATGGTGCAGTTCAATAAGGACTTTCGTACTGGTCAGGTTCCCACCTCCTTTGTTCTTTCATTGTCTGTTTAATCAGTATCATAAGAAAGCCATAGAATATTTCCATTGTATCTTTATAGATGGAAAGACTTCTCAAAGTTGTAAACAGTTGTCATGGAAAGAATTGTTATTTGTGCTCATGCATTTTCAATGATTGTTATTGTTCCCTACAGCCTAATGTTACTGATATCCTTTTTTTTTTTTTTAAGATTTTATTTATTTATTTGACACAGAGAGAGAGATCACAAGTAGGCAGAGAGAGAGGGGGAAGCAGGCTTCCTGCTGAGCAGAGAGCCTGATGTGGGGCTCGATCCCAGGACCCTGAGATCATGACCTGAGCCAAAGGCAGAGGCTTTAACCCACTGAGCCACCCAGGTGCCCCTGTTACTGATATCCTTAAATAAAACTTGATTATGCAAAGCTTCCTATTAAATCAAACTTTGATTATTTGAACTTAAGGGAAAGGATATGGATTATTTATTTCCTATACTCCCTCTTGAGAAAGTAAAGTACATGACTCGCTCATTGTTTCATCTCATTTCTAGGACATTCTCCGGCAAATAGAAGATTGAATGAAAATAATTTATTAATAGAAGTTTGCTAATTTAGTCATCCACTCATCAAGTGAATTTTTACTTAGCACAAATGTATGCCAAGCATGTTATTAAATATTGTTTTATATATGTGGATTATTAACTCAGGCTAGAAAACCATTCTGCTTCAGGGAAAAAAAATTACACTGGTATTCAATTTAATGAGATACAATCCACCTTTTTGCAGCCTATTGAAGTATGGTTAACAACATTATAAGACATTTAAAATATACATCATGATGATTTTATATATGTATACATTGTGAAAGGATTTCTAGTTAACTAATACATCCAATGAAATATAATCTACATTCTAAAGTATAAACCTACATTTTGCCTTCAATTCTCTGTAGAACTTTTAGGAAGATGCCAACTTCTTTTTTTAAGTCTCCTTCCTAGAAAAGTATAAGAGCAGATCATACTATATATCTCTAAGCAGATGTCTGATGGCTGTTTGGTTAATCAGAACTTTTATCCTGTATACCAAATACCCTTAGGGGGAAAAAGCCACACACTGCAAGTCTACCAGCAAAAACAAACAAACAAACAAAAACAAAAACAAAAGATCAAGGTCTTGTTAATTAATTTTAAACTCATTGTTGCTTTAAAGGATTAGAATTTGACAACTCAAAACTATTTAACTTTGTGTAAAAAAAATTAGTGTTCCTATATGATGAATAATAATGGGCCTTTGCTAACCTGACTATTCTCTACAAAGGCAAATTTTTAAAAAATCATATCTCAAAAATAGTGTTTGATGGTCAAGTAGATGAAAGTGAACTCCCAACTTCAAATGAGTTCATATTCATGCGTTCTTAAAGAATAATCTCTTCTTATCCTTATTTTTTGATGTTAAGATTTTTAGCAATATGCCAACCAACTCATCAATCAATCAATCAATCAGTCATATACTTGTATCATATCACAATCTATAGTAACAGCAGGACTGGATCACCAAAGTAAAGAGGAGCTTCAGTGCATCCAAATCAGCCAGGGTCGCCTGTGCTAATTTAATCAAAATGAAAAGTAGCCCCCTGTGTGAAGAGAGAGAAATACACGCTAACGTAATATGGTCCGTTTATGTTGGTTATAGTCTTCATTTGAACTCTAGATGTGTCATCAAACTAGATGGCCAACTTGAAGACTGCAGTGTCTTTCTGTAACATGAAAAGTTGGCTTGTAAACAACAAAATATATTTTTTCATCAAGGATTTGCATTTTCTTTTTGAGGTTCATCTTTCTCGTATTGTAGCTTACTAAGGGTAGTAGGCAGAATAATGGCTCCTGAAGATATCTATGTCCTAATTCCCAAAATCTGTGAATATGTAAGTTACCTGGCAAAGGAGAATTAAGATTGCAAATAAAATTACAGCTGCTAATCAGCTGACCTTCTGACAAGGAGAGAATCCTGTGTTGTCCAAATTGGCCCCATGTAATCACAAGTTTCCTTAAAAGTGGAATAGGAAATTGGAAGAGAGAATCAGAGATGGCAATGTGAGAAAACCTTAGCCAATAGAGTGGGGCCATGAGCCAAGGAAAACAGGCAGTCTCTCGAACTGCAAAAGACAAGGGAATAGATTCTCCTCTAGAGCCTGCAGAAAGGAATACAGACCTACTAACACCTGTCAAGACCCCCAGTCAGGGCTTCTGACCTATAGAGCCATAAGATATTAAGTTTGTGTAGTTATAAGTCACTAAGTTTGTGATAATATGTTACAGCAGCCAAGCAAACTAATACACTAAGGAACTTCAATTTTTTTCATTAATTTTAATTTTAATTTTTTCCATTAATTAAAAATTAAAATTTTCAGACTTTTCTTAAAACATTGTATATTTCTTTGTTCATTTATTTTCAGGAGGTAATCCACAGCAACCAGGTTGACATTTCAAGAAGCAGCCAGGAAATGGAAAGAAATGAACGAGAAGCTTCCAAAACACACAAAAGTGATGTTCTTGGAACAGAACTGGTAAGTACTTAGAAAGACAATACTTTCCAAACAGTTTACAAAGCTGTGTGGAAATTCTGACCTCGTTGTAAGCCATTGCTTTTAATGTCCTTTATGTGTTTAATATCAATACATATCAGTGTCTATTTCTGTACTTTGGAGTTGACATTCTTCGAAAAATAAAACGAGCACCCTAAAAATATGATTGCACTTTAGATGTTAATTCATTTATATTCTGTTATAACATGAGCCCATGCATTAAAATAAGGGATAGAAGTTTAATTAGCATCTCTCAATGTTCATTGAAGTCTTGAAAGAAAATCACTGTGAAATGAAGAATATATGTATAGTACTAAAATAACTGACTTCTTAAAAACAATTATTTATTTAAAATTATCTTTAAACATAGGCCTCTCATCTTAAAAAGCACACTGAGGAAATAAGCCAAGCTTCTCAGCTCCATCAGTATGTTCAAGAAACAGGTGAGAATCTGCTATTATTGGTCCCCAATATACCTTGCTCCTGCTGATGTGTCTGTGTTTGAATGGAAGCCTTCCAAAGCACAATCCCTCCCACTGAGTAAATTTAGTAACTATGACTCATGGTCCCAAAGGGGACAGAGTAGTATTTCTATATATAATTAGGTTCTGTGTGTGGTAATAGATGCAATAAGCTTCTGAAATAGTTCACTGCCCATCAGTCTTATGAATTCATCCTAAAAGCCTAGAAGGTGGTACGCCAGCCACCTCTGAATTGCTTTTTGCCTCAGGGACCTAGAATAAAACTTAATGTTTATCAAGCTCCCTGGGAACAGAAATGTTATCTGGATTGTATTACTTTTAATAACAGATTTAAACACTTCTAAATTCCGTTTTGCAACCTATAGATAGGAGATTAAACTATCGACAAATCTGTGCAACTTTTTTTGCATAAGACCCGTAGAGTTTGTCTTGCCTATAAAAGGGGAATGAAAAGCTTTGTGGCCTTGAAGAGCTACAAAGGATGATTTAAGCCAATTGCCAATTACTTGGCTCTATCTATTTTTGCTTTATTTTGGTTTTCCTAAAGGAAGTAGGTCTTGAAACTTGAAAAATATATACAATTAAAATAAACAACAGTTTCATCACTTATGCCTTCCCATCCAGAGATCCAGAGATCACCACCACCACTGTTCTTCTTATATTTCTTGACCTATATTAACTTACAATGAAAGAGTGCCATATGTACCTTGAACCTTTTTATTTAACATATATTGTGAGAAGTTTCCCATAGCATTACAATTTTCTTCTCAAACGTCGTGTTTATTTGTTATATAAAACCCCCGGTATTCTTTTCTGTTTGTAGTCATCGATACACCTGAGGATGAAGAGATTCCGAAGGTTTCAACTAAGTTTTTAAAAGAGCAATTTGAAAAGTCTGCCCAGGAAAAGGTCCTTTATTCTGACAAAGAGATGACCCCAGCCAAGCAGAGTAAAGTAAGACAATTTCTCTACCTAGAAATATGTTAAGTGTAAAACCAGATGTAGATGCTTACCATTTTCAAATTATTGAATGTTTGGTGTGGTTTTCACATCCTGAGCCAGTACTCCTCTGTTCCATAAGGAGGATATTATTCTACATGAGAAAAGCAGTAGAGTTAAAACTTTTCTCACTAGAAAAAAATGGAAAAATTATATGTGCTCTAAAGTTCAATAACTAGCATTGGATAAAATAATAAAGTCAATTTTAAATGTCAGATACTCTGCTTAAAATTCCAAGGAAAACAAAACAACCTTCAAAAGTACTTTAAGGCTTTTATTGTTTCCCTCTAGATTATTCAGCATAGCATATTAAGCAAAGCAGGAAGAATAATCAAGATTATGTGTAAATGTTAAAATACTGAACCGTTGATGTATCGAATGGGGAATATAACTCTGAAAGTGCAATGAATTATAAGAAATATAGCAACAAACACTAAATATTGCTCCTGAGTAGGTCTCTCAAAGGAGTCTGTCACCTTTTGTTTCCAATGAAGAAATCGTAGCAGTGGACAGGGGAGGGGCAGTGCCTAGGAAGTCTTCACCACTACACCCGTTTTTATAAGATTGACTTTCTCTCCCTTAAAGATTGGAAGTGAATATGAAGAGACTTTAAAACCATCATCAATTGTGGGTACCTCTTCCACTTCCTGCATGTCGACCTGCCAGAGGAAGGAAGCATCAGCCACAAAACACAATGACCACAGTGCGACTTCCTCAACTCTGGTACAAGTTAATGCCACTGCTATGGGAAAAGCAGAAGAATTTCCTCCTCCCCCACCTGATATATTTCAAACTCCAATAGATATGACAGCATTTTCCCAGTCCCCTGAATTTCCCAACCCTCCTAGAATACCACCGGTACCCAAAGAATTATATTCTAAGCAAAGAAATTTGTACGAATTAAACCGTTTATATAAACACATGCATCCTGAGTTACGAAAAAACTTAGAAAAAGATTATATCAGTGAGGTTTCTGAAATTGTCTCTAGTCAAGTGAACCCAGGGAGCTCAGTTTCAGCAGATGTGCAGCAAGCCCGGTATGTTTTTGAAAATACGAATGACAGTTCTCAAAAAGCTCTGAACTCAGAAAGAGAACACTTGGAGTGGGATGAAATTCTGAAGGGGGAGGTACAGTCCATGAGATGGATCTTTGAGAATCAGCCTTTAGATTCTATCAACAATGGCTCTCCAGATGAAGATAATATCAACAAGGGCATTGCTGATCAAGAAATCATTGCTGGTGGTGATGTGAAATATACCACATGGATGTTTGAAACCCAACCCATAGATACACTGGGGGATCATTCTTCTGGCACCGAAGAAAATGCTGAGAAAATTCCTGAGTTAGCCAGAGGAGATGTCCGCACGGCCCGGTGGATGTTTGAAACAGCACCATTAGATTCAATGAATAAAATGCATCAAGAAGAATCAGTGGTAACTGCCGTAAAGGACATAACTGGTGGGGATGTCAAGACTGTGAGATATATGTTTGAAACTCAACATTTGGATCAGCTTGGACAGCTTCATTCAGTGGATGAAGTTCACCTATTGCAACTCAGGTCTGAGCTCAAAGAAATTAAGGGAAATGTTAGGAGAAGTATAAAATGTTTTGAAACTCAACCGTTATATGTTATTAGAGATGGTTTAGGTCAAATGCTAGAAATTAAAACTGTTCACAGAGAAGATGTTGAAAAGGGAGATGTGAGAACAGCACGTTGGATGTTTGAAACACAGCCCTTGGACACAATTAACAAGGATATCACAGAAATTAAAGTTGTCCGAGGAATATCCATGGAAGAAAATGTCAAAGGTGGGGTGAGTAGGGCAAAGTGGTTATTTGAAACTCAACCTTTGGAGAAAATCAAAGAAGAGTCAGAAGAGGTCATCATTGAAAAGGAAACAATAATAGGTACAGATGTCTCCAGAAAGTGTTGGATGTTTGAAACTCAGCCATTAGACATTCTAAAAGAAGTTCCTGATGGAGGTCCTCTAAGATCTGAAGAGATAATAGGGGGTGATGTACAAACTACTAAACATCTATTTGAAACACTTCCAATGGAGGCTTTAAAAGATAGCCCTGATGTAGGAAAACTTCAAAAAATTACTGCCTCTGAAGAAGAAAAGGGGGATGTTAGACATCGGAAATGGATTTTTGAAACCCAACCTCTGGAAGACATTAGAGAAGATAAAAAAGAGTACATACGAACAGTGAAACTTGAAGAAGTTGACAGAGGAGATGTGAAGAATTACACACATATCTTTGAATCAAACAATTTAATTAAATTTGATGCATCACATAAAATAGAGGTGGAAGGAGTCACCAGAGGTGCTGTAGAGTTAAACAAATCACTCTTTGAAACAACACCACTATATGCCATTCAAGATCACCTTGGGAAATATCATCAAGTCAAGACAGTCCAACAAGAAGAAATCCTGAGAGGTGATGTAAGAAGTTGTAGGTGGCTTTTTGAAACAAGGCCCATTGACCAGTTTGATGAAAGCATTCATAAATTCCAGATAATTAGAGGAATATCTGCTCAAGAAATACAGACTGGAAATGTGAAATCTGCTAAATGGCTATTTGAAACGCAACCTCTTGATTCCATTAAATATTTTAGTAATGTGGAAGAAGTAGAAAGTAAAACTGAACAAGTGACAGATATTGTTAAAGGGGATGTCAAAACTTGTAGGTGGCTTTTTGAAACCCAACCAATGGAGTCTCTTTATGAAAAAGTTTCATTAATGACTGGCGGTGAAGAAATTCAGAAGGGAGATGTCAAAGCCTGTACCTGGCTCTTTGAAACTAAGCCACTTGATACCATAAAAGATGACTCCGAAGAAACAGTCAGATTGCAAACTGTAAAACAGGAAGAGATCCAAGGTGGGGATGTTCGTACAGCATGTTTTCTTTTTGAGACAGAAAATTTGGACAGCATACAAGGAGAAGAAGGAAAAGAAACCAAGGCCATGGAAATAGATATCCAAGCTGGGGATGTCTCCGGCATGCGGCATAAATTTGAAAATCAATCTTTAGATTCTATAAGTTCCAGTTCAGAGGAAGTTTTAAAAAAGATCAAAGCCCTAAAGACTGAAGACATTCAGAAAGGCAATGTTTTAAATTGTAGGTGGCTTTTTGAAAACCAACCAATTGATATGATAAAAGAGAGTCAAGAAGGTGATGAATTAGTTAAGACAGTGACAGACGTACAAGGTGGGGATGTGAGAAAGGGGTGCTTTATTTTTGAGACTTTTTCTTTAGATGAGATTAAAGAAGAATCTGACTGTATCAGCACCAAGAAAATAATTACTGAAGAAGTAATGAAGGGTGACGTAAAAAGCTACAGAATGCTCTTTGAAACCCAACCACTCTATGCAATTCAAGACCGAGAAGGGTATTATCATGAAGTGACAACAGTTAAAAAGGAAGAGGTAATTCATGGAGATGTACGAGGAACGAGGTGGCTTTTTGAAACAAAACCACTAGACTCAATTAATCAGTCAGAGACTGTGTATGTTATTAAATCTGTCACACAAGAAGACATTCAGAAGGGAGATGTTAGTTCTGTCAGATACAGATTTGAAACCCAGCCGCTGGATCAGATTTCAGAAGAATCACATGATGCTATGCCCACTGTGGACTATATTCAAGGTGGGGATGTAAAGACAAGTAAACAACTTTTTGAGTCTGAAAATTGTGGTAAGAATACTTGTATAAGAACAGTAAGTGTCAACGAAATACAAAAGGGCAATGTTAAAACATCTACTTGGCTATTTGAAACGCACAGCATAGATGAGCTGAGAGGAGAAGGGTCAGAATATGAAAATATCAAAACAGTCACCCAGGAAGATATACAGAAAGGTGATGTTAAGCAGGCAGTATGGCTTTTTGAAAACCAAACTTTGGATTCTATTAAGGAAGTAGATGAAAGCACTACAAAAATCATCAAGGAGGAAATCCCTCCCTCTGATGTCAAGACAACTACGTGGCTCTTTGAAACTACACCCCTACATGAATTTAATGAAAATAGGGTAGAGAAGGTAGAAATTATTGGCAAGAGCATTAAAGAAACATTAGAAGAACTCTACTCTCAAAAAATTATTGAGGCTCCTGGAATCATTATTGAAGCTGATGAAGTTGGGGATGTTCGAATGGCAAAATACAAGCTAATGAATCAAGCATCTCCTGAGATACAGAAAGAAGACATTATCAGGGTTGATCTCAGAAATATAATGGCGAACCTGCTTTCCAAAAGAGACTGTACAAAAAGGGAAATTTGGGTTAGTGAAGAAGAGAAGGGAAATGTTAATTTGACCAAAACTCAATTATTAAACAGATCAATGGAATTTCATGCTGAAAAAGAAGAAATAGTGAGTGGTGACGTACAACAAGCAATAAAAAACCTGTTCTCTGAGGAAAGATCTGTAAAGAAAGGCATTTTAATTCAGGAAGATGAAAGAGGAGATATTAATATGACTATCTATTGTCTTCTTCATGAAAACACTGGTGACACAGTTAGGCGTGAAGAAGTAATAGGGGGCGATGTAAAACGTACCATTCATAATTTGCTATCTTCCATATCAAACAATAAAATATCTGAAAGGGCTAAAATCGATGCCTCTGAGAGGGGAAATGTTCAGTTTTTCACAACATGCATAGAAATTGGCGCTTTGGATTATCTTAAACAACTTCAGACAGAGTCAAGTGAAACATTGACAGCTAGGAAACAAGAAAGAGAGGAAGAAATCATTGGTGGCGATGTGGAGGGTACAAAACTGTTACTAAAGAAAAGGCAGTCTGAGATTGAACGGACTGTTAATGAAACTGACATCATTCCAGGAGATGTGCAGAATACAGTTAAGGTTTTTATGAGAGAGCCTCAAACTACATTTTGCAAGACCCCCAAAGAAGAAATTATAAAAGGTGATTTGAACTCAACCCTAAATTCCCTCAGCCAGGCCATAAATCAGAAAACCGTGGCTAAAACAGAAGAAATTATAAAAGGAGACATGCTGGCTACACTCAAATCACTTAAAGAATCAAACCACCAATGGAAAGAATCTAAACAGCCCAATGCCATCCCTGGTGACATTGAAAAAGCTATTGAATGCCTTGAAAAGACCACAAACACAAGAACAGAAATCCTGAAAAAGGAGCTTATCCGAGATGACCTTGAAATATCATTAAGGAATCTGAAAGAAGCAGAGAGAGCTTTTAAAGAGGTGAATGAAAGAGGTGTAGTGAAAGAAGATGTGAAAGGTGTGATGGGAGGGTCCTCAGAAGAGCAGAAAACAAAGATTCATCAGGTGGCTGTCCAGAGGGACACAAAAAGTGTTCTTCAGCCAAGACCAGGACCATTTGAGCCAGCAGCCAGGTGGCAAGGGGGAGCAGACGTTCCCAGTCAAACTACAGGCAAATCTTCTCATGGGAATTTAATAGAAGAAAAAACTGAAGTTACTCTCCCAAAAGCCCCCAAAGGCACTGTAAAGATTGTCATAGATCGTGAACAAAACAATGATACTCTTGAGAAAAGCCTTAGAAAACTATCTAATTCACGCCATGAAGCTATCAGCAATGTGTTGGAATCAGGGGACAAAATGGGCGTCTGGATTGATACCACAACAGAGCGGCATCTTAGTGATGAACATGTGAACAGACGATTGACTTCAACGGTGGCAGCTAAGGAAAATCTAAAAACTAAGGAATCAGAGACTGTGAGAGAACAGAAGAATGCTGTCTTTAACTCTACACAATCTATCAATAAAACAGTGGGAAAGCAACAGACTCAAACTTGCAAACTGAAGAATGACCACCAGAAGACTGAATCTTTCTCTGTAAAGAGTCCTAAAATTGCCCAAAACACTAAAATACCAACAGATAAACAAAGCCTTAAACCCAGTCCAACCCAGGGTCTGGTCAACATGACAGTCAGGGAAACTTGTGAAGGTTCAGAGGACTTGCAGAAGCAAACTTTGTTAAAACAAGAACTACAATGTTCTAAAAAAGATATAAAGAAAAAGAACGTCAACCCTCAACCGACTTTGCCTATAGATCAAGACATATCAGCTATAACGCAAGTGAAAGTCTCCCCCAAAAGCCACAGTAAATTTAGAGCAACTGACAAGAAGCAGGCTGATGTTCATCTGAAGAGCCAGGACTTTCTAATGAAGACAAATACTTCCACAGACTTAAAAATGGCAATGGAAATGTCCTTTAATTCAATCAACTTTAACCCTGAAAATAATGTAAAAGAAAGTGAGTGCTCTCTTCCACCTCCATCTCCACCTCCTCCTCCACCTTCCAATGCATCATCTGAAATTGAATTTCCTCTTCCTCCTCCACCTCCTTTAATGATGTTGCCTGAAAAAAATGCCCCAGAGATGATAAAGGCTGAATTTGAAAGTTTCCCAGGCCTCCCTCTTCCTCCACCACCAGAAGATGGTAAATCTGAAAGAGATTATCTATCAGTGTTCCCACTACCTCCCCTTCCTCCAACCCCATCTCTTAAACCAGCGCATCTCCTTTCCTCCTCTGTTCAAGAAAAGCACAGGGGAACATTCATACAATATCCCCAAGAAGCCTCAAGTTCTCGGCAAACTCATTCTCAGGCTAAAGTCTTAACGGGAAAATCAGGAGGACGTTTGCCACCTCCCACACTCCCCAAACCCAAATTTCCCAAACAGATAGAAGATAAAAAGAATCGCGGTTCCCCAAAAGTCGAATTGGAAAATTCCCTGCCAGATATGGAATGTAAAATTACTCCCTCAAAGGATCAAGAAAGAGTAATAATGGCAACTAGCTGTGAACAGACAGAGATGAAGCAGAACATATCTAGAAGAAGTCTTGATGAAAGAAAACAATTATCTATGGACTCTATGAGGTCTCTCTCAGAGACAGTTCCAGAAACTTCACTACCCAAGGAAAAAACAATGGCGCCTCTTATAAAATCTCATTCATTCTCAGCAGGTTCAGGACAACAAAGTCCAAAACCTTATATGAGAAAATTTAAGACACCTTTAATGATAGCTGAAGAAAAGTACAGACAACAAAGAGAAGAGCTTGAAAAACAGAAACACGAGAGTTCTTGCTACAACATAGTCAAAATAGAAAGCCCCAATCCAAACATGTCAGAGTTGCAAAAGGAAGTACTGTTACAAAAAACAAATGAGGAGGCTCCCCTACCTGGACTGGATTCAGGGATCACTTTGGTTCAACCTAACCTAAACTCGCAAAGTCATTCTCAAGTCCTAGGAGTGGGTACTGACAACCAGCTTTCCACAACACCAGCAGGGACAGTCGCCGCGGAGGGGCTCCAACATGGTCTAGCAGCCTCAGAAGAAAAAGCTACCATGAAAAAGAAAGTTTTACAGAGCTCATGGGACACATTACAATCGATATCAGCTTGTGAAATTAAACAGAGGCACCAGGAGTACAGTACACAAGAAACACAACAGAAGTGTCTGGAGGACTTGCATTTGCCCCAAAGAAAACCAGTTTCCCCAAGTTTCAAAGTTAAAACTATCAAGCTTCCAACTGCAGATCACAAATCAAATGAAGCAGACCACATCTGTGAAAGCCACAGAAAGCAACCTGACCTCGATGTTCAAACCATTAGCAAAGAACAGTACCAGAAAACCGAGAAAACTGAAGCAAGCACTGACTATTGTAATAAGCAATCTGTAGCTGAAAAATATTATCAATTACCTAAGAAGGAGAAAAGAGTAACAATAAAACTGCCCACGGAACCCACAGGGAAAAGCCATGAAAGTAAACTCAATATAGTTCCTGAGAAGCAAAGAGAATTTAGAGAATCTGAAAGTGGGAAACCTCCAGGAAGTGAAAGAACAAATCAGGAACCATCAACTATTGGTCCAAAAGAAGAGAAACTAATAGTTGAAAGAAAACAAGAACATTTGAATAAATCATCACAGAAGGTAGTCAAGCAAAAGGTTACTGATGTACATCTTGATTCACAGACACAGAATTTTCAGCAAACGCAAATACAGACTTCTGGAAGTCAAGTTGAACATAAAAAATTACCCCAGCCATATAATAATCTGCAGGAAGAAAAATGTCTTGGAGTCAAGGGCATACAACAGGAACAAGTCTTTTCTAATGCTAAAGATTCAAAGCAAGAGATTACACAGAACAAATCTCTATTTTCCTCTGTGAAAGAATCCCAGCAGGATGATGGAAAATGTGCTATAAATATATTGGAATACTTGAGGAAACGTGAAGAACTACAACAGATTTTGTCTAGGGTAAAACAGTTTGAAGTGAAGCCAGATAAAAATGGCCTTAAAACATTTCAGACACTGCTAAATATTATTCCAGTATGGCTATTAAGTGAAGAAAAAAGACAATATGGTGTTCGCATTGCTATGGAGAACAACATAGAAAAAATCAAAGAAGAAATAACGCATATTAAAACTCAAGCAGAGGATATGCTTGTGTCCTTTGAGAATATAATTCAAACAGCCATGATGTCCTCCAAAGCAGAAAAGCAGAGGAATAAGCCCACTAGCTTTAATGAAACATCATCTAAAATGTCGAACATTGGTGAACAGCAAGAAAATACAATCGTAGAAAAAACAGAGCACTGCCAAGTGGCAACTCATCATGAAGCAACTGCTCACAATCACGTGAAAACCCATCAGGAAATTAAACTACAGGACAGCAAGATCTCTCCTCCCTCCTTGAAAACACGCCCACCATCACCAACTTTTATAACAATTGAGTCTACTGCCCGGCGACCAGAAACCTCTACTAAGGACGAGCTCTCTCAGTCCCCGAAAAAAGACAGTTTTGTGGAACCATCACCAAGAAGTCCCGCGTCACAAACGTTTCCAGTTGGCACAGCAAGTGCTTCCCCTTCTCCACCCAGGAGTCACTCAGAGCAGCTTGTCAAACTCAAAGACACCACCGCAAAGTTAGCCAGAGGGGCCTCCCCGTGTCCATCAGTGACCCCAGTTCCAATAGTAGAGAAAAGGTCTGAGATCATCACGTCTCCCGCCACACTTAGGCGTCAAATTAAGATAGAAACTCGTGGTAGGGACTCTCCACCCACAATCACCATACCTATTAGTGTAAATCATGTAGACGGTGGCTCTTTCAGAGGATCCATGGAACCTCAAGAGGAAATTAGGCAAGTAGAGAAAAGGACAACTTACATTCACAAGGACGCGGTGAATTCCGCGCAGCGCCTGGTGCCGGACACTGAGAGTTTTGACTCGGTGGAAATCATTCGCACGGTCGAAAGACCTCGCCGCGCAGAGCACACGCAGAGGTATGAAGCCTCCAACAGAACTGTTCAAATGGCTGAAAATTTCCTGAGTGACCATGAAGATGAAATCAACAGGTGGTTCAGGGAATTTGAAGCTGGCCCAGTTTTTGAAGCGAAGTCGAACAGGAGAGTTTATACAAATGGAGAAGCAGACCATAGTATGAAGCAAGAAAGTCATTCGTTTTGTAAGGAGGAATTTGGATTGACCTCTCTAGAAAACACAAGTTTTACAGACTTTTCTTGCAATCGTCCCAGAGAGCTGCAAGAAAAAATTCTTGTTAGGCATCCCAGCATCCACTCTGAAACAAGGTCTGTCAGTGAGCGTTTCTCGGGGGTGGATGCATTTGAGGATCAAGTTGTTGGGTCGACGATGACGACGGTCTCTTCATCACATAGCTCAGAAGCTGGCAAATCTGGCTTTGACTTCAAACATGCCCCCCCAACCTATGAAGATGTCATCGCTGGCCATAGTTTAGATATTTCTGATTCACCTAAAGAGCTCAGGAGGAATTTTCAAAAGGCATGGCAGGAGAGCGAAAGCGTTTTTGAAAGTCTGGGATTTGCAACCTCAGATGCTTCTGCCACTGAGATGAGAACCACCTTCCAAGAGGAATCTGCATTCATAAGTGGTAAACGAGCTTGCGGAGTGTGAAGATTAACCCGTTTAAAGGCACCTGGTCCATAGCTAGGATGATTTGCCGTTCAAAGGGTGTTTGAAAATAACTGAAAACTAACAGCTTTCCCTGGCTAAGGATATCCTTCTCTTTACAATGCTTGCTCTTACTGCTTTCTTTTTACAAAAGCATCTAATACAGGATTCATCTGCACTGTGTGAGAATAACAAATGCTATTATATAGATTACTGAGACCTGTATTTGTCAAGGTAAATAAGACTTTGGATAAAGCGGCAGATACAATAATTGTTATTGCAATAGTATTAATAATTGTATCTAAGTGTATGTTTAATAATGGTACACCCATAGCACATTAATATTTTTATTAAAAGTTAATGTTTTATCCACTCGCTTAAGACAGTATTAGATAATATCTATTGACCTACTATTGACATATTTTTAACTGCCAGACTTAAGTAGTGTTTGCGTTTGAATTCAATACAGCCTGGTAATAATTTCACAAACAATTTACACCCTTCATATGTGCTTTAATGATTTTTATCGATTGATATCTTTGACAAAAGTATAGGTATGGAAGTAGACCTTTTATATATTTAGTTATTGTTATTAAGTTGGATGGAGTTAGCGTTCTCTAATGCCGCTAGTTTTTTTTCTATAAATAATCTCATTTCACCTTTCTTAAACTCCAAATGATAGCTCAGGTTGGCCTCATTCACAGATGAATATGGACAATACATTAAAAAATTTGATTATATATTTAGAAGGAGGGAGATTTAAAACACATGAACTTAGTATTTTTTAACATCAGAGAACAGTTTATTTCTTTATATTTCCCTACTTTTTATACTTAATGAGGCTTTACAATAAAAGGATTTAACATAATTAATGTGCCCCTTTAGTGTAGTCCATTCTTCTAAACAGATTGAAGGAAATATCAAGCTCAAAAATAAAAACTCCTGAAACTAATAATCTTGCCTCTATCATATTTGCAACATATGTGTCTAGTTTATCAGATTAATATGATTTCTCAATGTGTTTGCTTCTGGCATAATCAAGCAAAGCTGTCTAATTAATTTCAAATGCTCAGTTTCTGTTAAGATGGCTAAAAGCGTATAGAAAATACAAAATAAAAACCAAAAACACCCGGTGTTAAATATAGAAATACATGTCCTAGTAGAACCAAATAAACAAAGGCGATCACTTAGTAGCTCAAATCAAGCATCGAAGCCCTGAAGTACATCCTTATTTATAAAAAGAACCCTGAGCATGTATGCTTTATATATAACTAATATGAAAACTTAGTTCATTAGTCTCATGGGATTGTGGTGAGATTCAAAACAATACTGAAGCAAAAGTTCTGTGTCCTTTTCAAACCACTATCTAAACACTGGTTATAGACATAACTACTGTGATTCCCAGCAGCCAGCATTCACCTGAGCTTAGCAGCCTGGGGCTGTGGGTACTGTAGAGCAAGGGAAGAAGTAGGAAAAGTGTAAAAGGCAAACATGAGATTCCAAAGCGCCCTAAAATCAAAAGCCATTTAAGCTGAGGGGAAATGGCCCAGAACATCTCAATGTACTCAGGAGTCTCATGTATTAAAGTTCAGAAATGATGTCACAGAGTCAACACCAAGTCATCAAGGCAGAATTTAAATAAACACGATACCCTCAGCTTTAAAAGATGTGTAGGTACTACGGAAAAACCTCTCCAGAGTGCCTTAAAAAATGAAAACTTTGGATGTCGATTGTTCCAAAACCCCAAATCTGAAGGTCGGCCTATGTCCAGAAAAGCAAGATTAGGACACCAGTCTTGAAGTTTGATTATAACTGCATGGCCGGTTGATGTGCTGTGGTTTGTTTTGGTTTTACCATGTGAGTGAAGACAGTATCATGTCAACTTTGGTAAATTTTTATTTTTAGAAGCTGCTACTCCAAGACAAGGAAATATGTATACTTTGTCAAAAGACCGTTTATCCAATGGAGTGCCTAGTAGCAGACAAGCAGAGTTTCCATAAGTCCTGCTTTCGATGCCACCACTGCAAGAGTCAGCTGAGGTAAAATGTTTTGTGGTGTGTGGCACAAATCTTGGAGGAGTCTGCAATGTACACTGTCTCTAGAAGATACAAATGTGTCTAGATCTTGTTGCCATCCGTTAAAATGACTATAAAGGAGAATGTGGCCAGGTTCTGTTATGTGTTTTCAGGATTGCCATGACCTTTTTCCTGTTGAAGTTTTGCTTTCCTGATCAAATCCAGAAGGGTCCCTTTCGTCCAAACCTGGAGATCGCATAGATAAGAAAAAAATAAAAAAATTGTTAGGCACATCAGGATTTTTAAGTTATTAGTTTAGTCTAAAGTTTAGATTCTATTTTCGACCTTATTTTCAGTAAGCCCAATGTGGGACTTGAACTCAAGACCCTGAGATCAAGAATTAGCATGCTCTACAGACTGAGCCGGCCAGGCACCCCTAAAATCTAGATTTTAGATCAGGAGTCAGCAAGCTTTTTCTGTAAAGGGCCAGGTAGTAAATATTTTCAACTTTATAGGCCATACTATTTCTGTCACTACACAACTTTCCAGTTGAGTGCAAAAGCATTCACAGATAACTGAACAAACAAGTGTGGCTGTAAACTAATGGGCCCAACTGTATTCCCATAAAACTTCACATACATAATCAGGTGGCGGGCTGGAGTTTACCTCGGTCTGGGTGTTCCATCTAAGTAAAAAAAAATAATAATAATTTAGAGTATTGTCAGTGTCAGGTCAGATACACTGCCCCCCAATGCTCTGGTGCAGCAGAAGCACCACATCCACACAGTTACAAATGAATTTTAATGAATGTGGCATTTGGTGTGGCTATAACCTAAGATGCTGAAATTGTAATTATTTTGCTAAATCCAGTGTGTATCAAGTTATATCTTTCCTGGCTTTAACTGAAATGTCAAACACTCCTTATTGCAACATGTTTTTTCTTTGGTTTCCATCACACCAGAGTATAACGGTTTCCTCCTACCTCCTGGGTGTTCCTTCTCAGACTCCTCTGTGGGTGACTCTTTCTCTATCCATGATTGAAATGTTAGAGTTCCTTAGAATTCTGTTATGGCCATTTATTCTTCCCAGTGTTTATATTCTTTATCTAAAGATGAGTTATTGCATCCACTCCCATGACTTTAATCATCATCCATATGGAATAACTCTGAAATCGGTACTAGTAGCCCAGTTCTGTCCTCTATCAGATGCTTATATCTTACTTACTAATATTTATCTCCAGTTATATTTCTCATAAGTATACCGAATTCTATATGCCCCATTATCTTCTCTCTACCAAAATTCCTTCCTTGACTTCGTGATCTGTATGATACTCTCTCAATAAATGACATTAACATTAACTCAATGACAGAAACATGAAGTTACCTTTGACTCCTTCCTCTTCATTTCCTGTGTCCAAGCAATGACCAAGTCCTATAATTGAAGTCCCATAAATGCCTCTTGAGTTATACACTTTTCTCCATCCCCACAGACCAGGCAGGTATCCTTCAAGTGTCATCTCTCACCTGTACTAAAGCAACAGTCTTTCTAACAAGTTAGTCTGCCTGCCTCCACTATCTCTTGCCTCCCTCACCACAAACAAGAACTTGCCCCAATGCCATGCTGTAGTGGAAATGATCTTTCTAAGATGCAAATCTGAGATCACTTCTATGTTTAAAACATAATGGTTTCCTCTATCAAAGTCAAATTAGCATCTTAGTATGAATTAACAGGCAATATAGAATCTTGTCCCAGCTCCTTTCCCAACACCCCTTCCTCCCATTTTGTGTTATTTTTCATGAAAACTTCATTTCTTCCAGTTCCTTAAAAGCATTATCTTTCTCTCTTATATTTAGCTGGTCCCAAATGTCATTTCCACTCCTTGTAGGAGTTTTCCTGCGTCTCTCCTACAGCTGTCCACCAGGCTAATATGCGCTCATTCTTCAGACCTCAACTGAGACTTCATGTCTTTGAAGAAGGCTGCTTTGAGCCTCACGTAGGGATAAGGTGTCCCTCCTATGTGCTCCCAGAGCATCCCCTGTGCATGCCCCTTCTTAACACAATCTAATGTAATTGTTTTCCAGCTGTAGGAAATGTGTTCATGTTTGACTGTCAATACCTAGTAAAGGTATGACATTTAGTAGGGACTCGAAAGTGTTTTATGACTGATATTTTTAAAAAATCATTGGACAAAAAGACACAAATATAGAAAAACAAAGCAAATGTATGGTTTAATGAATGATTGGAAACTGAACACTTTGTAACCTGTACCAAGTTCAAGAAATAAACATTGCCAGCAGTTTCAGAAGCTCCTCCCATGTGCCCCACCCAAACACTAGCTGTCTCTCTGTGAGTGAACAGTATTCTTTTTCGTTGTTGCTTCCTTACATTTTTATAGTTTTCTAAATCCAGATATGCTCTCCTAGATACTATAGTTTCACTCACTTTTTTAAACTTTGACATTTCTTTTAAGTCTTTTAAAGGTTTCTGTCCATTTCTTTCATTCCTTGCAATTTATTTGTGAAGAGCCCAAGATATCTGACCTGTAGAATTTTCCAGTCTGGATTTGCTGATTGCACACTAGTTGTGCCATTCACATGCTCCTTTCTCCCCTGCATTTTCGACAAACTGTCAGCTGCATCTAGATTCTAGTGTAAAGATTTGACACCTTTTGCAAGAACACAGGGAGTGTTGGCAAGAACAGAGTAAGCACATAGTGTCTACTTGTTTCTGGTTTTGTGATCATAGCAGATATTGAAGCTTAACACCTGTATCCATTAATTGATGTTTGCAAAATGTTGATATTCTCATTTTATTCTTTCTTTTTCATTATTAGTTTGAGTACTTTTACAGAAGATGCTTCCCCTCATCGCTATTTGGTTACTTAGTGGTACAGTTTGTAGAGGAAGGCAGAATAAATGCATAACTTTTTCCCTTTATTTACCTGGTTTGCCAATGTATCAGTTATTTATTTAACAATGTAATGAAATGGTTCCTTATCATCCCCAGAGGTAACCAGTTTTAAAATATTTGTAGTATCTTTATAAACTCCTAGATTTACATATATTTGATTGGTTCCAATTGGATGCAGTTATTATTATTACTGAAACAAACTATTCTATCCTTGGCCTCTTCAGGTTGTTTCCTGAATCCTTTTGGCAAGACCTAAGTAATCTTTGATAGTTTCCTCATTACCTGATAGGACCAGATGTTACATGTTCATTTGGTATATTTACTTCCCCTGGACCTGGAATCCGTCATTTCCCTAAGCCCTGGTTTCTTTACATGAGAAATGGCATTTCAAAACTATAATCTCCATGCTCTTTTCAACTGGGTTGGTCACCATCTTGAAGCTCTCTTAGTGTTAAAAGCTAGCAAATATTTATATATAAAGAAAAAATATATCATGAATTTGTAGGAATATTTCCAAATTGAATTCAAAACTAAATTGCTTTTGCTTTAGCCTCTTCTCTATTCCACATCTGTCTCCTTGCTTTTTCACTTCAGGACTTCTGGTCCTCAAAGACAAAGGAGATGACAGAAATAGAATATCCCATATTCGTTTGAACAACAATTTTGGAATAGCAAAACTATCAGCATCCCTAATTTGATTATGAAAACTTTAAAACATGGCATTTGCTCCCCACTCATCCACACTCCATTTTTTTTAAAACTGTGCTCTGTCTTTGGTGTCATATGACACAGCCATCAGGTGTCACACCGTCTCCCTCATTGTCTTCGTCTCATCTTAGTTTATAGGTGACAATATAGAGAATGCTTGCCACCAATCTTTATGTCGGTGTTTCTGTAGCACTTCTGGTTATGCAAGCTTATTTTCTAGTACATCCCTCAGAAAAGTCTGTTCTGTGATCTTGATAATGGGAAGTAGGTTTCGCTGGAAGTAAGATCTTTGATTTATACTTTCTTTCACTGAGTATCTTAAATGCATTATTCCATTTTCTTTTGGCATAAAGTGTTGCAAATGACCGATAATCTAATTTTCTTTCCCTTATAAATCATATACTCTCTTTTTTTCTTTTTAGATAAATACAAAGGATCTTTTTTCTTTTTATTTAAAGTCCAAAAAAATAAAAAATAAAAATAAAGTCCACTAATTTGACTAGAATAGTTCCCGATGTTGGTCATTGTGGGTCAACAACATCAGTTGCCGAGTGTGCTCTATCAGTATGCAGTTTCAGACCTCTTTATATCAGGAAAGTTTCCTTAAATTATAGCTTTTTAGTATTTAACCTATTTCATTGCTTTATTTTCTACTTCAGAAACTCCTCTTATCCATACATGGTTATTTTGTGCCTATCTTTAATATTTATCTTTCTCTCAAATCCTTCTCCTTTTCCATTTCTGATTGTAAATTTTCATCTTTTTATTCCCCTAGTTCTTCTTAAAATACTTTCTATTGTGTTTATTTACGCTTTTATTTCTTTCAGTTTAGTTTTTATTACTGACTTTTTTTTACTTCTGTTTTTTTCCCTTATTTCTAGCATCACATTTATGATGTTTTCTAATTATAAGTCATGCTGTTCTTTTAAGTCTCTATCATGTCTTAAGGTCTTTTAGTCCATTTTTTAAATTTTGATGTCGAAAGTATGTTTCTCTAGCATCTTTTCATTGTCTGTAGGGATATTAAAAATACTCCTTACTCTTTTTTTCTTATAATAACGTTATATAATATTTGGCCTCAATACTCTCCTGTTGCTTATTTTTTTATGGCATTAGTTTTCCCAATTCTTAAAAGGAGGCAAAATTCAGGATGCTTTTCCCAAACTTCACAGAACTACCTCTTCCAATTTTCATAAACTGTCCAAAAAACTATAATGGCTTGATTTCTGGGTTCTCCTGCCTTGATTCCTCTCCCCCATGTTAGGCAGGACCTTCTCTTCTTTCTTTGCTGTCATCATTATCCGATTACATTTTGATTCCTCTCCCATATTTTTTTTTTTTTTTTTTTTGGTCAGTGTAAAGTCTTGTCCTAAAAGGAGAATCTCAACTGGTCAGCTTTGAGAGTTTGACTTCTCTATCCTCTTTAGATTTTCATACCACAGGGCCCTTGCACTCATTGGCTAATGGAGAAGGTAAAATCCCTCCTCGTTTCAGCTACTATTCTCTGATTGGTGCGTGATACTTTCCAGGAAATACTGGCTGGCTATTTTGTGGTCTCATATTTTCTGGTCTTTCAGACAACTTCCTTGCTTCCTCCGCTATCTCTCATATAGATACCACTATAGCGGTTAGTTTGTTCTTTCCTCCTTGTATCTTGGGGTTGGTGGGGAGACCTTGTCACTTAATTTTGTTATAAATTTTATCCATGGGTTTAAGTTTTGCTATCTAATTGGTGTTTATGTTTGTATGTGGAGATTCCAAGATATTAAAAATGATGCCTTTGACTAAATTGAATTTAATTTTAATTTTAACAGGCACTCTATTTATTAATCTCCCCAAAGAGGCCAAATAAACAATTGCATAGGCTTTCCAATTCGTTCAAACTCTTGTAAATGAGGAAATTTAAATGGTTGATTTGTGTATGTGTATGTGTGTTCTATTCAGAATTTATTGAAAATTGCAGCCCCTCACATAAATCACTGGGTTAGCAGAGATTTAGTCCTATTATTTTTTTACCATCTATAACCACACATACATTACACTGTAATGCCTATTATACCAATACTTGATGTCTAGCATAAAATTCTAAATACTATAAGACATCTATCATGTGGGATATTAGCGGTAACCGTTATCTAACAAGAATGTTCAATTAATAAGCACATTCCTATTGCCAGTAAGTTAACTGCACTGAATCTCTGACTCATTCTTGAAATAATTAATTACCTAATTCCCTATGAATCTGCAGTGTATATATGGAATGTTAAAAATTTTTTCTTTTTTCTTTTCTTTTTGGCAGTTTGGGAAATTATGCATCACTTCATGGACAAATATATTGTAAACCTCACTTTAACCAACTTTTCAAATCTAAAGGAAATTATGATGAAGGTTTTGGACACAAACAACATAAAGATCGATGGAATTGCAAAAATAAAAGCAGCTCAGTGGAATTTACTCCTAATGAAAAAGCAAATATGTGTAAAAATAGTGCAGAAAGCACTGCTATACTTGAGGATCCTAATAAACATTTAGATGATGGTATCAGTAAAGGGCAAAGAGATGATTTGAGAAAATTCAGGGAGAGGGGAAAATTAAAAATCATTTGGCCCCCTTCCAGGGAGATGCCTAAGAAAACCTTCCCCCTTGAGGAAGAGCTCAAAATGAGTAAACCTAAGTGGCCACCGGAAATGACAGTTGCTACATCCGCTGAATTCAAAAGCGAATCACTAATAGAGCACATTAAAACTCTGGAAAATAAAGGACTAGCTCAAGATAACGTTTCTTTCCTGCAACCGTATCTGCAGTCCATCCATACATGTCAGAAGGAAGATGTTACAGGAATCAAAGAAATGGAAATGTACGAAGCAAGAAACGATGAGAAGAAGGAACGAAATAAGAATGTGCAAGATAAGCTGAATGAGGCTGAAGATACAAAGAATAAAAGGAAAAGTGAAATGGATCTTAATGACAACAATAATGTGATTGTGCAGAGTGCTGAGAAGGAGAAAAATGAAAAAACTAATGAACCTGATGGTGCAGAAGTTTTACAGGTTGCTAACACTGATGATGAGGTGGTGACAGAAAATCGTAAAGAGAATTTGAATAAGAATAATAATAACAATTATGTGGCTGTCTCGTGTCTGAATAATTGCAGGCAGAAGACATCTATTTTAGAATTTCCTAATCTATTACCACTGTCAAGGGAAGCAAACTACAGTGCAAGTGAATATCAAATTGAAAATTTAGAAAATGCATCTAGAATCTCAGAGTTACTTGGCATATTTGAATCTGAAAAGGCATCCTCGAGGAATGTTCTAGCAATGGCTCTCGGAGAACAGGCTGACAGAGCTACTGCGGGCAGTCCTGTGCAGTCTGCTCCCAAACCGAGCCTCGGTGGCGGGTTAATAGTAAAGGAGGAAAGTTCTGTAACCTCTTCTGATACAAATATCTTAAACATCAAAAGAAACCATGCAAATAACAAAAATCTACACTTCTTTTCTAATACCATGAAAATCACTGCTTTTTCCAAAAAGAATATTTTCGAGCATGACTTCATAGATTCTGTAGACCAAATGAAAAATCTGCCATGTTTGTATTTAAGAGAATTTGGGAAGGATGTCAAACACTGGCATGGTAAAGCAATAGGAGCAGCCCCCATTAGTGGGAATCCATGTTTTGGTGCCCTGAGCAGTGAATGTGCAGCTAAGCCTTCATTTCCCAGAGCGGAGGTCCAGTCTGAACAACTCACTGTGGAAGAGCAAATTAAAAGGAATAGATGCTACAGTGACCCTGAGTAAAACATCTCTAGAGGGCCACTCGGAGTCCACACTCAGGCACTGGAAACCCGGATGTCACAAAATAAGACTAGAGATTTTGATAACATTTTGTTGAACTTCTTGTAAACTCAATGTTCAGAAATTGCATGTCTATCACAACAGGATTTTCCTTACTAAGCTGTACAATGTTTTCCATAATCAGTTTGAATCTACTTTTATTCTGAATGGAATGAAAAGATGAAACAATATGGCTCTGTTTTCCTGTCAAATGGCACTTAAGGATATCACTGTTTTTCAACATGCTGGATAACATGACAGGCAAGATTCTGTACTGCTGATATTCATCACAATTCCTATACCTTCTCTATAATTTCTGCTGAAATAAAATGAAATTACCTGGGGTGCAAACCAAAATACTTCCGCAACTTTTTTCCAAATATATTGACATTTTAAGTATATATGTTTTCCATAATTTAGGAACTGTCTTTTCAGGGGCATGTATTTAAAACACACACACACACACACACACACACACGGGCATGTATTTAAAACACACACACACACACACACACACACACACACACACACTCCTGGAAAAAATAAAATACTAAATCAAAGCCATGGTATTATTAGAAAATATAAAATTTTCTTTTTTTATTATGCTCAGTTGGCCACTGTATAGTATATCACTAGTTTTTGATGTAGTGTTCAATGATTCGTTAGTTACGTATAACACTTTGTTTGCTCTGTATGTTTTTTAGATTTTATTTATTTATTTGAGAGATAGGGAGTGAGTGAGAGACAGCACAAGAGGGAGGAGGTTCAGAGGGAGAAGCAGACTCCTGACTGAGCAGAGAGTTGCTGTTGGGCTCGATCCTGGGACTCCAGGATTGTGATCTGAGCCAAAGGCAGAGGCTTAACTGACTGAGCCAGTGAGGCACCTCATTTGCTCTGTATTTTTAAAGATATGAGGACTACTCTGTTTTTAAAATAATTACCTATATTAAACTTCATGGAATATATCTATAAACATTTAAGGAAAAATATCAATTTTTCTTCAAAATAATGTGGAGTCCGTACTCAGAAATCAACTGAATGACAAAGATTTTGAAAGTTACTTAAATAAATCATGCACATTGCCTTTTTATTGCTTACCATATTTAATCAATAAATATACAAATCATATTATTACTAGATTTTTTTAGGTTTTTATCGTATTTATGGATATTAAGTTTTTCCATTACAACAACAGTCTTTGGAAAATTTGTCTTCTGAATTTTCTGCTGATTTTGCCTTCTTGCACATACATTTCATGAATTTTGAGAGGAAAAAATAATGTGAATGTAAATGAGTGGCTTCATATTCATTTAGAGTGTACAGACGTGAAAACAGTCCTGATCCCCTATTCTCCAATTTAAACACAAACCACTGACTTTCTATTAAGTATGAAAACACAACGTAGTGTTGTAAACTATTTCTCCTTAGAAAGTATAACAATTCTTGCTAGTATGTTCTCAACAAATAGATCTAAGACTCACGTTATCAGTTTTTTAGAGCTGCCATAACAAAATGCCTTAGACTGAGTGGATTAAACAAACATGAAGTTGTTTTCTCACAGTTCTGGAGGCTAGATGTCCAAGATCAAGTTGGCGAGTCAGTTTCTTCTGAAGCCTAGTTACTTTACTTTTAGATGGTCAGCTTCTCTCTGCACATGGTCTTCCTTCTGTATGTTTCTGAGTCCAAAGTTCTTCCTCTTATGAGGACACCAGTCATATTGGATTATGGCTTACCCTGTGACCTCTTTTAATTTTAGTTACTTCTTTAAAGACTCCAAATATAGTTATGTTCTGAAATGCTAGGGATTCAGATGTCAATATATTAATTTTAGGACAACACAATTCAACCCATAATATCAAGAAACCACATTTTACCTTTAGGGTTTTGTTTTTGTTTTTTTACATGTATCTGTTAATGTTATGAAACAACGTCTCAATTATTTTTCACTTGGGATTGAATCACAGATTAAATCTATATCATATCTATATTTATGCTATAAAAAGTAAAATTTCCAGGAAGATAATTCTCTTTCAAAGGAGCCAAAATGGGCCCATGAAAGACCAAATGTTTTACCAGAGGAAGCTGTGTGATGGCAGAGCTTGGCATGTAAGGGGCTTTGCATTATTTATTGGAGATTAGGCCTTCCAATGAATCTTGTAAAAATGTTTTATCCCCCAGAAAATTGTGCTGAATTGTCTTTTGCAGCTTCCACACAATCAATACTTGTGACAGACTTGGGGCTCTGGGAAGCACATTTTTTGGATTAGAACAATGGTTTTCCCACAGTGCAGTAAAACTACAGAATGTAAACCTACCACCCATTCCCTAATGTGCAACCAACATGTGCATCCGGCATATTTTCCCCCAGACTAACAATTTTCTATAAACATCTCTAGAGTAATTTCTAAAGGCACATCAATTTTTTAAGGAACTGGAAAATAGGAAAAATACTTTCTCTGCTGTGTTTTGATAGTTACTGACTACTGGTTACTATCCAATTGAGGAGTAGAAAATTTTCCCATTGCCAAGAAAATGAACTTAGAGAAAGATAATCACAGATGTTGAAGTGAAAGAGAAGTGCGATACTTTTTTCTCTCCCTCTGAAAAATGTTATTGAGAACCAAGAGTGATTTCCAAATCTAATATAAAAGTTTTGAAATCTGCAGGTATTAACAGTAATGTGAAATCTTATTTTAGAAAAATCAAATTTACATGGAGATCAGAAATAGGCCATGGACATGATACTCAGATTCAAAATAAGAGCTTTGAGAGCATATGAGAGTGGTGATCAGTGCAGAGCCTCAATCCCCTGGAAATTAACTCTAATAGAAGGCAAAAAATATTTTTAGATAAATATAATCTAAAAGTAATTTAATCTCAGCTTTGGTACAGGCCTTTGGAAAGGTTAATTTAATCTATTTAACATGGCCCATTTACTGTAGATATTTTCCCCTTAAATATCATGAAAAATTTTAAAACTTTAGGTATGCGAATGAAGTGGTAGAGGAAAAATAGTAATAGTAGAATATCTACAGTGTGGTCATTATCTTTTGATATGCTACCTTTTTGTAGAAAGTAAACTAATGGCTAGAAAGTCAGACAAATAAACACTGTGGTATCATCCAGTCAACAGCAACTCAACAAATATTATGGAGCCCTTGGTATTTGCTGGCAGAGTGACTTTTTTTTAAAAGGACATCTCATGGCATCTTCTACACAATCTCTCCGACTAGAAAAAGGGACATTCAAAGAAAAAAAAAACTAATCAGACTTGATATTTATGTATTTAGAGGGAATCAACACAGGAAAATATATAGCTGCAAAGAGTTCTCTTAAATTAGAAGGCTTCAGAATAATAGTAAATAAATAGGTGAAATTTTCCAGTTTAAAATCTGAACTGTCTTCATTGTGCCATAGTCATAATTGACTTAATGTAATTATGTGGTTGAAGACTCTATGATGCACAATCAAGATTCTCCTTCAGGAATAAAGGTATTCCCCAGATACCGGAAGTGCTACCCACAGAAAATTCTCAACTTTCAGCCCCCTACCAGGATTGCTTTAGCTGAAGAGAGTCACTTCTTCCACATGGACTGTGTTCAAAAAGTGATCGGTGAAGAAAAGCTCCACAGAACTCAGAAGGGTCACTCCACTGTCAAATATCCCTGTAGGGTTGGCTGAGGCCTCCACTGAGCCTCCATCACCATCCCACTTCTCCTCATGTCAACCCTGCTTTGTTCATGTCCCTTCCTTTCCCTTGATATCAAGAGAATGCCCTGGTAAACCTCCTCCACATTAATCTCTGTCTCAGAATCTACATCTTTGAGAAACCAACCTGGGCAACCTGATGCTAGGAATGGCCCAAGAAAGCAAACACTGGGATGATATTTTAGAGCTGAACTATTTGCTGCTGGCTGACAAGGGACACGAGATGGCGGTGCAATTGTTAAAATTCTCAGCAGTATTAAACAAGGATGCCTATAATGGTTGAAGCAAATGCATAGCTGGTACCATGTATCAAATATTTGAGACATGGTGGAGAAATAGCAATTACAGTGAAAATTGAGTGCTCATTGCTAACCCCTATTACTCTAGGAGAAAAATTAACACAAAGCTGGAAGTGTCAATCAACAATTGTGAAAGTAGCTGAGCCCCCATGAAAGGTTAAAGCTTTTGCCAGGGTCAGGGACTTGTTTGGAAAAGAATGGGATCCAGAGTTTGGATGGAAATAAATTTTCAACAAAAATATTGAAACCCCAGAATTCTTTGTGTCCTCTGAGCCTATAGAAGGGGCCTGTTCCTGTTTGTTAAGGGTTAGTGTCCATACTTTTGCTCAAAAATGATGCAGACACCTCTCTCCAGCTCAATTGGGTGTTCCTGCTGGTCTTGGCTGGCCTCACTCAATCATCAGCAAGTCTGCTGGGAATTATGCTTTAGGCTGTGCTTGGGTGGGGCACATTAGCTAGAATAGCTCTGTATTAGATGATTTTCATCCTCTTGCTGTGACCAGTAAGCTGTTTTGAGCATGCCCTTCTCATGGTGTAGGCAGAAGTAAAAGAAAAGAAAGGGAGATTTTGGCTCACCAGTAGTTCTGCCTCCTTCTAATGGTCAAAGCAAGTCTTGTATTCAAAGAGTCAGAGTGAGAGAGAGCCCTGGAAGGCTCTAGTGGTGTAGTGTTTACTTACAGCAGGAAGAGACGGTACACGAAATCCAGCCCCTTGTAATGCATAGGATCTCCAAGGCTGGTGGATCCACTCCAGCCAATGTGGACATTGTGGCCACAGGCACCCCACTTCATGCTGCAGATGGACCCCAACCCTGACCCCGTGGGATCTAAAACACAGAAGCTGGGTAAGTGCCCAAGAGCCATTTATTCACTTTAGCTAAGCAGTTCCAAGAAAAGTTTACATGTGCCAGATAGAGAGGGAACAGGGGTGTACTGGTTTTGCTCTGAGCTCTTTGCATGCAACTCAATTTGTGAGCTTATCAGCATGTCCTTTCCCAAGCACAAGTTCTTTTCAGGAACAAAGGGAAGGTGTCCAGCTGTGCTTGGATCCATCCATCTCATTATCATTGCAACTTAACCTGTTTTTGATGAATGATGATTTAAAAGGTTCAAAGAGGAAGTAATTGGTAATGACCACTACTGTGTCCACCCTCTAATTTACTGCATGTTTTATAAGATAGTGGCAGGTGTTTGTTTATTTATTAATTATCATGATGTTCCTTTCATCCCCATTAAACCATTTCCTTTAGGAGAAGGATAAACTAGTTAAAGGATATTTCTGTTGAACACACCTTTCTATATTATCATTATTTGCCCATATAGAAATTTTCTCAAACAAATTAATTAAAAAGCCAATTTCAAATTAATTTATTATTTCTTGAACTCTAGCTAACCTAAAATATTTATTGTTAAGTAAAAGTTGTAGCGATTTTGAAACTGAGATGGTATATAAAACACAATTAATGCTGGCAATGTCGAAGAACAAATAATGAAAAAATTTATTAAATGCTCTGTCCTACCTCATTAACTGATCTCTTTTAAGTCTCAATTTCTACATCTCATACTCTAAGTGCATATGTTTGTATGTGTGAATGTTAGTGTGTGAATATGTGTTTAATAGTTAATGTCCAAATTATGAAAACATCAATATCAGCAGTTTTCAATGCTGTTGAGGCTGTTTTTAGCAAGCCAACATGTTCAGTTTTAATGCCATCAAAATCACCAACTCTGAATACATATTTGTCATAACTTAATAACAACATTAGTTAGATAAATATTTATTATCAAATGGATAACATTTATGTTACCAGTTGTAATACTCAGATTATGCATTTTACTCCTGAAATTTGTTAATACCTACATCAATTTGTTGCTGTTGATATAGTGCTTATGAACAAATGCACATCCATTTATATAATTTCTTATAACCATTTACAGTTTCTCAAAATGTTTTGCTAATCTCTCTTATTTCCTCATCTATACTATTTCTAGTAATTTTAAACATGTGCAAGGCTTCAATTATCTTCATAATACCAATGACTCCCAAATGTATATCACCTTCCCTGAACTGTCCTCTGAATGCTAGAATCATATGGATAACTGCCCTACTTGATAGTTTCTCTTGGATGTTTCAATGGCACCTTCAATCCAACACATCCAAACCAGAGCATCACTCATGCCTCATCTCCAACCTCAACTTTGGTACTCTTCTAGCAGTTCATATCTCAGACACCATTATCCATCCAGTTACTAAAACCAGAATACAGTCATATTTTATATCCTTATTTCTTTTATCCATTCACAATTAAAATTTCACTAAATCCAGTTGAGTTTTACTACTTAAATATTGCTCTCATCTTTTCTTCCTAACACATACCACATTTACAATTGTACATGTTTTTGTAAGTTATTTGAATAGTGCCCATGGCACTCTCTCCCATGCTGCTCCCCATACTGACTATAAGCTTTACAAAGACAGGAACTGGGTCTGATTCTACTCTCTAGATTTCCCCAATACCCAGCAAAAAGTCTGCCATAGTTAGGCATTAGGTAGATTTTGTTTGAAGAGTCAATCACCACACAAATCTAAAACTTGAGCCACTGTACATGGAGTAACATATGAAAATTGATAAGGATATATTCTGGAGTGATTTCTGGATTATATGCAAAGTATCAACCACAGACCATGTTTATACCAAGTAAAAATAATACTTTCAAGACAGCTGCAGTTATGTTCCCAAATTGCATATCTAGATGCCAGAGACACCCCTATTGGATAGAGGTTTAGAACAATGGCTTCATGAGCAGATTTCATTATTACAAATAGGGCGAGGCAGATGTTACAGGAAAACATATTATCTTAAAGATTGCCAAAATGAATCCAGTACCTAAAGATAGATAAATTCATTCATATAAATACACACATACAGATACATGGACATGAAATCTCTCCTAGGCCTAAAATGTAAAATGTACGTTTTCCCATACATTAGAAATTAAATTTGTCTGTACAATAATTTTTATAGAACATTTAGGTTGAATAGTTAAAAGCAAGATTTTTAGATATTGAGTTGCCTAAGATCACATGTTCAAGTATTGTGACACAAAGACATGAAAAAGAATTCTTGCTTGAAGTCCCATAACTTACCCTCTACCCAAGCAGTCTCTATGAAAGTATTGTGATTTTGATATCATGCATTTAATTTTTATTGTCTGGTTTATCTTTATGCTTTTGCATTTATCACTGTGTATGATCGTATGTATCATATATGTATGATATATGTATCATATATGTATGATACATATGCATATATCTTATTTATGCATATATGTACATTTATGTGTGTGTATATACATGTATATGTTCTAGAACCATATGAAACATTCATTGCTTAATTAACATCCTACTCATGATTTGGCTGAAAAATATAATTTATTAGATTTCGTACATAAAACATAATTTCAGTATATTTAGAAATTTAACACATTGATCATTTTAGTAAACTTAGATAACCTGTAGAGTCCATTGGTTTGGGACAATTTTTAACAAGAATTGAAAAAAAAAAAGAACTGGATTAACCATTATTTAACCAGAAATTAGAGTTAGGCAGGGAACCAATTACCATTAATTAGAGAATGGCTATTCATGTCTGTAAAAAAATTATATAAATTAGTAGCAGGGAACATTCATCTTTTGCTGTGTTCTAAGCTCACAGCAAGGGTGAATACTGTGCTCCTTGATCTTATTTAATACTCACAAATACCCTGTGGGTATGATAAGAGATAAGGTTTTATCAACTCTGGTGAAGAATATGTGGATTAGGGTCTTAAGTTACTTGACTGAGTTTACCAAGTTACCCAGCTTTTGGTGCGGAGACAGGGACTGAAATTAGTCCTAACTGACCAGAAAGCTCATTAAATATGGCTTCCCAACACTTCATTGTGTGTGTAAAAATATATACATGAAATGTTCACATGTATACATATAAATATGAATCAGTAATTTGCCTGACTATATACATTTTTATATTATAATGAAATTACATATTTTTAAAAATATTTTATTTATTTGACACAGAGAGAGAGAGAGAGAGAGAGAGGGAACACAAGCAGGCAGAGTGGGAGAGGGAGAAGCAGGCTTCCCAGGGAGCAGGGAGCCCAATGTGGAGCTCGATCCTAGGACCCTGGGACCTAAACCGAAGGCAGATGCTTAACGACTAAGCCACCGAGCCGCCCCGTGAACTTACATATTTATAATGTTTGTACACACTGTATTTTTCCTGTGTGAGTGCATCTCTGTGTATATGTATGTTTGTACACAGACACACAAGAGGGCACGTATTAGTGAGTAAAACCAGGTTCCTACGCCTATACATTCCGAAGACATTTATAATGCAAAGTAGAGAACAAAAAAATAAGATTATTTATTGAAAATGTCACCAACCGCAGGGAACGGAAGTGAAGGAAATACATCAATCCTCCCGCCTACCTTAAAGGCAAGCAAAAAGCAGAACTGCTCTTTTTAAAATCGATGAAATTAACAAAAGCAATTGAATGTGGCAGAGAGGAGATGTCAGGTAGGAATCAGCACATGTGGGACCTGAAGATTGTGAATAACTTAGAGAAAGACATCAATGCCTCTGCTGCTAGTGATTACCTCACTCTCTGTGTAGCTGTAAAACATGGCAGCATTTGTCCCCGTGCCAGGAAATGTCAGGACATTAAAGGTTCGGCCCTGGTTACGTGAAACGGGACAGGGACTATTTGCCCTAAATACTAAACCTTTTAATTTTCAAAGTTCTAAAATATTTAAGCTAGAAATACTTCCAACACTGGAAGATGTTTAAACGGCTACTTTATAAAGAATAAAGGAAGAGCATGTGCCTATTTTTTAATTCATAAGAAAAGTATTAAATCACTAGCATTTCAAAGAGCCCACTTTCAATTACCCATGAAGAGATTGCCTACAGAAAATATTAAATTCTAGGCTGGCGTCTCCAACCTACCCAGACCACTGCCTCCCTTCCACCTTCACCTGTGTCCTCGGGAAATAAGAACGAACTTCAATATCAGCAGAAGTAAGACATAATGGCCACATTTACAGAATAATTTCCACTGATATTTTTATTCCAAGGCAGGAGGAAGAGAGTTGTGAGCAGAAATGGCATACCCTGGATTTTGGCTGCTTCTGCTTTCAGTGGCAATCTTCTACTAAGATCCAGCTGAAGACTTCCCCCCAAGGTCCTCCCTTTCATCTCCCTCCTGCCCCCAGGGGATGCAGCCACTTACTCCCCCACCAGCTTTTCCAGATTTTTTTCATTAGCTATGGCAGCCTGCTTCTGTCTTCCTTAAGGGAGCAAACAATGGGTACTCAATGAATACTTGATAACTGAATGAATGAGTGAATGTCATAGGTTCCTGTGGGCAGCAAATGAAGGCACTTTGCAGAAACATCTTCAGTCCTTTGTCCCCAAACATAGCTGAGAATATAGGGTAAGGGGAAAAGGAAGAAGGAAAGAAGAAACTTATAAAGAATGCCTACATTTTGCCAAAGTTCAGGTTTTTATCAACATAAAGACTTATGAATAGCCATTTGATACTTATATTAAAATATATGAAATACCTCAGTGTCATGATTTTATAGTCGAGGTAACGGATGTTCATTTGGTTTGACAACATATTTCCAAGATGTTGTCGTCTCTAGATAAAGAACTTATGTCTTGAAGGGCTTTAACTACTTTCCCAAGGTTACCCATTTAGAAAGTGGCAGATCATAGTAAGTTGTGAGAGACCACGGGGACCCTGGCCAAAAATTAGGGTGCCTAAATTAATCTCAGGGATTTGAGAAGTAGAGCTATGTGGGAAGAAGTAAGAGAGAAAATTATCCAGAGAAACAGTTTAAAAGGATATTTTGATTTTTTGTTTGTTTGTTTGTTTTGTTTTTCATTTAAATGAGGGCGGTAATGAACAGATGCAGGAAAAGTAAAGGTCATAACAGCAACAGTGGTGCTCCGTCAGTGAGGATAGGTAAACAGATTGGTTCAGATTCTAGCATTGAAAACTTAGAAGCAAAGAAAGTACTTAAATGTAATGTATTGGTAACAGTCAGTAACTCCAAGTGTAACCATAAACCCTGAAATCTTAGTGGCTTAAGACAGGAAAATTTTAATTCTTGGTATATCACAATCCATAGTGGGTTGGTGAGGACTCTGCTCCATAAAGTCCTTCAAAAATCCAGTCCTTCCTTGTGGTGGTTCCATCGTTCTCGGAGGCCCTGGAATGCCCTCAGCTGGAGGGCAGAGAGCGAGAAGAGAATGAGGCTCACCAGTGGAAGCTTTCTATGGATCGAGCCTTGCAATGGGTCTGTCACTTTTGCCTGTACTTCATTGTCCAGAACTCAGTAGTGTGGCCACACTTACCTGTAAGGGAGCCTGGGAAATGGAGCCAATCTCAGGCCCAGGAAGAAAATGAAAACATGCATGTAACCGAACCTCTGCCACCATGAGATAAAAGGAAATCCAGACTTCGGGTGCCTGGGTGGCCCAGTCGGTTAAGCGGTGGACTCTTGGTTTTGCCTCAGGTCATGATCGCAGGGTTGTGAGATCGAGCCCTGAGTCTGGCTCCACACTCAGTGTGGAGTCTGCTTGGTATTGTCTCTCCTCTCCCTCTGCCCCTCCCCCTGCTTGCACTCTCTCTCTCCCCAAAATAAATAAATAAATCTTTAAGAAAAGGAAATCCAGACTTTCAGATACCCAACCACATCTGGTTTTTGGTAGCTTTTTACTGAAAATGATTCTTTAAAATTTGTACATGTATGGTTTAAGCCTTTCACTTAGAAAGCCTCCCTAGATATTTTTATACGTATTAATAAATCTAAGTTAAAGCAAACTCATAGGCAGTATCTCGGAGGTTGAGCAATTAGTTCGAGGATATCCCAAAAGTCCAGCAGCACTCAAACTCAGGACTTCGCATCAGGCAAAGTGGAGACCAAGCAGGCAGGCACTTCACATCGCAGAACTTAAGAATGCAGACGGGTGGATTTCAATCAAACTTGAAGCCCTATTGAACGCCTGAGAGTTCAAAGCAGCCCCCAACCAAAGAAGGGCAAGGAGGCTGCGCAGGTGGGAGGCATGTGGTCGGAGAGAGGCTTCGATAATGATTTGGCTGTGAGAGCTTAGAACAAGCAGAGAACCCAGATGAGAGCCCTGGGGATACGGCTGACTTGGTTCTGTTCCCAGAGTCGCTTGCAGGAGGTTTTCAAGATGCCATGCCGGAGACTGGGGAATTGTTGCTAAACCGACAAGAATGTGGAAAGCAGAAAAATGATGAGAATAGAGATTACCAATGGGTTGGCAAAAATATAGCTCTAGCGCCAGATTCTGAAGGGAAAAGGGACAATTTCCAAAAGTCAATCGTTAGCGTTTTTAGATAAATGTGCTGGGCGCAAAGCATTCTAAATCCAAACACAAATGGTTTGGTATTGGCAGTAGCTCTACTGCTTTGCATTAGCTGTGACCTCTGCCTCTTTGCTGGAGAAGATTATGGGAAATTTCACATTTAGGGAGGCAGGCAATGGTATATGACACACCCATGGATCCCATAACATGTTACTGAAGGTGCCACCAAGTGTTATGGCTCTGCCACCTCCTCCTGCAAGGATACTTCTCAGTACTTGGCCATCTAAGACTATTTAATTTAGCCTTATAATTTTCTCTGTGTGCTTTGTGTGTTCCCTCATATTTTTCTTGCATTTATCCAAATTGGGTGCCTATTTAAGCTTATGGATGCAAAAATCTGGGAATACTTTGGCAAGTATGGTCTTTACTTTCAATCCAGGCCTTCCTGTGGGTCAAAAGATGATTCGTATTCTCTTCTTGATAAGAGAACAGGAAAGTGGTCTCTTAGAGCCTGGATGCACAGAGCAGAATATAGATAATGTTAATATATAAATGGATAAACTATTTTTTTCATTCAAGTATTGAAATGCAATTATATTTATAGAGAAACCTGACTTAGATGCCTAATCAGACACAGGTGTTTTCTAAAGCCTATTTGAATTCTAATTGTTGAAATACATTCAAATATATTAACTAACAAGTTATTTCAATTCTATTGGATATGAAATTACTAGCATCCACTGAGTAATGGGTTGAAAGAATTTACGTAACACAAAGGAACAAATTCTGCCTGTGAAAGAGGAGTTATTTTCCCCATCAAATAAATAAGTGACTTACGATGCACTAAATAGGATATGTAATTAATAGACTCAGGTGTCACCTTATTATATAGTTGACTTTTTCAAAGCTGATTTTAAAAATAAACTGTTGATCTGTCATACTAAATGAGCTGAGACTTTTGAAAAATGTGTTGCACTGTATCTATAGGTATAAATGTGTTGTGCATAAACTTTGCAACAGTTTAAATGGTGCAACAAGGCTCTCACACTACACTTTTAAATTTAACTTAATCATTATTATGGACGAAATACAGGAAGCACAAGTTTCTCTTCTACTTTTTCCCCCAATATCAGAAATCTCAGAAGCTTAAGTTATTGTTGAACTTTTCTCCTCTCTTCTGGATTCCATTCTCCTGCCTCTTCAGGGATCTTGCTTCATAATTATATTTCCTGTTTTCCAGAACTTCTACCTGTCTGTTTTTCCATGTTCTGATCATTTCTATCTTAAGGGAAAACCGGACTTTCTAATTATGCATCCCCCATTAGCTACAATGTGTGTTCTCTCTTTCACAATGAAACTTCCTGGAAAAAAAAAAAAATATATATATATATATATATTAATATTAACATATTAATATATATTAGTTGCAATTGATTCTCCCTCATCTTTCATAGACAGCTCAGCCAACTATAATCTAGAATCACCCAGCTATTCCTAGTGATATCCTCATTAGAGAGCCTAAAGACCGCTTTCAATCTGTTTATTTCTGATCCTTGAAGCTCCAAAACTGCTCTGTTTCCAGGTCCTATGAGTTCTTTTCTTTGTCCTCCTGGTTCTATAACTGCATTTTCATACTTTTATTGACCTTCCTGGATGTAGTGATGTTTTTTATTCTTCCCTTGGCATTTGGAACTTTGGGGCCTTTTGTGATCTTTGGCTTTACCTCCTCTTTGTGGTGGAGAGCTTTTCCTTCACGCAAGGATCACTGACCTGGTCCCCCAACTGTGGACCCTCAAACTCTTCCCAGGGCTGGTCACTTCAAAGTAGCCCCTAAAATAGGAGAGTTGGCCCATTTCACTTCAATGCTGCAATATCTGACACTGTTGACTACACCCTTCTTGAAAACAATCTTTGACCTTAGCTTTTTGATACACATCTCTCCTGGTTCTCTTCCAACTCTCTAGTTGTTCATTCTCTGCCTTTTCCATGTGCAGCTTCACCTCTATCTCTCTCTGGAATTTACACTTTTCTTCTTATTCCTCTCTCCTTCTGCCATTATACATTCTACATGTTCACCTTATATGAACAATCCCATTGTTATGTCCCTAGCTCTCGAGTCCGGACCGTCCTCTTGAGCTCTGGCTGTTTGTTTTTAATTGTTTGTTCTTTCACAAGGACCTTAAATACAGCGGGTTAAAGTTCTCCACAACCATTGCCCTTTTGTGTATGTTTGTATGGCACACCTAGCTATGTGTTAATTGAGTGGGATGGCCACAGACTCAATTCAGCAAGCTAGTGATCATCCTTAATTTCCTTCTCTATTCTTTGTCTCTCTGTCTCATCTCTTTCTTTTTCTCCCTCTTTCTCTCTTTCTCTTTTCCCCTTGCTGTCTTTTCTCCCAGGAAACCCTTTCCTTAGGTTAACTCATATCTCATATGTGTGTCTCAAGATCAATTCTAGCATCATATCATTTTGAAAACATCCTTTTCACCACCCTAGACTGACTTAGGTACCTATCCTCTATACTTTATATCACCTATGTGCAATGGAAATACAAATTGTCAAGCATCTTGAGGCTGGGAAAATGTGTCTTTATCATGTCTGTATTCTCAATTATAAGAATATAAGCAGCTAAAGGCTAGAAGACCAGAGGCACTGATTTCGGATTCATCCACACAAAATGGATATGGATATGGATGAAATTGCCTAAGCAGAATATATAAGGACTGATGAATTGAAAACATCAAATTGTGCATGAGCATGACAGTGTGTTTAGTTTTCAAAATAAATGATTGAATTTTGTATGCAAAATTTAAGTACCCAGGATTTAAGACAATGTTTGCCGCTGACAAACTAATAAACAACCATAACTAATTAAAACAGAAGCATGAATATAAATGCTCAACGAGTAACATAAGTCAAAAAGAATAGGAGCAACCCAAAAGCTTTCAGAGACTACAGTTCTAGTTTCACTCTAACAAAATAAGAAGTAATATTTGGGGAAATATTTAGATACCAAGAAGAGGAGAGTTAGATATGATACTGGAGAGGGGAAATAATGCCAGAAATATGATTATGAAAATCAGAATAGGAAAATTAGGTAAAGAATAAGTATGCTGAGGTAAATGTGCCCAAGGCATGTGGGACCAGGATTAAGACAAGAGTAATCAAATTTTCAAATAATGCAGGAAATACTATATTGCTTGTGGCACGCTTCCCTTTCATTTTTAATGTTTAGACTCTGTATATTATGAACATGCATTAGTTTTCTACTGTTTCTCTAACAAATAACCACAAACTTAGTGACATAAAACAACACAAATTTATAATCTTACATTTCTGGAGGTGAGACTCCCTGGATGAAGATATCCACAGGAAAGGGTTCCTTCTAGTGATTCTAGGATAAAATCTTTTCCCTTGCCTTTTCCAGCTTCTAGGAGCCTCATAGAACCCTTGGCTCGTGTAGGTCAGCATAGTAGCGATCAAGGATAACCATACCATCTCCATTATCTCACATGTGCAAAGTCCCTTTAGCCATGTATCATAATCACAGAGGCTGAGGATAATATGTGTATCCTTGGTAGGACATTATTTAGCCTGACTCAGTCAAAAGGTAATAAAAAATAGGCAAATGCCTGAATTTCATTCATTCATTAACATTTGAGAGTCTATTTTTCATTTTAAAATAATCCCTTACACTAAGAGCTTCATGTTTTTTAAGGCATTATCACACTCATAATCATACCTGAACCTTAAAACAACTATCTGAAAGATAGAAGAGATATTAAATCCATTTTATAGATAAGTTTATGCATGTGCTCTTAAGAGTTTAGTGGCTTGTCCAAATACACACAGCTAGTAAATACCCCTTGCTTGTTTTCTATCTATAAATCTAGTGTTCTTTCCATGACTCTGTAGTTTTTCCTTGTGAATAAAAAATAAAGAAAAATTCCTGGATTCACCAGACATTTCACATTTCACAGAAAAAAAAAAAAGGTAATTTAGATGTTTATCCATCATTATAATTTTTCCTAAATATAGTCCTCATTTTGAATGAAATGCAAAAGTTGAACACATTTCAATCCCTTTCAAATTTTGGATTTATGACTGAAGCACAGAGTAGCCTAGAAGGCACAGCACATAGAAACTGGTGTAGACTTGGTACACTGCTTGTTTCTCTCCTATAGGTCTGAAAATGCACAATAAAGCGTAGCAAACACAAATGCCCATGAAGTCAAGCAGGACATCTAAATAAGATAAGGATTGATTTGAGAATGTAAGCTCAGTCATAAGTAGTAACTAACACTCACCCTCCATGACAAGGAAAAGGGAGGAGCAGGACCTGTGGCAAGAGGAGTGTGCTTAGCTTATCAGAAGGGGCAGTTTCTTCTCAGTACAAGACTACTGTCATTTGGAGAATGTGGGCACAGGTTGACAGACAGTCCTCTAAAAAACAGATAAGCCAGAAATTTGAATTTTTATGTTAAATCTCCCAAATGTTACGGGTCTGCATTTGAAGTGTTTTAAGACACGGAATGACGAGAGCAAACATGTATGAAAACCAAAGAAAGTCCACAGTGGGTTTCTAGTTTGCTGTCTATCCTAAGACATTGATAATACTAGACTTATCTTTCCAAAAAAGGTTTGGAAATGAAAGGATGAGAAGTCATTGAGTGCTAACCAGGAGAGTCGAAAATGGGCTATTATATAGATTACCCTTTTCACATTCCAAAAAAGGCATCTCCTTCATATCTCCTTTTCTAAATGTTATTGATGGAAACCCTCATGGTAATAATCATAATTATTTCAAAATAAAACAAAAGAAAAAGGGTGTAGATACATCAATAAGGCAAATTTTTTTCTTGATAGTTTTCTAAAAATACACTCATAAAAATGACAGAATTACCAAAATAGGTTTTGGTGTTAAAGATGTGATAAACAATTCTGAAGCAATAAATCCTCCAGTACAGTAAGAGTGTATTCTAATATTCCAACCCCAAATTTTGCATCATTTTAAAGAGATAAGAGTAAAATAAAAGAGAAATCAAGTGAATTCTATATACTGTAAGCTTAGAGTACGTTTAGCATTAAGTGAAGTTCTTCCCTGCCAAAACTGCTGGGCAGTCCGGGTAGATCAGAGCAGGGAGACATCCAACAGCTCAGGTGCCAAGGAAAGCATGGATGACCTTGGCAACAGCTGTTTGCTGCTATGCACCACAAAGCAAGCTAGGAGTGTAGTAAGAATTTACTTGGTAGATAAGTGACAATGGCAATGGCCTCAGGTGGTAAGAGTTGGTAAATTGTAAGAAGAAGACCATTTCCTGTTGTGTAATTTTTGGAGATGTAGACAGAAATGAGTGAAGTGTGCAGTGGTTCTAACAGTGGAAACTAAGTTGGAGTGTGTTGGTCTTAGTAAGGAATCACAGTTAGATTGCCATTCCCAGGTGCTATACTTGAGTAATGATGGGGTTGGGAGAAGTCTCCACAAGCCTGAATTTTGAGGAGTGGAAGTCGTATAAGCCAAGAAATGCCTCAAACAAGATTTAGAATTTATATAGTGGGTGCCTGTTCCCCCCATTTTGATATAATTAAAGTAAATTTCTTTAAAAAGTCAATGCAATTTCATAATCGAGAGGTAATTGTTATTTCCAGGTATATATTTATATAATTTTCATCCTGGGATTCACCAACCCCCTAAATGATTTCTTTCTAGTTTAACATATTAAGGTTTGCTCTTTCGGCTATAAAGTTCTATGAGTTTTTATAGAGGACAAATTGATGGTTACCAGAGGGGAGGTGGGTGTGAGGATGGATTAAATAGGTGATAGGGATTAAGGAAAGTACTTTTGTGAAGAGCACCAGATAAGTGTTGAATCACTATATTGTACACCTGAAACTAATATTACACTGTATATTAACTGAAATTTAAATAAAAACTTTAAAAAAGTTCTATGAGTTTTGAGAAGCATCCTGTCATATATCGGCCATTGTAGTGTCACAGAAAATAATTTCAGCAACCTAAATTTCTTCACCTATTTGGCACCACCCACCTTGAACCTCTGGCAACCACTTATCTGTCTGCTTAATATCTCCATCATTTTGTCTTTTCTAGAATATCATGCAAATGAAATAACACAATAGTTTAACCTTTGCAGACTGGCTTCCTTCACTTGGCATCATGCATTGAATATTCATCCATGTCTTTATATATCTTGATAGCTCATTACTTTTCCTTTCCTTTCCTTATATAACCCATATAATATCCCATTATATGGGTTACCATAGTTTGTTCACTCACCTATTGAAGAACATCTTGGTTACTTTCAATTTTTGTGATTATAAAGTTACTATCAATGTTTGTATGTAGGCATAAACATGTTGTGTGGGCATAACTTTTCAGATCACTTGGGTAGATTCCAAGGAGTGTAATTGTTGATGGTGTGGTTTACCAATACCATCTAACAAAGCATATCAAAGTTAACCTTTCTAAGAAACTTGCTGAACTATCTTCCAAAGTGGTTGAGCCATTCCTTATTACCATGAGTAATAAATGAGAGTTCAAGTTGCACCACATTCTCATCAGCTGTTGGTTTTGGGATTTTAGCTGTTGTAATATGTAGGCCTTCACGAAGTCTACAATAAAGTTTTCTTGATTGCTATCAACCAGTGTCCCCTCAGTATCTCCCATAATTCTCATTTCTAAGAAGGTAGTTTTTAAGTGTGCCATTGTTCACTGGGTTTGGGAATAGTAGATAACCAGTCTTTTAGTTTATAGTTTATGAGAAGACCATGCAGCATACATATGTCTTGGTTTTGAGGCAGATGTAGTATCAGGTTGGGAATTAGTTTATCTTTCTGATCATAGTGAGGATTGAGTAAAACTAAAAAAGGGAAATCTGTGGGAGAAACTGATGAGCCATTTACTAAAAGCATTTCTTTCTCCTTGGGGTGCACAGTTAGATTGCCATTCCCAGACTCCCTTGCAACTGATATGGCCATGGCATTGAAATTTGGCAAATAAAACGGCTATAGAAATGGCAGGTGCTACAGCTGAACAATCCTTCCTGTCTCATATTCTATCTTTCATCTGTATGTTGATTCCCAGAATCATACATAGCATTTGAAAACTATGTGTTGAAGACAAAAGACACTGAATGACTGGGTGGAGCAAATCCCTTTGTTTCTCCTCTTCCCTATACTAATAGAATGAGAATGAGTGAGAAATAAATTTCTATTATAGTAAGCCATTGATATATTGAGGTTTATCTGTTGCAGGATAGCTATCCTAACAAATACCTTAGGAAAGAATTCCCAGAAGAAAAAAAAAGAAAAAGAAATTGAAATGACTCTTGAAATTCACATGCAATGAAGACACATACCTACTTTAGTGGGGAAAGAACGAGCAAAGACTAGATTGATCTTTGAAAGAATGGATGGAAATTGAGGTAAGTCAACCACCTCAATTTTATGATAATAATACTGATATGATAATAAAGATGTTACAGATGCATCATCTTAGGGATCTGATTAATAATGACAATTATCTGTATAGCTAATATACATTGATCAGTTATCTTCCAGTACTAAACACTCAGAATCTATTATCTCATTTAAATTTCAAAGTCCCTCTAAGAACTAGATATTACTATTATCCTTATTTTGCACAAATGAGGGAACTAAGCACCGAGATATGAGTAACTTGCCTGGGTAACACATCTCATAAGAGGTAGACCTAGAATTTCAACTCATTGTTAGTTGTTGTGCCCCTAAAATCCCCATTCTTAATTACTTCATTCTATTTCTTAGGAAGTAAAACTTCAAACTTCCCTGCCATTACCCACTTGATATAAATGAAAACGTGCATGGGATGATTGAGGTTTTGTGGTTGAGTTTTCCAAAATGATCTAAACTATGCTTTTGTTAAACACATTTTCCTTTGATCACCAAAACTAGCATTTGTCTTGTCATACCACTATTACTTAATGTCCAGAAAACCCCATAAAAATCTATATCTTATTTGTGTTAATACCATTGTATACTAGCCACTCCCTTCCAGTGAATGTAGACATAATGTAATAATGACTTTGTGGTTAATTTTCATTAGTTTCTCATTAAAAGTCAAGCAAAGAATGATACTTGCACATTTTTTTGGTCTTTCTTTTCTTCTTTTAGCTGATCTAAAACTGTGTTTCATGTAATTATCCTATTACTCTTCAGAAAATCATGATGTTCTTTTCCCAGAGGCTAAAGCCCAACAAAACGGATCTATGGTCTAGTGCCAATACCAGCTGTTGGAAATTATCTTCCAGCTCAAATTCGATCTGTTGCTTTTAGATTCCAGGGTGTCCTGTTTAATTCTCAGAAATAACAATTTTTTCAAAGACTAAAAAGACACTAATTAGTTACATTAAAGTACTTGATTTAAATGTTCTGTTAAGGGATTTCCAAGTTGCTACAACCGCTTGAGACTTTATATAGCATCTAATGGGTTGTCCTGTTACAGTACCTTTGTATACTTGACCAGAGGATGTAACCCTGAGGTGCTGTTAGAACGGTTTAGGATGGCATGTGGCTTAGCACTGGATTTATTCAGGGAGATTTATACTACAGACTTAAAAATCACAGGTCAGTGGCTTTATGAGAGTTGACCACCCAGGAGGGTGGGGGAGATAGTTAAATACAAGTGAAGTAAAATATGTTGTCATCTATCTTTCTTTGACAAACTAACATTAAATTTAATATAGGATATTTCTAGGGTACCTAAAACCTAACAGAGATGTTACAAATGTATGATGTTGGGGATCTGACTTATCTTAGCCCGTGCAACCATGTTTGGCAATGTTCTTATTATAAATATTTATAATTAATGTCTCAGTGGAAAAGGGCTTGATACATAATCAGAATTGCTTCTCTAGGAATGAAGTCCTCAAGTCAAGTATTAGATAGGTCTAACTGGTTAGTTCAATGAAAAAAAAATTGACTACATAGTATATACATAAACTCTCAGTCAAAGCACTGAAGGATACAACATGGAAGCCATTATTATTATAAGTGTTTTAAATTAAAAGAGCTTTTTATTCAGAGACAGTCACATAAACTGTTAAGAATTCACATTTTTGGGTAAGAAAAATCATCTATAGAGGAATAGAGCTGTAAGTATTTTAGAAAGGATTGTAAGCCTGGAACATAAAAATTGAGACTAAGATTTCTAATATGTATGTTAGCTAGATTTTAAGAAAAATTTGAAATGTGAAACCAGAGTTTCACTTTATGATTAAATGAATGCTAATAAGGAAATTCGGTTTTTCGAACACTTAAAAAAATTTACTTCTTCATTTTTTCTCTAATTACATATAAAATTGCTTTCTGCTGGCAGCTAAAGGCAAATGGGTATGACTGTGTCTACATGCAAAGTAACTTACATTCTGTGGCGTTAAGCACATAAATACATGGTCTCAACTCCCTGTTTCTTTTCAAAGCCTCAAAAATTCTTGGGATACGTGGGTGGCTCGGTCTGCCTTTGGCTCAGGTCATGATCCCAGGGCCCTCTGCTCAGCAGGGAGTCTGCTTCTCCCTCTCATTTTCCCCCTTCTCTCCCTCCCTCTCTCTCTCAATTAAATAAATAAAATCTTTAAAAACAATAAAAATAAAGCCTCAGAATTTCTTGAGGTAGTGAGAGCATAAAATATTTTCTTGGCTATTTTTATATAAGGTCTTTGACACTGAGCTATGCAAGTCTATTACATTTTTCCCTGTGAATGTAAACATGTTCCATTGTTCTCACTTGTCTCTGTGTAATCAACATGCAATAAAACAGAAATAGGGCTGGTTTGCATGCTTCACTTACCAACTAAACAACATAGCCCACCTATCCCTAGAATCACCGGGTCAACAGCCAGTATAATAGCAGACTGCAAACAAAATACTGAAATATGCTTGTGACTTAGCATTGTAGACAGACATTCAGAGAAGTGGATTTAAAATATCAATCCTGTTATGAGATATTATCCCACTGTTAAATACACACCAAAGGTTACTGAATATAAAGTATGCATGCAGCCAACCTCCATAGTAATGCAAATCAAAAAAAAAAAAGATTGCTAAAGGAAAATGCTTTAGGTTTCTCTTACACTATAGTTACAAAGACTAAGGCAGGCTTTCAGAACAAAGACTAATTTTTTTAAGAAAGGAAAAAAGCTTTACAAACTTAATTTCTAGAAAGTAATTATCAAGCTGCATGGTAGCATAAAGTCCTATTGATCGAAATTTCTCTTTCTGTATGAACTTCACAGACTTGCATGACTTGGCATCAGTAAAAGCTAATGATGATTCATGCTATTAGCTTCAGCAGCCACAGTCCCTAGGAACTCAGCTTTGACCTTTTATTAGCACTTTTCTTCCAAGCAGATAGGATCCTTCTCCAGGCACACTTCCCAATCACCTTAAAACACCTGGAGAGTTAGTTAAAAGCCTGACAGGGAGGGACTGGGATGCCAAGGGAAAATGAAAATTCAGTGTAAGAAGAGGACACATTCTATTGTGTAATCTGACCAGAAGCCTTGGGAAATCCTGGAAAATAAAATTACATGTTAAGATTTCATTTATGTAAACTTAAAATAATTACAAGCACAAGAACCATGTTAAATGTTACCAGTTGGTTTCAACTGTTAGCAGCAACCCCACCCTTACCCCTGAAAAATTCCCATGCAACATTTATACATTAATTTTTTTCCTTGACTAAACATTTATCGAGCTCCTAGCACTACACTAGGCACCTAAATAGCATTCTGTTGTGGTAATGTAGAAGTCATTAATTTTTTAAAATTAATTTTTTGGTGTCCCCTGCTTTAAGTGGCTTCTGAAAGAAGCATTGATTAATGAAGCTGTGAGAACTGCTATGCAAATAACTTGAAAACTCTGCTCCTCTCCTTCTTAGTTGTCCTAGTCCCTTTCTCACCCACTGCTCCTCCCTCACCCACCTACCACCAACCCCCCCCAGATTCAAACACACATGCACTTGTCTCCTTTCCACTTTTCCACTACATGATGGACCAATGTAATATGCAGCTGCTTTTTAGTGATTAAGGCTGAAGGGGAAAAAGGAAGCTCATTATTAAAAGAGGTTGGAAACAAACTGAGAGTTGCTAGAGGGAAGGTGAGTGGGGGGATGGGGTAACTGAGTGACAGGCATTAAGAAGGGAGTGTGACGGGATGAGCACTGGGTGTTATATGCAACTGGTGAATCATTGAACACTACATCTGAAAGTAATGATGTATTATGTGTTGGCTAATTGAATTTAAATTAAAAAAGAGGTTGGATTCTCTTAAGCAAATAACCTACTTCAAAATCATAATTGTTGAAGATGGAATTTATAGGGTATTTAAATAAATATCTTTCCTTCAATTTTGATAATGGTTTGGTTTCTATAACATACATACTCATGGAAGGGCTGCAAATCTGCAAATGATTTTAATAATAATAAAGACTCAATAATTTAAGACTTTAGGTCAATCACTTCTTTATACGGCCTTCTGCATAAATCGACTCTACTATTTCAAAATGCTGAACTTAAAATCACGTACTGTAATAGAAATATATTCACTTGAATGACCCTTTCCCCATTCTGTGTGGATCAAATGGTTTTCATCCTAATCGCCCTATCATAACTGTCCTTTCAAAAGAAACCAAAGATCTCAATTAACCCATGATGTCTTGTCAATACTTATAGTCGAGTTGATATATCCAACTTTCAGTATTTTTTTTAAGATTTTATTTATTTATTTGACAGAGAGAGAGAGAGATCACAAGTAGGCAGAGAGGCAGGAAGAGAGAGAGAGGGAAGCAGGCTCCCTGCTGAGCAGAGAGCTCGATCCCAGGACCCTGAGATCATGACCTGAGCCAAAGGCAGAGGCTTTAACCCACTGAGCCACCCAGGCACCCCTTCAGTATTTTAATAAACTTATCTTTTCTTGGATTCCATGATACCAAATTACTTTTTATTGTCTTCCTAGATTTCAGATTAAATTTTGCCACTACCCCCTGACCCAAAAAAAAAAAAAAAAAGAAAGAAGAAAAGCCTTACTTTCTCTTAATTATTAGTGGTCTCCTAGGCTTGATGATTTGTCTACATTTTATTCTTGAATATCTTTTCATTCTCTTAGTTTCAATGACACCCTCTCTGTTGATAACTCCCAAATCTCAGAAGAAAGGTATGATACAGTGGGAAGAGTACTGGATTAGGAATGTGAACATTTGCTTGGTTTAGAGTCCTGTTCCCTACAAAATTTTGATGATTGACTTTATTCCACTTAATGTGTGCCTGTGTGTGTAAGTGTGTATGTGTGTGTGAGAGAGAACACACTGGTCCTGGTATAAAGTATATTTTAAAAAAATAACAGTTGTGATGAACTAAATAGGATCCAATTCCATTCTGGTGGTTTAGTGTCTTGATTTTGCTTCAATCTTTTAACACAAAAGACTTAAATAGTAATCTTTTAGCATAAATATGAGCAATATCCATTGTTATAGATGTTCTAGAATTTTAAATATGAAAACAGGCTTTATGTGGTTTAAGTTGTCTAATTAATTATATTATTCGGGGAAATAGCTTTATCCCAGGCTCAACTGACCTCCAATATTAAATGAAATGGTTTGTCCTTCATTTAAATTAAGGTGCCAGACTTTAAACTTGCATATTTCAACCATATTGGAAGTGGCATAGTGAAAGAACCATGGGAAAAACATTTCTGCGGGACAATATCAACAAATAAATGAATGTACCTGAGAGTCTATTTATCACAAAATTTGTAAAAGAACCTCTTTGGAACTTAATATGTTTCTCTGTAGAAATAGGTATCACATGTCCTTGATGAATAGGCCATCATAAGAATCCAACTCAGCTGCATTGGAGGGAGGATAATAGCATCATTAAAGTCCAGTGCTCTACCTTTCAGAAAGGGGTTTTCTGTGGCTTGCTGTTCCAATTATAAATTAATCCTCACATCTGGGAAAAGCAGCTATAGGGCTGATTTTGTTAATCTCTATTTTATAGATATGGAATGCTGGGAAAGTTTAAGTGACTTGCAATTAGTCACCCAGTCATAGCCAGAGCTGAAACTAGACTGATCTCTTTCCTTTTTATTCAGTTTTCTGCCTGCTAGATCTAGCTTTTGTCAGAACTGACTCCAATGAAGTATTCAGTTTCTACTACTGATAAATATATATTTCGGCACAAATTAATATAAAATTGTTTTATGTTTTTTCAAGATTAGGTAAGTGGTTATTGATTTAAGGAGTGCCCATACAAATTTCTTCCTCCACGAACAAGATGAGTGAGTTTTCTCATTGCATGGGGAGAAAAACAGACGTATGTAAGTAGGCAAAAAAAAAAAAAAAAATATCAGCTATTTAATTCAATATAATTGACTAATTAAATACTCATATAATTAATACTAGACTTTCTATCCAATACATCCCATAAAATGTATAGTAATACATAAACTAGCATCAGCATGCATTCTTTCAGCGACTTTAAAAAGTTTTTCTTAATTTTTCTTTATTGATTTGAAATATTAGATGGTTTTCACTGTTAGCAGGTTGTTAATTGTGCAGGTTTGTTTTACTCAGAGTTGCTTATTCATAGCACTAGTGATATGATAGATTACTTTTATATCTGTGTGCATGCTGTTGATTTTAACTTTTTTGCTTCTGTAATATAGTCATTTCATTATCTTAATCACTAAGGAATATGATATGTAGAATGCATATGTTTGTAGGATTAATATTGCAAAATACCAGATAACATGAAAAAATAGTATATCTGAAAAATAATATACTTGTCAGGTCGTGGAGAAGTGATTAGAAAAATTATGTAAATATCTGTATATGCACATCGCAGTTTCTAAGTAGCATACCACGTTCTAGAGTTTGATAACATCTTCATATTTAACATTCTTTAGTCAAGATTTTTCTTATTTATTTATTTATTTGATAGGGAGAAAGAGATCACAAGCAGGCAGGGAGGCAGGCAGAGGGAGGGGGGAAGCAGGCTCCCTGCCGAGCAGAGAACCTGATGTGGGGCTCCATCCCAGGACCCTGAGATCATGACTTGAGCCAAGGGCAGAGGCTTTAACCCACTGAGCCACCCAGGCGCCCCTAGTCAAGATTTTTCTTTTGCTTGAAGATAATTCTAAATTTCTCTCAGAGATCTAAATTGTCATTATGTTATAATTTTCTAATTTTAATACTTAAGTTTTAATACTTAAGTTTAAACCCATGAAATTTGAGTATTTTTTTCTTTTTCTCCCACACTTAAACTCCATTGCATTATTGATCACCTCATGTAGATGAGGGTATTGATTGTAAGTTACACAATAATAGCAAAAATAAATAATAAACAATAATTAGAAAAAACTAAATGACAACTAAAAATCTCTTGATTAACAATTCAATGTAATATGCTACATATTTCTGGTTTTAGCCTAAAAAATAAACATATCACTACCTCTTTTAGCACAGTTGGTTCCTTAAAAAATAGTCTAGCTCTCAAACTAGATTTTAGTCAAATGACTGAAGGTGGGGGGAATAGGCACAAGAAGATTGGGAAGAGTGGGGCTGATATGCATACATTTGTGGTATACTAAAAGATGGCAATACACTACTCTGCAATAGAATTTTCCGTACACTGCTTATAAAATTTAGGCAGGGTTTATTTTAGGTATCACAGGATGCATGGAGTTATCTTAAAAGGAAGGTAAATGAAGAAAGAAGTGATTATTGCTGAAAAAAGGATCACTTAAAATATAATTAGAAACAGCAGCAACAGCATAGCTAATACATACTGATTCTAACTATTTGTCAGCCAATCGTGTAGCTGATTCATGCACTTGGTTTTTGACCTTCACGACAACCTTGTAAGAGAGAAAAGATCAAAAAAAAAAAAAAAAAAGAGAGAGAAAAGATCACTTGGGGAAAGATCCACACCTGTTTAAGTCTTCATGGAGAACTTAGTTTACTTTTTTTTTTTTTAATGCAACATGAATTATAGATTTAGAACCCTGGACCATTCTGATGTATTTGCTTCACAAAGAAAGATCATTATAGTTTTGGGGGGAGCTGGTGTGGAAAAAGTTTGCCACCTTTGTTTTCTTTTCCTTGCCTTGTTAAATCTAAATGACATCACTTACCTGGTGTCTGTCTGTCTGTCTCTCTCTCACACACACACACCCACACCCCTACTGTATCATTCAGAAGTGATTCTCCAAAGAAAAAGGAAAAAAAAAAAAAAGCAAACCAAGTAGACGGACTGCTTAAACTATCTTTGTGCATTGCTTCTTGAGGCGTTTTTTGTTTTGTTGAGTGGGGTGAAGGTGGGAGAGTTTATTTGGAGGGAAGGTAAGGAAGGTCCACTCTACAACTTTGAGAACATTTCTCCATGTGCCTCTTTGATAGCTCAGACACACTTCTGGGCTGATTACTATGAGGGGTTCAGAAGCTCAGGAGTACCACTCTTCTGCTACCAAAACTGCCAAAGGGAGAAGGACGGGGGCGCTGTCTGGTGACTGTTCGAATGATTCCTTCAAGGCGGCGACCACCTCCAGAGATCCGTTCTTCCACACCGCCGGTCGTACTTGGGACCCACGACCGCTACACAGGGCTGCCAAGACGCTGAACCGCCGGGCCCAGGCTCTGGGGACAGAGTCACCCCGGGGCGCCCTTTGCAGCCAAACCGCGGGCTCCTGGCACTCAGAAAACGCCCCAGGCCCACCCCGGCGGGTCCGGCTGCTTCGCCTCACCTAGGGCTCGCGAGCCAGAAGTCCCCCACCCCGCGCGGCTCCCACGCCTCCCCCATCCCACACCCCAGCAGCAACGCCACCGCTCCCGGAAACAAGCCTGCTGAGCAAAGGCGGAGGAAAACCTTGGGCCTTCCGCTCCGATTGGTCTCCCCCCGCCGCGCGGGGCGAGGCAGCGATTGGCTGCCGGGCGTTGTCAGTCGCCGAGGCCAGAGCCTTCGCCGGGGAAGCGCAGGCGGGCTCGGGTGCTCCGGCTGCCGCCGCGGCTGCTCGAGCTGGTGCAGCTGGGCGAGCTCGTGCGGACGCCGGCGCCGCCGCCGCCTCCGCTGCTGCCCACCCCGCCGCGCCGCCGGCGCTGCCGGTCTTGCTGGCGGCTGCCGGGGAGGGGCGGCCGAGAGAAGAGCACGAGGAGGCGGAGGCGGCGAAGTGATGCTGGCGCGGGGGATCCGGGCAGCGGCAGCGGAGCAGCAGCATCTCCAGGACCCCGGCTGCAGCGTCCCCGTGGCCCGCCGGCCAGCTGAGCGGCGGGAGACCGCGCGCCCCGCGGGTAAGATCCGGCCCGGCGGCGCCCGAGCGCCCCCGGGACCGCCGGTGTTGTCTTTGGGGGTTACGAGGCTTGTTGTGCCCGGGGCATCCTGACAACGGTGTTTGGGACCCGGACAGCGAGTCCGGACGCACGGCTAGGCTGATGCCCGCGCCGGTGCCGCTCCTGTTCGTGCGTTCTCCTCTCGGCGCTGCCCGACTTTGATAGCGCGGGGATGGCATTGTGTGGGTATAAGCGTGTGTGGGCGCGCGGCTTGGGGCACTTCGCAGGGAGCGCGGTGGGTCCCCTCTGACGTGAACCGGCGTCCTTCAGGGATTCAGGCTGGGGTGGAGTGAATAGGTTTGCCTCTTAGCTCAGCGGGAGGGAGAGCACGCGGAAAGCTCGGGAAAGTCCACCGTGGCTCGTAAAGAGCCGGGCAAATTGAACTTTACTGCCTTAATGAAAAGAGATAGCTGTGTATCCGGCGCGCCAGGGGACAGGCGCGTTCGCGGAGGCTCCCCAAAGTCCCACTTTGCGCCGGGGACTTGAGAGAGGAGAGGAGAGGAAGGGAGGGGAAAGTAACGGTTAGTCCGCCTCGCTGAAGAAAAAGACCAAAGGAAAGGAGTGCAACTAGGCTTGGGGAGTGGCGGCTTTTTGTCTGACGCTCCTAGTGGGGAGCTCGCTACACTTTTCGGGAGCGCAGATTTGGGGGTGGAGAGAGTCTCGTCTTAAGGGGCTGTCAGAAGCCGCTCCTGGCCCTTGCCGGCGTGGGGGGCACGGGTGTCAGCTACCTGACCGCGGGGCCGAAGCGGGGCGGGGCTCGAGTGTGCGTCCAGGTGGAGCCACTACCTCTCAGGGCAGCCTTGGCCGGGGTACCTTCCGCGGTCGGGACCTGGCCTGCAGCGCCGGGGCAGCTGCGGACTGCTGGCGGCTCTGTTCTCCGAGAAAGTTCCGGCCCGCTGGGGTCCGGGCAACCTGACCTAGGGCACGTTGACCACAAAGTGTAACCAAGTTTACGTACCCAGCTTCCTCCAGTGCCGACGCTGCTTTTATTTTATATTAAATTATTTTCCTTGTAAAGCTATTGGGAGTTGGACCCGCGCTGCAAACCTTTCTGCAGAAGGCGGATTTTATGCGCTGCTGTAAATGGTTGGTGCTGCCGGATTGAGTCCGAAGCTCCGTAGCTCAGTATAGTGGTTTCTCCATTCCTCTTCAGGACGCACAAACTTACTCTTGGCGATTGTTTTGTATGTGGCCTGGGTCTCGTTAGGAGTCTCTGCTGGGGAAAGTTCCTGGAATACATCGGCACTAACGAACTGTCCCCACTCAGGCGCAGATGGAGAGGGACTGTGGTCTTTTACAGAGGCGATGGGGTTGCAGCGGGAAATGGAAGTGGAGAGGGCAGCTCCCAGCTTGCCAGCGAGAATCTTTGGAAACACATAAATTGGCTCAATACAGGGAGCCGGAACTGAGAACAGCACTTTCCTTGTTATGTAGCTCCTTAATCTCCTTTCCCTGGAAGAATCTTTCACCCCCAAAAAAACACAACACAACAAAAATAAAACCCGGACCAAACAGCAGAAACCACTTTGGTCAGGCTCATTTCTGATTTGGTAAAGCAGAAAAAATGAAAGTGAGACACCTAATAGAAATCCGGGGGTGGGGGGTGGGGGGAATCAGGAGGGAGCTGTCCAAAATGTCAGCCTTTTTCACGTTTTTAATTGTAAAGGTTCCATTTTCTCCCAATTTTATGATGTAAATTATTCTGTAGCGATGAATAACTTACTGGTAAACTAGCAGTGATGTTAGTTTTGTGTCCGAGGATGGTTGCACTTTTTTTTATCACTTAATTCATGAACTGTAAATGGAATTTTTAATACTTTTTTAGTTGAACACTTATACTGTGCATTTGGGCTGGTAGAAAATTGGTAGTAAATGTTTTTTCCTTAGTAGTCATCACGTGTGGCTTAAAAGTCGAGTTTTCTGATATAATTAAAGAAAATATAGCATGTGGTTGTTATGTTTCAATACCTGCTGCCAGGTGATTAATGTTGCAATATTTTAGTCGTCGTAACTTTCAGGACTTTATTAAGATTATTAAACACATTAAGCAGTTGATTTTAGTTTTGTGCCTCATTCGTCCAATGCTATGAGATGGTAAAACAGTTTTCCCCTATGGATTGATATGGGGAACTTAGATTAAAATGTGTTTGAATAATTAATAATTTAAAAATAAGATTAAGTTAAAATCAAGTTATCCGTGTTGAACTTTTAAGGAAAATTTTAACTATTTAGCTAAGAAAGTGGTTTTTCACATTGCTGTAAGGTAACATCTTGTAAATCCACTGCGTTATGTAGTGGGCTAAGCCACAAGTCTTTAAACAGAAACAGAGCTTTTGTACTCATTTTAAGGACTGTGTGGGTATCTTAAACCAGGGGAACTTTTACTTGGGGAGATTTTTTTTTTCAAATAATTAAATACATTTTTAAAACCATGAGGGCAGAATATAATCAAATGTAGAGAAACGCATCAAAGAACATAAATATTAGGATAAAACAGGTCTATGACTGAAAGATATGATGCAGGATGTGTGTGTGTGGTGGAGGAGCATAGGCTTTAAGGAGGTAATAGATAGTGCTAGCCACTTAGTTTATATGAGCAATTCAAGTTCTGCCAGTTCTGCAAATTCACTTCAGTTTTGACTTGTTTTGCTGCAGGGCAGCCCATGAGCTCAGACTGCCATATTTCTACATGGATTTTAGTAAATGTCAACTTGTCAAGTCTCTAGGCCACTAAATTCACTTTTTGACCTATACTAGATTTTAATTTCAACACTGCGTAACTTTTCTAAAAAGATCATGTTTACTATAAATAGTGCAAAAATATCATGATCTTATTAAATAAATATTTAATTTGTCAAATAGCCATGATTAGAGTTTCTATATTATTAGGTCAGGTAGTGAGGTTTATTTAATTTTATTAAAAGTAATTTGTTTTCATTTAGGTAATGACAAAATCAGTTTTTAATTGAAAACTAACGCACTCAGGGGAATGGAGAACCTCAGCAGTTTAGTATATCAGAAATTCATCGTATTATCTTTCTGTCTCTCTATCTCAAGCAAACATATACACATATACTGGAAAGTCTCTCAGGACCAATGTAACCACCCTCCATTAGAAACAAATCCACCAACCCATCCCGAATGATGAAAGCATTTTATAAGGCAAAAGCTTATCTTCTTAAGTAATTCATTACTAATTAATTGTGATACTGGTTTATTCATGTAAAATTTAACAAATTCTGTTCTTCTGTGATGTGCAAGACACTGTTCTGGTTGTTTTGACTATATCAAAGAATAAATCACAAAGGTCCTTGCCCTCATAAAGCTTACATTTTATTGGGGTGAAATAGATCATAAACAAAAAACATAATAAGTAAAAAAATGTATAGAATATTTATCTTTCCTACTGACCTATTTTTTCTAAATCTCCATCCCATGACCCCATCTCTTTGCATCTCATTTTCTTTCCAAGTAATATACACCTATCCACACACCCACATAAATATACTCAAATTAGTCTAAGAACTGGAAAGTGATCATGGTGATAATCTAATACATGTCACTCATGAAGTAATATATCTGAATAATAACGGCACTAAGAGGGTCAAAGGTAAGAGAGGGATTCAAAGATGATTAAGCAATGAAATAACAAAATATCTGCCCTTTAAAAATACTTTAAAATCAAATTATATTTTCAGAGGAACTAAAATGGGAAACATTATCCTCTAACAAATTTGTTTCAAATTAACAGCATCTTAAAAGGCATTTGTGACTATCCAAGGTCAAATCTACATAACCTCATTTAAAGGGGATGAGTGAATTAGAAGTAGTAAGGAAAGATCCGAGCATAATTTTAACGATAAATTTTCTGCTTTTTCCACATTGAGAGTGACATACTCATGTACCTCTGTGAAGGTTGATCAACAATCCTAGCATCCGAGGTCAAAGTTTCTCTAAAGTTGATGCATCAGAAAAAAAGACTCATGACCCAATTCTCTAATAAAAAAATACCAAAACACTTCAAAAATTTCAAGATAACTTAGTCTTTATTTAAAAATCAATTTGGTTATCCAGTCAGTCCAATTATAGATAAAACATTGTGATAATTTCCCAGGTTCTATTATGCATAAAACAGTATATAATTATAATTCCAGTTTCACTTTCTGTGCTTTCCATGTAATTATTTTCTTTAGGGTCTTGAGCTTACAGCTCCAAAGATCTGGGGTTTTTTTTTTCTTTTTTTTTTTTTTTTTACCCTCATGTGAAGAAAATCAAGAATCTAGCTTGACTTTCAAAAATTGCTTTGTGAACAATATTTTCATATTAGAGGAAAGCTGAAATTGTATGCCCAAGAAGCCGTACTATGTAATGAACTAATGCCAACTTATTCACAAGTTCTATTATGACAAAATATTAACACTAACATAATGCTAACAGTCATTTCTGAGTGGATTTCCATCATTTAAGAAAAATCTTCAAGCTTGCTGCTATATAATCCAGTTTTAGAAGATGGGGAAAAGTCTTCTGATAATACTATCTCAATATTGTATTTATTTAGATTCAAGAATGTATACACTATCAGCTTAAACCTTTACCTTTTTTGCCTGGTTTTTCTTTGTTCTGCCCCAAATATAAAACCTTAGGAAACATTGTTGTAAAAAAGTAAACCAACCAGCAATTGTCATACCTTGCATACAAAGTCAGCTCTGGCTGATGATGAAAATGTTGGATGAGAGCTAAGTAGGGACCAGATATTTAGACCTAGGAAGAATTCAGGTCATTAGTCCAACCTCCCCTATGTGTAAGGGAAGAACTTTACTCCTGGAAGTTGTTAATTGCCCAAAGTCAGTTGAAAGTAGAGCCAGATCTAGAAACACTGCTTGTCAGCTACTAACTGTGTAAGTTAACTCCATTACAGTTGCTCATTAAACAGCTCTACATTTTATAAAACAGTAATGTTAAGAAGAAATGACTGCATCTACCAATTTGTACATCTAAGTATTTTAATATCTGACATAATATTGCATTGTATTAATATGTCGGGATCAAGAAAATGATAAATTGGGATGCATTTAGAAATGTCATCTAAGATTTATAGGGCTAGTGGTAAGTTTGCATGTAAAATACTTGTACTTAATTCAGCTGTTGTGTCTATAGAATTCCTTTTAAATATTTATGTCTCTAACATGGGAATTTTTTTTTTTTTATTTCCAAAGGTCTATGGGCTTCAGAGTAATCAATAGGTGAGCTTCAGGGACTCCAAGAAATACCAAAATTGTTTGCAAACTTTTTGCATTTTTGAATGTTCCATTGTAAGGAAAAAATTGTTAAGAAAAGCTTAAGAGCTACTGCTTTAAGTTAGCCTAAAACAAAAACAAAAACAAAACACAAAAGCAGGCAGAAAGGGGAACATGTATGGATAGGGAGAGGACTTTAAAGAACTAGAACTTTTCTGACTCAAGAAAAAGAAAAAGAATAAGAAAACTCTCCTGCTAAATTCCATCAGAAAACAGCTCCCACAGAGGTTGGAAGAGCTACTTCATTGTCCTAAAATGCAAATTTACAACTGAAGGGATGGTATAGTTCTTGTAGTTATAAAACTGCACTTGGTTTTGAGTTATTGCAGTTAGCATTTTGTTTGGTCTTTAACTATGAAATATTTTAATGACGTACATAGATGACATTAGGACTGAACAGTTCCTCCTGGGACAATAAAATTTGTGGGTGATTTCCCCAGGGCCCTTAGCACTAAGTCAGAAACAACCGCCAGAAGTAGTTTGGTTGTTAACAATTAGTTGTAATTTAAATGCTATTAGACAAGAAAAATTACACTAAATGTACATAATGCACTATGAATAGGCTTTATGAATAGAGCATATGAACTAATAGTTAGATTCCACTCTATGTCTGTGCCAGTCAGAGTGCTGGTGAATTCCCACCATAGCCCATCACTACTTTAGTTTCTGTGTCGGTAAAACGATGATAGCATTACATACATGCATACACGTATATAGACATTCATATTCCTAGACATTCCAAATTATGATCCAAAGAGATTATTGCAAAATTTAGAGATTCTAAAGTTCCTATGGAATAGCAAATAAGTTAAAACAGCCAAAAAGTGTTTAAATAAATAAAGCATTGAGACAAAGTTGAGCTATCAACTATTATAAGATACTAAAAATGTATAAGAAGAAAGTGAGAGAACCTTAGACACAAACTCTAAGATATGTGAGAATAAAGTATAATATGCAATAATCACAAGTCTGTGGGAAAATTAAAAATGATCAATTTTTGGTGCTGGGAACTGAGTAATTATTTGTCAAGAACATACACTCCCTGTCTCATATTGCATTCCAAAATAAATGTCAGATGAAGCAAAGAGTTAATATAAAGAAACTCTGAATCAAGTTAGGAGAAAATAGAGACTTCATAAACACAAATATAGTGGGACAAATATAAAGATATGACCTTACTAAATTTAACAGTTTTAAGTCAGAAATGCCAAAGTAAATAAAGAAAACATTTTTAACACAAATTGCTAAATACAGTTTCATATTCACTGTTACAAAAACCTTTCAATATTTTCTTCTGTTAGTGGACTTATCTCAAAATATTGTGATTCTCAATTTATATCCATTCCCTTCACTACCTGAAAACTTCTTGAAAAAGAGAGATTTATATTCATCATTTTCCCCAGTGTCTTGAACGCAATTAGGGAGCTATTGCATTGTTATTGGCTACTAAAAAATTCTAAGTATACCAATAGAAAAAGGGACAAATAATCTACACAACCAAGAAATATATAAGGCTAATAAGCATCTAAAATTTTAAGTTAATGATAAAAAGTACTACCACAAATTTTTAAGTGGTAGTACTTTTTAGCCCATCAAAGCAGCAAAGATTACAAGTAAAGGTTGATTCATTTTTAAAAAAGTTGACGTTGATGATGAAGATGAAGGGAAAGTCCAGATTCTCCTAAATTTCTGGTAAGGCTATTCATTGCTGTTTACAGAATTCTTCCATTGCATGCTCCAGAAATTACCTGTGATTAACTTAAGGAATAAGATCCACACCAAAGGAAGGTATTTTGTAGGTTACAAAATCAAAAGAAAAGGAGGGGAAACAGCATAGCTACAGAGATCGTGGGAGAAGGTGATGAAATCTTTGCCAGGTACCATCACTGGGATGAATCAGCATCAGTCCTTTTCTGCCCATGTGTCAGTTTGCTTCAGGACCAAATTCCTGGAATGAGAGGTATGACCTAGCTCAGGTTTCATGTGCAGAGTTTAGTCACTGAATCATTGGGGGGTCGTATCAAGAACACATTCAGAGGAAAATCAAGGCACTGTTACCAGCAGAAGGGAAGAAGGATACTGGACAGGTAAAAAACAACAGATTTCCACTGCGTGTATCAAAAGCCTTAAAAATGTTCCCTTTGTTTCAGTAATACCACTTCTAGGAATTAACTCCATGTAATTAACTAGAAATACTCACAGTGTCATTAAAATGCCATTTGTAGTAGATTGATAGTAAAAAATAATTTGGCCAATAATAGAGGAATGATTAAATTATGGTATATACCATTAAATCATGATTTTGAAGGTTGATTCGGAAAATGATGATGAAATAATTGTGAAAAACGCAGAATACAAAATTTATTATGCAAGAAGAACTGACATGTACATATATAAGAAAACCTGAATAAGATATTAACATTTGTTTTGGGGGATACTGGGATTATGGGAATTTTACTTTTAAGTATAGAAAAATATTTTTTGCCAGGAGCAGGCACTGCTTTAATAATCACACAAAAATCTATATTAAAACAAACAAAAGAATAATTAGAGAAATGATAGTGGCTTTGGGCTTCCAGACAACTATGTTGGAAGCAAAACATTGGACTCATATACTTAATTTTGAAAGGAAAGGAGCTAATTATACAATATTCTTTTTTTCCACATTGTAAGTTACTATAAGCAAAGTTTGGCTAAGTTTCCTACTTTGAAAGTCAGGAGTCATTTTGGACTTTGCTTTTCAAATCTTTATCTCAGTGTAATAGAATTGGAGATGTGTTTGCGTTTTATGGTTCAAATGATTTTTTATTGGCATGAGAAGTTAAGAAAAGAATAAAAGTGATTGCATATATTGAATGTGTATGTTTTTCATCAGTTACCCTGCTAATACTCATTAACTCATGCTTAAATTGAGACAATATGAGCTTTTATACCTTAAGAAGATAAATTATAGTCTGGTCCAGCTATTTATTAAGTACAATTAAATATTCTGTTAAATTTCATTATCACAAGACAGAAAACCATGCATCTTTATATAAACCAGAGAGCAAATATAGCTGAATGGTTGAATATTTTTTTCTTCTTGGCTCATCCCTATAGCTTAGAAATTACACGTGCTGAAGAACAAAGGGGTCTCGATATAGCAATGGGTAGAATTTTCCTAAAAGCATTAAGTGTGCTGTTATTATAATACATTTATGAGTAGCAGTTTACTCTGGCATATAGGCTGAGCTCTATACAGAATGATTTTGATGATCTTGTGAATTATACTTGAACAGGTAATGCAATAATTGGAAAAGAACAGAAGAGGAAAAAGAAAATTGGTTGATCATTTGTTCCCTCTAAAAGCCATCACTTTCTTGTGGCTCATGGAGATGTACAATCTGATAGCCAGTTCCATTCCAGGCTGTAGGATAGGGCCAACTTTGTTGTTATTATTTTCTTTCATTAAATTAATGTTTGTAATTTCCAAATGGATAATATATACAAAAAATACACAGTAAAAATTCCCTCTCCACTATCCTTGTCCTCTACACTCAATCCTCATGGCCCCCAAATAGGTAACCACTCATTTGCTTCTTAGTATATTTTCAGAGATTGCCAAGTCCATACAAACACTAAACTTTTAAACTTTCTTTTCCTTTTCTCAATTTTTATACAGATGGTAACTTTTTTTTTTTTTTACATACTTTGCTTCCTACTTTTTTAAACTCAACAATCTTGGACGACTATCAAAGTAGGTACATAAAGTTTCCTCATTCATTTTTAAGCTCCATGATATTTGTTGAAACTACCATAATTTATTTATTATTAAACAGTCCCCTCCCGATGAGCGGTTTCATTTTTTCAAATATTCTGGCTAACACAACCAATGCTGTCGTAAATAATCTTGTATACATTATTTCACGTTGCAAGAATCTGTAGGACCTAGACATAGAATCCCTGGATTCAGGTATATGTGTGTTTGTTTACTTTGAAAATGTATGTGTATTTGTTTTCACATTTGATTATCTTGCTTTTCTTGTCTTCAGTTGCATGATTAATAATGCTGAATTAGACTGGACCAAAGACTTCCATTCATGATATTTCCCTAGAGACTCCTGCCCAGGTTTACGCTTATCTATCAGCATACTTCGTAGGTATGCAATTTATTGTGAACTAATCTTGTTTGGTGATCTTCCAGCATCTGCTTAACCATCTTAGCTACAAAGATAGCTCCTAAAATAGGGAGATTTTGTCAAATTGTTACTTAATTTCAAGCCTTCTCTTTTCCTATCCTCTGGCCTACCAGACTAACAAATTATATGAGCAATGTGAGCACTTGCTATTCATCTACTAAATGACAATATTAAAAATAATCATGTCCCATGTTGGCAAGGATGCAGTGAATCTGGTGGTTTCAGAAACTGTTCGTTGCAATTAAAATTGGCACAGCCCTTTTGAAAAGCAATTTGGCAGCATATTGGGAAAAAAACTACAAAATATTCATACTATCTGATCCATTAATATTCCTTCTGGGAATCTATCCTAAGGAAATAGTATAAAATATGGAAAAGGTCTTATGTTTGAAGATGTTGATGGATGTATTATGTAAAATACAAAATCGGAAGCAACTCAAATGGCCAATAATACATTTAGGCATGTAAAGTTGAGGATAACATGCAATAATTAAAAGTACATATGAGAATTATAATAAAATAAAATACATATGCTATAATATTTCTTGGGGAAAACATGGTACAAAATTACATATTAATCCTGCTATAGCTATATAAAACCTGCACATAGCAACACTGAAATTATAAATGAGTTATAAAATGGTGGGAAAACAGATAATTCTTTCTGTATCTTTTTATCCTCAGTTTTCTAGAATATTTTACAACATTTTAAATTAAAAAAAATAATTAGATTTTCCCTTTTGTCTTTGATATTTTGCACTGAATATAAATTATAGTGTTTGATGGTTATGTTCTTTATCACTATTCAGTGGTGTGAGATTTTTCATCTTTATATACAGGTGAGTTCATCCTGGAGTGTGCAGTGCAATGCGTGTTTTCTTCACAAGTGCTCTCTCACTCCCTTCTGTACATCAAAAGACATCTTAATCACTGAACTTCCTTTCAGTCTCATTCCTTGTGATAGATATTTTTTTCTCTTTGGAAGAAAAATTCAGATATTTTGAACAGTCCTGAACATGCCTTTTGCCTACTTCTTAAGACTTAATCTCCTAACATTCTTCCCTCTTCTATCATGCTGATCTTTCTCCTTCTCAAACACTCTAAGCCAAATCAGACTATCTCCTAATTCTTAATTAAATTCTACATATTTCATTAAAATATATGCAGGGGAACTTAATAACATAGCAAATATATCATGCACATAGGCATACCCTGTGGAGTAGATGGACATTAGATAAGATTGCTCATGACAGTTGTCTATCTTTAAGAAAAAGCAAATAACTAAAATATAATGAGAAAAATATCGCCCCCCCTTTTTTTTTTTTACATATGAGTTAGTTTGTTAAGTTGAAGTGAAGTAGGAAGGGAAAATGTGAAGTATGTTTTTCCCCTACTAGCTCTTCGGAAAATGAATGTGGTGGCATTATCTCTCTTTATTGAAGTGCATTTTATATCATAGGCTATCTTGTTATCTTTGCCCAGTTGATTATCACATTATCTTCAAAGTGTAAAGCTCACAGTTAATTTCAAGGAGACTGCAATGAGAAGAGTGTCATCTCATGTTTGAAGCACTGTTTTACAGTTCTGTCTACTTATCTTTCCTGTCAAGTGAACTGATTTTGAATGTCTTCATAATAAAAATGTTATTTTCTGAGACGGTGCACCAGTGAGTAATGGGATCATTTTGAAGTCACAGTGGAAAGAAATACTTTCTAAAGGACTTACTTTGGACAGTGCCCCATCTATGGCCTGCCAGGACTATCGTCTGAGACTCGGTCAAATTTTAAAGAATACATTCTGTTTTGCTTAATTTTTTTAAAAGACTTTATTTGAGAGAGAGCAAAAGCAAGAGAGACCACAGAGGAGGGAGAGGGAGAAGCAGAGTTGCCACTGAGTGGAGAGCGCAGTGTGGGGCTCGATCCCAGGACCTCGATCCCAGGACCCGGAGATCATGACCAGAGCTGAAGGCAGATTCTTAACTCACTGAGCCGCCCAGGTGCCCCTCTGTTTTGCTTATAAGTGCGGAAACCTCCCTCCATTGTACATTTTAGCCATATCACTGCCAAGATCATCTCTTCCCTTGTCTTTTCCTAGCCAAACTTAGAGATTTCACTCTCAGCTATTCCAAATTTCCCACCAACACCAGGTGATGGCTTCAACTTGTGAATAATTTTATTAGAAAGACTTTCAATAGCTTTTCAGGCTCTAAAAACATATTCACTTAAAATTACATTTATAAAAAATAAAAATAAAATAAAATAACATTTATAAATAAGTGTTCAGTCCATGATTAGGAGTAGGGGTGACATAACAAAATTTGAAAATAAAGTTAAAATATCATTTTAGTAAATGGGACAATAGTTCCTGTCTCATTGAGCTTTTCATTGAGAATAATAATAACAATAAATAATTTTGGGAGTGTTACTATGTGTTAGATATAGAATCATTAGTCATTTTATGGACATAATATGACTTAATACTTAGCAAAACCTTAGGAGGTAGATGTCATTAGCATTTCCATTTTATAGATGTTAAAACTAAGAACACAATAAAGGTTAGGTATATTTCTAAGTTTTAAAAGTGAGTTTTTGATAGAGCCAGGAATCCAACACCAGAGACTCAAAGAAAAAGTGTACTACTTTTGTTAATTGGCTTTTAGCATAAAGTGATTGAATTTTCAACTTTTTCCCCTCTGCTGAACAAACTCAATAAAGGAGGTGAAATTTATAATATACATACATACACACATGTACATACATATGTACATACATATGCATATGTATATATGAATATATGTGTATCTATATCTATCTATATCTATCATAAGAAAGGAGATTTCAAGTGAGCAGGCCCAGGGTAGTCTAATAAATGGAAAACAACTCCATCTTCCTCCAACTTCAGTTATAATTTCTGTCTTATTTATGTTCTTTGTCATATAGTTTACTATGCTGTTTTATTATTTCACATTTCAATTTAAAATGGGGAAATGAAGTAAGGGATATTTAAAAATCAAATTTGAAAAATCCTCCAATAAGATTCCTTCCAGTTAAAAAATAAAATTAAGACATTTGGCTGCTAACCAAACCTTTTTTGGCGGGGAAGGGAGAATGGGAATGAGGAGTTGAGTGCATTACTACTATTAGATTTTTTTTAAAGCCTCATTTTAGGGTGATAGTTTATTTCTCTTTTTTAGTTGGTGATGGGAAAATGACATCCTCTACTTAATTTTCTCCTATAACTCAGATAGGATTTGAAATCTATATTATGCCATCAGTGGCTTGACAAATATTTATGATGGCTGATCATTTTCATGTATATAAAATTCTGAAAAATATCCAAAAATATCTAAAGCAAAGATATTAGTATTCAGAAACTCAGTGATTAACTCCTGTTTGAACTGAGGACTTATACCTGAAGCTTTATTTCCTAGCTCTTTTAATGTCATATTCATTGTCATATTTATATCTGCAGCTTTACCACTTGGAAACGTAATTTACCCAGCAGGACCTAGCTTAACATCCAAGGGGCCATGAATCACAATCATGCCTTTTTTTTAAAATAAATACATTAATGTTGTATTTCAAGAAACTGACTTCTCATAGCTTATGACTGAAGACTATTAAATGTAACTTGGTCTATATTTGATACTAGATGCTCCAGAACGGAAAGGTTAGATTCAGCATTAATCGTTATTACTGTTTTTCTTTCCTCACGTTTGCTTTGCTTTCTTTTCAGTTACTTTTTATACATCCAGTGCTAGCTCAACACTAAATTATTGTACTCTAAGATCCCCCCAAAATAGCAAGATTTTCAGGATTTCTCAGAATGAAGAAATAGATAATATATGAACATAGGAAAGATGGAAACATAAGAGTTCATGTACTTTAGAATTATATATCCACTTCTTGGGTATTACTTTGTATTTATGAACCATTTTTTTTGTGTGGCACAGTTAGTGTATGTTATGTGTGCAATTATATGTTCTAGTGTTCATAGTGACGTGGAGCTTCCTTTTAAAAATTATTTAGGTTGCTTTCTAATCTTAGTCATCTAATGAGTTAGAAAATACTCAATATCTATATTGTCTTCAAGTCACATTATAATTCCAAGAACCCAGTTCATTAACGATGAAGAGTGAAAAGATAATAACTTGTAAAAAAAATTTAAGTTGATGATTTTGAAAAATTTAATTTGGAAAAAACATATAGCAAAGTTAGTATTATATTTTCATTTTTCAAATAGGCATACTATAATTAGAAAGAAGTATATAGGTTATTTTCTCTTTTTATATATTTTACTCACATTTTGTTTTTCAGCAAATGCTGTTGTCCAAAACAAGTGTGAACTGCAATTCAACTGAACTAATAATAGTGCATTAATGAGTATTTGGATATCATACATATGCAATAAGTATTAGTTTTAACAGAAATGTCATGTGCATACCACAAAAACAATGAATAGGGATATATAAAAATTTTTCTGTGTAGACATAAAAAGTGAACTGTTTTCTTTTAGCAATGTGCAACATTGTTTATGATTTAATTTTTTTCAATGGGATGCTTTATTTTCACTGAGGAACTTATATTTGCCCTGGCGAGCCAATATCTTCCTTGCAGACTATTTATTTATTTATTTATTTATTGTCTAGCTTAAAAAAAATTAAAAAATATTTAGCCTTAATTATAGTTCTGTATTCAACTCTAGTTTTGTGCCAGGTACTGTTCTAAGGGCCGAGAATGCAGCAGTGAATAAAACAAAGCCTCTATATTCTCATGGAATTTACATTTTATTCGGTGAGGAAGGTAATAGGACTGGGGGAGGAGGCAGGACAGGGGAAGAAGAGAGGCCACATATAAGTAATAGAACAGCACATCAGGTAGTGTGAGTGCTATGAATAAAAACAAAAGCAGGAGCACCTGGGTGGCTCAGTTGATTAAGTCTCTGACTCTTGATTTAGGCTCAAATCATGATCTCAAGGTCATGGGATGGAGACCACACTCAGCCAAGAATCTGCTTGTCCCTCTCCCTCTGCTCCTCCCCCTGCTCGGGCTCTCTATCTCACTCTCTCTCTCTCAAATAAATAAGTAAATAGAACCTTAAAAAATAATAAAAACAAAGAGGAAGAGCACAGACACTGATGGAAGAATGAGTTTTAGGTTTTAGGTAAGGTGGTTAAGAAAGGTTTTTCAGAAGATGTGATATTGAGCAGAGACCTAAATTAAAAAAAGGACCATGCCATATTACTACATTACTATTTGGGGACAAATCCTCGATGTAGAGATGCTGTGGAAGGAATAAGCCTGGTATGTCAGAGACACTTCAGTCAACCTAGTGCTACCGGAGGGAATGAGTAAGGAAGAATGGTAGGAGGTGAGATTGGAGAGGTAAGGAAAATAAGCCCTTTGTAATCTGTAGAAAGGATTATACACTTTGAGGTGTCAACAGTTGGAGGGTTTTGACTGGGAAGACGGGTTGATGGGTTTCTGGCTGCCAGGTGTAGAGCTCACAACAGGAAAAAAGAGGCCCAGTAGGAAATGATTTAGAGGCTATTTCAGAGATCCATAAGAGAGAGAATGGTGGTCTTGGTAATAGGGAATTGAAACACTTCAGCTATGTTCAAGCACTTTTGAATATGAATTATCTTGTTTGCTAATGTCTGGCTTTTGATTCTACGTGCTATATAAGGATAATGGCAGAAACCAAAGTGCTGTGGACTCACTGGGGAGCAGTACTGTACACTTATCATGTATGTGCATTTTATTTTTCCTAAGGCAACTTATCAATAATAAAAACACTAAAAGATTTGACTATGTGAAAATTAAATGTGCTATTAGCATTTCCAACTTTTCTTCCGTTTAGATTTAATTCCTACTACGCAATTTATCATTTTATATGCTTTCTCCTCCTCATTTGGTTGTTGACGTGCAAGTTCTGAGAGGAGACATACTCTGTAGTTACACATAGAATTTTATTGTGGACATAGAATTTAAAATGTTTTAATCAGTCTGGACTATGAGTTGCCAGAGGCAGAATTCCAATTCAAAATAGGTTAGAAAAATTTATTGGTTTGTATCACTGAGTGACCTAAGGGGTAAATTCAGCTGTAGCAGGATCAAAATTTTCAACCAATGATATGGAGGTATTCTGTAACCCGGCTTCATTGTATTATGGCTAGCTTCTGCTTGGTTTCATTCTCAGGCAGCTTCTCTTTCGCCTCCTCACATCTCACACTCCCACCTCCTCACCCCACAGTTGGCAGTCTCCAAATTAAAGATGCCAGAAATGGAGTGAAGCTCTTTTCTCATAACTCTGGGAAAGGTCACAATTTGGGTGATGTGACTGAATCAGTGTGATCAGGAGAAAAAAGTGCTGACTCACCTGCCTATACATTTCTTCTCTGAAACTACATATAAGGACTGATCATGACCCTAACAAAAGTTGTCGAGGATACAAAAAGAAATTACATCCACTTTACTTGACTTACTTCAAATAAACTTCAGCTTTCTGAATTTCTTGGAAACTGCCACTCCTTATTTCTGGGTTAATTTTTGTGAGAAGAGATGTGTAGAGTCCAAGGGAACAGAACAAACCTTATTATCATTTGGGTGAATGTAAAAATTGCCCAATGGCCATTAGATAACAATGGGCAGATCATTTTCTGTTAACCATAACTTCCAGTGATGATGCACACATTCATTTGAACCACATTTTCCACCACTAACAAAAGTTGCATGAAACTGAAAAGAAAATGAAAACCTCCTTAAAAGTAACAAAGGTCATAAAGGATTATAGTGCTGAAATCTGGGAGAGATATACGTCTACCATTTGAGCATATTTTTATCATCCAAAAGAAAAATGAGAGACTACAATCTTAGTGATCTTGTGGGTCCGGGTAGAATCCCAGAACCTCCATAGGCGGATTCACTAACTATCCCTCTTTTGGGACTGGACTTTTAAGAAGCTGAACCTCAGGAGTAAGTTTGTTGGAAGCAAACTTGTCTTTGCATCAGCTTGCAATCCACCTGTATTTTATATGGGTAGCCTGGAAAACCACAAACCTTGAAATCAGATTAAGGTGGTTCAAGCCGGCTAGCATCCTGAGTGTCTGGCAGAAGAAAATGAAAATTCTCTCTGAAGGAAGTATCATCTTAGGCTTGAAATGTTTTAGTGAATAATTTTTCATGTGTAATATTTAGTATACATTCAAACCATTACACATTGACAAGTCATCAGAATGAACATTGTCAAAGAGGGGCAGATGGTCATCACGTACCTTGATATAATGTTCTGACCGGGAGACAGTATCATTTATGTAATAGTGTGGTTCAGAATGCGTAACTTTAAGCATTGAGAAACAACAGATAAACCTTAATGAAAGGTCATTCTATTTAAAAGAGGGAGAGCAAGACTATGTTATTCAAATATGTCAGTGTCATAAAAGACAAAGGATGTGGAAATGTCCCAAATTAGAGACTAAAGAGTCATCACAACTAAATGCTATACATGATCCTAAATTAGATTCTGTACCAGAGAGATAAACGTGGTAAAAAATGACATCACTGGGGTGCCTGGATGGCTCAGTTGGCTAAGGCTCTGACTCTTGATGTGGCTTGAGTCATGATCTCAGGGTCCTGGGATCAAGCCCCACGTCGGGCTCTGCATTTGGCAGAGAGTCTACTTGAGGATTTCTCTCCCTCTCCCTTTGCCCTTCCCTCTGCTCTCTCTCTCTCTCAAATAAATAAATCTTTAAAAAGAAAGTGACATTATTGTCTCAATTCATAAACTAGAATATTGGATGGAGGACTAGATAAGAATATTTGTTTTAGTCAGTTTGGGCTGTTATAACAAAGTAGAAAGGGTGAGTAAAGAAAGGTTGACTTACAAAAAACAGATATTTATTTTTCTTGGTTCTGGAGGGTAGAAGTCTGAGATCAGAGTGTCAGCATTGTTGGGTTCTGGGGAGAGACCTCTTCTGGGTTGTAGCCTGCTGACTTTTCACTGTATCCTCACATGACGGAAAGAGCTAGCAAGCTCTATGAACTCTTTTTATAGGGGCACTAATCCCGTTCATAAGGGTACTATCCTCATGACCTAATTACCTCCCAAAGGCCCCACCTCCAAATACCATCACATTGGGATTGGGATTTCAAGATAAGAATTTAGGAGGGACACAAACATTCAGTCATTGTAGTATTATAATGATGTTAAATTAACTTATTGGTAGCTGTCTTGTGGTTATGTAAGATAATATTCTCACCTTAGAAACTAAACACTAAAGATTTTATGAGTAGAATTATGTGTATAACTTATTTTCAAATTGTTCAGGGAAGAATTGTATTATTCATCATATATGTAAAGAGCATTACATATAATCTTTATTTAGAGAGACTTATATGTATTATATATATTTATATATAGAATGCTAAAGCAAAGAGACAAAATGTTAACAATATTGAATCAAGGAAAGGTTATGTGGATGTTCTATGTATTGCTTTTACTCTTAGAAATTTTTTGTAACTTTGAAATTATAGTAAATGAAAAGTTGAAAATAAATAGTAGGTCTGCTAGGACCTAAGATATCTAAGTTATCAGATGCAAACTGTAATTCCACTAAATTAAAATATATATATATATATATATATTTGGTATTTTCATTGAGGAAAAAACCCATACTTGAAAATCTATGCAAGGGTGAAATAGCAGGATTGAAAAAGAATCATATTGAAAATATGAATTGAAAATACAATAACTGAAACTAAGAATTTACTGAATTGGATACAAAAGAAGAGATACTTACCAAGTTGGAAGTTGAGGCAGAAGAGTCAATCATGATTGTCAGATTAAGATAAAGAAGGGAGGACAAGAGAACAGTGGGAGGACTTTCCAGGCATTTAATGGAGTTCTAGAAGGAAAGGAAAGAAGGAAGCAGAAGCAATATTTGGTGAGATGATGCCTGCAAAATTTTCAGAACTGATTAAAAATTTTAATCCAAAGATTTAAGGAATCCAAAGAATCCCAAGTAAATTTTAAAAAAGTAAAGCATATTTAGACACATTACAATAAAATTGAAAAACAAGTAATACAAGAGGAAAAACACAGCTTTCCTTCAAAAGTTAGATAGAACATCTACAACACCAGGGGAAGCCAGAAGATAGTGAAATGTTATATTCAGTGTATTGAATGAAAATAATTGCTTATCTATAAATTTATACTCAGTGGAAATATTCTTAAAACAACAAAGTGTAATAAAATCAGACAAAGAAAAAGCCAAACAAAACCTGACTTTATCACCAGCAAACCTACACTAAAAGAGTTAATTTGTGTGTGAGAAAAATGATCCCACGGGTACAGGAAACAAGAGGAAAAAGGATGATAAATGTGTATATAAATCTAAATGAAATTTGACCTTATAAGATAATAATGAAATTTAATGAGTTGAGAGAATTAAAATACACAACCAAAAAAATCATATGAGTCAAGGGGAAGTTAAATGAAGTTAAATTGGCTCTTTTGGTCCTTGAATTGTCTGAAGAGGGAGGGGCATAGGACTTTGATGAGTTGAAGTCGTGTGCTATAATTTCTAGAGTAAATCTGGGAGAACAGAAAATTGTATAATATTGGAGGAAAAAGTGAAATGCTAATTAAAAGCACATTCAGTCTAAAAGGAGACCAAAAATTAAAAATTAAAAAAAATTGTGAGTACATTGGAACAAATAGAAAGGATGAGATGGTCAGGTCACAACCAATATTTTCGTAATGACGTAAAATAGAAAATGGTTAAATTATCTCAATCTCAAAGACTGTTGGACAGTGTTAAAAATATAACATTGTAGTGTTTTCAAAGGAACATCCAAAACATTAGGATGTGGAAATTTTGAAAGAAAAAGTTGCCACTGGGGCGCTTGGGTGGCTCAGTGGGTTAAAGCCTCTGCCTTCGGCTCAGGTCATGACCTCAGGGTCCTGGGATCGAGCCCCGCATCGCGCTCTCTGCTCAGCGGGGAGCCTGCTTCCCTCTCTCTCTGCCTGCCTCTCTGCCTACTTGTGATCTCTCTCTCTCTGTCAAATGAATAAATAAAATCTTAAAAAAAAAAAAAAAAAGAAAAAGTTGCCACTACTCACTGATACATGTGTGGGTAGTAATGGCTTTTTTAAAGATAGCACAATTTAGGCATAACTAATGGTGAGGATTACAAAGCTATACATCTGACAGAAATATACCAGTATTGGTATTTAAAAATTATTTGTGATATAATCATCAGGGAAATGCAAATCAAAGCTATAATGAAATATCACCACACGTCTGTTAGAATGACTATCATCAAAAAGATAAGAGATAACAGCTGTTGGCGAGGATTTGGAGAAAAAAGAACCCTTGTGGACTGTTGATGGGAATGTAAATTGGTACAGCCACTATGGAAAACTGTATGGAGATTCTCCAAAAAATTAAAAATTGAACTATCCTATGATCCAGCAATCCAACTTCTGGGGATATATCTGAAGGAAATGAAAACAGGATCTCAAAGAGGTATCTGCACTCTCATGTTCATTGCAGCACTACTTAAAATAACCAAAACATGGAAACAACCTAAATGTTCATCAGTGGGTAATGGATAAAGAAAATGTGGTGTGCATATACACAAACACACGTGCGCGTGCACACACACACACACACATAGAGGACTATTAATCCAGTCATTAAAAAAGGAGGAAATCCTGCCATTTGCACCAATATGTATGAAACTTGAGGGCATTATGCTGAGTGAAATAAGGTAGACAGAGAAAGACAAATACTATGTGATCTTACTTATATGTGGATTCTAAGAAAGCTGAACTCAGAAAAACAGAAGGTAGAATTGTGGTTGCCAGGGGTTAGGGGTGGAGGAAATGGGGAGATGTTGGTCACATGTGCAAACTTCCAGTTGTAAGATGTATAAGTTCTGAGGATGTATGTCTACTATATTTAACAATACTAGATTATATACTTGAAAGATACTAAGAGACTAGATCTTACATGTTCTCAGTCCTCACTACACAAGGTGATTATGTAAGGTGATAAAAGTGTTAACTAATCTTATTGTGGTAACCATATTTTGCAGTATGCATATGAATCAAATCAACATGTTGTACCTTAAATTTATACAATGTTACATGTTAATTGCACCTCAATAAAGTTGGAAAAATTCTTTGTGATAAAATATAAGATTTCTTTCATATAACATGCATTCATAGGTTAGTTTAAAAGTGTTACAAAGAGCAGACATAAAAATGTGCCATTAAACTATTACTACAGTTCTGTTGTAATTTTATTCTCATTGTCTAGCATATAGACAGACGAATAGAATTTGTCTTTCTCCCTCACTCCCTCAAGTATGCCCAATTGTCTTAAGCAATGTCCCAATACAATGATTTGGTAGAGTAATTAACTTGCTAAATGCTGCAACATTTTAGATTTACTGTATACTTGATTTTCCTCCTCATTCATTGAAAGCCGGTATACCATCACTTTTGCCATTTTCTATGGACATCTTACTAAACTAACTCTCCTCTCAAGATAATTTGCTATGTATTTTTGTCTGCCTGTTTTCTTCTTTTTATAGAGAGAGGCACAGGGCATATTTTGAAGTCCATTTCTCAATTCCCACACCATCTTTCAATAAATGGCTTAGTGTGATTTAAATAATCTTACCCCCCAATTGACAGACTATTCTTAACTGTGATCAACATATTAAATTATTTAATGTAACACTTTTAATTTAAACATAAATAAATGTTTGTATATAGAAAGATTAAGGATACTTTTAGGGTCTCAATCCATGTTGTATTTCGCAATCCAAAAAGACTCTAAGAACTCTGGTTCTTTGATAACCCTAGGGTAGGAGGTCAGACAAAGTTCCCCTCCAATGCAAAGCATTCAATTTTGTTTTTTTGCCCTGGTTAAGGCAGGGAGAGAGAACAATTCTCTGTTTAGTCCAGCATTTGGATGCTGTCATATGGAATTTCTTCATTTGAGACTGTCTCTCTGTGAATACTGGTCTCCAGTCTTATTTCCCTCAGTCAGTTTTTGAGAAAATAATTGATTTGTTAATTATCAGGTAACAATTGAAATAATTGTGTATTTGATGGATACACAGCAAGTTAATCTACTTAACAAAAATATTCTTTTTTTTTTGCAGACACGTCAAAACCCAGGTCACTTGTAGTCACTTAGATTTTCTTTGCCAGTGCTTCCCTTTGATGAAATAAGAGTCCCCTTATATCTTTTGATTGCATATCTTAAGTTGTGAAGTATGTTAAGAGTATCTCTTCTCATGTTGCACCCACTAAGAATAATGTCTTACTGGCTTTGTCATTAGGTTAAAATCCTCAGTAAGATCATATCCTATTATGAGCATCACTGCTGACTGGGAGATTGGAGGGTACTAATCCTTCACAAAAAAAAATTGTCAACAATATTAGCCTGATGCGCTTTTGAACTGAGCTTAGCAGTGAATTTTTTTAAATACTCCCACTCAGTATGTATAAATGCTGCTTGACATTGGTTTTCAGATTTAAAATGTGGAAGAATAAAATTTTTTAAAAAGAAGTTTTGGAAAAATTGGTTTAGATGCTAAAGAATCTAAGAGTCCCTCGGGACGGGAGAAAAAATTGCTCAGATGATGTCTTTGCCCTAATAATTTAACCTGGCTTCCTACCGACACCAGACTCATGTCTGTCACTGTGATTAGAATATACAATTTTACTTTCACTTGTATGAATATTACAGTCTAATTGGTGTGTTGCCAGTGTGTTCTTTTTAACAAGTGTTCCTCTGGTCACATATGTTTGCTAGCTCTTCTAATAAAGACACAATTTGTGTCAGGAGTTGATGAATCATTCGTGGTTTTATCAAATTGTTTGTGTAGAATCAAACTACAGATTTATTATGTTTTAAAAATATTCAGAACTATTAATAGTGACTTATTTATCATTTTAAATTGTCATTTTTATTTCATTTTTATTGAGATATAATTGAAACACACGTTATTTTTATTAAAAATACGTTTTTTGTCTTGTCTGCAAATATGATACTTCTTTTTTGGACACATTTTTTTTTTCCTGAGTGTAATAACACTGTTAACTTAGGCAATTGAAATGTTTTGGTACACTTATATCGACTAAAATAATACTTCTGTTTAGTATTTTAAAGCCCTTCAAGATTCGGGACCTTCCTTTTCTTATAAATAAAGGTTATAAGAGATGTTTTGCATAAATTATATGGATGTATAATCTTATATCCTAATAAAACTCTTAGATTTCCATAAATGGGTTGTTATATATTGACTATTTCTAATTAGAGAGCTGTTTCATGACTCAGTCCAATGTGTCCGTTAGATTGCAAAATAGCTCCAGAACAGGAATACTTAATAAATTATATCTCTTAAACATTATTAAAACAAATCATGCATATTTAGTAAGAACTCTATTAAAGTGGTAATAGTGATACATCCATTGAATCTTGAAACTTAATTGAAATATTAGGTAACCTTTTCAAAATGAAGAGTAAGCTACAGAATAATAAACCATGCTTTTTGCTGCATATCAACTCATATTTAGAAGTCCCTGTTTAATATCATAGTGACTAAGTATAAATCCATCTACTGTGAAGAGGCTCCTAGAATGGTTGCTAATCTCGATACAAAATGAAATGAGGATTTTTTTTTATATAGAATTGTTATTTTCTGTTTATATGTCAATGAGAAACACTGAACTTTTTCATTCTTAGAAGGGATTCTTTCAGAGTACATTACCCAGTGGCTTATGGCATGATATTTGGTTTTCTGCAACAAAGGTAGGAGGCGCAATAGCGGCTACCTTCATCATCCCCTACCTTCTAGTTCCTTTCTTCCAGGGCTGGCAGAGAAATCTTCAGTGCTCACCAAATTTTCTATTTAGAAAATGGAAGGAAGCAGCACTTCACCTCAGAAAAGTTTTATGAGGATGAAATATGTGTAACTTGAAAGCTCAGACTAACATAATACTTTATAATTTCTGTGAAATTTCAAAATGTTCCCCCCCTTTATCCTTCCATTGCCAAACATAATCCCATTTTAGCTCAGTGAGTTGAGCAGAATTAACTCCTTGCAGACCTGATTTCACAGCCTTTCTGTTTACTCCCAAGGTTTATGCTGAGATCTTTTGAAAAATGTAATGATAGTTTAATGTCCATGTGGTAGGGAAATGCTTCACTTGGCCTGATAAGATAGGGTATGTTTTGAAGCATTTCTATGTACTATATCACATTTAACAATACATTTATTTTTTATCTATTAATAAACTGCAAATTTTTATAGGTTTTTCAATACCTAGTCCATAATTCCTAATAGCCTGAGAATAAATATGACAATCGAGCAGGATTTTCTTTCACTTTGTAACAGGCCTTGGAAATAAAAAGAAACAAGTCCTGCTGAATTTCTAGCACAGCTGTGCTTTTGCCAAGAATTTGAAAACTGATAGAGATGGATGAGAGGGTAAGAGAGCTAGGGTATTTGGTGCAAAAGATCCCATACCAACCTCTTTAGGACTTTTCTGTTTCTGGGAGGAAATGCTAAGGAATGCTTTATGCACATCTAAGTGTGAAAATGTATAACAAGAACAGCAAAAAACTCAACAAGAATGGGCATTTGATTTGCAAAAAACTTTGCCATAGAATTCTTGCAGAGCACAATGCTTTCTAGCTCAGCACAGACAATTGAAAAACAATTATTTCATAACTAGCAGTCTTGTTAAAACCTTTAAAGTATAACTTAAAATATTTTGACATCACACTTGCTATGTAAAGAAGAGTGGTACCCACCCTTTATTTTATTTCTGCCCATAACCGTCTCAACATTGGCCATACTAGCTCATGTCATTGCTGCAAGTCTTGTCTCTCTCTAGCTGAGGGCTTCCGGACCTCATGCGGGGCAGGTTGGGCGTGCCCAGAGGTTACTGTCCCCAGGAGCATCCTCAGTGAATAACAGATTCAAGCGGGAAGTAAGTTCCCAGCTTCTTGTTTGCCAGGTGGGGTAAGTCTGAGGAATATTCTGTATTGTCTCCCAGCATTCTCTAGCAAGACAGTTGCTTAAGACAGTAACCTACTCAACTACGTACCCTTTATTGGCTCCTGCCTGTCTTTATCTTACTTCTGCACCCCCTTATTGGTGCTTCCTGAGATCAGCTCTCAACTACATACTAGCGCTCCAACCTCTCCTCATAGCATCTAATTCTGGGGGAATCCAAACTAACCTAAGTACCTTCCCTAAAATTCTGTGGACACTAACAAGGGAAAAATTATAGCACAGGTAATGAAGGGATACACTAGTCAAGTGTTTTGCTTATTTGGTTGTTTTACCAATTCCTAATTTATGTCATTCCCCTGAGACTTGGTAACATAGCTATTCCATTTCCCCAGGCCACTAAAGATTGAGTGTGGTGGATATCTTTTTTTTTTTTTTTTTTTTTTTTTGAGTGTGGTGGATATCTTAGAATAAGATGAATAAACAAAGACAACAGCTCTAATTATTTAACTGTGAAGCAATATAAGCATTTAGAGGGCTACATAAATAATGCATTTGTGTCAGAAGATAGACTGAAACGTGGGCTATTTCAGTATTGATCAAAACATAAATGAATATTTCAGACATGTTAGAGAGGCTGGATAATCAGCTCAGCTACCTGGGATAGCAGTAGAACAGACAGATGAGTGGACAAATCAAGCTTTAAGAGAAGCATTTGCTAATAGGACTCAGCCTATTTCCAGTTCCTTGAGGGTATGGAGAAGAAAAAGCCAGAGTACTTTAACTTCCAACACGGTACAGTCACATTGTTGCTGCGGGTGAATTGAGGACACACTTAATAGTATGTGACCCTCTTAAGCACCCAGACATATGACACTATACTAAGGAAACCCACCCTCTTTTTTGAATTTCCAAAAGAAAGCATTATCTTCTCCTTGAGTAGCGTCATCACGATTTGGGGTGGATATAGATTTCATACTTAACAATCCAGCATATCTACAAATTCTCGTCAAAAAAATAAAAAATCAGATAATTAAAGATAGTTTTTGTCACAGCAATTATAATAAAAGAAATCAATACATCTTATGATTTTAAAGCAAATGGTTGCTGCTTCTTGTGTATAAGGACGATGACAGGATTTTTTTTCTAAATAAATTGCAGAATTTGAATTTTAGATTATTTCACTTAAAAATGGGAAAACTTTCAGAATTTCTGGAAGATGAGTTTTCACCTTCAAATAGACTCAGTTCTAATATAAAAACCTAAAATTCAATGTTAGGATGTTAGAATAAAACTTGATAAAATTTTGCCAGTATACTCAAAATCAGTTGATTAGTTATATTCAATACCAAAATTATTATCCTATGTGTTTGATTCTTTTGCAATTTTAATATTCTGATGTTTACATTTTAAAAAATCCTGCTGAAACCCAAATAGTAACTGACATTTACCCAAGTTTCATTTCCTAAAGCAAATCTAGATATAAAATAGGATTTCCTTATTTTAATGGGACAACTTTCTAGTCCAGTTTCTTCCATTGGTTTCCTTTCTCCAATTAGGCCCTTATCCTAAGAAATTTGAAATTTGGGAAGGCCAAAAAAAAAAAAAAAAATCCAACTTGTGTTTCTACAGTTATTTTCTAAAATGTTATTTTTTTAAATGTTCAGTTAAGATTTTATAATTATTTAATTTAACATTTGTTGATCTTAATTATCCAATTTGGGTTCAGAAATGCAAGCCAATTGCACTCCTGTCTAAGGAGAGGAAAAAATTCCTTCTCCAACCTCCTGGAATCCCTGAGGTACCTGGGCTTTCCGCCAGCCTCTCTGGGAGATACGCTCAGCTGCCGTGGCAGATAGACTCTGGTGTGCGCGGAGGCTGAGGAAAGTCTCTCTGACAAGCCGAAAATCAGCCACAGAAAGCAGCCGTGAATGGAACAATGGGTCCCTGGGCAGCCCGGAGGGTCCAGCCTGTTGTAGCCTGCAGGGTGCCATTCGCTGTCAAGAACACCTTTTCTGCCACCTTTGCTCTCAGAGGAGCTTGAGCCATTTCCATTTATAGCTGTGAAGAAGGATAATTTCCAGAGGTGCCTTAGATGGGTCAAACTGGCATGAGAGAATTCAGCATTAGATGCCATCACCTTGCTTTGTGATGGGTTTTAGGACTCTTTGTGAGGCTTAATAATAGCTAGGGCAAACTGAAGGTTGACCTCTTTTTGCTCATGATGTCTGTCTTGAACACATTAGGGGTGAAGCTGCCATTAATTTCCATGCCCTTGATCTCATTTCTATAATTGGCAGGTCTGCACGCAAACACCTCTAAACTTTTGTGAGAGCTTTCTAAATCTTTCACGTTTTCCTCACTGGAGTAGTTTACCTTTTGTAACTTGCTGCTCTGAGGACCGAAGTTTTTTTCCAGGAAGCTTAGAATGGTGTCTTCTCACCTAAAGGTCTGGAGGTGGTACTCACACACAGATGCACCAAAAGCAAAATGGTTTTCAGTTATCAAATAACTGTGCAAAGATGCAAGTGATAGAAGATTTCTTGAAACAGTGGTCACTGTCATGAGAAGATAGAAAAGCATAGAGAATCTCTATGTCACATACATTGAACTTTCTAAGAATTCTTTTACAGGAATAACACACCACTGGCCTAATTACTTTTTTACATGAGGGACCAGAAAAAAAAAAAAAGAGCACATTCTCTTTAGTTCAAATAAAGAAACTTATCTCCTCGTCATTTAAAAGGAGGGCATAATAAATCGTAGTATAGATGATATTTGCAACTCATCAAGTGTAGTTACTTAATCATACATAAAGAAAAGTCTGTGAATGGTGAATAATTATAACTAATGCCACCAAATTGTTCCCTCTATGCCAAGACCCTGTGTTTAGTCCTCTATTACAGTTACCCATTTGATCCCAACAGGCTAGGTGCTACCTCCTAGCTCCCCTTTCAGATGAAGACGCTGTGACTCTGTGGTTAAGTGACTTGGTTACTTGTATGCTTTATATTCCATACCTTGGAAGTGATCAAGTTATAATTGGAATCCAGATCTATTAGGATCCTATGTTGGTGTGATGAATCACTGTTCTATATTGCTTGCCCCTTTTTAAAAGGTGTACAACGTGATGATTTAATATATGTATACATTGTGAAATGTTTACCACCATCAAGTTAATTAACGCATCTATCACCTTACATCCTCGCATTGATACCATTGTATCACTGTGTGTGTGCAGTGAGAACACTTAAGCTCTGTTCTCTTAGCAGATTTCAAATATACAATATGGTATTAGTAACTATAGTCACCATGCTGTACATTAGATCCTTATTTATCTTACAACTGAAAATTTGTACCCTTTCGCTTGCTTTCTTTTTGAAACACAGTAAAACTTGCCTTTTATAGTGAGACTGAAGAATGTTCTGGTATTATGAATTTTTTAAGTGTTTCCCCATTTATCCAATTTACCATCCTGGGTTATTTTTTAAGATTCTGCCTCTGTTGCTCTAGGTCTAGGCTTTCAGATTCCTCCTAAAGCTGGACATTGCCATACCTATGTTAAAGTGTGAAATACACTTTCCACTATCATCTGTTTTTCCTCACTTTACAATGTCCTCACCCCAATACATACGAGGATAAAAACATTTTCAAGGCACTTTAAGTAATGTTTCCTGTACAGATTGTAAACTGATATTATGTACCTATACTTTTAGAAAACAACATTTTTTTTTTTAAAAATCAGTTGAAAACATTTAAGTGAATAAATGGGAATCAGGCAACTCAGAAGTGGGCACTGTAGCTGTATAATGGTTCCTTAAGAAAAATGTTCATCTAACATCTGCTTTTTAGGTTAAAAGGAAGATATCCAAGTTTAAATCCATCCATCACTATAAAACAGAACCCTCACTCTCAAATATCCTAAGCAATGAAAAATGTTAAGTCACATTTTTAAAAAAGATTTTATTTATTTATTAGAGAGAGAGAGCACGCAAAAGTGGGGTGAAGGGCTGAGGAAGAAGGAGACTCCCTGCTGAGCAGGGAGTCGAGTGCGGGACTTGATCCCAGGACTCTGGGATCATGACCTGAGCAGAAGGCAGATGCTTATGGACTGAACCACCCAGGCACCTGTAAAATAGCACTTTTAAAGGAATTTTGGTAATCAGGGCAGAAAGCAAATCATTAAACAGGTTGAAAAGAAAAACCTAAATTGAAAAGCTAGTATGCATTAACAATAGAGAAAAAACTAAAATAAAAGAATAAAATTAAGACTAGCCATTCATATCACTTTTTTTTTTAAAGACTTTGTTTTTTTAGAGCAGTTTTAGGCTTATAACAAAATTGAGAGGATGGTAAATATATTTCCCACATATCCCCTGATCCCTCCGTGCATCGCCTTCTCCATTTTTTTTTTTTTGAAGATTTTATTTATTTGAAAGAGAGCAAAAGAGAGAGCACAGAGGGAGAGGGAGAATCTGACTTGTCACTGAGTGGAGAGCCCAATGTGGGGCTCAATCCCAGGACCCTGAGATTGAGACCTGAGCTGGAGGCAGACGCTTAACATACTGAGCCACCCAGGCGACCTAGCTTTCTCCATTATTAACATCACTCACCAAAATGGTACATTTTTTCAAACCAAGGATAAACCTACACATCATAATCATTCAAATCCATAGTTTACATTATGATTCACTTTTGGAATTGTATATCCTGTGGTTTGGACAAATGTATAATGACATATACCCATCATTATTATATTATACTGAATATTTTTACTGTCCCAAAAATCCTCTGTGCTCTGCCTATTCATCTCTTATGACCCCTCTTCCTGCAACTATGATCTTTTTATTATCTCTATAGTTTCCCCTCCTTTCTGGAATGGCATATAGTTGAAATCATATAGTATGTAACCTTTATCAGATGGCTTCTTTCACTTAGTAATATGCATTAAGTTTTTTCCATGTCTTTTCATGGCTTGAGGGCTCATTTCTTTTTAGCACTGAATAATATTCCATCATCTGGTTGTACCACAGTTTATTCATTCACCCACTGGAGGACATCTTGGCTTGCTTCCAAGTTTTGGCAGTTATGAATAGAGCTGCTATAAACATCTGTGTGCAGGTTTTTGTATGGATACAAGTTTTTAACTCCTTTGGTTAAATACCAAGGAGTGTGATTGCTGGATCTTATGGTAAGATACATTTAGTTTTGTAACATCCCATCAAACTGTCTTCCAAAGTGGCATTTTGTATTTCCACCAGCAATAAATGAGAGTTCATACTGCATCACATCTTCACTAACATTTGGTATCAGTGTTCTGGATTTTGGCCATTCTATTAGATGTATAATGGTATCTCACTGTTTTAATTTGCATTTCCCTGATGACATATGATGTGGAGGGTCTTTTCATATACTTATTTGCAATTTGTATATCTTTTTTGGTGGGTTGTCTGTTAAGGTCTCTGGCACATTTTTTAATCAGGTTGTTTGCTTTCTTATTGTTGACTTATAAGGGTTCTTTGTATATGTTGGATAACAGTCCTTTATCAGATGTGTCTTTTACCAGTATTTTCTCCCAGTCTGTGGCTTGTCTTCTAACTCATTTGATCATTCTCTTCTTCCCCAAGTTTGTTGAAATGTAATTGATATATATCATCATGTAACTTTAACGTGTACAATGTGTGATTTGATATACTTATGTATTGCAATATGATTACCACTGGAGTGTTAGCTTTCAGCATGTCACTCTCTTAGCAACTTTCAAGGATAGAGCACAGTCTTGCTATGTATGATTAAATACTGTGCATTTGATTCTCAGAACTTATTCATCTTCTAACTGGGAGTTTGTACCTTTTGACCAATATCTTTCTATTGTCCCCACTCCCCAGCCCCTGGTAACCACCATTCTACTTTCTGTTTCTATGAATTTGACTTTTTTTTAGATTCTGCATATAAGTGATATGAAACAGTATTTGTGTTTCTCTGTCTGACTTATTTCACTTAGCACAATGCCATCAAGGACCATCCGTATTATTAGGATTTTCTTCGTTCTCATGGCTGGGTAAGTTTCGTGTGTGTGTGTGTGTGTGTACATATACCACATCTTCTTTATCCATTCACCCATTGACAGGCACTTAGGTTGGTTCCATATCTTGACTATTATCTTGACAAATAATGCTGCAATAAACATGGGGGTGACGATAACTCTTTGATATCCTAGTTTCATTTCCTTTGGATATATACCCAGAAGTGAGATTACTGGATCAAATGGTAGTTCTATTTTTAATTTTTTGAGGAACCTCCATACTGTTTTCCATAGTGACTATACCAATTTATATTCCCATCAGTACACAAGAGTTCCTTTTCTCCCAATTCCCTGCAAACACTTTTTCTCTTGTCTTTTTGATGACAGCCATACTAACAGGCATGGGGTGATATCTTATTATGGTTTTGATTTGCATTTTCCTAATTATTACTGATGTTGAGCACTTTTTCATGCATCTGTTGACCATCTACTTGTATTTCTTCTTTGGGAAATTTCTATTCAATTCCTCTGCCCATTTTTATTTTTTATTTTATTTTATTGTAGTTAAATAATTTTCCAGTTTAGGATTTTGGCTTCAAGCCCATTTATTATTATTATTGCCCATTTTTAAATCAGATTGTTGTGTGGTGTTATCGATTTGTATGTGTTCCTAATATATTTTGGATATTAGCCTGTTACCAGATATATGGTTCACAAATATTTTCTCTCACTCCATAGGTTGTCTTTTCATTTTGTTGATTGTTTCTTATGCTGTGCAGAAGATTTTTAGTTTGATGTTTTCATTGTTGTCTTTGTTGCTTGCATTTTTGGTATCATATCCAAAAAGTCATTGTCCATACCTTTGTCAAGGAACTTTTTTCCTATGTTTTCTTCCAGGAGTTTTATGGTTTCAAGTATCTCATTTAAGTCTTTAATTCATTTTGAGTGGTGTAAGATAGGAATCTAATTTCATTTTTTCTGTATGTGGTTATCCAGTTTTCCCAACACTATTTATTGAAGAGACTAACTATGTGTTCTCATTGAATATTATGGGTTCCCTTGTCAAATGTTAGTTGTCTGTATATGTGGGGTTTATTTTTGGGCTCTCAATTCTATTCCGTTGTTCTACATATCTACTTTTATGCCAGTACCATACTGCTTTACTATAGCTTTGTATTATGGTTTGAAATCAGGAATTGTGATGCCTCTAGCTTTGTTCTTTCTCAGGATTGCTTTAGCTCTCAATGTCTTGTGAGGTTACACACAAATTTTTCGATTATATCTTTTACTTTCTTCATTAAATTTATTCCTAAGTATTTTTTATTTTTGATGCATTATTTTCGAATATGAGATTTTCTCTGATGGTCAACATATGATAGTGTGATACCCATTAATGTATACAATACTTATAAAGTTAAAGAAAAAACAAAGAAAGGATAATCACTGAAGTGAAGTAAATGAATGCTAAAAAGTTAGTACTTATAAACCTGTTATAGAAAATAAATCTCAGGAGAGCCTGAGTGGCTTAGTTGGGTAAGTGTCCGACTCTTGATCTCAGCTCAGGCCTCGATCTCAGGGTCATGAGTTTAAGCCCCGCGTTGGGCTCCATGCTAGGTGTGGAGCCTACTTAAAAAAAAAAAAAGAAAGAAAGAAAGAAAAAGAAAAGAAAGAGTCTCTGAAAAAAATCTTTGAAAAAAATGTTAGAGTATACATAAAGTTATTGGTTTTAGCATACGAACTATTAGATTAACTACATTAAACAATGAAGCTAAATATTTACATGATGTCTGTTTTTTCTTTTACATCATCTACTTATACAGCTCTGATTCCTATCTCCCCACCATTCTCACCTTTAACATCTCTTGTCAATGCATAGAGAAAATCAAAGGAACAAAGTTAGGAACAGAATCAATATCCAGACATCACATTTACCGAGACACCTGCATTTCCACCAAGTCATTGATCATTTAACAAGGTCAGGGTGGAAGAAGTATCCTTCCACTTTGCTGTCAAGATTTTCCTTCATATTTTATTAGAAACCTTACCTCCTGCTTTATTGATGCCTCTCATTGTACATTTAAAGATTTTTGTTCTGTCTTTAAAACTATAACAGAAAGAAGGTGCTGGTATATCCTATGTCCCATTTTAACAGCTACCCTTTCTCTCTCCTTCCACTTATAAAGGTGTCAACATGGTTATGTAAACTTGGGTATATTTTCCCAATTCCTGTGTACTTCTCTACCAATTACAATCCAACTTTTGTAGTTACCACTCACTTGAGACCTTTCACTGTGGATACCATTAACATTCAAGGGACTAAATATGCAGGGCAAGTGGTCCATTTATTGCTTGAAATCTTGGCATCATCCAATACCTTTGGCCACTCCTTCCTTACTCAGAAACTGTTCCTTGGTATTTCAGACACTACAATATCCTGGTTTTCTTCCTAGGATTTTGTTGCTCAGTCTCAGTTTCTTTTGTAGCTTCTCTTCTACTGTCAATTCTTTAAATGACAGAAGTGATATTTTAATTTGCTTACTCATGCTTTTATTCTGCTGATATTTAAGTGTCTACCTCATAACCAGGCACTATCTCATGGGTTGGTGGTCTATAAGTACCTTAAAATGTTAGAAAAACTTTTTCTTTCTTTCTTTCTTTCTTTCTTCCTTCCTTCCTTCCTTCCTTCCTTCCTTCCTTCCTTCCTTCCTTCCTTTCTTTCTTTCTTTCTTTCTTTCTTTCTTTCTTTCTTTCTTTCTCTTTCTCTCTCTCTTTCTCTCTCTCTCTCTCTCTTTCTTTCCCTTCCTTCCTTCCTTCCTCTCTCTCTCTCCCTTCCTTGCTCCTGCCCTCCTTCCCTCCCTCTTCTCTCTCTATTTCATTCTTTCTTCCTTTCCTCTTTCTTTCTTTTTTCCTTTCCTTTCCTTTCCTTTCCTTTCCTTTCCTTTCCTTTCCTTTCCCTCTTTCCCTGTTTCTGTCTTTCTCTCTTTCTCTCTTTCTTTCTCTGCCATGTTTACTTAGAGCCTCTGACTCAAAATCTGGCATTCAAAATAATTAAAATGCATCACTGTGCTATATTTTTCCTGTAATACAATACACAATTTCACAGCTTTTCTATACACATTAATATTGACTAGGTGGTAGAAGGTTGAAAAAATAATGGACCAAAAATGGAAAAACTAAAATCATGTCCTTGTGTTTCCCCTTCCGTATTTTTATGGAAGCATTTACATTGTTAAAGAATGATAAAATGCCATTTTATAAGATAGCATTTTCTGTGAAAGGAATGGCATGCAAAGTTATTAGCTATTTTATTGTAATAGACTTGAAAACAATAAAAGAAACACACTTTTAGAACAAAATAGCAAGGAAATTATTACCTCTATCTTTCTTATTTTTCAAAAATTAAATTGATTTCCAATTAAATTTTTGTTGTATGGTACTAAAAAGTTATCTAACTCTAATTAATACCTATCTTTCCCTACCCATGAGCAGAAGTACACTCTGTATCCTGAGATGTTTCCTCTTAAAAAAAGATGGTTGCATAAAACATTTCATGAAGAACTGGGCATGTCTTTCAAAGGCTCCAGTATAACAAAGACCTGTAATAAATCCCATTAGATTTAGCTATTGGAGGATAACTTAATATATTTAACAAGTTCAAAGATATGTGCTATCTAATATTTATAAGGTTTTTAATAAAAAAGAACACTGATATTGAGTGGGAAAAATTACAGGGATATTTCATTTGAGAGATGAACTATTTCTGAGGCAGGGGTGTCTCATTTTTAAAATAATAACTTTTGAATGGCTCTAAGAATCCAGCCGGTGCCTTAGTTGTTCTGGTGAGGTACTAAAAGTTAAGACTTTCTCTTATCTATTACCTATGTGAAATATGGCACATATTTGCAGAAAGTTAGAATCTGGTTATTTTGAACATCTGGACATTAATTTAATGCTTAAATATATTGGCTAATTTCTATAAGAAGAAATACTTTTTATTACAAAATTATAACTAATTTCTATGAAAAGTTCTTCCCAAACATATTTTTGAAGGGATTATCCTAATATAAGCTGTCCCTTACCTCCTGATAAAAACATTCTGAAAACGTATTTGATAGTTGAATATCTGAGAGAAAAACAGTAGAACCTCACAAATGAGATTCTATTTCTGGAAAATTAAAAAGAGATAAAATCTATAATTACTATATAAATACTGAATTTTTATGATGTATGGTTTGTAACATTTTCAAAAATTAAAAACCAGGTTATACCCTAAATATAGACAAACTTACCTCTAAAAGAATAGTTTACCTGATTGATCTACTTTTTAAAATGCATGAATGTGCAATATTTTTCCTATAACTTAATTAGCTAATATCACAGCTTACTTGAATGACATTTAGGAAAACTCAAATAAGTTATCTGGATATTGAGAAGTATTTAATGATGATTTTGCAAGGAAAAGAATAGGAGATTCTGCTGTTCACTTTGATGGCTGCAATATAATGATCTGTAAGAAATATATATATTTGGTCTTCATCCACAGTTCCTGAAGAATGCTTCAGAACCATAAAAGTGACATGGATGTTTTGTTATTGAGGAAGGTAACTTTTGTACCCTACCCAAGGTTAGAGGCTGGTTGCCTAGAGGACCAACCATGTGATTAGAGGGTTAGAACTTTCAGTCCCACCTGCTTGCTACCAAAGGCGCAGGAGGTCGAATCCTCCAGTGGACAATAACTAAAGTGGTCAATCATGAGTATGCAGTGAAGCCTCCATAAGAACCCAAAAGGACTGGATTCAGAGAGCTTCCAGGTTGATGAACGTGTGGAGGTTCAGGAGGAGGCGGGGTGGTGTAGGATGGTGCAGGGGGAGGTGCAGGGGGAGTAGGGTAGGGAGCACACCGTTTCCCCATAGCTTGCCTTGTGTATCTCTTTGTCTGGCTGTTGATTCACGTCTTTTATCATTTCCTTTAGTAAACCGCTAAATGTGTTTCCTTGAATTTTGCAAGCTACTCTAGCAAATTAAAAGAAACTGAAGAGGATGTCCTAGGAACCTCTGATGTATGTAGCCAGTAGGTCAGAAGCACAGGTTACAGCCTGAGGCCTGTGACTGGCATCTGAAATGGGGGATAGGGGCAGTCTTGCAGGACTGAGCCCTAAACCTGTGGAATCTGGTGCTATCTCATGATAGGTAATGTCAAAAGTGGGTTAAATTCTTGGACACCTGCAGGGTATCTGGGAATTGCTTGGTATTGTGTGTGTGTGGGTGGGGAGAACCCTCTCCTTCACAATGGAATTGGGTCTGGGAACCCAAAAAGCGTTGTATGGGGGGGGGGGGAAATGACTCATCAACTTCCTTGAAGAATTTGTCAAAAGAAATGTGAACTCCAAGTTTTCTTCTCTTGGTAAAGGAGCCTATAATAACTATAGCTGTAGCTCTATGGGACTGTAAAACTCTCCAAATCCAAATTACTGGTGAGCTTTTGAACCTTTATTTTTAAGCTTATCATTTAAAATGCTTATTTATTTTATCTATCACTAAATGGAGGCTTTCAGACAAAATCTTCAGTGATAGCAGTCTGGCAGTTCTTTTTCATGATTTTGGATTGTGCTATTTTTCCTTACAATTGAAAACAGAGCCAATCAGCTTAGGATTCATCACTTTTGGAATGACTAATCATTTTCATCTTGTCTCACTTGTATTATCTCTAAAACAATGCCTTCCTTTTTTATTTTCTGGTCATTTTTTAATAAAATAAAGGCAAAGTGCAATAAAACATTATTATGATTGTTCAAACAATCATTGTTGTATAGACAAAAGTATATTTTACGTGATGGCACAGCCATGCAAAGCAGGCAGGCAAGTAGTCCCACTGTTCAATAGCTTGAAATATTTGTTCATCAGCTGAAGTTATCAAGGTTATAATTTAGCAAAGGAAAGAAATTTAAGAGTGTGAGTAAATAAGGTTTAAAATGGCATGTGGCGTGTATGTTGGATATGTGAAAGATTCATTTTAGGTGATAAAATATATCCTAAATGCAGGTTGGTTTCTATTCTGGGAAAAATCTCTTGGTCAGGGTCTCTGTATTCTTATTTGTACATATAACTGCGTTTTTTATATCACTTTGAATAGGTTGGTGCTCGGTAACTGTTTATTTAATGTGTGTATGATTAAATGATTGAGTGAATGGCTGCTTTGTTGAAATGTCAGATTATTAAGAAACTCAGTAACTGAGCAAGATAGACAGCGACCTTAAAGTTAGCCAATACAAAGGGGGTATTAACTATTAGCATGTAGAGAAGAGGATGGAAGAGTAATGAGTCATTTTAAGAAAGACTGTGATGCAGCACAAAGTGCATTGTAGTGATGCACACCTATGTTCAGATTCTGCTTATGACATTTCAAACACTGGGAATCTCAGCCCATTACTTAAGCTCTATGTTTTCTCATTCATAAAACTTAGCCTCAGTTTTCTCATCCATAAAATGGAAATGATTTTTCTCATCAGGTTTTGCATACAAAACTCTTAGCTCAGTGCTTCACATTTGGTAGACGTCCAAAAACTCTAGGGTTCTTTTTGCTTTATGTGAGAAATTGTACGTGTCCTTTGCCTATGACATCTCAGACCTAGTGCTCCAAAGTTATACTTTGCGTCCAGAATTTAACATTGGCTCAGTTGCCTCATTCCTTTTTGAAATATGGCCAATGATATTGTCTTGATAGTGGGAGCTTGATAGAAGCAATCCAGGCCACCACTGATCTCCATGGTGGCTTATTGCTTCCACGGCTCTTATGTAACTGTGATTGATTAGTGTTCAGCAAGTGCAAGATTTGGCAATGCTATTCTGGTTAGAAATGTACTAGTATCTTTAGAGTGAATACTAATCTTGATTCAAAATGTATTTCAAATGATCACCGTGGGTTTTGAAATTCCTATCGATATGGGCCAGAATTACCGCACCTCTGATCCTTTTCCCTTTTTATTAGCTTAACTGCTGAAATTAACAACAGCAGTTCAGTTAAAAATTTTCAGGTATGTTGATGGAAAATCTATATCTATGGAATACTCTATATATTCTGACTCCTTTAGTTCATGACATTAAGCTCACAGTACAGGTGTATTACTTCATAACAGATGATGGAGTGTTAGGATGATAATTATGAATAATCAATTATTTATACCTTGTCTACATGGCACCAAAAATGTGCTTAACTTTGCTGCCTGGTGCTGGTTTTTATTTGTTTTTTTGTTTCTTAAGCCTTTGTTTGTTTTGAGATTAATTATAGGCATGTTTTGATTTACTTATACCTGAGGCTTTTATCTTATTAGGACCCGAAGCCAACAAAAATGATTTTTACCTAGTAAATATAACATACTAATTTGTTGTGCAGAAATTACTGAAGCGATATTATGAAAATGTAAAATTATGTGATTACCTGTTGCACTAACAAGGGCAGTTAGATAGTGTTGGATTAAGAAGAGTCACGGGGAGTCACGGGATCCAAAATAAGAATGCATACAAACCTACAATTTATTTCAGGAAAAATGATGAAATATAGGAATAGCATTTAATTAAGGAAAAGCATCACATCCAAAGGCTATTTCACAGCCAGGGCTCAAGAAGGGCAGGGGCCAGGACCAACTGCCCTCCTTAATAAAGACCATACTGAATGCATTTTCTCTCTCAGATCAGGAACCATGGAGATGTACACAAGATTTCTTAGAAGCAAGAACCCCAAATGGGGTCTCAGCCCAGTTGACTCTGCGGGTCACGTAGACAGATTTATGCTAAATAACCACCCCCAACAGCAGGCCCTGTAGGGGTCTCATGGAGACCAAATGCAAATCATCAATCTCACTGTTACCAATAAACAATGCTAGCTATTACAAACCTCCCTCAAACTCTTTGGACCTGTGGTTATAAAGCAACACTATTAATCAGTACATTTCATGCCTTAACCCGGTGTCATTGCTGTGCAGGTACATTTCTTATTTTAGAAACACAGCTCAGGCCAATTATAGGTCTGCTGAAATTAGCCCTCACAGCAGACCTTTTCTGAAACAAGTTTAAGAAAATGTAATTCTGAGTAATGATGTCAAATCAGACATGTGCATTTTATTTCACTCGTTTCTGAAATTCTGTTAAAAAGATAAGGTAACTTTTTTTAAAGATATGAACCCACACAGAAAAGAAAAGAGGAGACAATAGCAACATAATCTTGGAAACCAAAATGTGGATGGACAGGTGATAGCTAACCTAGCAGTATTAAAAAAGTCAAATCCTAGGGTAATTGCACAGAAAGCCAAGAAACTACAGAGCTTACTTCTTAGATCTCCCAAAGGCTTCATTTGGTGCTAAGAAGTACCTTTGGAAGTAAGTGTAAAGCAGGGCTAAAACCAGGAGAATTGGTCAAAATTCTGTTTAAGAATAAGTGAAGTCCTCAGATCTCCAACTGCTTTCTACCTGCCAAAGTTCTGTACAGATGCAGAATTTTACAATCTGAAGATCAATGTTAGATTAGCCTAATGTGCTTTCTTCAAGCTCAGATAGCTAGTGATTGAGACTTGACGAAAATTGGATTATGAGCTTCTTTCTACCTACACGGAAACTGTCTGATAACCCAGAATGATTTTGCAAAGGAATGCTTCAGACCTATAGGTAAATTCTATTGGTAACAGTATATGCAACTCAAGATTTGGAACTGAACAATGTCATGAGAAATAATTGGTTGGTGGTTTGTAGAATGCACTAGATGAGAGTTGGATAGTAGTACAAAGGGAAATAATTTTTTTAATATTTTATTTTAGTTTTTAAATTTAAATCCGATTAGCCAGCTTATACTACATCATTAGTTTTAGATGTAGTGTTCAATAATTTATCAGTTCCATATAACACCCAGTGCTCATCACATCATGTGCCCTCCTTAATGCCCATCACCCAGTTACTCCATCCCCCCACCCCAAACGGAAAGGATTTAAGTTTTGCGATATTTCAGAGAACTTAACTAGGTTAGCCCAAACTATGGTGAAGTTACTGGGAATGCAAGGATAAGGACATATTTAAAAGACTTAAAAACAACATCTCAGAGTTGCATTTGGTGGCGCTGAGAAATCTTGCTATTTAGGTTTAAGGAGCTTTTTTTTTCTTTGTAGTGCGAGAACATTGCACTTTTTTCTCATTTTCTTACTTTCCAGATAATAGCTTACTAAAACTTTTATTCAGGTGCTTATCTTTATTTTATCAAGTATGTCAATTAGTATCAATTATTATATTATAATTAGATACATATTTAGCATATGACCCTACTTATATTGGATAATAAATATGATGCAGTGCAATTCAACAACTATTTTTACCTACTTACTATGATTAGTCTAGTAGTGACCCTCAAATGACTCACACACTATGCACAAAAGAACTTAATGGTAGTATGGATCATTTGACATTTGACTGCCTTTAAGATTAGTATGGATGGACAACTAACCATCTGGTATCTTCTAATCTTCCTCAAAGAGAAATAATAAGTTGGAAAGTAAAGGGACTCTATTCACTTTTAAATAGTCCCTGCAAGGTGATTTAACCATGCTTTATAATTCATTATGTTAAAGACAGTTGATGAAGCATGAAGCAGTCATTTCTGAAGTTAGTTTTAAAGGAGGTCATGAGCTGATTCATTCAGGTTTGTAATTCCCTCTGAAGCCAGCTTTGAACCAAAGATGTTTGGGGCTATATATATATACTACATATAATAATACTGAAACATACTCTCCATTGTTACGTGGATACTTATGGAAGGAAGAGGAAAGTGAAATGGCCAATAAAAAGAAACTTGCAAGCCTTAAGTGAAAGATGATAGTATAATTTCTCTTCCTTCGGGAAAACAATAGTATTTTAGAGTATCTTTCTTTATGAGGAGTTTTAAATTTTATTTACAAAAGCAGATGAAATATGCTGAATAAGGTGAATACAGATATATTTTAACAATTGGGAATACTTTAGGGGTGCCTGGGTGGCTCAATCGGTTAAGTGTCCAACTCTTGATTGAGGCTCAGGTCATGATGTCAGGGTCATGAGATTAAGCCCCTCCTCAGGCTCTGTGGTGAGCTTGGACCCGGCCTGAGATTCTCTCTCTTCCTCTCCCCAAGACCCTCCCCCTCGACTTGCCCTCACTCTCTTTCTCTGGGGGGGTGGGGACAAAAAAATGGGAATACTTTAGTATAACCAAAAGTTTATTTGCACAGACTGATTCTGGAATCATCTCTTAAGAATTATGTTATAGATAGGGGATTGCTTTTCTTTGTGGCAAAATAATTTTCTTAGGTCTGTTTTCTCTTAAATTCCAGGTGATTGTATTCTGTAATTCTCTTTATTTTTAAAGTATTGGTCCTTCATTCATGTTCTTGTTTTATTTCTTAGATTTCCTGCTGAAGCTCTGCTACTATTACTCTCTTACCAGGATATTCAAGCTTTCTTTCCTCTTTTATGTTTCAGCTTTAGGTGTAACTTCTGGCTTTGTATACAGAGCTGGATCTCTAGGTGAAGCTCCATTCTCTTTCAAAGCCTAGGTTACTTCTCTTTACCTCTTAGTTCGTGGTCTGTTTTCTCCAAAACCTCACCAAAAAAAAAAAAAAAAAAAAAAAAAAGACAGCATAGCTTATTGTACTCTAAAAAGTGAATTAGCTTATCTGGCTTTCTAGTGACAACAGGTATATTTTTCGCTGTCTATTCATTTAATATAAAAGTCTGATTTGTATAACAATAACCACTTTAATATACTATCCACCTTCTCCAGCTCAGCATTTTAAAAATAACTACTAAGAGACATTCTTTACTTAGCCTACAGTTATTTTGATAAGCATAATGGGAAGCATATAATTTATCTTCAAGAACCATAGGGTTTTAGTGCTGCATTGATTTGTAGAGATCACCTGATAATTTAACACCTTCATTTCAGAAATGAGAAATTGAGGACTGAGGGAAATTTGGGATTTTAGCCAGAGTTCCTCAGCTAAATGGTAACAAATTCTACCTAATTTGTTAGTTTATTGGTGACTACATTGTTGAGAGAGAATTTAAAACTTTCGTTAAAAAACAAACAGCAAACCTAAATATTTAGCATGTATTATTGCTTGTTTTTGCCTTGTCTCAACTATATTTGCTAGTCAGTGGACTGTTTGCTAATATCTGGTGGGAACCCCAGAGAAAAACCTGATAAAGTTTACTTTATTTCCGCAAGTTTATGGCTACAGATTGAAGTTACTTTTTACATATCAGCCAGGAACCTACTGTTTCAGGCCATCAAAAACCACTGTTAAACATAGTGAATGGAGTCCTTAGAAATCGTATACATTTCCCCCACACTTTCAGAGAGCAGGCATTGGGATGATGTTTGGGAGTCTTTTAGGGCTTACCATCCAGAAGCACTTGCTCTAATGATCATCAACAAAGATGCTAATCATACTCAGTAATTAGTTGGCGTTCAAATTAATCTCTGAAAGGTGTTGCTGCTGTTGGACTGTGGGCACAGTGTAACTTCCACTAGGGCATTCTTACATAAAAGCAGGTTGGATTTGTCTAGCAAGGCAGGTGATTTTTTTCTCCATTTCATTCCTTTCTAGGTACTTGGTGCTGTATTTGTTTTAGTCCTTTTTGCAGGTGTAGAAGTTAAGTTAGATGTCTCTATTTCCTAGGTCCATTCTTTATCTCCTTTAAAATATACTTATTAGTAATTCTTGTTTTTTAAAGTTTTTTTTTAACCAGTCTTCCATAAAGTCTCTAAACTGATGGATACAAGCTATGTAGTAATTTTAGTTTTTCTTAAATCAATAAATATCCTACAATAATTTTAAAAGTTCTAAACCTTTCCCTCAAGGGTCCATATCTTGAAATTTGTCCTGAATTTGGCCCAGTTGATTGGAACTTCAGCTTGAAGCCACGATTGAGCACAGAATCTACCTGGAAATCCCTTCCTCATCTACTAGGGCTAGGTGGGAATACAGAACTTCCATAACTCTTCTCTAGCTGTCCAAGGTTTACCTCCCTCCTTACTTCCCTGCCTCCTTTCAATGGGTAGGATTTAAGATGTAGAAAAGCTAGGGCTGGTTAAAGCAGGATGAGGATGTTGAATAATACTAGTATTACATGAGGGCTACTTCAAAAGGTACCTCTACTCTAGAGGTAGAGGGCTACCTCTATAGTTAGAGGGGAACTTGTCCTTTAATTTTCACTGAAAAATATGCTCCTCTACAGGAAAGTCAAAGGGATATCACTTTTGTGGCTTCTTATAATGCAGGTGCTTACCAGGAGATATAGGTAATATGCTGTGAGGTTTGGAGTATATAAAATTGTTTCTGGAGAGAGAATACCCATCTGTCGTCCATTTCTTTACTACACTTCTCAAGCACACACACACACTCACTCACTCACCACACGTATGCACACATGCATACACACACACACACACAC